>OV743719.1:111483674-112154646 GCA_928272305.1 Volucella inflata
CTTGTTTGCTGAAGCTGAAGGCTCTTTTTCCTCTTCTTGTTCACCTCTTTGCCCCATTATCAGGCGAAAGAGAAGGACAGGAAACCCAGCAAAGAAAAAAGAATCAAGAATGTAGCAACAACGTTTAACAATAACACCAACAGTGAGCTGGTGAGTACGTTTTCTTAAAATTACTAAAAGTCATTCGAAGAAAAGATCACTGCCTGGAGATAGGAACGCTCGACCATCTAACCATCTGAGCACCTGAAAACACAAAAAATACCCCTCTTCCCTGTGCAACTGCCATCGTCTGCTGGCTGCCTGCAACACTCTTCTTTCACCAGCAAGACAACATAAATCGCACTAAATAACAACTTTACGGTATTGGACAGGTCCAAAGTAAAAGCAGGCAAAGAACTGAACAGAACAGAACTGAACAGTCACAGTCACCGAAGCCAAACTGGTGGTGATAGTTTCTTTGGGGACAGCTTCTGAAACACAGAAAACACTTCCAGGGTGGCAAATACTCGTAATTGCCAAATGTGTCCCGACGACAAGCACTTCTCTGATTTCTGTTGTTATTATGTGTCGCCTGGTATTCCAGATACCCGCAAACATTCTCCTTGCATGTGAGAGACTTCATTTGCACATGCTGGTACGAGTACATACAGCCACTGTGTTGGCTTAACCTCCCCGGAGACCAGAGGGACTTGGTCATAATTAATTAAGTATCACACAAGCGTGTTTGCTTCTCCATTTGAATTACAGATTTCGGATGGGATACCCCCCGGGTCAGTCTCGAAGTGGAAGACACACATCAGGAAATTACATATCTGTCCAGCTTCTGGTTTTATCCATAGGTACTCGTATCTCGTGTGCTTCAATAATGTTCCTCTTTTTCCGGGTAGCTTTCATTGCAGGCGCTAATTTGGCACCACCAGAGCAGAGGTACAACCAAAACGGCAGCGACGAGGGACAACATGACTCCTTCGCCTTTAATTTTAATTGTAATTTTAATTTTCGCCACGGAATTCTGTTACTTCATCGGGACAACATCTTTACGTTGGTTTTCTTGGTTTTGCTTATTTTTCGATTTTTGTTGCACTTCCAGGTTCCCACCTCGTCCACGACATTAAAAATAAACTTTGAAGCTGTTTCTGTCTGTTGCTGGCTGTTTGACCCTTTTCGTCGTGGTCTTCAGTTCTGGTCGTGGTAATGGTTGTTGTCATCATTGCGGATTTGTATTTCACGTTGTTTCCTCCTTTTTGGAACGTCGACGTTTGTATTTTTGTTTTTTTCTTTTATTTTTGGCGAATTGTTGTTCACACTCGCTTTGGTTTCACTCTCTAAATTTATTCCTGAAACACGACCAAGTCCAAGAACTCACCACACCAACTGCTGGTGGACAAGAGAAAATCCACAAAAACAAAAAAAATACCAGAAAACAGCGCGCAATTCATGTTCGGTTTGTCGCCTCATGATTTTTAGCGTGCGCAAAGAGGCGTTAAATTAAATTACCAAACCTCGCAAGCAAAAATCTCTAAAAAGAAAACCTCTAGACCAGAAATCGAAAACCAAGGAGCAGAGGCATCACATGACAGATGGAAGCTGTACTATGTGGCTACAGTTTGTGGCTTTGATACTTTGATTCTGCGGAGTTGTTTTGCATTTGTGGCAATGATCACCAGAAGAATCAGGTTGATGTTGGATAGAATTTCTTCGTCTAGATGACACTGAAACTGAAAATGTTCAAATGAACGTCAACTAAGAAGCACCCTTCGGCTCAACATGATTCTGCTACAATACCATTCATCTTTGAATGGGGTAACTTCGAATTACAGAAATATTTGACAGTACGATTCATTACTCAAAACATTTTCTACCATCACACATCTCGATGGACTGCAACCAAATTTTGATGGATCCACTCTTAAGTCCCATCTAAGTTGAATACGCCTTCTGACGAAGTAACAGAACAGGAAAGCCAGAGAAGAGTGCCGGGCTCTAAGTTAGGCTATGAGGGATGTGATAGTCTGTAAGGGACAAGCGTACACCAAGGCCTGTTCGTCTATTGTGATTCCTTCTTGGTGTTGTTGCTTACTCGCTCGCGCCACTTGAGTCTCGGTCTTCCTCTATTGCGCTGTGGCTTGGGTCGGATTTGAAGTCTTTTCGGACCGGATCGTTGGTATCCATCCGCTCTTCATGACACAGCCATCTGAGTTATTAGAATTTCGCTCTTCTGGCCTAGTCGATGTCGCTGTACAATCCGCCGTTGTATCTCCTCCTCTACTCACCTTCTATTCAGACGGGATGGAAAGCACCTGAAAAATCATCCTCTCAAGGCACCGAAAGATGTCCATGCCACTGCGCCGTAAAGCAGGACTGGGATTATTAAGATCTCCTCTTGAACCAAGGAAGCTACGATCAGAAGAGTTATTTTTCGTTTGATCCAATAGCTGGTATCACTCTCTGAATTCTCTGAGCAGAGCCAAAGTGGACAAAATCCTTAACTATCTGGAAATTATATCTGACGAGAGTGACGTTGTATCCGAGCCTAGAGTCTAACAATCAAGACTTAAATAATAAACATGGATGACCGAAAAAACCCTTTCAAGAGTGTTGCAGAAAAACCAAGAAACAGAGAGTTGAAGAGCTGTAGACGAAATCTCTTGAGGAGCTTAGGTTTGCATCAGAAGTTTCAGCAGCAAATTCATCGTCTTCGAGGTTTTTAGCCGACGAAAAAAAAGTTTTGTCATCCGAGGAAGCTTTGACACTGTACCTTGACCTGATCACTGTAAACGCATTGCACAAACACTGTTTTCCCAGCATTTATGCTCGACGGCAGATAAAAACGAGTATATTGCCAAAATCTATTGTCACAGAAACATCTACTGAAGTGAATTTCCAAGATATAATGGTAAAAACGGTTCAAAACATAGCCAAGGCCGTAAGTGTCAGGAAAAATACTAACGCAAAGTTGATATGCAAATGGGGCTTTGACGGTAGTGGCAGCCACAGTTTGTACAAAATTGGATTTGAAAATCCCGAAAATTCCGACGAATATTTATTTGTAATCGCATTTTTTCCCTTGAAGTTAATTGGCATAGATTCAGGTGAACCTCTCAGGATAAATGATCGTCCTGGATCCAATTTGTATTGTATTGTATTGGCCTCTGAACTTTTTATTTCGCAAAGAGAGTTCTGGACTGGTGAAAGAAGAGGAGGCCACTATGCAAGCTAAAATTAATCAGCTTCGTGACATATCTGCTTGTGTAACTGGATACTGTCTTAGAATATCATTTCAATTTCATTTAACCAGTTGATGGAAGTGTGTGTAATGTGTTGCCAGAAACAAACTCCTCTTCAAAATGCTATGTCTGTGGTGCATTACCCAGTGAAATGAACACAGTCAAATGTTACGAGAAAACTCCTGCAGAAGACAACTATCGTTTTGGCTTATCAACTCTTCATCTTTGGATAAGAACTTTTGAATGTATGTTACACATTACCTTTTAGAAAATGGCGAGTACAAGGGGAAACAAAAATAGCCGTATTCAAGGAAGAAAAAAAACGAATTCAGGCGGAATTTAAGTCAAGAATGGGGTTAAATGTCGACCAGCCTAGGAAAGGATTTGGATCGTCCAATGATGGCAGTTCGGAAATTACAAAAATAGATCAAAGATTGATTGAAAAATTTTCAGTTATCATACGTGTAATTTCAGCAGGTGCAGAAATCGACTTTCAAAAGTTTACTATATTACTTTGCGAAACTACTCGTAAAAACCTATACTTAGAATTGTATGATTGGTATTACATGCCCCGTACATTGCACAAACTTTTCTTTCATGGCATTGATATCATAAAAAGTTTTCAAATACCAATTGGACACTTATCCGAGGAAGCACTAGAGGGCTTACACAAGACTTTCCGCCGCACTAGACTTCATCATGCAAGAAAGTCCTCGAGGTCTAACAACATGCAAGATGTAATAAACTATTGTAATAAACAACATCATATTGAAGTACGAGTATGCTGTTGAAGATACCGCATGACAGCGCATCGCCTTGTCTGAATCCTTTCTTGAGATCAGAAGTCTAGGTCAGATACTGGCATACGCGGGCCTAAAATCAATGAATATGTGATGTCTATCGATCTATCAGATTGTTAACGACGGGCTTCAGGCATTCACACAATACGGAAATAAGATCTTGTATGCGATAACAAGAAGACAGATGCTTCTGTAGTTGGCGCAGTTCAGAGAGTTTCCTTTCTTGAGGATCGGATTTCACAGATGAGTTTGTGTATGCTCAAGTCGTCCACTACTTGAAATGAGTCTCCTATTCTGACTTTGGTGATCCTGCCAATGAGACACATGCAATGTGGGAAACCTTTAGTGATTCACTTGTGTTTTTTATTGAGTCCTAGGAGGGCAAGTATTCTGCTTCTGTCTTGGTTAGGCCAAATAGAACTTAAGATGACACAGTTCCTCCAAGAGATCCATGCTTTGTTGGTTCGGTCAATGGCTTTAACTTTTATTTTGCGTTTCAAATGGTATATTTATGCCATTGTATGAGTTAATCCTGTGCAGAAAGGCTCCCTTTCTGGCTTACTCGTCCGCTTTCTCATTCCCTTTCACTTTTGTGTGTCCAAGTACTCAGTAGATACTCGGTGAGATGCGCAAACTCTACCTATACTCTGATGACATTTTATTCTTTTATTGATTTGGTGGTTTCACTCGCCTTAATGGCTGCTTCTCCGACCAGAAGGACTGAGATCTCTGAGCCTAACAAATGGCTTATTTGGGAAATGACTGGAAGCTGTACATATTGAAAGTGGAAGTGGCTAATTCGTAGAGTTCGTTATATAGAGACTTTTGCGAAAAGATCGAATCACTCATTGAAATAAGCAGGCTGATCTATGTACTCAAAAGGTGAAATCCCCGAGCCCAACAAACATCCAAAAGATATAACACAAACACTGAGTTGAAAGCAAGGCCTCTCTATTTCATGATCGAGACTCAATTTCGAAGTGACCTGAACAGGTCCAGCTCATAAGGAGCTTCCATCTGCTAGGCCACATATAAATCTAGTCAAAGTATGCTGTAGCTGACATACGAGTGTGTTATTGGCTGAAGTGACGGGGGCAGGTAAGAAGTTGTTTCTTCCGTGACACCGTTGGCACATATCCACAAAGTGTATAGAACAGCTCCTGGCAACTCTTAACAGAGTCGCCTAGCACTGGTACCCACACCAAACTCCTGACGAAAGCCAAATGTATCTCTAAGTCCCAAAGTCAGAAAATATAGCCACGAGCTTGCCAAGAACTTCAGACCAATCAGTCTGGTTGAACTTTAATACAGAATATCCTTCTGCATTGGTTTGATGACAAAACGATTGGGGCTTTCAGTTTCTGACTGACAAACTGAAAAATCAGAGTTAGAAAGCTGGGTTTTAAGAAGTCGTAATTGAAAACTAAAGAAGTGTCTAGGCCCTGACAGTTCCTAAAGGTCTTCGATTTTCCGTCGTTTGCACAACGATTTTAAAGGCTTGAATCAGTATGCCAAACATTTCCTCCTTTAAGTGCGGTTTTAGGCTCAAAAGCTCACGAAGCTGATACTGACTGAATAAAGCGGAGTAAGTAACATGCTGTACCGAGCCGTGTCTAATTTTGTCATATTTGCCAAACTAGCCATGTAATGCATAAGCTAGCCAGACAAAAGAAAACAGCTACTGCTCCATTTAGGTCGAAAGCAATATCATCAAAGCCTATGGTATCAAAAAAGGGCTTAAACAAGGTAATGCTCTACGACTTCATTAGCAAAATGCTTGAGAAAATTGCGAAAAAAATCGCAAGCAATCACCAGAAGTACATACAATATCGGAAAGTAGGATTCCAAGTCACTCAGCTTCTTCAAAAATCTAGGAACCACTTCAAAATTTGTACATATACCGACTTAAATAAATTTTTAAGTAATCCGCATCTGTACCTGTTATGTGCATTTGCAATACACACCACAATTCGCATCATCGAGAGCATCCATAGCAGCCTGCAACGAGTTTCGCTTAAGGCAAGATCTTACCCTTACCTATGGCTGGAGGCAGTACATATTTATCTTTAAAAGCCTCGTAACTACTTAGTCAACGGCGAATTCGGGGACGGAACTGAATCTCAGCGAACAAACTTTAAGGATACTGATGTATTTATAGTGCATCTTAGAAACAATGCTGCTGATCAGGCCTGCTTTCCTCTGACCCATTCGTTGAAATGAGCTGCAGTATGCTCTAGACACAGCCATCTCTGATAGCTTCACAAAAAATACTTTTGGTTCTACAGCCTCTGTGATTCTACTCTTGAATGTGCCTGCTAAAGGCTTGTTCTTTGCTTTATCTCAGAAGAAGCTGGTTTCTTCCGTACACCTTGTCTTGTACAATGTAATACATGAGCCGCTCTAGTTTTCAGAAATTTTCGGTACGTAATGGAGGTCATGCTGGCGTTTACAGGACATTGATGGACATGCTGTCGGGAAAAGTTTTGATGGCTGTCTATCTATCTGTAGACGTAACTTGTCTGCGTCTAGGCAGTAGTCTGGGCCTGCATTACCCGCACACTAAATAGTTAAAGGCCTTCGATAGTTATTTGGTTATACGTAGTCTTTAGTCTTTCCTTAACAGGGTCATTAGCAGTGAATCCGTCCATATTCAATGTTATCTATAACATCGAGGCATAACGTCCTCCAAGACGGAGGAACAGGCCGACTGTGTAAGTCTTTCGACAAGGAGAATAATATATTTCAAAACCCTAAAACACTTCGAGTATGTTAAGGCTATTTTCAACCCGCTGAGGCTTAGTTCTGAAAAATCCATGTCGACTTCAGCCTTGTAACTTTTTTTGTAATCTGCCCCCCTTCATTCAATCACGTGAATACAACCACCGCACTGGCGCTGTCATATCGTATAAGAAAGGACACTATGATGTGTTGCTTTTTTCTCTTGGCAAGTCAAGCTTGATTGCACGAGATCAATACCCACTAACTTCTACAAGGAGGTAAATTAAGAACAATTGATATGTCATAGGTACTGCACAGAGCAATTCCCAGTTACGCAACTGAGTGCCTACTCTTATTGTACAACAGCCAGCCATCTTAGTTTGAAATTTCAGCTCCTCTGCTCGATACCAGGTAGTGTAACGGTTGCTGCAACTTATCAACCGAAACTAAGATTGTCTTGAGACTGAACCTCCTGTCCTGAGCTCCGTTGGTAAATATTTTTTTCCTCCAATCCGACACTAAAAGTGATCTTGAATGTCCCTAGCCCCCTCTTGAAGTAAAACTCCGAAGTCAATCTCCCCACTTGGCCTTTCTTTACTCACTGTTGTACTCGTGCTCATATGTGTTCAGCTTCACACCAAAAGTCTCATCTTGTGTGGCAATCACAAAAAAAAAGCAATCTCTTTGCACAAGTCGAATCTTAGTCAGATTGTCTTGCACCCAACCCTTCACCGACCAACTGTAGGAAGTCATCCTACTCATAGTCAGACTATGTGTCCCCTGTCAGGATGATGTTCAATTTAATCAGACTTAACGAATACTAAACGCAAACATCAAATCGAAAAACAAAAACCAACCAAACTTTGAGTCTTTGAACAAGGCCTTCCACAGGATGCGGTGGCAACAGACATACTCAAACTCGTATTCGCAGGTCCTTTGCATGTTCAGATTATTTCATCTCTCATCTTAGTCATGGATTCGAATGGAATCTGAAAGGCATACAGCTCAGTCGACGATACCTTTGTCAGAACCATTTGTCTTCACTTCGACGAATGTATTCGCATTCGTAACCGCCAACTCATTTCGAGGTTCCTATCAACACATCACCACCTTTACCACCATTACTAGTTGCTGGCTTTTAAAAGCCCGGTGGGTATTGCAACTACTCCAACTCCATTCCACATCCACCGCCACCGCCACTCCTATGTTCAGGATAATGACTTTGGAATTCTCAAGTTTAATTTTGACAAAGCGAAAGCTGATTGCTGATCTACAAAATTTTGAGAATAATTTAGAAGTTGCCAGTGGGTGGTTGATATGGATTCTATGAGTACAAACGAAGCTCTATTAATGGTGATGATGATGGTGATTATGCTGAACATGCTCGTACTCCTTCGCCTATTTGCACCCTTCAACCCCCAAGCTATTGCTGCAGGATTATTTTAAAGCGCTATAAAAACTTTTGGTAATGAGATTTTGATTGTGTGTGCAGCAGCAAGTAGTAGTACGAGTATGGTATCCGTATCCATCGTGGCAACATTCAGAGGAATGGACCTTAGGACCTTTGTCAGCATTCAAAATGAATTCAATTTCTTCTCTCGTAACTACTCATGCTGATGGGGTTAAGTATGAGCGTTGCAGGACAGAACGAATTGCAGTTCATAGTTTTTGGACTAGGGATACCTAAGTATGCCCCGGCATCCCAGCATCCTTGAACCCTTGAACAAATGCTGAACTAAAGTGTGATGGCCTTGTTTAAATAACAGAGTTTACGCTCCAATTTACAATGTGTGCTGCAATTATGTGCACCTGTTCGTTTGGGAATTTGTTAGGGTAACCTACTTTCTTCCTTTATAACCCACTTTTCGTTAGTTGCTCCCCTCTTTTTTTTATTTTTTTTATTTTTGAAGGTTGAAGTGCAGCTCCATAACAGAAATGAAATAGTTGGGTGCATTGTTCTGGGCTTTATGACCAGCACAATTGCACTTTGAAAAAGTCGACCCTTACTGAGTTTTTGAGTTTTTCTGTGCTTGCTCATTGACGAGTGTGTTTAACTTTTTCGGAACTGGGCTACTGCTTTTTTTGATGAGTACCCATAGCCACTCATTAGAACTTAGGCTTTGTGGAATATAATAAAATGTTCAACTCTTGAAATTCTATTTACTCTAGGTTGAATGGGGCTCATCAAAGGAACAAAGGTGCTCTTTGGTACAATACCTGGAGACTTACTTTGTTTAGATTTTGGCTATGTAGGGCAAGGGGGGTTTGGTCAAATTAACGAACGTTATAGGTACTCGAGTGGAGAAAGTCAAGTCAAGTATTCGAATTTAGTTAAAACCAAAAAAGGAAATCTTCCTTTGTTACGAGTTGTAGGAATCATTGCAGATATCACAACTCGAATATCTGTACGGGAAAATCTTTTTTGGAAAACACCATTTGCGGCTGATGTTTTAAAACTAAGGGAACTTCCATAAAATTGTCTTTTCGGAGTTCTTGTGGTTGTCAGGAGTGGCCCTGGTTGAGGTGTATTTAGATTAGCTGCAATTGTCATACCTCCGGGAGAGCATGTCCAAGCTTCTCCAAGAACCAACAATTTATTTATGAATCTGTCAAGATAGATGTTCTTTATGAGACAGAGATAAATTAGATTTTTCAAGTAATGGCTAGCTTTGGTATGGATGGTAATACAATGGATGGTAAGCTCATCAAGCTTTACGTCTTGTAGTAACCGCTTTCCTTTTTTTCCTATTGTATGCGGAGGTTGGCTATTCCGGCTCTTGTTTGCCTCTCGATTCATCACAGTTTGACTTGCACCCTCGTAATAAGGGAGCAGGTCACTGACTAATGGTTCTCCGATCCCGTCATATGGTTAACCAGAAGCTGCGGGCTACGCAGGTTATCAGCGCATTCAGCGAACCGCATGCACCGGAATATCGCATATTCCACGTCGTCTTCTTGGTTTGAGCATTCTGGACAGAAAGGCGAGTCATCATGTCCAAACCTTTGGAGATATTTTTGATAGCCGCCATGTCCAGACAGTAACTGCGTAAGATTATAGTTGCAGTCTCCTCTTGTTCTGCTTAACCAATGCTCATTGATGGAAATCAACTTATAGGTCCATCTGCCTTTTTCGGTGTTATCCGATCTTTCCTGCCACAAAGCAATAGAGGTTGCCCTTTATTCTTGCTTAACCCGCCTTGCGAAATTGAGCTGCGTCTCAGGTACAGCCTTTGCATCTCCTTTGCCAGGATGTCTATGGGAATCGGCTTCGTCCGAAATGGTTCGGAATCCACTTATTGCTCTTATCGTGCAGAGCCTGTACGTCGAGGATATTTTCTCGCCTGCGCCTGCCCAAACCGGGGCACCGTACAGAAGGACAGAGCTCGGGTCCTCCAATATTTGGAAGCATACGTGCAAGTGCTGCCTGCATTAGAGATGCCTTTTCGTAGGAGAATTCGATGTGCGCTTTGAAACGAAGCTTGTAGTCAAGCGTGACTCCTAGGTGCTTAAGTAAGTCCTTTCATCTTATGGTTTGATTCCCTACAGTGACGTTCGCGTGTTCTAGGCCTTGCGGCTTGTAAAAAGGAAAGCCTCGGTCTTGTGGTCAGCTAGTTCCAAGCCGACCGACTTCAACCAGCCTCGTGATTGCTTCGTTTGTGGCGAATTTTGTCATCGTGGATATGTGTTGCCACTGTTACCACGGCAATATCGTCGGCAAAGCCAATCACTTTAACTCCTTCGGGCAGTGTTAGCCGCAGAACTCCGTCGTACCCTCAACTCAATTTTCATGAAGAAGTACATGACAGAGCTCCGTTGTCTTCAGCCACCGCTAGTAGTCTTTTGTAAATAATACTCTCGAGAATGGTACCCGAGTGTATCTACCAGACATATTGGGTGATATGACGAAGGTTCTTTGGGTGGCTTGTTTCCCTTTGGTAGAAGGACCAAGTGCTGGAGTTCTGGTAAAGAGGTCCTGTCTCTTTTTAATGGCCGCTTAAACTGCGGTGTTTGAGTTTCCGTCGGGTCCGGGCGCTTTCTTATCGTGTATTTTTGAGCATGCTCCTTGCAGCTTCTCCAATGCGATTGCCGGAATGCGATCTGCACTGCAGGGGAGGGTGAAAGGCTTACGCGGGAATAGTGCGGTGCAGGACAGAATATTTGTGGAGACCAGCTCCCTTTTAGCCTGTTCATCACCATTCTGTATGCGTTACCCCAGGGATCTAGGTCTGCCTCTTGACACTTCTGTAAGCTTGGTGTGCTTTCTGGTCTTTTTCTTACCGATACTGAAGATAATTGCCTGGTGGTCGCTGTGCGAGTAATCCTCACTTCGGGCAAGCCGAGGTTATACCGCCCCTACTCAGTTGAAAACTCCGTTCTTAGACTTCACGATCCCTCATTGGAATCAACATTTGCTTGGAGCGGATTGGGGGTTATCCCGCTCCTTTTCGGTCGCCTGAGCCTTGTTAGTTGAAAGCAGGATACACCAACGTTTCTGGAGGAAGATCTTGTTTGGATAGAATTTCATATACGCTGACTCTGGTGTTGTCGACTATACAGGTTGCAAAAAGGAAAGCCCTCTAACACACCGGAATCACATTGAACTGCACAGAACATCCAAGTGCGAGCAAAGGTGGTATAGGGGCCACCCACCTCACTCCACCCTCCCACCGCAAAACATTCTAATTGTGAGGGTTTCTCTAACCAGTAAAGCAAATCCTTGTACATTAAAATTTAGATTTTGATCTGGCATCGGCCTATATTTTGACAAGTAAGTGGAAACCCGTGTTGTCTCAAGATCGGAACTTTACCCAATTCTTTCGGGAATACGCTGAGGTCCTAGACAAAGACGTACTCAAAAGAATGTTATTCCTTAAGATGAGCAATTTCCGAAGTGTGATGTTAAAATCGTAAACGACAACCACAAGAAGCGGCACTGCAGCGAAGTACGAAAGGCACTGGCGAACTCTACTAGCAGAAGCGACGGGACGAACATCGGCTAAGAGGTATTTTGGGAAGTGTTGATGGTGGGTATACGCATTCTTGTGGATTTCAACGCATAAATTGACATTGTATGATTTCTGCAGACATTAGTTGCAATATATGACCTTAAAATGCACAAATAAGAGGTGAGTGTCAAACTGAGGACTGGTCGTCGGTGGGCTTTCTATACATTGACTTGAAATCAACCATTAGATACCCTTGTTCGTCCCTGCGGGCTTTCGTTTGGTCATTGTTAACCTAACCTTTTACGTTCTACTATAAGACTCGCTGGCCCTTCTTTGCAGTGTCACTCTAAATGATTATTGTAGCTCTGCGTGCGTTCGCCGACATTCATGGTAAAGCCAGGTAGATTTTGCAATGTGAAAAGTCGAAGCATAGCACATCAAAGCATCACTAATGGCTTGTTGGCAGTTTTACCAGTGGGTTTTAAGATAAATAAATTCAGCTTTAATGAAGAGAATTCAATAGGCCTTCAATACAGGGCTGGTGACAGGACATGAGGGGATTTTCATGGCATGGCTTTTACTATTACTACATTGAGAACATGATGGGTCGAACGAGAGGCTGCGTAAATCTGCCCCACCAAGGAACTCGTTCGACTAAAGACTTTATGTGCCAAGATCTCTTGAAGCAGTGGATCGTCGAACCCTACGCCAAAAGGGACCGGCAACATTGACGCTAATGATATCGATCAGCCTTAGTAATCTTAACAGGTCGACTGGTACAGATCCAAGCGACGCTGAAGATAGTGCATGTTTCTATGCGCTACTAAATACATTGAAAATCTTTAGGAATCCAAAGTCTCAGTTGGGACAGCATAATATATGTCCCACCGTGCAAGACGTGGTGATGATAGCCATCTACGAGTATAACGAGGGGTCGTGAGGTAGGACCCTGTTGGTAATATAATTGGTTGAGTTACATGTGTCTGAAGAGTGGTTAAGATACTGAAGAGGCCCCTCCACCCTCAAAGACCTGCTATTCACTTGCCTGGAACCTAAAGCTGGAAAATTTTAACTCTTCAGCCATTCATTGCTGTTTTTGAGTCGCTCTATAAGTAAAAACCACAGATCGGAGTTTCGAGCGAATACTCTCGGTATGCGCAAAGCTGAGCAGCAATCAAAGCAGCAGTCGACTCCAGTCTTGACCAGATGAGCCCGTTGCCTTTTAGTTCAGCAAATCAACTCTTCGCTCCAAGATATACTGATCTCTTGTTTCCTTATGAGGTGACACTTGTAATATAGGCTACAGCCTTATATCAAAACATCTCGCGGTATAATTACCTTGCTAAGATACCAATTCAGCTGGTAGATGTCTAGTCAGCGGTTCGTTCCACGACAGTTCTTCCTTGTGAACTGGAAGAGTAATTTCACCTTTACAATAATCGGACTAACCGTGGCCAAAGGATCGAAAACAAGCCATTGTACTTGAAACAATCTTCTTGTTAGCTTCACCACGCCTAAGTGACTCAAGCACCTAATTTGTTGCCACTCCGATTTCATCGTCAAGCACATACCAATTCAACCCAAGCACTTTCTGATTTACAGATGCATCCCCTGAACCCAAAACATCTCGTACACGACTGGCCCAAGGCCCTAGCCATGATCTTCACAGCTTCCTGACTTGCTCGAAAAGCCTTTTGTTTTATGTATAACGCCATAGCAATGTCGTATTTGCTTTTTTTAATGGATGGTGTCAGCCAGTACTTGTCAATCCTCGAAGATCTGGTCAAAAATTGCAAAATTGCTGCTACTGGACAAGTAAATTTGTCTCTGATGCCTTTCGGATAAAGAAATCGAACTCCATCCAAGCAGCAATATTTGACAAAGCATTGAACGAATTATGCTCCAATGTCAGGTTGCCAATCAGCGGAAAGACCTCATTGCTGATGTTCATCATACAAAAATCAAAGCAGAGGATGGACTAAACCTCTTGATCAGATCTGACAAGTATTGGTCAATAGTCACTGGTAAACTTAGCTGTATTTCAACCACCCTGAGAGCAGTAGAGACTACAATATTTTTGAAAGGAGTAACAAGTTTCGACGTTTTTCGTATGCAAGTCCCTTAGTTTGGAGTAAGGACAAGCGGCTAAATATACGGTTAGAGTTTTTCAAGCGCTACTTACATATATGTACATATTGGTTTTAACGAAAACAGGACATATCAATTGTAGTGAATACTCGTATTATCGGTTGCGTTCTATGTTGCCAGTACTTCTTTAAGCTTGGAGAAAATGTCCTTGACTCGCAAACATCTTTCACTGGAAGATAAAGTAAGAATCATTGACGAGTTTAATAAGGGAGCCTCGCTAAAGGACATTTCAAATAAGTTTTCAATTTCAAAATCAAGCATTTGTGCCATTAAGAAAAATGCGGGCAAGATTCTCAAAAACCTGAGGGATACACAAAGTGGATCCTTCCGCCGACGATCGTCAAAGAAACGTGAGTACCCTAAAATGGAACAGGCATTGTACTAATGGTTTATTGCCCAACGTGAGAGCCACATTTCCATAAATGGAAACATTCTGAAAGCCAAGGCTATGGAATTCCACACAAAATATTACCCTGGAGAATTTTCAGCGAACAATGGTTGGCTGACCAAATTTAAAAAGCACTTTGGGATTCGTATTCTTAAACAATCTGGCGAAAAGCTTTCATCGCCAGCAGATCTTGTTAAACCATTTAAACAAAAATTGGCTGAAATTGTAAAAGAAAATAAACTCAGCTTAGCTTCGGTATTTGAAGCAGACGAGACTGAGCTATATTGGAAAATGCTGCCAGACGTACGTACGTTCATGCCGGTGAAGCAAATGCTCCAGGGAGGAAAATTTTAAAAGAACGCCTTACGTTCCTCGCATGCTCGAATGCTACTGGTTTGAAAAAAAAAATAAAGCCTCCTATAATCGGAAAGTCAAGAAGCCACGTTCTTTTAAAAACAAACAAACAAAAAATGAATGCCGGCCTTTTCAAGATTTGATTTTCCAAGAACTTTTTTCAACGGGTTTGAAAAAAAAATTGCGTTTTAATGCTATGAACTATGAATGTGTCTTTTTATAGATTAAAGAGTTTTTGGAAGGGCAGAAACTACCAATACAGGCCTTGTTGCTTCTCGATAATGCGCCTTGTCATCCTCCCGAAGAGAAGTTGGTGAAGGAAACGAAGGTTACAAAATTTGGGTGTTGTATATGCCACCAAATGTCACACCATTGATCCAACCAATGGATCAGAATGCGATTCGCCTATTTAAGCTATTTTATAGAAATAGCTTGGTGAGCAATATTGTGAGTTCACAAAAAGGCATAAAAAATGCACTAACGGAGCTGAATCTCTACGAAGCTGTTTCACTTATTTCCATGGCAAGGCAAAATGTATCAGCGGTTATGATTCACTCGGAAACAGATCATCTAGCCATGTTTATCGCCTCATAATAGCAAGTAGTTAACCACCCAACAAACTGTACAACCTAGAAGACGAGATCCTGTAAGAATAGTACCAATACCAGTAACCACCCTCACTATTTCATATAGTAGTTCTAATGTGCTTCGATGTCGCCATTGTATGTTATTACGTTTAGAAACTCCTTCCTTGTAATGTGGGCACCTTTGTTATGACAAGATTATGCTGGAGGTAAATACTTTGGTAAATCTACACTTCCGAACAACAGGATTGTGAACTCAAAAAATGCCGTTCGACTGAGGAAGGGGCATTTTTGTAACAATTTCGTATTATAGCCTAATCTTACTTGAATCTGTATTTATGCTCTCACTATACACCTGTTGCAGGCCCCCTCCCAATTTAGAAACATTATTCAGTTTCTACAATGAAATCCACTGAATCTAAGATCTGAGTACCGTAAAAAGTAAATCATTTAGGTCAACACAAATGAACTAACCCTTGTTAGTTTGCGATTTATTTGACATAGAACGAAGGTACCATGACAAGTGTATCTGCACTTCATGAAAAAATGAGAATCAAATCCATCTCAGGACAGAGGTATACTAAAATCGAAAGACACATCGGCCCTTCACGGTTTAATAACTTCTCAAATCCATTTTGATTGGCAAAGACACTGAATGGATTCGACGACAGGTCGACAAGACGTTTGCTACGTTGTCGTTCCTCAAAAGTAGCAGAACTACTTCTGCGACTATACGAGTCCGAGTATTCGCAATTGAATGCGGTTGCAGTCTGTGAAAACCTCGAAGACAGATCGTGCACTGCCGAATGCGAGTTGTGCCTTTGGGTAGATTTCAAATCCATTTCAAAGTCGAACTCGTAACTTTACCATCTCTGATGTGGGGCACCCGCCAATCGCTGCCGCACATCGATGGGTCACTGCAATAAACTGTGCGACTACAGCTTTATGGCATCGTTTTATAATTTTAATTGATTGGAAATTAATGATCTGGCGATATCGATAGTCTCCTTCCCAATCCCAATCCTATTGTGTATCGCTCAGGGAAAGATGATTTCTTCCGACGACTATGACTACGATGGACACGGAATACGACGACAACTGCCTCGACGACTCGATGTCTCTTGCATGTAGCGCTGCGGAGAGTAGATACCCTGGTCGTGGCGGTGGATTTGGTTTGTTCCTTCCATTAATCTCAGAAGCAAAATCCTACGGTCCCTGGCGAGATTGACATATGGTCGTCGACATTTTCTGTCTGTCGAATGTCGGAATGTTGTAAATTAATTGAAAATGAGCAATCGATGATGGGCTTCAACTTACAAAGCGCTCTAATAGACCGGCAATGAGGCACTGAGAGCTCCAGGATTCGAGAATCTTATTTCGTCCATGTACGAGTACATACCATACCACGAATCCAGCTGGTTCTTTGGATTTCGCAATCGCACAGTCTCAACGACAATGTTATTGATGCTGATACTGATGATGACTGCGACCACGACAACGACAATAACAACGACAACAACGACAGCCAAGATGATGACGGGAGATTGGTTGATGTCAAATCGTCGTCGCATCGGTTCGTGTGGTGTTTGTTTGTTGGGCGCCCTTAGGATTGGTTGCCTCTCGGCCGGGTCAGCGGCATGGATTGCTTTGGATTTAAATTATGATTCATTATTTCGATTTATCTGCGATATTACGAGGATGAGTATGAGTTCGAGTAATGCGGTTCCTTGCTGAGTTGATTTTAACTGAGTCTCTGTGGTAATCTTTAGAAAGAGGAAAATTGACTCTGAAGTCAATCAAGCGTTCGAGAAGGTTGTCAATTTTGTGTGGTTCACCATCAATCACAAAAAGGATTGTTGCTTTCGCTGATAAGGGAGAATCCAGTTTTTGAAAGTATTTTTTCGGGGCTAAGATTGACATTGGGAATGTTAAGGTTTCCATTTGGTAAACTGCATTATTGAGTGATTCAAGATGAGTGCATACATGCTGTCAGGGCTGATTTGAGTTGTGCATTAATTCGCGGTCCCACCGAAGTTTAAATGTGACTTTGTGATGTGCAAGAGTGTAACGATCCGGTGTATCCGAGGAATGTTTAGTTAAAGCCAGCAGAATTCTCAACGAGACCGGTTTCATAAAGTTATACAGTCGACTTCGCCGCATGATTATCTGCGCTCTTGTCAAGGAATCACATAAAATTGAATTAATACTTCAGCAGGGAATACTTAAAGAAGATTATGGGCTGGAAAGTTTTATCGGGGGCTATGTACGTTTAGTCAGATAATTAGACTCAGATACCAGACCTCAAGAAATGCAAGTCAGCCAGACTAGAACCTGATAGGAACTATGTGCATACTAAGACAAAAGCTGAAATCGTCGTAGCTTATTTTTGTTAAGGGCTGTGGTTTCGGAGCAGCCCATCGAATAGGCTACTGCTTGTGTAAATAGCTCCAATTACCCCGCCACCGATGACATATATCCTATGCTGTAAGAAATAACAGACCAGTTGCTGGACACTTTCAAGAGAGTCTGCACAGCCATCTAAGAATCAGCACACATACAAAACTGTTGGCAAACAGTGAAATTAGCCTTCACATCTCTGTCAATTAGGAGTACAATCCCTTCCTTAATCGACTCCGACATTGCGTATGATATAATATATCCGGAGAGGAAGGACTGGCAAGAAAATGCATTGATAAGTCCAAACGAAATTGCCGTTTTCACAGATGGCTCGACGATAGAGGAAGGAACAGGTTCCGGTATCTTCTCGAAGGACCCGGAACTAATAGTGTCCATAAGGCTACCGGTAACTAGTAGTGTCTTCCAATCAGAGGTTCTAGCTGTCCTCAAGGCGGCTGAACTGATACAGATGAGATCGGTATCCGGCAGAGATATCACTATCTTCATCGACAGCCAGGCCACTCATAAGGCAATGGAGTCAACCAACATCAACTGTGACACAATCAGGGGCTGTCGCACAATACTCAAAGCATTATGCATTCAGAACCGGGTGAGACTGTGTTGGGTGCCAGGACACTGCGGTATAGAAGAAAATGAACAAGCAGATGAGCTTGCAAGAAGAGGAGGGCTACTCGACAATAGTGAGGTTGCTGATGTCAAACCACTCCTCTGCACGGTAAGGGGCGCTATTGAAGAAAATACCATAAAGGCCGCTAACATAAGGTGGTTGAATCTGGAAGGACATAGGATATCAAAGGCTTTATGGCCACTTCTCGACGGTAACAGATCTAGGAAGCTTATTAAGCTAAATAGGGATAAGCTTAGGACACTTATAGGAATACTAACAGGACACTGTCTACTGCTGAAGCACGCAAAGAGACTAAAACTGAAAAATACGGACACTTGTAGATTCTGCGGGGATCTACAAGCGGCTGAGGACATAACACACATCCTATTGTGTGAATGTGAGGCAATATCGCGTAGCCGAAGGAAATTCTTAGGAAAATATTTCTTTGAAAACTTAGAGGAAATAGACGGCACGGATTTCAAAGGCCTTCTTGACTTTTCTAGAGAAATTGGGTGTTTTAATAGGGAGACTGTTTAGGTTTTTTCAAATTGGAGTGGGGCCCGTTTTGGCGCCTAGTGTTGTGTCTTATGGCACACCCTGTTTAACCTCACCTTACCTAACCTAACCTAACCTAAGGAGTACAATGGTAGTATGTGGGAATATATAACACGAAAGATCCTGGAAGATGCGCTCAAAGAAGTAGATGGAATGGGATAACTCGATAAGAATTTCTTTTTATATCCAAGCTCCTCTCGACAACAAGGTGTGGACGAATCAATGGTTTTGTAGATTGTTGATGAACGGGATCCTGAATCTGTATTCTGATTGCGACCAATAAATGATGGCAGGGACAAACATGGGCAGTCGAAAGGCGTCTTCCTGTCTCGTTTTCAATGATAAATGTTGTTTGACTCACATCTTAGCCGTTTATTATTTTTAAAGCGAAAACTCAAGGAGATGTATGTAAAGATTTATCTGTGTTATTTGTTGAATCATCTGAAATGACTGTTCTCTCTAAACTGTAAAACCGTAGAAACGTGATCAATCATGGGTACACTCAAAATTTCATTAAATCCACTAAAATCCTTTTCGAAAGAGAGAAGATGATTCTGGTGACACAAATAGGGCCTATCACCGAAGAGGATATCTCTGGTGCCACTGCTGCTTTAACCGGACTCCAAAGAACGGCCTATCTTGGACGGGGGCTTCAGTAGCTCTAGGCAGTCCATTCAATTGATATTTACATCACGAGCTACACTCTTCACGCGATCACACATTTCAAAGAAAATAGGTTTTGGTGGAATGTGGCATTGCACCCCGATTAAATTCTGATTCTATGCATGCCGTCTGACTTATACGAGTACCAGAAGTTATGTTCCAGACCGGCCTTCGCTATGCCTAGCAATAATTTCGGTCAGCACAAAACGGATTTTTGATCCCGTCCTGGTGTCTTTCTGCAAGACGACATCCTTAAATTTCACCCCTAATTAGTAAAGCCTGCATTGGTCTTCCTAGCAGAGGTATTCGTCTCTGGATCAGAATGACAATGAACTCTTTTGAGTAGAACCGGTCGGCGTACATTCTTTTCTGATGGTTGGGTGCTGTAGAAATTGGGTAGACGCTAAGAGGTGTCACCCAGGGGATATCCAGTGTTAGTGTTTTACCTCCAAGTGGTAGCCGTCAGGTGATAGTCGGTATATAACCGGACTCGCCTTGCTAAACTTATAAGCGCTATTGCTGACTAGCAGACAAAAATAGCGGCACCAACGAGACAGCGGAGACAGTAAAGTCCCGAAACCGGATTTGGATGTTGTTGGAAGCAAATTTAGCAAAGAACTCTTGAGTTTCCGCCATGTGAACGAGCGCCTCGTAGCAATCCGCATTAATGTTAAATTTTCTAAAATTAGCTTGATATGCGAACACGCCACTACCGAGAAGAGAGAGATCACGACACCAAAGATAGCTTCTACGAGCTCTTCAACAAAAATCTATTAGTAATTTCCTAGCTATGACATTAAGATTCTACTTGGCGATTTTAATGCAATGCTAGCCTGCACCTCCTATAACGGATTCAGGCTGATCGACTTTGCGGTGGGACCAAATATTGTCTCGGACCATTACATTGTTGTAGCCAAGGAACGGTTACAAATATCCCAAAAAGCTCCAAAACAAGCTAATACAGTAAGAAATGTCAACGTCAGACGGCTACAACATCAAGAGATCGCCAAAATACTTTCTGATCGAGTTTCTCTTAATCTCTTAACAAGTTCAATACCGCCAGCATCAAGCACCAAAGACCATTGGAAACACCACCAAAAAGCCATCAGAGATGCCACTGCTGATGTGCATACATCTGATGCAAGATGCATGCAAAGCTGTGCTGCATAGAAAGATCGTAGTAGAGTCAGTCATCCCGGAGCTTTCGCCTAAGTAGTTCATTTAACTTATCTCTTGCCCTGGTTTATCTGGACTTAAAATAAAGTGTATAGAACAAAAAAAAAAACAAAAAAAAACAAAAGTAGATAAATAAATAAATTAAAAAAAATTAAAATTCCTTTTTCCTCGGATTAAAGATATCGTGTCGCAATGAAAACTGTAAGTGCTCGTAAGGACTCCAGAACGAATTACTGGAGTCCACTACAATGCCATCCGGACAGTGATATTGATGATATGGATGATGTAATCGTGTCCAGTGTGATGTGATGTGTGATGTAATCCAAAAAAGTGTTTATTCCCCTATCAAACTACTGCAGAAATCAAGTGATTACGTGCATAATATGTTTAAGGCCTTGAAGATCACTGATTATTATATTAAAAAAATATTAATCGGTGTTAAAATCGTGTGTGACTCCATAGCGACGTATAATGCAATAATCTGCCAATTGAAGGAGGAAAAATGTCAATAAAAAAAGTAAAAAGAAATTTCGAACAATACTGTGATACTATTTACATCGTTTCGTTTGTAAATGGCTCGGTAAAGTTGGCTGATCGTGCTACATTTCGTACACAGGTTAATTGGAGTTACCAGAAAAAATTAAATGGTAAGCTTACTCAGTGCCGTAACTGCCAAATGTTTGGCCATGGGGAGAGAAATTGCCACATTAGGACTTACTGTGTCATCTGCGCCGGTTTACATAAGACTGCTGAGTGTGACAATACTGCGCCACATAAATGCGCAAATTGCAGAGGATCTCACAAATCTACAGATCCAACATGTGGTAGCAGAACTAAATATGTGGAGCTAAAAGAAAAATCCACAAAGCTTAAAAGCTCTTTGCAACCAAAAGCTTTTCATGCATCACGTGTTTCTGCACAACCCGCACCAACACAAGTCTCATTCGGGTCTATGACAGATTTTCCTGCACTCTCGCGGCGAAGTAACAACAACAGCAACAAAAGCGAAATTCAGGCTGAATACCAACGAACAAGTACGAGGGAAAGCTACGCGAGCGCATGCAAAAACATATACCGTGGTCATACCGATATACTCGTACCTAGCAACCTTCCCAGCAACATCTGTGGCAAAACTTTAGACAACAATTCCAATATATTGTTTACGGCAGACGAGATAAATTCCCTTTGTATGGAGATGATAACGAAATTATCAGTATGCAAAAATAAAATTGACCAATTTAATGTTATCGCACCTTTAGCGACTAAGTTTTTATACTCTAATGATAAATAATATGTCAACTAGAAATCTAAGAATTATAAATTGGAATGCAAGAGGTATACGCGGGAAAATTGTCGAATTTTTTTTTTTTTTAAACAGTAGCAACATTGACATTGCCTTGGTCACTGAAACAATGTTACAAAATGATCTCAAACTATCCACACCTAACTATAAATGCTATCGATACGATAGAATAAATAGACGAGGTGGTGGTGTTGCCATTTTAATTAAGAGATCAATCCAACATTCGCTTTTACCTGTAGTGAGAACGCGCTACGTAGAAAACATTGGTATTGAAATAAATTTAAGTAACCAGCAGCAGTTAAAAGTATTTTGTGTATATTTCTCTGGCGGCCGCGTTTCTAATGACAAAAAAATTGCCGTCAAAAATGATTTTCGCAGGTTATTCTCCTTAAACGGAAAAGTACTTTTTGGAGGAGACTTTAACTGCATACATAGGGACTGGGGTTGTTCAAGAGCTAACTCCTGGGGAAATATTCTGTCTGATTTATGTGTTAACCTACCAGTTTTTATAATGTGTCCCACCTATTTCCCTTGTAGTTCCCGTGGCCGGCCATCCGTTCTAGACTTGTTCATTACTAATGTTCCTAGCTTAATATCACAGCCAACTGTTGTTAACGTCCTTAGTTCTGATCACACTCCTGTCTTTTGCAAGGTTTATTGCGCAGCGGTTAAACAAATTAAGTTTACCCAAGATTTGAAAAATGCGAACTGGGCACGTTTCAGATCTGAGATCAATAATACATTTCGAGGGAGAATTGACAACGTAGAAGCTATTTCCAGTAAAGAAAATGTCGATAATATTTTAAAACAGTTTTCGGAAATTATATTAAATGCTGCTGAAAATGCTATTCCAATGAAATCTATAAGTTAAGTTAACATAAAACTTCCCCCCTATATTTTATATCTAATAAAAACAAGAAACGTTTACCGAAAAAACTGGCAGAGATATCGGGATCCTTTTTACAGACATGCGGTATCAAATATCAATAAGATCATTGCCCTAAGAATATCACAGGCTCGCAATAAAAACTGGAACAGGAAGCTGAACTCATTAGAAAAAAATTCTAGACCTTTATGGAACATTATGAAGGTAATAAAAAATAGAAAAAGGCAGTTACCATTTTTAAAAGATAATGTTAGCACCTATATTTCGGATGTGGACAAAGCAAATGCCCTTGCACTGAACTTTGCGAGAAACAACAACATCTCCAGATTTATTGGTGATGCTAATACAGATAATATTGTGAACACCACAGTTCAAGACTTTCCTCATAAATGCCTGCCTGGAGATAGGGTATTTTCCAGAGGCCTGGAAATAAGCCAAAATTGTCCCGGTGCTTAAAGCTGGTAAGCCACCTGAAAGTGTAGAAAGTTATAGGCCAATAATAAATAAGCAAAATATTAGAAAAAGTTATTAAGGAAAAGTTACTAAAACATATCTGTGATAATAATATTTATCCTAAAGAACAATTTGGCTTCAGGCGACATCATAACACTTCACATCAAGTAGTTAGAATTTGCAACTTTGTGAAAGCAAATCGCTCTGCAGGTAAAAAGCATTTGATACTGTCTGGCACGATGGTCTTATTAACAAAATGATACAATTTAATTTTCCTTACTACATTTGTAAGTTAGTTCAAAGTTTCTTATCTAGTCGTTGTTGTAAGGTCTTAACAGGTGGTGTCTCAAACTTAATAATTTTTGATTTTGGTGTTCCTCAAGGTTCTGTGTTAAGCCCAATTTTGTATAATATCTACACGTCCGATTTTCCTGTTTTGCACGATTGCCATGTAGCCATTTTTGCTGATGATACTGCAGTATTTTCGTCACATGAGTTTGCTTTCAATATTGAAAGCAATCTCAATAATGCGATGGAAGTATTAAAAAGGTATTACACAAAATGGAAAATAAAATGGAATGAAGCGAAAATGCAAGCTATCTATTTCACTAGAAAAAGAAAACATTGCTTTCTTCCTTCTAACCGACTACAAATTAATGGAGTCAATATCCCTTGGGAGCCCCATGTTAGATATCTAGTTACCCAGCTGGATTCAAAGTTGTTATTTAACGAACACATAACTAGAACGGTCAAAAAAGTAGGGGTGGCAATTAAAATGTTATACCCTTTTATTAATAGAAAATCAGCGCTCTCAACAGAAAACAAGATCATATTTTTCAAAGTTATTTTTCAGGCTATTCTTTTGTATGGATGCCAAGTTTGGGGGGATTGCACAAAATGCCACATAAAAAAACTGCAGACATGTCAAAATAAAGTCCTAAAAATGATGCTCAGCTTACCCTGGCATCATTCAACAGTAGACCTACACAATAAAGCGAATGTTGAATTGATTTGTGAAAGAATCGCAAAAATTAAGTCAAATTTTGTAATCAGATGTAGCTTCCCCGATAACCCGCTAATTAACGAATTGTTTGATAGCTAAATGCGACTTTATTTGTTTATATTTGTTTCTTTAATTAGCTACAATTTTTGTTAGTTCATTTATTTATTTCTATCTACTTATTTATTTGTTTATTAAATTATTTACTTGTTTACTTGTTTACGTATTTATTTATTTACTTTTTTTTTTCTTATGGAAGGTTTTTGTCGTATTTTCCTTCTAATGATTCTTTCTTGTTAATAAATTTCTGTATTCAAATGTTTCAACAACTATTTCAGTGGCAAGATACTTTGTATTATCAAAACCCTGTATTATTAAAAGTGCGGTAACAAACCTTATGTAAAAATTCTTATACGAAATAAAAATGAAATAAAATAATAAATCGTAGTAGAGTCGCAGTCGATGCTAAGGATTTAGAAAGAGCGTTTCTTTAGACTGTATAACGACGGTGATGAACCCAATATCACTGTCAGGCGGAATGAATTTTTAAACTTGAACGATATAGACCAACAATTCCGTCTAAGCTGAAGTCCAACAAAGCTGTGGATCGGACGGCCTGACCGCCGAGCTCTGCAAATCGGTACGCGACGGCTTGAAAGGAGCATACACCAACTCATCTCTTAAATATGAATAGAAACTCAGGATTGTTTGTCCTATAGTTCAGAAAGAAGACCCTCTGAACTGCGCCAACTACAAAGCATCAGTCTTCTTGACACCGCATACAAGATCTTATTTGCCGTTTTGTGTGAACACCTTAAGCAGTCGCTCAACAAGTAGTTTGATTCATATCAGTGTGGTTTCAGGCCAAGAAATTCCACCAAGGACCAAATATTTATACTACGGCAGTTCTTGGAGAAACCCCATATGCAACACCATTTCATCGATTCTAAGGCCGCTTATGAAAGCATCCATAGAGACAAGCTATGCAGAGCAATGTCTGGTCTTGTCATCGCTGCCAAGCTCGTCCAGACCAATGCTTGTTGACCAGGGCCCAGGTCTACCCCGGACTGTAGACCCAGCTTAAATCAGTAAGTGAGGCAACAGGCAAGTTTCTTTTTAGGAAAGACCTCTCTTAGCACGTCCATGCAAGTTTTTCAGACATCGATCGTTCGCAGTGGAATACTATATATCTTGTTGGATATTCACTATCTTACAGATGAGACAAAGATAATCTTATAGGAGCTGTGTTGCTTAAAATGTGTTGCTTCTGGATGGTGTCAGGTTAGTCGGATTTTTAAGCGCAGTATGGCTATTTTGATGTAAGATCCTCTGGTTAGACTTAGACTCAATACTTGTTCTTCTCATCCTTAGTCGTGGCATACGTTGGTATATAACAATGTATGATGGTAGCTATTCATACTATAGTCAGGACCTCAACTTCACTTCCAAGTTCAGTGCACGCAAGATTATTGCAGACTTGCCAGGTTTATGTCAACTAAAATTAGTGATATGCACTTGTAACTTGTCTTCCATTTTCTGCTATGTTATAGTTTTCCAACTGAAACCTTGTTGACACATTTCAGGTTGCTGTCATTACTATTAACTTCATGGATAAGTATGTTCTGTTACTTGTAAAACGCAGAAAAAATAGAAATCCTTAAAATCCCAAGAGAACAACTCTATCGACTAGATTAGAAATTCATGTACGTGTCAGCTCGACACAGTTCCCCCAAATGAGCATCAATCTTGGCAACAGTTCTTAAAGTCGCACTGTCCCGACTATCCGATCAATTATTTTCGACTTCCGCACTCATATACGTGACATGTTCAGCTTCATCAATCAATCCAAGTCTACACAGTCCAATCTAAATACGAACTCAAAACCGCCTCAGCTACCTTGTAGTTAGAGTATGTTACATACGTACGTGGGACACCGTTGCCGATAACTGTAACTGGACTTCCCGGAAAGGACATAAACAATTTTTACCAGCTTTGTACAAAAATTCCAGTCACCTTCATCTACAGCTGAACCCAATCACGTAGGTAACACTGCAACAGTTCACGTACAATCACAAGAAATTCTCTCTCCAAATCCGAAAAAATTCCAACCAATCCAAGTCGAGCTATGGAAGATCACATAGCGGCTCACTGAATCTGGCAGTGCCAAGTGGTGGCAACTGATCGCCATCAAATGTGCTACATTGGTGCTGCACATTGGTTTCCCATTAACCCATTGCTGGACAGAACACATATCGCTCCGCTAGGCAAACCCAATCCACATCCACATCCACTTCAACATGAACATCCCAGATCCCACCGCTGCAAGAACATGTACTTGACGCCAGATATCAGTAATTGCCATCATTTGTATTATAAGCGCGATAGTGTCCAGGTCCAAGTCCTAGGACGCTTTTGTGGACTAAAGTCGAACTGAATGATCACCGATCGCGTCCACTGCCCATGGAATTTATTAAAAGGTGTCAGCGTATCGACCGCAGACGCAAATTGCTGTTGCTGTTGCTGTAGGTATTGCTGGTGTCTCCTTCGCAACGCCTGACATGGTGATTGTTACTTAAGTCCGTCCCTGTTCGCATCTAACTATGAAAGATGTCGTACTCATCGTCATCCGAGTGCGTTGAATGCCATTCTCTAGCCGTAGAGATATTCCAGGGGTGGAGCTAGAGGCAAACTATGTGCACGGCTAATGCGTTTTTATAGAGAATTAATTGCTTGTCCTGGTAATTTCGGATGATACCTACTTCTTGTTGCAACAAATACTCATGTGTAGCCGTAGTTGTGGTCATACATAGTCGTACTCATGATGGAGCAAGTCTTGAGTGCAAACATCGTCTGGCTTTGGAATGGGGAAATGCGTTACATTAACGGCGAGCATTTGTAAGTTTGATTACTTCTTCAAGTCTTTGCGCAATTGCATGAGGTAATGGAACTCGAGAAGTCATGAAGTAAAATAAAGTGATCTGGTCGACTGGCAGCATCGTGAAGTGTTGATGTGCCGCAGAGAAATGAAACGCGCGCGGTAATTAGGTGCTCACTGAGTTATGCTGGGCTATCAAGGCGCCAGATGATAGTTTTACGCCACGTAGTGGATTATGAATGCCAGGTGGATTGAGAGTGTCCAGCTTTGAGTAATTTTCCTCGGCTATAGCGTGTGTGATGGCATTTACTCTGTTGATTACCCCTGACGTATAGACACGTCGTAATAATTGAAATTTTGCTCATTCGAAACGGAAATCGACTGATGCGATTATGTGCGAAATCATTACTCAAGTATCTCGTACAGCATAAGGGTTCATCAAGCAATTCTGGTTGTAAGTGAGCGTGGCAGTTGGACATGCAATTTTGTATGCATTTTCGAATCACCCGACTGTAACTAGGCATCACTGAAAACTTGGCAAAAAATGTTCAAATATGTCTGAAAACAGCGATTGTAGTCCAAATTTTGTAAACCTATTCAGAATCTGGCCTATCTGCTTCGAATTGTCCCTGATCAGCCATAAAAAGGCAGTCGTAGGGCCGTATCGAAATGTTGACAAACTATTGGCCAAATGTTGATTAACTATCGAAAACCTGTCGCCAAACTAAGTTTGATAGATACCTTAGCCGTTTTCACTTTAAAACTTTGCTAAAGTCCCGTATAAAGCTTAGTTTAATGCCTTTTAAAGGAATACTTACTAGGCATCGTTCAACATTTTGATTCGGTAAGCCAACGTCACAATTTTCACATCGCGGCCTTGCTTAGTGTCTTCGATGTTTGCGTTTTATGTCTCTGTTTATGACCATTTTGTTAATACAGGCCAGCGGTATTGGACTAAGGGATACACAGCTAAGTCCCTACCTACACCACTCAGATCGCTGTGATCAAAAGGTTTCTGGATAAGGAGTTCCCTCGCTGGGAGCCAACCCTGATTGCAGGAGCCATCTAAAAGCAAGAAAATTAATCCGCTATCTTGGAGCGGTGGCCATATTGAATTAAGTGTGATGTCATTTACACTATCGTTTTCTACTATTTAAGCCCTTTCATTTCATACCCATATTGCAAAGGTTGACAAAAAATGCATCATCCGCCATCTTGGGGCCGCGGCCATTTTGAAAATATATAAATATAATAATATTGATTATTGCATATTGTATTGTCACCAGAACTTAAAATGCATGCAAGATTTCAGCTCGATCAGATGTCAAAAAGTGCTTCTAATTAAACTTGCAAAATTTGACCTTTTTTTTATTTTTTTTGGTTGCGTCCAAAGGATGTGTAATCTTCGAAAGATACTAGTTGCCCGTGCTACTAGCATGCACGATTCGCGGGATATGTTTCTCCAGTGCCTCGCGCCTCACGTACTAAACCACACCCATGTACTCTTCTACCACTCTCCCCGCGGGACTGCCGTTAGGTATTACTTCGTGGGGCTGGTTAGCAACTCATGCTAAATCATCAACGTCTGCCACTTCGGCCCTTCTTTGTCTTTCGGCTCTTCTTAGCTCATTTTGTACGCTCGTTATGTATGAACATATTTCCAGCCAGTGGTCTTCTGAGCTCAACATACGCTCTATGAGAAGCTGTGGAATAGGTAAGTTCACTCTTCCTCCTGAAAATCTTCTGCAGTGGAACATTACGTGCTCCGTATCCTCTTCTTCATCTGGGCATTCGGGGCATAGAGGCGAGCTATCGTGGCCGAATCTGTGAAGATAACTTCGATAGCCGCCGTGCCCGGACAGGAACTGCGTGAGGTGGTAGTTGCAGTCCCCGTTTTTTCTTCTTGTCCAGACCTCGATGTTTGGGATCAGTTTGTGGGTCCATCTGCCTTTGCCGTGTTATCCCACCGGACTTGCCACAGTGCTAGAGATGTTGCCCTTTCTTCTTCTTTTATCCTTTTTCTTATGATGGACTCTTGCCTGTTGACAGTTAGCCGTAGGTAGATCCTTTGCATTTCGTTAGCGAGAATCTCGATGGGAATCATTCCCGCAATAACGCAGGCTGCTTCGTCCGAAATTGTTCGGAATCCGCTTATTGTTCTTATTGCGCAGAGCCTGTATGCTGACGAGAGCTTCCTTCTTGTTTCCTTAGATGTAAGAGCTTAGAGATACATCTACGGCTTTCGCTTGGCAGCCTAAAATCTAGCCTCTCTAGCCTAAAATCCGCGTTAATAATATGTAAGAGCTTAGTGAGTGCTTTTAATGGCAGCATTTTAAGGAATTCTCCTGTCATCAGGTCGTATTTCTGGCGGGTAATTTGCGCTATTTTCCGCCGTTTTTTGTCGTTGATGAGGTGTGTTGTTCCACGCAGCACATTGAACGATTTCCACGAAGAAGTCAACTTCAATTTCAAGCTCAAGTTAAGATCTTATTGATACGTTTAATTCCACGTTACCTTCGATTTCTTTCCTGAATCCTTCCTTCCTAAATAGAGCGCTTTGCTCGCATATGACAACATTTATAAAGACAAGTTACATAGGGTCACTTCTCATTATGCCGTCACCCCCCAGTATGTCCGTCTCTGCAGAATGGCGATTAAGAACGTTCGCTGCACCATTAATTAAAGTCGATAAAATCTCAACCGAGGCCCTTGAGGTTCACCTCGAATCGTAGCACCATTTAAGTATAGTAAGTAAGGGAGTTAGCACCTTAAGTGAGTAAAGAAGACAATTGTGTAGCAAAGCCCTGTCTGTCTTAGAGACCTTGTTTACCTTGTTTGGAAGACTTTGAACAGGGATAAATATTGTGTAAATGGAAATCAACAAAGAATTCTATCTGACTCGATCGGTCAAGAGAAAGGGGTCTTCAACCAACTTAAAATAAACACAGCAGTACCTGTTGATGATGTTGCCGCTGTTCACTAAGATTCCTTGATTTTTCAGAACGACAAACAATAGACTCTCGATACCGTGAACAATTAATTAAAAACAAAGCCAGTTCACATTTGCGAGAGGTTTCACGTTAAAAATCATAGGAATCAAACCTTAGGACACATAACATCGAGGGGTTTCCTTGCATTCTCCACTTCCGAATTAATTTCCAGACACCATTTATTTTTTAAAACATTTTGTGGTACAAACATCACTGGTAGACCTTGATTTTTCATAAATGAAGTGACCTAATAAAACATACATAGTAGTTTATACGAGTAGTTTAGACTATTTTGAACTTTTGCAGTCTACTGGGCAGTTACAATTTTTAAATGAACGTGGGTTCTTAGCTTTCTCAATAACTTACGGCTTTAGTTTGTAAAAAGCAATTGCATTCGTACAAGCTAGAAAAAAGATGCGCGCTGTTTATCGGTTTTTCTATCAAAAACAGTTTTTTCCAGAGACGAAGCGTAGCAAACCTAATCTGCTTGCTGCACACTTTGCGGCCACCTCAACGCTTCCAGATTGTGCTTTGTCTCCACCCACACTTGAGCGCGTCAAATCTTCAATGGTACGAATACATTTTCGCACTCGTGTAGTAGCAAGAGTACTTGAATATCTTAACGCTCACAAATCCGCTGGTCCAGATGATATATCTCCCCTTCTTCTGAAGAGGTGTTCTTCTTCGCTGGCAAAACTACTGCGTAAGCTTTTCCATCAATCCTACTCTTTAGGACACTTTCCGAGCATATGGAAAACAGCATTTGTCCAGCCCATTCCTAAAAACGGCGTATTTTCTTCTCCTTCCTCTTACAGACCCATTGCATTTACGTCCCTTCTTTCCAAGGTCATAGAAACGCTGATAAATCGTCAGCTCATGAAATATCTCGAAACACGAAAACTTCTTAATGACCGGCAGTAGGGTTGTCGTAGCAACAGGTCCACTGCTGATTTGATGGCATGTCTCACCGAAAAGTGGAACCAAAGTTTACATCAATCTGGCGGAAGCAACATAGTTGCACTTGATATTTCTAAGGCATTTCACAGAGTTTGGCATCAGGCTCTTTTGTCGAAAATGCGTGCATTTGGGATCGACGACTCTCTTCTTCAATGGATTAGAAATTACCTTTCGGAACGTTCAATTCAAGTTGTCTTGGATGGTTTCAAGTCTGATACTCACAAGCTAAATGCTGCTGTGCCCCAGGGCTCCGTTCTGTCTCCAACACTCTTTTTAATTTTCATCAATGATCTCTTGTCTGCTACTTCTAATCCAATTTACTCCTTTGCTGACGACAGTACTCCTTGCGTCTCATATTCGTTTCCGAACTCACGGTCCTGATCTTCGGCTGTAGAACATGAACGGCAGCTTATGTTAAGCTCATTAAATTCCGTTATTACCAGCATAGCCAATTGGGGAACTACCAACAGAGTGGAATTTATTGTTTCCAAAACACAATGCTGTCTGCTGTCGGTTAAGCGAGATCCCAGTTCTCAGCCATTATCCATGAATCGCACTTTCATCGTAAAAACCGAAAACTTTCCATTCTCGGTATGAGTGTCAATGACAACTTACGTTGGAATGACCACATATTCGAAGTCGCCAAAAATGTCTAGGTTTCCTCAAGAGATGTAAGAAATATTTCACCCCTTCTGATCTGGCTTCAACATATAAGGCTTTCATACACCCAATATTGGAGTACAATGCTCACATCTGGTCAAATGCCCCTAGGATATCTTTGTGCCTCCAAGATAGGATTCAAAACCGTGTGATTAAACTAATAGGTGATGCTTATACACAGTCGGTTAACAACCTCGACCGCCGACATAGTGTCTTCTGTCTAACCCTGTTCTATCGCTATTTTCAACACCAGTGCTCCTCTGAAATTGCCAGTAGCATTCCACCCCTTCAAACCTCCTCCAGTAACACCCGTCTCGCCATGAATGCTCATCAGTACACCCTCAAGCCCAAATATCGTGATTCTTTCCTAAGCCGAACAACTCGCTCATGGAATGCCCTGCCGAGCTCTTTAATTCCTAACCATTACAACCTTCAAACATTTAAAACCAACGTACATCGGTACCTCTCTTTTCTCCATCCCTAAATTTCCTTCCCCCGCTCTATGTGCAAACATTGTTCCCCTAACATAATCCCTTGTTTGGCAAAGTTTCTAAAATAGCCCCATCTCGTCTGCATTATAAAGTGGGTCTGTAGTCAAACTCAAATTATCAATGGTTTCCTGCGGCTTCCGTTTAAATGGCTCTACCAATTCGGTCTGGGAAGACAGTTCTTCGCCCGAGATTTTAATAAATCTTACACCATATCTCGTATTAAATCTTTGCATCCACTCTTTGCTAGCATTAAGGCTGTTTTTTTTCGAATGCAATGACAAGGCTTTTGCCTTTAGCATCAGGCCATTAATCGGATAGTTTTTTTCACGCTGCTCAAGGAACCAACGGTATAGAGTCTTTTCCATTTTGAGATGTTCTTAAGTTCGAAGTGTTTATCTTTTGCCTGGCCCCGAGAATGTATTGATCACCAACCACACACAGTACAGTTTGCTCACTATTTCTGTTTACAGCACAAAAGGTAGACTTCGCAACATTGTACTTTTTGGCTAAACTTGTTACATTCGAACGACTGAAGCGGAAATTCTTGTTCACGTTTTAGAGATTTCAATGTTAAAAAAGATCTGTTCACGTTAACCAGAGTTCACAATAACCGGTGTTCACGCTATCGAGTGTCTACTGCACTGACATTTTTCCTTAGAAAGTCGTTGTATTGCTCTTACTCGTATGCATTGTGAATGAAGAACCTCAATCTTTACAAGCACATTCCTATGAATATGTGAAAGTTTTTGATTTAATCAAATAAACAAGACATCAAGACGTCGGTTTTCCCAAGATTAAATCAAAGTCTTGAGTATATTTACAGCATTTAGATATGTGTTTAAAAATTCATTCAAAACAAATACATCACTAAGCCGACAGCTTAGGAGTGATGAATTTTTAAATCTGTTTCAAATCTTGTATCTTTAAGACATTCACCATCAGTATCAGTTTTACCTTTGGTATTTGAAGTAATTTATCCATTAGGAGGAATTTATTCGATAGATTTACTCGTATGTATGTGTACTCGTACAGCAACAGAAGGCACTTTCTGTTTCTATTTCTGTTTGGAAAACTTAATAATCCTAACTGCCGTTCAAATGCCAAGAGTACACATGTCCTATTTATTATTTCAATTAGACTCCTGGTTCACTTTCCACAGTGTGTTGCTTTCCATTAGTCTCATTTCTGGCATTCGACAATGTAAGAATGGAATTTGCACTCGTACTCGTATCTTAGTTTCGTCCTGCTTCTGCTTCACCTTTTGGTCCTAGTATTTCCGTATATCCAAGCTCCAACTACCCCTCCAACTATTCGTAGAGCGCAATCGATTTCAATTTATGTTGTAGCATCGTGCCAGTCGGAACTCGAAGGACAAGAAGTTTTCACATTAGTGCAGATAAGCAGGTATATCTGTTTCCTGTTTACCTGTGAATTATATATGACATTGATGTTAGCAACCAGCATTAGGGACTTTCAGGCTATGTGGAGGAGTGGAGATACGAGTGGTAGATGTTGGAACCATTATGTAGGTGTACATTGAGGCGGAAGGGATGGCCATTAAGGATGAAACTGATGGAGCTGGCTGAGATACATAAGAGTATTTCTTCTTTAGTAGGATATGGGTCATGGATGGCAAAATGTTGTCTTCGTCGTCGTCTTCATCTTCGTCGTTCAGGTGAATGACGACAATTGCGTGTTTTTTTTTTTTTGTATTCCTTAAGAGCATATCCTTTGGATTTAGTTGCAACCATTTCGTAAGACGATTGCAATTATGCTGATCCTTAGGACTCTTCTTTTGCATTTGTAACTCTCTGACAATAGATAGTTGGAAATTCACTGGGTATCCGACCGACGTAAGCGCTTTTCAGAAGAGTCTTTGCCCAAGCAATCTCATCTTCTTCAATGGATGAGGATGAAAAAGGATTACATTGATACGGTTCTTCTTTTGGTTCTTCATTTTCTATTGCGAAAGTGAAATTATTCCTTAAGAAATCGAAAGAAGTTGTCCAAATGAATGTGTATTGTTTATGGTAATGGCAGTTTGAACTATTGACCAACTGGGCTCTGTGCTGATTACTAATGGCCCATAACCTTGTTCTTGGTAAGGTCTTGCTGATTTTTACGGGAAGTAAGGCTAAGTGAGGTGTAATAGTTATTCCTTAAGGTGACTTGCTTAATATGCCGATACCAATAGTTGCTTTATAATTCATATTATGGTGATTGATCATCAAAGACGGTTTTCAGTCAGGATCCAACATGAGACTAGCTTTTCAAAGATCACGTAGGGTAACCTTCTTTGAGCAGTTATGTTGGGAAGCGTCGGTCTAGTCATTGAACACAACTGACGCTTAATGAAACCCATTTTTGTGTTCTTGTGTGTTGCACTCGGAACATGAATCAAAAATAGGATTATTGGGAAGCAGTTAGTCTTGCTGCAAAGCAATTATAACCTTCGAATTAATGCAGAATTCGTACGATGATTCAGCACTAAAAAAAACAGTTTAGTGAAAAAATGGGTAGATACAGAGTTGCCTTCCCCTTAGACAGCCCACAGAAATGTATTTTTAAAATGATGTGCCTTACTAGTCCAAGGCTCCACTGGACATAAATGAGTGGACTCCAACTTGCAGTTATGAGGTCAACTAGTGGTAGACTCCCCGTCAGTGTAGACGATACAGAAATGATCACAGCAATGAAGATCAACATTTTTCTCTAAGGTAGAATGATCCTTTCAACCAAGGCAGCGATATTCACTATCTTCGTCCACATTGGCGAATCTTTTGCTATGTGTCTCCAGTTTCCCCATTTTTGTCACAATACTTGTGCAAGCGCCACTGACATCAAGCTGATAAGATCTTGTATGCGATGTTAAGTAGACAGATGCCTCAGTAGTTAGCTTAGTTTAGAGGTCGTCAAGCCGACCATTTTATTAACTTTTTTGGACTTAAAACTTAGGTGCAGTGCTCTTCACTCCGTCTAAATCGGATGGACACAATTCTTGGTCTGCATCGTCCAGGTTAAATGGCCCATTTTGCCGGACAGCGGCATTTGGTTCGTTATCGCCACTATACAGCCATCAGAAATGCACTTTCCAAATACTCAGTATCTCAACAGTGTACTTCTCATGCCTCCTCAGAAGCCAGCGTTCGTCTCTCCTCTTCTCCTCGTTGAGCAACGCTTTGGCAATCTCTTGCAATTGTAGCCGTCTGACGTCGAAATTCATCACAGCACTACCTCTACTTTGCGCTGTTCAGAATACGAGCAACCGTAACTTAATTACAACAAGGTAATGGTCCCAACCCGGACGGCAACGATTAGTATTAGGCCTCGTAGAAGTAGCATCTTCCGACAGGTACTGGTTCTTACAATAACGAGAATGAGCCTCTGCAGCTAAACATCTTGCAGCTCTGCTAATAAGCCATTTCACGCCTCCCCGTGGCGCCATCTGGGTATCTCACTGAAGATTGCGAAGTGAAGGCGACAAATGGCGAGTTTCTTGCGCCATAGATCAGGATAAGTGTCGGGAAGCAGAACAGGGCGATATCCTGGCTACTCTGGCATATTTGGAGTTCAGGCCGGTAAGACTTTCCAAGACTTAGCGCGCACATCCCAGAACGGATTACTGGCTTCGATGTAACCGACCCCTCGTTTTAGGGGCATTAAAAATGGAACTGGTCCTCCAGGTCGGGGGTTGTGCCGCCGGGGTTAATGCCCGGCCATTTAAAACAAACAAAAGTTACGAATCATAAACAAGCCTCGGGTATGGAGGAATCTACTGTTGACAACTCACGCACACGATTTAAGGACAATGGCCTCCGATATGCACGTGGAATGTTAGATCCCTTAATAGACAATGTGCAGCCGAGCAACTAGCGGAGGCAATAGACTGCTGCAAAGCAGACATACCAGCAATTGCTATCGACGGCACAAGCAGCGCTTATTTGGGTGCGGATTTGTGGTCGGAGGTAGACTAAGACAAGAAGTTCTGAGCTTCCGGCATGTGAGCGAGCGCCTCGTAGCAATCCGCATCAAGGCTAAATTCGCCAATATTAGCGCGATATGCATGCACGACACCAAATAGGAGAAATATGACGACACCAAGAATGCCTTTTATGAGCTCCCTAACAAGACCTACGAGCAATTCGCTAGCCAATACATTAACATTGTCCTCGGTGATTTTGATGCAAAGCTAGGAAGAGGGTATCTTTGGGAGAACGATCGGAAAATAAAGCCTGCATGACACAACCTCCAATAACGGATTCAGGCTAATCGACTTTGCGGCAGGGCGAAGCATTGTCGTAGCTTGCACACGGTTCCCACATCTCGACATACACAAGGGGACTTGGAGAACTCCTAAGGTATCAATCAAACAGATTGACCACATTGCGATCGACGTACGACACTTCTCCAGTATTATGGACGTCCGAACGTGCCGAGGAGCCAACATCGACTCGGACCACGTGGTAGAATCGCAGTCGATGCTGAGGATTTGAGAAGACCATTTCTGCAGATTGTATAACGGCGATAACGAACCAAATATCGCTGTCAGGCAGAATCAACCGAATCAACATTTCAACATGAACGATGATGACCAACAATTCCGTCCACCCGACCTGGATCAAGTGAAGATAGCTATATCAAAGCTTAAGTCCAACAAAGCTGCTGGAGCCGATGGCCTGACTGCCGAGCTCTTCAAAGCTTCAGGCGATGACTTGGTAAGGAACATACACCAACTCATCTGTGAAATATGGTTGGACGGAAGTATGCCCGATGCTGTCAAGCAAAAAGGACAGCCAACACCGACGTCTCGGGCAGAACGTCACCCTCGACAGATATAACTTTGAGGTAGTTAAGGACTTTGTCTACATAAGCTCCACTATAAATACAGACAACGACACCAGCGCTGAGATCAAGCGAAGAATAACTCCTGCCAACCGCTGATTCTTTGGGCTAAGAAGGCTGGAGACACTTGTTGACTGATGCCCAGGTCTACCCTGGACTGTAGCGCCACCTAAAAGAAGAAAGAAGACCATTCACGATATTGTTAACGTCATTAGGTACTTCCAAATGTCTATGCATTACCAAAGCTAACTTCGCTCTCGGATTTACCAAACGAGGACCTCAAAAATGACCCGATCCCTATGCCACCAAATCCCTGTGTACAATCTTTGTACGTTGAGTATGCCAACGAGATATGGTCCCCTTACTACGAGTTACATATTTTGCGCATTGAAGTTGTCCAAGTTTTCAATTGATACTGCAGTAGCTTAGTCCTCCGAATGCTCTGTACAACAATTTTTTTTCTTTATTGATCGAAGAATATGGTCCTTAACTTTTCCCTTAATGCTAGTTTTAAGTTTAGTTTTTAAGCGATATGCTTGTATTAAGCATGTAATACACTACCCGGGGTTGACTCGGGCCTCAATTCAAAAAATTTGGATAAAAATGGTCAGATTTATGAGACCGGTTCGAGGTAAGTTTATTGTTACAAAAACACGAATTAATGCAATCAATGATCCCGGTCCAGTTTCTTTCAATCGTTTCCAAAGCTGACGTCGATCAAAGTATCAGAGGTGTAGTTGCCGGTGTATCTGATTGCAGTCTTTAATAAAAATCGCGTATCTATTCTTAAAACTTAAAAGTATAAATTATTATGCCCAAAGTTACATTTTTAAACATAAGTTGTAAAAAAAGATAAATTGATAATCCGAAATGAAACTTTGAAATTATGAGGCGCAGCCAACAAGGGCACTACTTCCTATACAGAGTACAAAAATCAATTAAACCAAATTCAACAGTTCAACTTGACTCCCCAGGCTGTAGGAATTTCAGTTCTCGCCATTGTCATCATCGTCATCGGATTCAACAGTGCCACTGCTGGTTACATTGGCTGTGAAGGTCCCTTTTAGAATAGACCAGGAAACGGATGTCCGAGCCTAATAAAACAGAAAAAAACTAAATTAAAAGTCAAAACGATGATGTCGTGGACTTGTTTGGTTGGCCTGTTCATTCGTTTTTTTGATATCGTTCATTCGCCCGTTGGTTGGTTGGTTGGTTGGTTGGTTGGTTGGTGGTTCGTCCTTTTGTCCAGCTGGCTCGGTTTGGTTTTGGTTCCTTTTTCAGGAATACACCAAGCTGAGATGAATCCTGAATTACAGCAGAGAAACGGAACTGTGAGCTAACTTCCTCGAAACGGCTGATTTCAGTTGATTTATTTATTTATTCTCAGTTTTTTTCGTTACCGGAATGGCAGGCAGGATCTCCCACCTCCCACCTCCCACTTCCCACCTACCCACGCCTTTCTCGGGAGGCTGCCGATTGTTTTTCCAATTATTGAGTGGGCGGCTGTGCAGGGAACACTACGTTTCATGAATTTGAAAAGAATCTTTCTTTTTTCTTTTTTTTTTCCATTTAGTACTGTGCTGCTTTTTCAAGGCGGATGAGTGAAACTTTTAATGGATTTCCCTTTTCTCTTTTTTTTTTTTTTTCATTATTTCGGTGGTATCCTCTTGGTTCGGGTGGATTCATTGAATTCCCCTAAAGGTTTGGGAAGGAGCAAAGCAAAACTGGGTATGGGATGGACTTTTTCAATTTAACTCCCGTATTAGTTAGAGTTGCAAGAAGTAGGAGGGGGGGGGGGGGGGTTAACTGGAGGAGCTGGTGGGTAAACTGTGAGCAAATCAATTGGGAAGACATTTCTTTGTAGGGCAGTGTAATTGTTTTGCTTTTGGTTATTTTCGATTGGGAATTAGTGAAGGATGTTGATTTGATTTCTCGTTTTTTTTTTCGTTTTGTTTATTTTGTTTGGTTTTCTCTGTGTTTTTTTGTGATTTGTTTTGTTTTATTTGGGTTTGGGGGGGGGGGTTCATGGCTTTTATTGACTTGTTGAAGTTTCAATTAATCGAACGGACGACAAAAATGAAAGTTTGCCATTGGTACTCGTACTAATAAGAAATGGTTTAACTAAACACTGATTGTAATGGTAGATTTCAATTTGTATTGTACTCGTACTTGGTAACCGCAAATGGCATTAAGAGTTGTCTTTGTTTCAATGCAGGGGTCGCTTTAAAATATTGCTGAAATCTGTTTCATCTTTGGAACGGTTCAAGAAGTAAGTGTCTTTGGTTGATTGCAAGCAAAACTATTTTTTGGTTGGGTGCAATAGGAAAAGGGTAGGCACTGAAAGTTGTGAATTTGGCGATGACCAGTATTTTTACAGTCTCAACATATCAATTGAGTAACCACCGGATACTGGCCGGACAACTTATAAGGTCGGATATGAACGAATCTGCTGTTGACAAATTCTGCAAACGAATTCAGGACAACGGACTTCGCATATCAATTGGAATGTTAGGTTCTTTAACAGAAGGAGGCCCAGTTATCCAAGGCAAAAAGCAGCGCCTATTTGGATCCGGATTTGTTGTTAGAGACCAAAACAGCAAAGATGTCCTGAACTTCAAGCATGTTAACGAGAGCCCCTTAACAATCTGTATCAAGAATTTTTTTGCCAACATTAGCCTTATGTGCGTGCGTGGCCTAGTGGAGAAAAAGATGACAACACGAAACATATCTTCTAGGAGCTCCTGAACAAGACCTACGAGCAATGCCTTATTTCACTTACTTTAAGTGGCGCTACAGTCCGGGGTGGACCTGGGCCTCAGTCAACAAGCTTCTCCATCCAGCTCACCTTGGCTAGCTGCCTGCAGTCTCGCACGCTAAGTTGGCTGCGGTCCCCTTCCACTTGCGTGTGCCACCACGGGAGCCTAGGTAGACAAAGTTCTTAACTACATCAAATTTATATCTGTCGAGGGTGACGTTCTGCCCGAGACATCGGTGTTGGTTATCCTTTTTGCTTGACAGCATATACTACTATATATGGGGTGGCCATGGTGTAGTGGTACTACCATCGCTTCTCACTCGGAGGGTCAAGGTTCAAATCCTACTCATGACAAGTTGTTCATTTGTGTAATTGGAACTCAATCAGAAAAATCTGCGTGTGAAGACATAACACTGGCAGTAGATTTGGCTGTTGTAGAGTCTCAAGCACAAAACAACCGTTAAAATTCACAACTTGAATCATTCCGAGTGGAGAAAAACTCACCGTCCTATTCGGACTCCCACCCCTGGAGAGTCAATATCGGAACCAAATAAATCTGAGTTTCAAGCCACTACATCACAACAATGCTTTCCTTTCTTCTCCTTCTATCTTTCCGCCAGCGCCCTGGCAACAGTAAAAGGGTATCATAACCCCCTTGAAACGCACGTAAATTAAAAAAAAAAAATATATATATATATACACATATATATACTTGGTCTTGCCCTCATTGACCGCTAAACCCATTTTCGCCGCTTCCGTCTCAATACTCGCGAAAGCGCCACTGACATCACGCTGCTTTCTCCCAATTATGTCAATATCGTCGGCGTATGCGAGTAGTTGGACGAACTTTTGAAAGATAGTGCCTCTTGTGTTTGCTCGTGAGCTTTGCACTATTCTTTCAAGTACGATGTTGAAGAAATCGCATAACAGCACAACGCCTTGTCTTAATCCTTTCTGGACATCAAAGGTCTCGGTGAGATCTTCACCGACCTTGATGGAGCAGCGTGCATTCTCCATCGTCATCCTGCATAGACGGACGAGTTGGCAGGGATGCCGAAACTAGACATTGCTCTGTATAGCTCGTCTCTATAGATGCTGCCATACACAGCCTTAAAATCGATGAATAGCCACACTGATATGGACCTATCAGGGTGTTGACGAATGACTTCAGGCGGCAGATAAGATCTTATATGCGATGTTAAGGAGACTGATGTCTCTGTAGTTGGCGCAGTTCAGAGGGTCTCCTTTCTCGAGAATCGGACAAACAATGCTGAGGTTCCATTCATCGGGCATACTTTCGTCCGACCATATTTTACAGATGAGTTAGTGTATGCTCCTTACCAAGTCATCGCCTGCCGCTTTGAAGAGCTCGACAGTCAGGCCGTCCGCTTCAGCAGCTCTGTTGGACTTAAGCTTAGATATAGCTATCTTCACTTCGTCCAGGTCGGGTGGACGAAATTGTTGATCATCATCGTCCAGGTTGAAAGGTTGATTGTGCCTGTCAGCTGTATTTGGTTCGTCATCGGCGTTATACAGTCTACAGAAATGGTCTTTCCTAATCCTCAACATCGACTGCCGAGGACAATTTTAATGTCATAGCTAGGGCATGCTCGTAGGTCTTATTAAGGAGCTCGCAGAAGGCATCCTTGGTGTTGCCACCTTTCTCCTCTGTGGGGGCATGCGTGCATATAAGGCTAGTGTTGGCGAATTTAGATATGATGCGGATTGCTACGAGGTGCTTGCTCACAAGCCGGAAACTCAAGACTTCTTGGCTAAATCTGCCTCAAACTACCTCGAAGTTATACTTGCACAATTGTGGCGCTCTGACCAAGTTGATGTTGGGAGTCCTTTTTCGATGACAGCATATACTTGGTTCTTGCCTCATTTACCGTGAGACCAGGTGAATGCCTCATGGACGTCTGGCTGTCTTCGTCTTTGTACGCAAGAACGACTTGTAGAGAATTGTTCCCCTTCTATTGACCAATGAATTTTGCTTGTTTCTTTCCAAAGCTATGTTTAGAAGTCACGTCGCCTAGTCTTAAACCTTTTTTAACACGGAAGGTCTCGGTTAATTCGTTACAAACCTTAATGGTGCAACGAGTATTCTCCATTGTCACCCTGCGCAGGCGGACGAGTTTGGCAGGAATGCCAAAACTAAACATGGATTACATAACTCGTCCCTGTACACGCTGTCATATGCGGTTGAAAAACGACAAACGGTGGTGCGTATTGATCTGTGAAATCTGTGGTATTGTCCAAGATCCGTCGCAGTGTGAAAATTTGGTCGATGCTGGACTTCCCTGGTCTGAAACCAGCCTGATATGGACCTATCGAGGAGAAAGCATAAGTATCCCGGACGACAACACACAAAACAAAACTAAAAGGAAATTTGAACAGCTATAATCGGAAGACTCAAAACAACTCATCTGTTACATATGGTCGATAGAAAGTATGCTAGCTTAGTGGTTCTTCTGATGTCCGAAATTGTATTTACCATTCTATGTGAATGCTGGAACCCTATTATATGACTTTATTCATTTAGCTTAATCCAAGCCTTTAAAAACCACATCAGCAGATGACAACTTTTATAGAGTCAAATTGGACATAGGTCTAGAACTACATGGGCTATTCATTAGAACTGAGCCGGTTAGAGGACTGGAAAAGCATGGTACGCCATTAAAATCATCGCTCCAGCAATGATTGTCTTCAAATCCAATGGTGTAAAGCAAGACCTCTCCTTAAGTGGTATTTTCAAATGGAAGAGGACCTCATTCCATGATGTGCGCAAATAAAGCATATATGTACGTACTCAGTACATTCGAAAAATTGTTGCTTGAAGCCCAGGTGCAGAGAGGGCTATTGCATGTCCTGGAGTAATCTTAAACTGTACACTGTCAGAGCTGGTCCTCAAAATTTGTCTTTGATCTGGAACCTTATCTTTCCAACGTTTTTCTTTGATTTGCCGCAAAGTTAGGATTTGGTCAATAAAAAGCAATCCATCCAGTGATATGACAGACCAGCTGACTTTAAGTAGACTCATGTCCCTGTTTATGGTGTGGTTCAAACCATATTAGAAAAGATCATTTCGCGATATAATGTTGTCCTCCAACTAAGTCATCAGTTAGCCGATTGAGGCAAAACCTAGTCCCGTTAATATCATAGCTGCTCATTGCTCTTGTGCCTTTGACATCTTTATCCGCACCTTGTCTGCAGCACGGTGTGAGTCGATGGTTTGCGGTTTTTCTTCGAAAATTGCTATTATGCAATTTCGAAACGCACGTAAAGACGTTGCCTTTGCTTCGTTTGGCAAGATCAAAACTGAAAGCAGTCCCAACCACACACTGTTGAATATTTTATTCTGTCATTAGCAAGCTACAGAGACAACACGCAGTAAGTGTTCATCCTCTTTATTCACTATATACTCGTACCTTAATATACATCTAAGATGTGACTTATGCCATCAAGTCACTGGAAGTGTTATGATTGATCCACGGCAACAATCACAGTTGCCCCGAATCAAAAATAACTTTCTGGAATCCGCACTAATTCCAAATGTGGGTTCCCGAAACCTCCAAGTAGCGCTTTGATGGCAGCTAGACCTGGGCAACAAAATCACAAGAAAACCGAAGTTGAGCGCCACGTGATTTTTTCCTCGGAATCACGAAACCACAACGAAAGAAAGGAAAAAAAACTGAACGGAAAAACAACGAAATGAAAATGTTCCCCGAAAAGAATCACGACACAACAAAGAACAAAAATGCAATGGTTTTAAACGTTATAACGGCTCTGTCGGAGCGCGACGATTTATTGAAAACAAGGAGAAATTAACGGCACACTCGTCGATAGAGTGACCCGCTATTTCCACAGTCCCGAATGCACAAAGAAAATAATTAACGAGTCGCGTGTCTCGTCTAATCTCGAGATTCGTACGCACGCGCGGCCCACCGGAGTCTCAATTTCACAACTTTAAAACAAACGATTTTCTTTTTTCTTTTTGACTACACTGCACTTATTCACTATACTTTTTAATCCCTTCGTCCTGCTATTCCTTTTTTCTATCCATATCCTGGTTCTTTCTCCTTATCCGCCTTTTTCCCTCTGCCCTCAAAAGAACACTTCGCGTTTTTTAATCAAAAAAAAAATCTACTTTACTTTCTTCCAAAGAAAAAGAAAAATTACTTTTCGCAATTCCAAGTAAACGCAAGCTTTCCCCAAGCTCTCGACAGATTCTCACACGCATTCTCCAATCACTCACACTCACTCACACACACATTCATTTGGCTCTAGTGAACCCAACAACGGGGTTTTCAGCTTCACAACTAACAAACTTTGCTAGTGTGTGCTCCCGTGTCCAACTAGGCCTCTCACATATTCCAATTGTTTCCAATTGTTCACTCTCATTCTAAACTCCTCAGACACTGAGTTCTCTACCGCTTCCAGTGATAACTGGGAACTCCACTGAGCGAGTTTATGAGAGCTTGTGAATCCTAGCTATTGCCCTAGACATTGGAAGTCAATAAAAATTTGCGAGGAGCAATGTTTCTTTCATTGTTGATCCCCGGTTAATTTTTCCCCATCGAACTAAACAAAATTGCAAAACAACAACAACCGCGAAGGAGAAAGAAAGTATGATCGAAGGTCAATGGAGTGTTGGGACGAAGGAGGAAGGTTGTGTGGGTATAATCCTAATCTGATTATACCCCGGTTTAGCCATTCTCTAAACCGCCGCCCCAAACAAAGCTAAGTATATGTGTCTCTGTGATATATTACCCCGGGTCCCTACTTACTCCGGTGGATCGGCGTTCAGATTTGGGGGGAATGGGGGGACTAACCAATAGCGGGTCATTCCTTACAATTATGTATTTTTGGTTTTGTTTTTGTTTTGTTTGATGGTTATGCTGCGGGCCTTTCTGCCCGCCTGGTGTGTTTTTATGCATTTTGTTTTATTATGTTAATGTTATTGTTTATATGTTGTTGTTTATTATTATTGTTATTATTATTATTTGTTGTCGCTGGTTGTTGTTATTGTTTATGTTTGTACATTCCCTCGTCGGAGGCTGCTTAGTAAATTGGCCGTCAGCCTACAACCTCTGCTGCTCCCTTGGTGCTCCATCGGTGGGGTGCTGGCTTGAAAGGGGTCGTCCCTTCACCCATCGAACCTGACTTTTAAAGTTGATGCGACGTTGGGATATGTCTTATTATCTTGGCCGTCCGCCTGCACACCACTGTCGCTCCTCCGTAGCTCCCACGTTGGGGGTGTAGCAACAAAAGAGATCGTCATCTCTTCCCCCTTAGACATTTCAACGTTAGCATCCACATCGATTACAAGATGTGATGCTTCTTGTCTCCACATCGATGGCAAGATGTGGGAGTCCTCAAGCCTTTATATAACTTGGCTTTCGTTGGGGTGTAAGTTCCGGGGATCGTCCTCCCCCACCCGTCATCATCGTGTCCGTCATCGGGGTCCGTCCCCACCCGTCGGTGACTTTCAGACGTCCTGTCTGATGCTGCACGTTGCGAGTCTCCCGTCTAGCCTACGGGCTCCGACAACGGTGGTCTTGGTGGACCTCCTGTCGCACCCTGGGCTCCTGGTTCGTCGTGAGTCTCCCTACCGTCCTTAGGGCTTCACCGACCGAACCCCCTCGTCCTCCTCTGAGGATAAAACCGCCCGTGAACTTATGTGGGTCCTTTCATTAACTCCTTCGACTAGGAGAGAAGGGAAGACTGCATCATAAAATGGTAAACACAAATCTATGTTTTGAACCTTCAGTAGCCTCCCAGTTACTCATAATCTAGCTGCTCAGAAGCTCTAAAGCCCAATTCCGAGAAGTTGTCGTTATTTTTTCGGCCTAAAAACGGATACAGAAGTTGTAGACCTAAAGGAAGCACATTTAATAGACCTTAGCCGTTACAATACTGCAACTTATTGGAGTTTCTACTGCCATACACTTCTCATTAAAGTTGCGCCTTTTCTACTCTTTAGAAACATTTCGAAATCACTCCCAAACTAGAAATAAGAACATCCAAACTATTGCCAGTGACCGCAACTCGCCACCCACAAACTTCAACAAACAACTTCTTAAACTAATAAGTAATTGATTTTCAATTGAAAAAGCACTTTCAACTTTCATCACTTTTTCATCGTTGTAGGTAATTCAATTCCGCAGGGTCCAGATGGAGTAGAGGAAAGCGATACCACCGACCAATTACTTTCCTCTTCAAACGTCATTGCTGCTAAATGAAGTGTAACCAGAACTTACGAGTGCCAAAGACAATTATGAGAGCAACACACCTACAAAGGACAACAATCAACAGGATATCACATTAAATGAAGAAACCAATTCCACCGCACACTGACTACCTAGTCCCGTAGATAAAATAAGGATATCGCCAGTGACAGGAATAGGAAACTACAGAATGTTACGACTATAGTGCTAAACCAGTCGACTGTGCTCTCTGTTCTGTGTTACATCTCATAGTATGCCATGCAATTGTGTGGAAATTGCTTCAATTTGATTTTGGATATCTCCTGGACTAAGGCAAACGAATGCATACATGGATTTACGGACTGCAATACTCATAAGAATCACTTGAAGCATCGCAAAATCAATTGTAAAACCGATCAAGTCCTGGCAACTTTACAAAAAACGCCCGCCAGACCGTGTGGATACTGAATGCAACATAAACTTAATGAATTAAAGGATATACGAGTAGGTACAGACTCCAGCAGACATAATCGACTTGGCAGAAGTCACCAACTTGAAAATTGAAACTTATACCAATTGATCTGTTTTACACAAACTCATACACAAGTATACATAAGTTTAATTTAAATACCCTGAAGGAAACCGACTATCGACAGTCGACACCGTGTTGGGTCACCATTCGATTCCGTCAACCCGACCCGACCAACCTGAGACCAACCAATTGAAAATAATTGTGAGAGTACCTACCCCCATTCTTGTTTCTGTTTTTTCTTCGTTTTTTATCCTTTTGTTATCCTCACCCTACCTTGAATGATATTCAAAAATGTAAAACCGCCATGTTGCGTTTTCACCTGTTCAACTGTTTTCACCTGTATCGCACCACAAACTACCGAACTCGGTTAAGGGATATTGGAAAAAGTTCGAATGAAACTAGTTGACTGCCCGAGGCTTGTATTTCGGGAGATGTTTGCAATTTTTCCTTTTTTCTTTCCTTTTTCTGTTCCCAATTTCAATATTACCATTTGGTGTTCGCCATTCGCCATTCGCCATTCGCTACAGCCACCGCAACCGTCGACGCTTTTGAAATGAAATGACGGCACTGTTGTGTAGTTTTGTATGAACAAGGATACGGATACTCGAACATACACAGAGTACTGGTAGAAAGGGTAAATATCCCTCAGGATAAGCAGAAACATCGAAATGAATAGAACTTGTGAGTGGCAGGCGTAAGAAAAAAGAAAAAACTCTTGCGCCTGGCCTCACTGGCAACTACTTCCGATGATCTCTTTGTGGTTCAACAGCGGCAAATTTAAATTCAATGAGTTTTCGTTGGCAGTACTATAGTATAGCCAACTACTTCTCTGTGGCACAGTTCGATTCCCAGAGTCAATTTCAACATGAAGGCGTTGGTTCAAATTGCCTGTTCCATGGCCACACAACAGAGAAGTGAAAACGCCCGCTGACACCACAGCAGAGGCAAAGTACTCTAATAGAAAAAAAAAAAAGCGAAACTCCTTCTGGAGTTTGTTTTTATTTTGGAGTTCCATTTGACATTTGGAAGCTGGAGGAGAGATCCCACCCTGACCCTGACTAGGGAATCGAGAGAAGTTAACTCAAACAACAAAAGGATTTTCCACTAGGACAAAGTTTCTAGTGCGTGTGCTGGTGTTACCCACTTTACTTCTACAAACCACCCTTCTCTGTTCATTTTAGGATCATCATTTGTTTTGTGTAAGGGTGGATATGTAACAGCACTAGTCGCTGGTCCTTGGGGAAATAGTTCTTTCTTTCATTTGTTATCCTTTCAACACGCCGAGAGTGATGTCAAGTAAGTCTCATGTTGAACTTGATTAAGGGGTGGCAAAAGACATACTTAAAAAAAACAGAGAACAACTTTTTTTGAAAATGGAATAGTTCCCTAGAGTCCTTTGAGTTAAAGTGGATTGTTTACAAATCCAGATTCAAAGATTTAGAAGCTACAGATGCATATATCCTACGAAACAAACGGAAAATGACACAATTTCGTCGGTTCTTACATTTTGTCTTCCCAGAATGTTGGCAGTAATCACCTGGAACGATGCTACACTTTTAAGCTATATTTGAGCTCCAATGAGTTGTAATCATCATCGATTCGGATCGGTTCTAAGAAATCTCGACTCTCGAGCAACTTGAGTTGCGAAAGTAAGACAGCAAGTTGTTGACCTTGATTTAGTATCCCACAAGACACAACATTCCAGATAATAGGTTCATCGGTTTCTGAACCGGCGTACACCTCTATAACTTTGACGTTTGGCAGCATCCCCATATGGGGAGCACTAATTAAGAAAGGAGTACCCCAAAAAATAATAAACATCATCAGAGCAATGAAAGAAGATTCGGATCTCGCGGTACCACATAAGGGAATCATCAGTAACTCTCTCACTATAAATACAGGAGTAAAGCAAGGATGCCCACTTACACCTCAACTATTTACATTTGTCTGCACGCAGACACGTGGAGTAACTTGGAGTCTCACACGACAACTTGAGGACTTAGACTATAAGGAAGATATTTATCTTCTATCACATACTCAGTGACATCCAAACTAAAGATTAGCAAGATTAGCACGATGCGCCGGATTGTAGATAAATATTCAGAAGACTAAGGCCATGAGGATCAACACCTGCAACATAGGAGACATTTCCATCGAAGGAAACCCCGTCGAATATGTGGATAGCTTCTGCTATCTAGGGAGTATAATAACAACAAACGGCGGCGCTGAAGCAGACGTTGATAACAGACATCGAAAAGCAAGAACAGCATTCGACCAATTACAACCTATATGGAGGAGTTCCCAGATTTCCAGAAACACGAAGCTCAGAATATTCAACTCAAGTGTGAAGTCAGTACTGATATATGGCAGCGAAACCTGGTTGATAACAACATCACACAGAAACTTCAGGTATTCATCAACAAATGTCTCCGTACCATATGTAGAATATTCTGGCCAAACATCATCAGGAACGTGGATCTGTACGAAATGACAAGAGAGGAACCAATTGCGATATAGATTAAGAGACGCAAATGGAAATGGATCGGGCATACCATCAGGAAAAAAGCCGACAGCATCACCAGAATGGCAAAAGGTCCAGATGCCGTCCCAAGAACACCATGGAGACGATCGATACTCCTAACTAGGAAAACTCAACCTGAATTGGAACTGTGTAAAGATAACTGCAACCAATCGAGTGAGATGGAGATGCCAAGTGGAAGCGCTATGCTCCCAAGTGGAGGATATTCAATTAATACTCTACCTTAACTCATAACTAAACAGAAAGTAGGGGAAATTGCTCAGAGCTAAAAACGTGTTATCGTCAAAAGTTTCAAACTATCGCAGATTTGCAGGATACCCCGAATCCCATAGTTTTTGATTAATATTGAGGGCCACTTAAATAGCGCAAATCAGTTGCAGATTAGACTACACCTTTTAACACCTTACTTTCTGAGAATGCTTTGCCGTGGCAGAAAGGCTTAGGAGTCCAAAATCCTAAAGTTTTGAAACAACCCCGGCAAAACGCCGAAGGAAGTGCCAAAGACGAAGCTGTAATCGACAAAGAGGCGCTTTAAGTGCTTAAAGTTTAATTCCACCAGCAATGAAGAGGAGAAACAGGTCATTGAAAATGAAATCCGCTGAGACGAACCAACCTCTCCGGTCTGAGAGGTTCCGAACAGGGCCAAGAGAAACTACCTCTTTTGGTGCACTTCTCCGCTCGAGATGCCCAGAAGAAATAGATGCTGGAACCAGTTGAAGGCTGCAGTGCCACTGGACGAAAATCCCATGCAGCGGTCAAAACAAAAGCCGCGGTCGTTTCGCACGCACACAATATCGGAATGTGCGAGTAGCTACCTAAGGTCATAGTTTTGGTCTATGGAAGTCGGCTTATGCGGTGAATGCGCCAAAGAACAACTCTGGTGGTGGCTTTCCCAACGCACAAGATTTGGTTAAAATCGGTGTTACAACCAGCACAAGTTGCAGTTCTGGTGGACTTCGGTGAGAAGGCAACCTCCAAAATAACCCCGAAATACCACAGAGAGCGAAACTGGCGCACCTTAAGGGATGTTGCTATCTACTTTCTGGCGCTTCAAATTGGGAAAGTTGATATTGACAACAGTCTAAACGACACTGAATCGATCAAGTGTGAGAGCAAACCAAAGTGTAGAATTTTTGCATTCAAGCAGAGGGCTACAAAAAGAGAAGGAATCAGGAGACCAGAGAAGGCTCTTTCTTGTTGTGGGCTTAGACAAAGCTGCTGTCGAGACCATTATGTGTAAGTATGACTCACTTATTTGCATCTTGAAATTATGAATTTTCACTTTGTGTCCAAATAAGTGCAGCTAAGCGACGATCACCCCAGCACTCATCTATTTTGTGCACTCAGATCAACCTTCAAAATTTCACGTCAGCTACTGCATCCCTATCCAATATGCATACTGGAACCAATGGGTGTGAAATAAATGAATCTGTTCTTTTAGATGTTTGAGGGGATTCCCACTACTATATGACGAACGATCAGAAAGACCGAAAACTTGTCTATATAAAGTGTGAGCCAACAGATGGTGTGGACGTTGGCTGTCAGTTACTGAATTCAATGTGGCTGATCTCTTTGTCACAGATGTCACACAATTTTTGGCAGATGTCACACATTACGAAAATGGGCGATTGTAAAAGTAGCATTTTGAAAATTCGTGAATTTTTCGGTCAACAAAATCGCCCTGGTGATCAGCATGGTCAACCGGCACGTACACGCCAAAACATTACCACTGTGAGCGACAGTGTTCAAAACCAGCCAGACACCTCATTTCATCGCCAGTTGGGCCTAATTTATGGCACTTTACGGCGAATTTTTAAAGTTGATCTTCATTTGCACGCCTAAAAAATCTAAATTCCACAACCTGGAACAATGCCTGTGGACAATCTAGGACGTCGCCGATTTATTAACTGGATGTTGGATCGCCAGGACAATTTGTCACCGAATTTAATATTTTCCGATGAAGCCTATTTTCGGAAACAAAAATTTCCGGGACCGGAAAACAACATATTAAATTCAAAAAAGTCACGGTACGGTGCGGATTATGGCCTGATGGCATCATTGGCACCTACTTTTCCGAAGATAGACCTGAAGAGATAGTTACAGTGAATGGAGAACATTACCGCAACATGTTGACCGGATGTTTTTTTTTTTTTCCAAAATTGGGTCTGGACAATCTCTGGTTCCAAAAGGATGTTGCTCCCGCCTACACAAGCCAGAAATCAATCAATTTATTGCGAAAGAAATTTGAAGATCGCATTATTTCGATTAGAGGAGAAATTGATTGACCTCCAAGTTCATGCGATGCCTAGGAGATATGGCTGGCTGGAAAGTTGTAACGAAAATCTCAGAAAATATATGATCTTATCCGATTTAATTCGGAATCGGATATGAGGTTTCGACCTTGTTGAAGATGAGGAATCAACAGAAAACCAACTAAATACGATTTAACGGGAAGCTCGGCAAGTCCAGCCAGAAAACAGTTCTGCAGATCGTCTTTTCCTTAGTAGAACGCAGATTCGAACGATCCGTTCGAACTGATAAGGTGCATGACGCTATTAACAGTTCTTGAATCTGTCAGATCACGCCTTCCGATGGTTTAGTCTAAAGTGCAGGCGGTCCTTAACATGATAGATACTTTTCTTAAGTAATACGCTTTCAGAAAATTCTCTCAAACTGAGTTTATTTTCAGCAAAAGGATGCTGACTAGTTTGGATTATCTAGTATCTTAAGACATCACCATCAATCCGACTATTATCCAACGAAATTTAGTATAAGTGTTGCATCTTCTTCTTCTTCTCTACCTTCTTGCACTACATACGAGTATGTTTAAAGTTATGTAAGGTTAGAGTCAATGTTGGAGAAAAACCAACCCACTTGGATCTGTGATCCTTTTCTTACATTTCAGCTTTTGACGAAGCTTATGATCAATGACTTTCAATCCAGATCGCTTAAGTCATTGAAGGTGGGGGATTATATCTAGAAGTCATTTGTAAACAAGTCCAGCCTCTTTGCATGCTTACCTAGAAGACAGTATCGGTGATGATACCTATAATAGCGCTTAGTTGTTTTCTGTTTTCGCTTGACATGTTGACCAAACAGTTAACCTTAGGTCTGTTCTTCTATTATTATCCAGCTTGAGTATTTGTTTGCACGTAGCGATTGCTACAACCGCTTTCTTATCTATCTGAAACAAAGTTGCATAGGTAGTTCCTCTTTAAATAATGAAGAATGTTTCCATAAGACGCGTAGGACTCGAAATAAATTATGACATGGAAATGAAAATTAAACGTTCAATCGCAGATACGAAGAACAAAATGTGATGAGAATTTTGCCTGTAACTGCGCAACACAACCAAATAATTCCAAGAGACACACTTAGTACAGGGTGTAAAGGTTCCGAAACTTGTTCACTCGGACTTTCAATACCCCTTCACACCAAACAGTGCACCTAATTTCGGAGAAATATTTGCCTCACAAAGGTACAAGGTCCAAAACTGAAGCTAGCCCACAAACAGCATCGATCTCGGATTAGGTCCTCGAAATCATGCCCGCCGACATTGATTTCTTTTTTTTAAAGAACTTAACTCCAATTGCGTATGAATACTAGGGTGCGCCTTATTTGATCCAAACAATTTTTTTATTGAATTTTGACAGTCCCAACTCGCTATTTTATTCTTTCTCATAGAAAAATAATTTTCTGAAAATTTCATACAAATCGAATAATACGAGTATTTAGGTGTCGCTACCGCCAACCAAACTTTACAGATTGCTCCAGTAATTAGTGGATTAATGGATATACTTACTTACTTTAGGTGGCGCTACAGTCCGGGGTGGACCTGGGCCTCAGTCAACAAGCTTCTCGAGCCACCTCGATCCCTGGCTAGCTGCCTTCAGTTTCGCATGCTAAGTTGGCTGAGGTCCTCTTCCAATTGCGTGCGCCACCTGAGTCTTGGCCTTCCTCTACTGCGCTGTCCATCGGGGGCGGATTCGAAGACTTTTCGGACCGGAGCATTGGTGTCCATGCGCTCTACATCACCCAGCCATCTCAGTCTTTGGATCTTCACTCTTCTGGCTATGTCCATGTCGCTGTACAGTCCTTACAGTTCGTCGTTGTATCTCCTCCTCCACTCATCGTCAATGCAGACGGGACCGAAGATCGCCTGAAGAATTTTTCTCTCGAACTAACAACGAACACCCTCATCCATTTTTGATAATGTCTTATAAAGGGTTCCATTTGTTGTCCGAGAGATGGCCTTCTTAGCCCAAAGAAACAGCGGTTGGCAAGAGTTATTCTTCGTTTGATCTCAGCGCTGGTGTCGTTGTCTGTATTTATAGCGGAGCCTAGGTAGACAAAGTCATTAACTACCTCAAAGTTATATCTGTCGAGGGTGACGTTCTGTCCGAGACGTCGGTGTTGGTTGTCCTTTTTGCTTGACAGCATATACTTGGTCTTGCCCTCATTGACCGCTAAACCCATTTTCGCCGCTTCCGTCTCAATACTCGCGAAAGCGCCACTGACACCACGCTGCTTTCTCCAGATTATGTCAATATCGTCGGCGTATGCGAGTAGTTGGACGGACTTTTGGAAGATAGTGCCTCTTGTGTTTGCTAGTGAATTTTGCACTATTCTTTCAAGTACGATGTTGAAAAAATCGCATGACAGCGCAACGCCTTGTCTAAATCCTTTCTGGACATTAAAGGTCTCTGTGAGATCTTTATCGACCTTGATGGAGCAGCGTGCATTCTCTATCGTCATTCTGCACAGACGGACGAGTTTGGCAGGGATGCCAAAACTAGACATTGCTCTATATAGCTCGTCTCTATAGATGCTGTCATACGCGGCCTTAAAATCGATGAATAGGTGGTGGGTATCGATCTGAAGCTCATGGGTCTTCTCCAAGATCTGCCATAGTGTGAATATCTGGTCGATGGTGGACTTTCCTGGCCTGAAACCACACTGATATGGACCTATCAGGTTGTTGACGAACGGCTTCAGGCGTTCACACAATACGGCAGATGAGATCTTATATGCGATGTTATGGAGACTGATGCCTTTGTAGTTGGCGCAGTTCAGAGGGTCTCCTTTCTTAAGAATTGGACAAACAATGCTGAGGTTCCATTCATCGGGCATACTTTCGTCCGACCATATTTTACAGATGAGTTGGTGTATGCTCCTTACCAAGTCATCGCCTGCCGCTTTGAAGAGCTCGGCAGTCAGGCCATCGGCCCCAGCAGCTTTGTTGGACTTAAGCTTAGATATAGCTATCTTCACTTCATCCAGGTCGGGTGGACGAGATTGTTGGTCATCATCGTCCATGTTGAAAGGTTGATTCGGTTGATTCTGCCTGACAGCGGTATTTGGTCCGTCATCGCCGTTATACAGTCGGCAGAAATGATCTTTCCAAATCCTCAGCAGCGACTGCGATTCTACTACGAGGTTCGCTTGTTCATCTCTACAGGCTTCGGTTCGGGGTTTGTTTCCGCGGCATGTTATTTTTACCTATTGGTTAAACTTCCGAACCTCATTCCTGGAGTAGCATCTCTCAATTTCCTCGATCTCGCGCTTCTCATGCTCTTTCTTCTTCCTCCTGAGAAGCCGGTGCTCGTCTCTCCTCTTCCGCTCATAGAGCTCATGAGCAGGTCTGGTCTTTCTAAGCAGCGCCGCATTGCGTGCTTTTTGCTAAGCTGCATGTGCTTGCCGGCATTCGTCTTCGAACCCGGGGTTTCGTTGTGGTGGACGAGTGAAACCCAGCACATCAGAAGCGGCATCTCTGATGGCGTTTTGGCAGTGTTTCCAGTGGTCTTCGATGCTTGATGCTGGCGGCATTGGACCTCTAAAGAGATTAAGAGACACTCGATCGGAAAAGGACTTGGCGATCTCTTGCGATTGTAGCCGTCTGACGTCGAATTTTCTCACAGCATTAGTTTGCCTTGGCGTAGTTTGGGATATCCGTACCCGTACCTTGGCTACAACAAGGTAATGGTCCGAGTCGGAACGTACGGACATCCATAATGCTGGAGGAATGTCTTGCGTCGATCGCAATGTGATCAATGTGGTTAACTGTTGATTGATCAGGAGTTCTCCAAGTCCCCTTGTGTATGTCGAGATGTGGGAAGCGCGTGCTAGCCATGACAATGTTTCGCCCCGCCGCAAAGTCGATTAGCCTGAATCCGTTATCGGAGGTGGTGTTGTGCAGCCTATATATTCCGATTGTTCCACCAAAGATACCCTCTCTTCCTAGCTTTGCATTAAAATCACCGTGGACAATTTTAATGTCATAGCTGGGGCATTGCTCGTAGGTCTTGTTGAGGAGCTCGTAGAAGACATCCTTGGTATCTCCTCTGTGGGGGCATGCCCGCATATAAGGCTTATGTTGGTGAATTTAGCCTTAATGCGGATTGCTACGAGGCGCTCGCTCACATGCCGGAAGCTAAGGACTTTTCGTCTTAGTCTGCCTCCGACAACAAATCCGCATCCAAATAAGCGCTGCTTTTGCCGTCGATAGCAATTGCCGCAGTAGATGTCGCAGTTTTTCATCTTCTTTTTGTCCGGCCCATCCCATCGCATTTCTTGGATGGCGGTTATGTCTGCTTTGCAGCAGTCTAGGGCCTCCGCTAATTGCTCGGCTGCACGTGGTCTATTAAGGGATCTAACATTCCACGTGCATATCCGAAGCTCATTGTCCTTAAATCGTTTGCGTGGGTTGTCAACAGTAGATCCGTCCATATCCGAGGCTTGTTGATGCTTCGTAACTTAATCTTTTTTAAATGGCCGGGAAGTTACCCCGGCAGCACAACCCCCAACCTGGAGGACCAGTTCCATTTTGAGTGCCCCTAGGACGAGGGGTTGGTTACACCGAAGCCAGTAACCCGTTCCGGGATGTGAGCGCTCCCGTTGGCCCTTATAGGGCTCGTCCGCCACCATCTCTTTTCCAAGACCCTGACTAAGTCCTGGAAATCATTTCCGGCCTGAGCCCCAAATATGTCGGAGTAGCCCGGATAAGGTCTTGTTTTGTTTTTCCGACACTAATCCTGGTTAATGGCGCAGGAAACTCGCCATTTGCCCCCTTCACTTCGCAACCTCTAGTGAGATTCCCAGATTAATGGATATAATTGTAAAAAATTACAATTAAAATTTGGTTTTTAAATTAGATTTTATTTATTTAAAAAAACATAAACACAAGTAATAGATAAATGGATAAATATAAATTAAGATTATTACTTCAATTTAGCAAAGTTGATTTCTTCCTGTGAGGATACTTCTTTCTACAATCTTTAACTGCAAACAATAGAAACTGCTTTTGTTCTTCGTTATTAGTGTGTAGCTGTTTGTACTCATCCATAAGCTTAACTCCTCTCTAATTGACTACTCTCATCTTGCGTACTCCATGTTTAACTTCATTGTATACCGTGTCCTGGAGCCACTTATCCAAATCCTTACTCAAGAACTCTGACGATAATCTTGTGATATTGAAGAATCGGCGGATATTTGAACTCACGAAATCCTCCAAACCTTTTGATTGAATTTTGGCGATGTCAACAGTTGTTCGCTTTAAGGGGTTCTCTACTCCCTCAATTTCGGGAGCGCAAACCATCTTCTTTTTTGTTTCATTGGACACTCTATCATCAAAAAATCCAAAAGGCACAAGTTCTTCCGACTAGTCCCAGAGGTTTTGGATCAGCTCAAGATCATTTCGTGGAGCTGACGTAGAATCGGGGCAGTCATCCAGACCCTGACATACAGTCTAACAACAAAGTGGCAAATATCAAGAATTCCACGTTCTTCTCTCTTTGTTAGCTTGAACTGACTACGAAATATCTACATCTTAAGGGAGTCGATAGTTTTGGACATCCATCTAGCACGGTGTAGTCCAGCCGGAGTTTTAAATGATACTGCTTTCAGAGGAACTCCTCCTAACAATAATATTGTCAGTTCCAGAAGTTCTTTGTAGTCATCTCGAGGTTGGAACTCTTGCAGCTGAGATTTTAAAAAGGCAATCATTTCTTCCGAGATTTCAATAACTGCGGCTGTAGCAGCTTCATTGGGCAAGACTGTTTCGTAGTTTTTCCGATCGATGTTGGGCCAGGATTTCTTGAAACGTTTGAAAATAAAAATGTCTGGACCTGTTGATGACCCTAGTGCTATCATATCTACTAGTTCCAACATGATCTCGTATATGTGGTGGCGGCATGCCAACCACAGCATATATTTGTCCAGCGAATACACGCCCTATTTCTTATTCCCACATTCACTGATGTGGTGTCAAATCCTAGACACTACTTCATCGCACATTCCCCATTGTGCTGTTGCCTCATAGATTGCTGTTGCTGCAGCCTCACCTGTGCCAGAACTTATCTTGCGACTCCTAAAAGTTGATGTATTCCTTTTCCATTTACTAAAATAGGAAAGCGATCAACAATATCACTTTCAACTATATCCTTCATAAGTTTACCGTCCCAGTGAATGGTCAATGGAACTTCTGGGGTAAATTCAACTTTTAAATTCTCAGCAATCTGTAAACGGTGCTTTGCATATTCTCGGTGAATAGAGTTTGGATTCACTTTGTATTCTGCGGGATCATGTCCGAGAAGTTTGAGCACAGAAGTTAAAACCATTGCTGCATTCTGATCACGTCAAGACTAGCCGCCAAGTTTTCATTCAATATTTTCTTTCGACCTCTATTTGAAGGTGGTACGTCGGATGGCGAGTAAACTGGTTGATCAATTACCCGATGATATTCAGGATCTACTTCCACCTCTGAATCACTTATGTCAGGGCCACATTGGCGGCGACGTTAATAAGCAGAATTACCCCACATGGAGCACCGAAAATCCACAAGTGATTCAGGAAATGTCAATGTCCCATGAACCAGTAACTGTTTGGTGCGGTTTATGGACCGAAGTTGTCAAGGCGCCGTCCTTTTTCGAAAATGAGACAAGAAAAGACATAAGGGTCTACCGAGATTTTAAGGCAGGAGCTCGAGGATATGGAAAGGATAACCTTCTAACAATTTTAGCCTTTTTCTTTGGGGCTTTGCTTAAAGCAACCATGCCAACCTTCCGACTATTCCAACTCTAAAACAGAGACAACAAAGTCTCTGTATTGGAGCAGTAAGTTTTTGTGATTTTAGCACTCGTACCTTTGCAGAGTCTGATTTTAAAGGCCTGCTATGGCCCCTCACCCATTTCTAACAATATTTTCTGAAACTGTGCAAAGCAATTATGGTTATTGCATATTCTCACCTACGGCTGTTGCATCGCCTGCGCTGCCAAAATATGCCTCCCTTCAATGATAACTATTATAATGTCAATGATGAGCTACGAGTACTTGTATTAATCAAGCACATGATGTCCCTGTTAGGATCTCAACGTACAGAAGTAGAGATTCACTATACATGTCTCCTACTAAATGCAAATATTTATCTGATTTTAATTAAAATTTCAAATCTCGCTCCGACACATTAAACACACAACTCCACTGACAGGAGTACTGCCAGCCAACTGTAGCGCGTTCCAAAATCAAGGAAAACCGCCTCGAACTTCTCCATTATGATGATAATTGAAATTAAATGTAAGTATTGACAAAAATTCCCATCGATGTAGGGGTGGTGGAGAAGGTGGGTTGTGTGTCCCATTTGCCCCTAGTCTTGTGGGTACTTTCAGATGCTATCACATGTGAAACCAGCAGGCTGCAGAAGAATGTGTGATGATGACAAGCTCTGGATGGTTGGATGAGAGATGATACGAATACGCTTTGAATCCATTCGGTGGCGGTAACTCCTTCTAGTTTTGATGACTGGAACGACAACGACGTTGTCGACTATGATGATGTTGATGACGCTGGGTAAACAAGAGCGGCACACCGTTTAGCTGTGCTTCGCGGTAGAATTCCTTTGTACCCATGTCGATCTCTTGTTTGACATGGTAACGCAGCTGGAAGCAGTCGCCGCCGCCGCCGCCGCTGCCATGCTCGTTCCTAACCTTGTGCCACAATTGATGCCGATGCTGCTACTGGTACTGGTAAAATTATGAATCCAACGAAGGATGCTGGGCTTTTTTCTATACCTACATACTCGTGCATATGTATGTGCAAATGTATAAATGTGAATATGCGACAGATTGCAATTTTTCTTGTCGGAATTCATCCCATGCCAGTCCCGAGGAAACGCAAATATTTTCCCTTGTCATGTTTGGAAACAGGATGACTTCGCATCTCATCCAAGTTGCTCGCATCCGTAGATAGAATCTCGGCATATTCGTTGTCGTTTGTTGGTTTTGATTATACTCGTATGAGCTCTTCTACATACATATTTTCAGCAAGGCTGAATGCTTATGAACGATCTAGAGAGGGAGGAAAAGAGAATATCTGAAGGATACATGCACGCACATTGATTAGTGGGTGATAATGTGTTGTTGGAAATGGTCCTTCAGAATTTGGTAACGAAACTAGGTTCGGGTAAAGATGTGAATGAAATTTTCGGCACAAAATGTTGTCTTTCCATCGATTTTGGTTGTTATTTGTTTTTTTTTTTTCCAGTGGAATTGCTCTGCCCGGGATGCTCCGTAGGCGCTTGTATGACATAGCTCGAACAAATTATGTTGTTTTGTGCGTGTTTTGTTTCTCATTGCCTTTTGTGTCGTTTTGCTTTGTCACTGCGGGTCATATGGAACATGGGGGACAAGCATAAGACTCCCTGGTACTTGTACTCGTATTGTGGCTTTGTCGCAGAGAAATGTGTTTTTGGGTAAATAATTGGCAATTATTTGAAGGAAGAATCTCCTGACAGATGTTTTAATCAGCACATGCCGAGAGGCGATAAAAGTTAAAGCAGTCACATCCTTGCTTTTTAAGGATGTGATTATAGGTTCAACCCACATGCCTCGATGTGCGTAACATGTGGAGATATAAAAATTATTAAGGACTAGGATTTCGGGATTAGGGGGCGAAATGGGTGTTCTCTTTGTCATAAATAGGTATGTGTTTGATTATTTTGCATTTGGGAAAAGATGTAATGGTAGTGTTACTTGTGAGCAGTTTCTTTTTTTCGTTAGAGATTTTTTTTAAGGACATAAGGGCCACTGAGTTTTTGAGAAGAAAACAGTCCACGTTCTTTTTTTTAGGAAGACACCTCCTTTGGGCAGCCTCTGTGTACCAGACTGGAAGAGCAAAGTTCAAGTTAAAGAATAAATCATGAATAAAGCGACAGTGAGGCCATTCTATTAAGTTTCTCCAAAGGATACCCTACTTGTCATAAATCGATTTTGTAGGAGATAGTGCACTCCAACATACATCCAGGCTGAGTAGGCTTGAACAACTTGAGATTGCTCCTCACATAGAACTGCTCGATTTGGAGCTTCTCTTACTTACTTACTTTAAGTGGCGCTACAGTCCGGGGTGGACCTGGGCCTCAGTCAACAAGCTTCTCCAGCCAGCTCGATCCCTGGCTAGCTGACTTCAGTTTCGTACACTAAGTTGGCTGAGGTCCTGTCCCTCGGGACCGAATTCGAAGACTTTTCGGACCGGAGCATTGGTGTCCATGCGCTCTACATCACCCAGCCATCTCAGTCTTTGAAACTTCACTCTTCTGGCTATGTCCATGTCGCTGTACAGTCCATACAGTTCGTCGTTGTATCTCCTCCTCCACACATCGTAAATGCAGACGGGGCCGAAGATCGCCCGAAGAATTTTTCTCTCGAAGCAACCACGAACACTCTCATCCATTTTTGATAATGTCTTATAAAGCGTTCCATTTGTTGTCCGAGAGATGGCCTTCTTAGCCCAAAGAAACAGCGGTTGGCAAGAGTTATTCCTCGCTTGATCTCAGCACTGGTGTCGTTGTCTGTATTTATAGCAGAGCCTAGGTAGACAAAGTCCTTGACTATCTCAAAGTTAAATCTGTCTGAGACGTCGGTGTTGGTTGTCCTTTTTGCTTGACAGCATATACTTGGTCTTGCCCTCATTGACCGCTTAACCCATTTTCGCCGCTTCCGTCTCAATACCTGCGAAAGCGCCACTGACATTACGCTGCTTTCTCCCGATTATGTCAATATCGTCCATCATCATCCTTCCCAGACGAACGAGTTTGGCAGAGATGCCAGACCTAGACATTGCTCTGTATAGCTCGTCCCTATAGATGCGGTCATACGCGGCCTTAAAATCGATGAATGGGTGGTGTGTATTGATCTGAAGCTCATGGGTCTTCTCCAAGATCTGCCATACTATGAATATTTGGTCGATGGTGGACTTTCTTGGCCTGAAACCACACTGATATGGATCTATCAGGTTGTTGACGAACGGCTTCAGGCGTTCACACAATACGGCGGATAAGATCTTATATGCGATGTTAAGGAGACTGATGCCTTTGTAGTTGGCGCATTTCAGAGGGTCTCCTTTCTTGGGAATCCAACAAACAATGCTGAGGTTCCATTCATCGGGCATATTTTCGTCCGACCATATTTCACAGATGAGTTGGTGAATGCTCCTTACCAAGTCATCGCCTGCCGCTTTGCAGAGCTCGGCAGTCAGGCCATCCGCTCCAGCAGGTTTGTTGGACTTAAGCTTTGATATAGCTATCTTCACATGATCCAGGTCGGGTGGACGGAATTGTTGGTCATTGGAGCTCCTCTATGATTCGTTTTTATCTAAAACTTACTGAGGCTACTGCTATGATTCATACTAACAAAGGTACATACATTTTGCACCGCAACTTAGAGTAGCCAGAAGAAGAAGCTGCTGCACTGTCGCATCCTCTTTCGATCCCGACAACAAAATAACAACACTAACGTCAAAGGACCCAGTTTGCCCACATTAACGTTATAATGTGGTTGGAGGAACTTTAATATATATCAACCCTATGAGCAAGGCTCTTTAAAATTATCACTTGGACTCAAATCGTCACTAATCTCGTCCCTAAAACTACTAAAAGAAGGGAAGTAATCGAGGTTTCTTTTGTATCGGAAATTCGTTCAATTTAGTAGTAGAGTAACCGAGAAAATATTTCTATCTGAACACTGCTGGATACTTTTCAAATTACACCTCTGTGCCAATAGAAAATAATCGAATCGACGTCAGTCAGAGCATCGAAAAACCTCGTTTAAGAAAAGTACAGTAGTCTATCTAACATGCATATGTGGAGGGTGTCAAGTAGCTAAGAAAGATAAGACTTGCCAAAAAGTCCATCGAATCAAAAAAAATGCAATCACCGTCCCCATTCAGCATCAGGAGAGGATAAGGCCGAGCATACACCAACTTTGTCCAAAAGTTATCAAATACCCTCAGCTAACTCTATGAGTCGTACTGTGATAGTGGTCAAAAAGGTGTGCATCAGTCGCCTAAAATCGCTAGAACAAGCAAAAATGAAATTTTTTCTTCGATATCTACGCAAAAGAAAAACACAGTAAAGGAAGGCTATTACTTGGAACCTTAAATGGTAGGGATATCGAGCAGACTGAGTCAGTCCGCATAGGAGGGTACAGTAAATTTATCAGGCAAAGGAGTCCGCGCAGGACGAATTGTAGAAATCTGCGTTAGACATCTTCGAAACGTAGAATATGGCCTAACAAAAGTAATGCTACGGGCTTTTATTCCGCAAGGTTGAGATTTTGGTGCAGAAATGGAGTTATATCCTTCAAGGGATCTTGGCTCATTGAAAAGAGTAATCTTTCCTGCCTCTAATTTACGAAGTGCCTGACTTACATTGTTCTTAAGTGCCTGAATCTTGTCCGGATTGTTCGCATAGCATCGATCTTTAATGGCACCCAACAAAAAAAAGTCAAACGCCGTCTAATCACAGATACATGGTAGCCGGTCAACATCACCAAAACGACTGATTACATGATTTTTGAACTTAGTGTGCAAATTCTAGAATCGATTGTCGGACGGCTTATGTGGCAACTCCATCTTGCTTGAACCATAGCTCGCCCAAACCCAGACCCTAAATTTTCAACCCACACAGAAAAGAGATAACGAAGCGGGGGTTCATTTTACTTTATTTCTTGAATCAATTGGACTCTGCAAGCAAATAATACCAGATTTCTATGCGAAATTTTGCTCAGCTCCGTTGTCGGGCAATAGCTCCAATATTTTGCGAATACGTGAACACGCGAATAGGTTCATTTGTCAGTGACCTAACCAGTTTCACGAACTTTCTTTAAAAACTGGCATGAACAAGCTGCTGCCTACCTACCACCTGCCCTGAGTTGCGCACATGGAATTGGCTGGGATCCCCTTCTACTTCCGTGTGTCATCTAAGATGAGGTTGCCTTCTATTGCACTAAACGTCACGGTTTTATCATAACCGACCTTGAGGGAGTGGCATGCATTCTCCATCGCCATCCTATACAGTGATGCCAACAGTGGACTGTTTGAAAAAGCGCTTAGGCGGTCACGTCGAATGTCACAAAGAATTTAATGTGCACTGTTGTGGAGATTTATTATTTATGTATGTAGTTGGCGCAGCTCAGGAGATCTAACTTCTTTAGGATCGGACGAACATTGCTGAAGTTCCAACTGTCAGGCATATCTTCGTCGACCCAGATTTCAGTGAGTATATTCCGCACTCAATCATCAGCTGCCAATTTAGACATTAAGCAATGAGATCCAATAGCTTTGTAAACTTCAAGCTGTCCTAGCAGCTAGAGGACACTAGAGGAGTGACTCACTGAGATCACAATAGATTTAATTTGGTTAACAGAGGAGGAGTAAGCTAGGTAACCTCATGAATATAAAGATGTGCAAGCCATGTGTTGGCCTTTTTTTATATTACGGCCCACCGCAAAATCAATAAGCCTGTGTCAGCTCCAGAATATGTGAAAGCCGTTTGCCTCAAGTGTATCACAACCGATGACCTCCCTGCCTTACACGGCATTCAAACTGGCAATAACGTCTTTCTTGTAGGTTTCGTCGTGGAGCTTGTTGAGTAATCTCCTTGGTAATCTAGTCCTTATCCTCTATTGGGACATCGGTGTTTATGAAGCTTATGTTTGCAACTTCGCCTTTCTGTTTGACGGCGAATTTCCATTCGAATAAACGTGGCGACGGACGTCCTTATTGGGCCGGTTCTCTGTAACATTCTCCATAGTACCTTTCAGCGTATCGACAGATCCTATCACCAAGCGTGGTGAACCACTTGGACCAATTCCCCAACAGAAACTCTGGAATAGTATCCCCCACTTGTCTCCGCAATCTTATGTTGGTCTGATATGAAATAATTATCCTGCAACACTTGCCCAGCATTATGATGTAACAAAGACATCGATCACTTGATCATCAAAACTAATTCCATCAGTGAACCCTCAATTTGTTGGCCGGATTTGGTATAGAATGGCATGTTGTTCCGTTGCTAAACACAATATTTCGAGTTTCCCTAAAATGTTCCGACAAATCTCTGTTGAACGCGAAACTGAATTAAAATTCCTTTTCGCTCCCTGCAATTTCACGATAAAGTCCCTTCATGTGCAGCATACCAAAAGGCAACTCAATAGTGCTTTAGCCAGAGTTCGAGTACTCTTGGTCTTTTTTGGTATCCCAATATTCGACAACTCGAATTTGCATTCGAAATTCCCTATTCGACAGACCTCTTTCAACTACCTACCTGCCGCCACCGCCGCTGTCGAATCAATTTTCAATTTGCGCCCATCTCCCAAAGTTCACCGCAAATACAACCATCCCCGATCTATTTGGGGGTAAAATGTATTTGGACTCTTGCACTCGCAGTCGTAGTCATGGTCGTGGTCGTGGTCATGGCTATGCCCATAGTCATCTGAATGCGTTGCAAACCCCAAACTGCCCAAAAATCCGACGACTACGCGTTACGAAACCAAGCGAAACCAAATGGCATGAATATTTAACAGTGTTTTGCGTTTCAAAAAACACTTAAAAATTCTATTTACATTCTCGCATGCACTCAATATACGAGTGTGTGTAGGGGTGACTGACTGGATCACTCCTTCTTGATGGACAACAGAGGGTTACTGGGGGTGGTCATTTTGGCCACCTTTGCCCCCTCTTTATTTGTTTTTGACTGTTCAATTTTCGGTTTCGATCACTGAAATGTTTGCGGATTTTTGGCAACGATTTGGGCAACGTTGTTGGCTTCCATTCAATGGTCAGTCGGTGTTTGTATTCCTGATAACTGAGTGGTTCCAGGTAGTGGTATGGGGGTGGAATAAAATAAAAAATCCTTCGGTTTTGGGTACTCGTGCTTTGTTTATTATTTTTTAGTTTTTTTTTTTGCCCAGGCGCTGAGAGGGCGAAAAATAATTATAACGCGAAAAAATGCATTCGGATTCGAATGGCAATTTCAATTCCGGGAGACTTGATGGGGACGACTTTGCTGGTTTGTTTTTCCATGCGATTATCGTCAGGAGCAGCACTGCCAACCAGAGGTGGTCGTGAACGGTGGTATCAGAGTTGTTTGTTATCTGGGATGAGAGTATTATTTTATCGTTGCCACCTAGTTGCATGCATGACTGGATAGCAAGTGTACGGCATGCCATTGTGGCTGAATGAGTTTCACATTTTCTACAGTCCAATGGCGCGGCGGTGGTCCGCGTATATGTGTGGTTTTTGGCCGATTGATCGAACGCTTTTAAATGCAAATTTTTGACAAATTAAATTTCAGAAAAAATTGGTGCAACGCTTTTTTTACCAAATGGATTCGGGTTTTCTTGTTTTTCTTGTCAAGAGGCCTGGCCTTATTTACGTTATTCGAATGCCAAGAGCTACAAAAGTGAATTTAAATCCATTTGCGATTTTTTTTCTAACGCAGACTTTTTAAAATTATTTATTTAGAGAATTGGCTGGGCCGTATATATATAAAAAAAAACAACGACCGCGGTTATATCGGCAATTTTATTTTGTTAGAAACGCATACAATTCTACTAATGCCTTTCGAAAACGCGTCGGGTTAATACCTGCATTTGAAGGGTTATTGATTTTGGTTATTGAAATTTATCTGCAGTTATCTCTAAGGTATCTAAAAACAGTATATAGTATATACGTTTCAATTGAAAAAAACTGACTGCTGTTGGTATTTAGACAAACAAAAAACAAATACTGTCTGGCTTTCTGCCACAGTGATTGGGTAGGCACTGAGAGCTGTAAACCCGATGATATCCGTTATTGCACATATTTCCACACATCAATTGTAATTATTTTACCTCCAAGAGATAACCCTTCGTCCCCAATGGGAATAGACGGTGAAGAAGATTCCCGGGACGATACAAATGCGACAGTCGGTAACGATTTTCGAAACCAAATCAGGGTCTTAGAAACGCGATGATGGCGGTTGAGCCTTAAATGGATCAAGCAGCGTTTATATCCTTGAACGGGTTACCGGCTCCAGTCTAACCAATTCATCGTCCAAGGAGTGTCTAAAGAGGAAATAACCCTCCAGGTTGGGTGTTGTGTCGCTGGGGTAACTGCCCTGCCATGAAAGAAATACGAAAGTTCCGAAAAGCAAACAAGCCTCGGATTTTGATGGATTTACTATTGACGATCTTCGGATATGCACGTGGAATATTAGGCCCCTTATAGGCCACGTGCAGCCGAACAACTGGCGAAGGCACTAGACTGATACGTAGCGGACATAACCACCATCGAAAAAATGCGATAGGATGGGGTGAACAAAAAGAAGACGAAAAACTGCGACATGAACTGCGGCGATCGTTATCGACCGCAAAAGTAGCGCCTTTGTTGTTAGAAGAAGACTAAGACAAGAAGGCTTGAGTTTCCAGCATGTGAACGAACGCCTCATAACAATCCATATTAAGGCTCAATTTGCGCGCGCACGCCCTTATAGTGGAGAAAGATGGAAGACGGTTTAGCCCGCACTCGGTCCTTTCTGATCGAGTCTCAAATAATGTCTTAAGAGGTCCTTTGCCAGCAGCAACGTATTTAAGAGCAGCGGCAACACTGCCAAAAAGCATCAGAGATGCAGCCTCAGTGCTGGGAGTCACTCGACAACTACATTGAAACCTCTGGATGAAGAACAACAATTCCGTTCACCTGACCTGAGGATAGCCATATCTACTCATAAGTCCAAAATAACTGCTATAGCGGACGGCCTAACTGCCAAGCTCTAAGAAGCATACACCAACTCATCTCTGAAATTTTGGTCAGATGAATGTATGCCAGATGAATGGAACCTTGTGCCATGATTACAGGAAGAGAGGAGACTCTTTACAGTGATTTTCGTAAGACTGCAATGAGCTTCGGATATGCACGTGGAATGTTAGATCCCTAAGTAGATCACGTGCAGCCGAGCAACTAGCGGAGGCCCTAGACTGCTGCAAAGCAGATATAACCGCCATTCAAGAAATGTGATACAATGGGCCGGACAAAAAGAGGATGAACAAGATTGATCACATTGCAAGCGACGCAAGATACTCCTCCAGTATTATGGATGTCCGTACGTTCCGAGGAGCCAACATCGACCCGGACCATTACCCTGTTGTAGCCAAGGTACGGTTGCGGATATCCCAAACAACGCCAAGACAAGGTAATGCTGTGAGAAAATTCGACGTCAGACGGCTACAATCGCAAGAGATCGCCAAGTCCTTTTCCGATCATTGTCTCTTAATCTCTTAAGAGGTCCGATACCGCCAGCATCAAGCATCGAAGACCATTAGAAACATTGACAAAACGCCATCAGAGATCTCACTTCTGATGTGCTGGGTGTCACTTGTCCACCACAACGAAACACCTGGTTCGATGACGAATGCCGGCAAGCACATGCAGCTAAGCAAAAAGCGCGCAATGCGGCACTGCAAAAAAAAGACCAGAGCTGCTCACGAGCTCTATGAGCAGAAAGGGAGAGACGAACACCGGCTTCTCAGGAGGAAGAAGAAAGAGCATGAGAGAAAGGAAATTGAGAGATGCCACTCGAGGAATGAGGTTCGGAAGTTTTACCAAAAGGTAAAAATATCATGCCACGGCAACAAACCCCGAATCGAAGCCTGTAGAGATGAACAGGGGTACATCGTAGTAGAATCGCAGTCAATGCTGAGGATTTGGAAAAACCATTTCTGCAGACTGTATAACGGCGATAACAAACCAAATACCGCTGTCAGGCAGAATCAACCTTTCAACCTGGACGATGATGACCAACAATTCCGTCCACCCGACCTGGATGAAGGGAAGAAAGCTATATCGAAGCTTAAGTCCAACAAAGCTGCTGGAGCGGATGCCCTGACTGCCGAGCTCTTCAAAGCGGCAGCCGTTGACTTGGTACGGAGCATACACCAACTCATCTGTAAAATATGGTCGGACGAAAGTATGCCCGATGAATGGAACCTCAGCATTGTTTGTCCGATTTTCAAGAAAGTTAAGTCTCTTCAACATCGCATATAAAATCTCATCTGCCGTATTGTGTGAACGCCTGAAGCCGTTCGTCAACAACCTGATAGGTCCATATCAGTGTGGTTTCAGGCCAAGAAAGTCCACCATCGACCAGATATTCACACTACGGCAGATCTTGGAGAAGACCCATCAGCTTCGGATCGATACACACCACCTATTCATCGATTTCAAGGCCGTGTATGACAGCATCTATAGAGACAAGCTATACAGAGCAATGTCTAGTTTCGGCATCCCTGCCAAACTCGTCCGTCTCTGCAGGATAACAATGGAGAATGCACGCTGCTCCATCAAGGTCGGTAAAGATCTCACCGAGACCTTTGATGTCCAGAAAGGATTTAGACAAGGCGTTGTGCTGTAATGCGATTTTTTCAACTTCGTATTTGAAAGAATAGTGCAAAACTCACGAGCAAACGCAAGAGGCATTATCTTCCAGAAATCCGTCCAAATACTCGCATACGCCGACGATATCGACATAATCGGGAGAAAGCAGGCTGACTTCAGTTTCGCTTTCGCGAGTATTGAGACGGAAGCAGCGAAAATGGGTTTAGCGGTCAATGAGGCAAGACCAAGTATATGCTGTCAAGCAAAAAGGACAACCAACACCGACGTCTCAGGTAGAATGTCAACCCCGACAGATATATGTAAGGACTTTGTCTACCCAGGCTCCACTACCAATTCAGACAGCGACAACAGCGCTGAGATCAAACGAAGAAGAAAAACAAAAGTGACCCAACACAGTAGATAAAGACCGCAACTTTAAGCGGTGCGCAAAAGTGGAAGTGAGCCTCAGCCAACTTAGCGTGCTAGGATGGAGTCATCTAGCGAAAGATCGAGCTGGCAGGAGACGAATGTTACCTTAGACCGAGGTTCACCTTGGACTGTACCGACATCTTAAGTAAAATTAAGTATGTTCAAGGTATTCAAATTAATCTTTCAGAAATTAAATCAAAGTTAAATCATCCCTAACAAATATGTGCTGATTCTCGTTCACGTCTTTCAACGACTTGTTGATCTCCAATAAAACAATTGATCTCTCGACCTTATACTACAATATCGACCTATTTTTCGCTGGCCTTTAAGTAAAATTCTCCCTACAAACAAGCCACTGAATATGAACTTTCATTTTCGATTGCACTTGTTGCAATCAACCACTTGTTTCAATATTATCAAGATCATGTTCATTGATCAGTGATCAATGATTATATCAATGAAAATGTCAAAGCTTTACTTGACTAAATTATCACTGCCCCCAATACTTCGTCATCGTGGCTATGCCAACAAGCCTCTCCAAAACCACAACTAGAACCCTAACCAAATTAAGATTTATCCAAAATCTTTTCCTTCAACAACAACAACTTCAATGTTGGCATTGTTTGAGAGAATTCTGCACTCTCCACTTGGGTATTCTCCAAGCTCTATTCGATCTCGATGCATTGCAATCAGCGTCATAAACTAGTACCTAGAGCCGATGATTTATTTGCCAATGCTGCAGCAACACCAACAGTACGAACCAGATGTCTAAATATCTCCATCCACTGATTTCACCTCAATTTTAACTCACTAAAGTGGCGATGTAGTTAGCAGCATTGCCACACTTGCATGGTAATATCTCGAAACAAAACACTCAGATAGAGAAATTGTTAAACCTCGCTTTGATCAGTGTTGGTAGCGCTCATATCAGTTTCATCTAAATTATGAAAGTATCAAATGCTGCGACATCCTACATGTTACGGAAAAAAACTAATGGCTACCGCGCTTGGGATAGTGTCAAAAGCATTTTTCTTTAGGTTGGTACATCTGTCATCTGTCATCTGTCATCTGTCATCTGTCATCAAACAAATATTTGAGCGCCATTTGGCGGGAGTTTTTGAGTAATAACTTTATAAGCAAGTCAATGCTAGTTTTGCTGTGCCAATTTCGCAATGTCAAATGTATTTGAGCAAAGTCTGAAATTTTGTGTTTCTAACATAATTTCATGTGCGGAAGGATTGAAAGTGTTAACGGTAGCAAACCGGGACTCGGCAATGTCAAAACATAAGTGCACGAGTGGTACAGAGAGTATAAAGCGGGCCAAACTATGGCCGTTGATTTGCCTCGTTCCGGTCGTCCAACCACCAATATGACTGACGGTAACATCGAAAAAGTTAAGAAAATTGTCCGCGCAGACCGTCGTGAGGGCATCAGAGGAAATAACTCGTGGTTTCCTCATTACAACAATGCACCACCTCATGATGAGAAAACAGCGTTCATGCCGTTCCGTATTCACCTAACATGGCTCTTTGTGACTTTTTTCCGAAGAAAAACTGCAAAAAAAGCTGGAGGCGATTCCAAAATCGGCCTTTTAAGAGTGTTTTGAAGAATGGAGGAAGCGTTGGAATATAGATGTATGGCTTCCAATGGAAATTAATTTGAAGGTATCGAATTTGAGTATCGATGAATAATTGAGCCGTTTTCGTTTTATTGAACGAATCCGGGTTCTTTTTAATCAGAAGGTACGAGTACAATCGGATTTATTTATGAACAGTGCCGTCATTTGAATATTGTCAGAACGTAGTTTACCTTATGCCTGGATCTGAAGACACGGATTATTGATTCAATGAAAGGTTCATTTCCATATTTTATGAGGACGAAACGGATTATATCTTCGCCGGTAAATTTAAAATTCTTCTTCGCCGAATTGGCCCATCTGATGGAGTCAGGAGTTGGGAGAAAACTTGTGTGATTCGCATACCATATGTGCGAATCAGTAATTGAACGCTTCCTTATGGGGCAATAGTAGTCTCTTTACATAGTGTACAGTACAATATTGCTCTGAACTGAAGTCCTTACACCTTAAGCCATAAATCCGACCGCAGCATTTTTTTTCCGACAGCAGGGTTAGGTTATTCCTTAGTGTTTCCTTGCCTTTTAGTATTCATTTTTATATTGGTTCACCAGAACATTGCTTAACTTACACCGGTTGATGCGATTGATTGTGGAAAGAACTTAGCTAAGTCATGTTCAACACAGTGTGGCAAATAATATCCCGGACACAAGGCACATCCCAGCAACCAAGTGCGCATTTTCCTTGTCCGAATATGCGTCTTGAATCTCTCTCTACCAACTGTCATAAAAATTATTTTCCCGGAACACCTTCTCATTTGATGTTAAAATTTTAACATGGAACAAGGAGTGGTCATTAAATTACCCGAAGAACTTGGTAAAAATGCATCAGAAACACTCCGAATGATGCAACAAGTGTGCAGTGATAATAAGGTATGCGATTTTGTTGCAGAGGCCGTCACTAAGAATGATGGAAGAGGCCTTAGACACCAACAGAGAGACTATGCGAACCATTCTTCACGAGGATCCAGGCAAAACAAAGTTGAACTCTGTTGCACGATAATGCATCGCGTGACACAGCACTCATTGTTCGTCAAATTTTACTTCAAAATCAAGCATCATCATAACCCTTGCTTTAAATACAAAAGGGGATAGAAATAAGGGAGTGAAGAGTAGTCGATGAAGCGTCGATGTCGGATCATCTATGAATACGCTTCGAGGTGAACTTTCAGAACAGGGCATGTAGTTCTTAATGAAATCCTAGGAAGGCTGATTGGGTCAAGCATAGAGAAGTGATTAATTCACATCTGTGTACTCAATCACCTGTAATAACATTGTTAACTTAGATAGGGCAGTAGAAAATATCAGCGAATCTATCGTGGCAACATACGAAGCTTCGAGGCTGCATAAAATGCTTTCAAAAGAGGCGAGCGTCCCTAGTTTTCTTAGAAAAAACGACGGAACGTGGGCTGACAGTAGCCAAGAAGTCCTGGTAACGTTGGAGGAAACCCATTTCAGTCGACTCTGGCATGCCACGGCACACTCTCTCTCAGAAGAGGAAATAGGTGTTCTTATCAACAGGAAAATAATACGGTGGGCAATCCAGTCCTTTAAACCATATAAATCTCCCGGTTCGGTTGGTAATATTCTACAAATTATGCCACAGAAAGCACCGGAGGTGACAATCCCAAAAAATTGTGGAAATTCTTAGACACAGTTTGAAAATAGAGCTGGCAGACGGGGGCATATAACAGCAAAAGATTTCAGACCAATAAGTGGGTCATCATTTGTGCTTATTGAAGACTCATATCAGGAACAGATGCAGAAATGGCTTCTTGACTAAGTCGCAGCATGCATATATGAAAGGCAAATCTGTAGAAACTGCCCTACACAAAGTTGTGGACAAGATAGAAAGGAGTCTACACTTCGGTGAGCTTGCGATGGTGACTTTCCTCGATAAAGAAAGAGCCTTCGATAACGTAAACTTCAGCGCTCTAGTCGCCGCAAATATTGAACAAGGGATTACAAATTGGATGTTCCATTGGACAAAGCTCGGCTAGAATGTCAGTAGCCAGGGGAATTCCTCAAGGGGGAGTCATATCGCCACTCTTGTGGGTACTGGTCAACACTGGCATCCTTGAAAAGCTTAATTCAATGAGTATTAGCGCCACGGCATACGCAGATGACTTGGTCATAATAGTGCAGGGAAAATGCTTAAATATTTTAAATGATATTATTGGGATTCCCTTGAAGACGATCAGCACTTGGGCAAACATTTGTGGTCTCAATATAAACCCCTCCAAAACGGAACTGGTTCTTGTGACCTGAAAGTACAAGCTGCCCCAATTTAAAATCCTAAAATTCAATGGAGTCCCTTTCAGACAGCGCGAAGTATCTGGGTGTGATTTTGGACAAAAAACTGAATTGGAATCTTAACGTAGCGGAAATAGTTAAAAAGGCATATAATGCTCTTTAATTTGCATTGGATACCTTTCAACTCCTAACACCGATTGACTTACAGATCAAGAAACTTGCTGGCAGCAATGCGATACAATTTGGGTCACTTCAAGAGCAGTAACTTCGGACACGACACGATCTTAGTGGAGGTACGAACTAAGCGTGTCTATGAGACTACCGGACGCAAATAGTGTCTTCCAATCAGAGATTCTAGCTGTCCTCATGGCGGCTGAGCTAATGCAAATAATATCCATATCCGGAAGACGTATCGCTATCTACAGTGACAGCCAGGCCGCACTCAAGGCAATGGAATCGACCAACATCGACTCTGATATAGTTAAACCACCCCTCTGCATAGTTAGGAGCTTTATCGAGGAAAGAACCATAAAGACTGCCAACCTTAGGCGGTCGAGTCTTGAAGGGCAAAAGCTACCCAAATTTCTTTGGCCACTTATTCACGGTAAAAGATCTAAAGCGTTAATAAAATTAAACGGGGATAAGCTTAGGACAATAATATGAATCCTGACAAATACGGACATTTGCAGATTCTGCGGTCATCCGCAGACGGTTGAGGACATGTGTGAATGCGAGGCAATATCAAGTAGTCAAAGGAAATTCTTAAGAAAATACTGTTTTGAAAATCTAGAAGAAATAGATGGCACGGATTTCAAAGGAATTGGATGTTTCACCACGGACATTGCTTAGGTTTTTGCTTTCAGCGAGATGACGATGGGCCCGTTTTAGTGCCTGTGTTTGTGTAATGACACATCCTTGTTTTAACCTAACCTATTCCCTGCTGGTGGTACAAGTATGTCTACTCGAATTGCCCTCAAAGTGTCACATCTTCAGCATAAATCGCGAAGCTTGTTAGAAACCGCAAAGTCTAAACTAGTCTTAACTTAATTCATCATCAAGTGGTAGCTTATGGAACTCCTTGTGCGATTCTTTCGAGCAATATTGAATTTTTTTCGTATCATTATTGCTAAATTGCTCATTCTACAAACAATTCAATTCAAAATTGCATTTTGAAGGTGGCAACGCCATCACTACCATGCAGCAACGTCAACCAGTCTGCTGCCTTGGTTTTTCGTTTTCTGATGCAAAGTGAGGAGGACTAAGATAACAACCAGAACGATCACCGAACGAGATTTGCCTTTTTATTGCACTGCAGTTCCAATAGCAGCAGTGGTATTCAGTGGCTGTATGATTGGTTGTCTACCACAGCGATAAAGATCGTGGGACGTGTTGATAGTTTCGACCACCCAATACCACAATAGCATGCAATAGCTTCTATCAATATTGAATGCATTGCCATCGTATGTACTCGTATGATGTTGAGAAGCATGCTTCTGTGGCTCTAATTAGTCTGGTCACTATCTCCCCTTCGAAGTGAATTGATATCTTCACCAATTCAGAATTCTGATACTTATCCTGAACACTAATCCAGATTCCCAAATGACAGCACTTTCTTTTTCCATTAGCTTTTGGCCAATTTCTTTTTGTTTCCTTGTTGCGTTGCTTCCACTACATACTCGTACTCGTAAATCTGCCACGAGAATTGTCTATGCGAGTAGGTACTGTCTGCCTGCCATGCCTATGAGTAATTCAGAGCAAATCCTATGCCAACATATTAATTAATCAAAAGGATTTGGAGCTCTAATTGAAATCATTTCCAGCCTTGGCTAATCACTCTGAATGTTTGCTCCGGTAAGTATACTCCACTGATAAAAGTTTTCTCCCAAAAAGGATTCCTCTCTCACCATCGCATCATACTACTCGTATATAGGGGTGATTGTGGATGGGGGTGAAAAGTCGAAGGGAGTAAAATATGCTTGTGTACACTTATAGTGCCGCAAGGATAATAAGATGAGATTTACGAAGGATTTTCCTCTCCCACCATATGTCCTCTTCTTTTCTGTTCTTACTGTTTGTACTCGTAGTTGTGTCGTTTTCTTTTATTTCTGTCGTTTTTTTTCTTTGTTTCCTTGTTCTGCGTCTTCATACTTTTACATTTGCTTTTGCTGTTACTTTTGTACTTGCTTCCTCTTCTCCACCGCTGCTGTGTGTTCTTAAGCGAAATGAACAACATATTCGTACAACGAACGCGCAGCAAAAGCCATACACAAGAGGCGAGGAACAAAAGACATGAATGTAAGGAATAAACAAAATCGTTTTATTGATGGGATGGGTTGGGATGGGATAGATGGAATGGGTGGTGGTGGTGGGAGGCAAAATGTATACAACAATGTCTCCTATATTGCTCCCTACTTCTGGAGCTGATTTATCCGCCCTTATTGTGGGATTATTGGAATTTAGATAAACGGAGCAGAGTTATTGTTAATTGGCAATTCTGGTGTGCTGGTGTACTGGTGTACTGAGGGGTTCTACTATAGTGCTCTGTGCGTACTCGTATTCATTTTGGCCTGTCGATCTAGCTGTGGCAACGCAAGGATTTTCGGGTTTACTCGTGTTTACGTAGAAAAAGGAAGCCAACTAGTACTTTGGTTCGTATTCGTGGATTGGGTAATCTTTTTATTGGCAGCAGAATTCAAATTCTACATGTTATCCTATATTTTCTTTGTTTTCTTTGTTGTCTCTGTGAGTGTGGATAATATTGTTGTTGTTGTTCAATCAGTTGAAATGTAAGTACACTGTCGCATTGAGATTCGACTAAGATTTGGGTGAGAGAAGCTCTTGATTTAGTTACATAAGACTAGAAAAGCAATTGTGAGATGAGTTTGTGTAGACACATTTATGGGTTACCGCGACATGTTATGATTTCAAGGATTTTCCCCCCAGACTTTGACAGCGATGTTTGGAGGCAAATGATGTAGGTACTATGGGCGAATCTAAATGGTTCAAACCGAAGGGATTTACTTGAAGTTAGCAGGCATAAGCAAATCCTTTTAATGTAACCTTTGACACAGATGTATCTGCTGAATTTAGTTGGGCTACGATCACAGGCATAAACCAAACTCTTAACATATTCCGATGACAGGAAACTGTGACTTTACATCCGTTGAGATGCTAATGTTCAGAATGTTTTTTGAACCAAAGTAAGCATAAAGTGAGCGGTAACCATAGCCTAGGTCTCACAACTGACTTCATAATCAAGTATGTCAGCTTCAGTTCTTAAAAAAAACAGGTAGCTATCCACTTTACCCTATCAAAGAGGAATGCTAACGTAATTACCAGCTAAAAGGTACTGTCGGAGGTTTCGTCGTCTTGAACTTACTGAATATGATAAATCCAAGTAGGGTATGCTGAATGACGGCCCACACAAATCTTTTAACCTGGTGTAACCTGCAAGTAACAGCTTCTATCGATTTATACTAGAAGACTGGAAACTTAACAACTCGAAGCTCAAAAAATATATTTAAGAAGTTTGTACAGGACTCAGAACAGGTCTCTAATTCAAGACGAAAATACGCGAAGAAAGGGTGGTTAAGGTCCTCAAAAAAGACAAACTAAGAAGGCTTTAGCACTCTTAAGGCACCTGCTCGAAACTCCTTTAAGGTAATCAAATCAGTGCCTGTTTACAACAACCTTCTATCGCTTGAAATAATGAGAATAGCAAGAATCACCAGGAAAACAATTTACAGTAGGTAGCGCTACAGTCCGCGGTGGACCTGGGCCTCAATCAACAAGCGTCTTACTTGATTGCAGCACGGGTGTCGTTTTGTTGTTATACAGTCTGCAAAAATGGTATTTCCAAATCCTCAGCATCGACTGCGATTCTACCACGATGTTCCCTTGTTCATCTCTACAGGCTTCGGTTCGGGGTTTGTTTCCGTTTTTTTTTGGTAAAACTTCCGAACCTCATTCCTGGTGTAGCATCTCTCAATTTCCTCGACCGCGCGCTTCTCATGCTTCCTGAGAAGCCGGTGTTCGTCCCACCTCTTCCGCTCATAGAGCTCATGGGCAGCTCTGGTCCTTCTATGCAGCGCCGTTTTACATGCATCTTCCTTAGCTGCATGTGCTTGCCAGCATTCATCTCAAGTTCTTCGATGCTTGATGCTGGCGGTATCGGACCTCTTAAGAGATTAAGAGACAATTGGTTGGAAAAGGACCTGGCGATCTCTTGCGATTGTAGCCGTCTGACGTTAAATTTTCTCACAGCATTAGTCTGTCTTGGCGTAGTTTGGCATATCCGCAACCGTACCTTGGCTACAACAAGGTAATGGTCAGAGTCGATGTTGGCTCCTCAGACATGCGGACATCCATAATACTGGAGGGGTGTCTTGCGTCGATCGCAATGTGGTCAATCTGGTTGACTGATCAGGAGTTCTGCAAGTCCCCTTGTGAATAACGAGATGAGGGAACCGCGTGCTAGCTACGACAGTGTTTCGTCCCACCGCAAAGTCATTAATCTTAAATCCGTTATCGGATGTGGTTTCGTACAGGCTATATCTTCCAACAGTACTACAAAAGATACCCTCTCTTCCAAGTTTTGCATTAACATCACCGAGGACAATTTTAATGTCATAGCTAGGCCATTGCTCGTAGGTCATAGAAGGCATCCTTGGTGTCGTCATCTTTCTACTATGTGGGGGCATGCGCGCATATAAGGCTAATGTTGGCGAATTTGGCCTTTATGCGGATTGTTTAGAGGCGCTCGCTCATATGCTGGAAGCTCAGGACTTCTTGTCTTAGTCTGCCTCCGACAACAAATCCGCATCCAAGTAAGCACTGCTTTTGCCGTCGATAGCAATTGCCGCAGTAGATGTCGCAGTTTTTCATCTTCTTTTTGTCCGGCCCATCCCATCGCATTTCTTGGATGGCGGTTATGTCTGCTTTGCAGCAGTCTAGGGCCTCCGCTAGTTGCTCGGCTGCACGTGGTCTATTAAGGGATCTAACATTCCACGTGTATATCTGAAGCTCATTGCCCTTAAATCGTTTGCGTGGTTTGTCAACAGTAAATCTGTCCATATCCTTACCGGCCTGAGTTCCAAATAGGTCGGAGTAGCCGGGATGAGGTCTCTTTGTATCGGGATTATTTCCACCGTTGATTGCATCTGGGGAATTCATCCGCTGTCCCATTTATTGTGCCGCTATTTTGTCTGTTGGCCAGCACTCGCAACTCGAGAGGCTGACATATCTCAGTGCCCACACTATTTCTACAACACCTAACCACTAGCTAGTAAATAGCTCCGAACCTATCAGTCCGGCTTTATTCTTCTTATTAAAAAGCTTGAAATCCTCTGGTTATAATGTATAATGCGATAAAAATTGTGAACATAAGATTCAAAATCTACTGAACAGAATTGAATGTGCACTCAAAGACATCTTTGGCAACGACAAACTTTTACAGCACATGAAGCTCCACGAGGTGGCGATGGTTAGCTCATTGGACTATCACGCAGAGTTGTGTGCAAAAGTTTCCTATAGTGCGTTATTCTCTCTCTTTTGGATGGCTAAATTCAATGAGACCTAGGCCACTATAGAATCTAGGGAAATGAGATCGGTAATCTTACTAGAAAGACGTCAGAGTCAGAGACGCCTTCCTCCTTAAATAAGACATCGTAGCTCACATGACGCTATAGGTTTCAGCCAGACCAAACGTATGATTCAAAACATTCCTGATACCTGGTTACACAGCTGGACACTTCTTTTGTTCAGCTTTCGATCGCACTAGGGCACAAGTTTTTAGTATTGATGCGGTGAGTCTAGACCATCGCGGACCATCTAGAATTTTCAATGTCAAGGCTACAAAATTACTAGAAAGCACCTAGATTTTAAGTCCCGACATTGAAGCCACATATTTTAGGCACACCCTGAAAGATTACCTTCTAAGAAGCGGTTGACGAAAAGAAGACAACATGTGGCAAACGCGCACCACAAAGAAATGGAAAGTTAAATTGAATGCATAAATGACATAGATCACACGCCCAGCAGCGACAGAACAGTACAACGGACGGAAATGGCATTCGCTGAGACCATTTAAGCCTTTTAAACTCAATCTTGCACGATGAAGGAATTTTCCGTGCACAACCCTTTGATGAGACCAACAAAAGCTCCAGTTTCAGTGTTCAGAAATCGAATTCAACTGCCGAACCCGCACACGATTTTTGGATCGGGCCGATGCTACCACCAGCAGAATTAAGTTGATGCGATCAAATTCATCTTGAGCAACGACTCTGGTTATATCCTTCCTGCGTACAAGAATGCAATGGTGCGACCAACAAAAGTTAATTCTCAAAGAAAACCCCAGCAGACAAGGAGTGACTTTAAGATGAGCTCTCAATATTTTATAAACCAATGGATTACAAGCGAGCGGATCTCTTCTTTCACCATCTTAGCTTCTTCAACACTACGTGAGACTCTTCTTAAGCTACATAATCTGAACCAGCTTAGAACGAGCATTTTGCAACTTAAGATTACAGTGAGCTGAGTAACACAACCCGCCGAATTTGGTATTGGTCGCTGGTTGTGGTGATAAACGGAGCGTCGAAAATGCTCCAGCTAGATTCAGCAAAACTCGCGACAACTCTAAGCAAAATCTTCATCGCCGATCTGGTATTGACATCAACGTGTATACCGAACCTCGCGAGCAGTCAGAGAAGCCTTTATATCCGAAATCAGACCTCAATCTGCCTTCTTCAGTGTTGAAAAACATAGAGAGTATGATTGAAGTTAATGTGCATAGGACTCCTTTTTCGTAAATATAGGTATGCTCTGTCAATACACTTCAAAATCTGATGAACGACTCAACAAGAAGGGGTTTGCGCTGGACATGTTCCTCGAAATTGAGGGTTTCAAACGCAATTTTTAACGTCGCGTGGAACTGCAGCCGAACATACTGTGGATTCGTATGCGGACTGCGACCAATATTTAAATCGAGGGTAAACAAAAGTTTTCCACAACACAGCGTCCTGTGTCCACTGCTTTGGTGCTGTTGGCAGGCTCACTCCTAAGTGCTCGGGCTTTATTCCATGTGAATTGATAATAAAATAGCTGCAACATATAAATTACGAGTATCATGACAAGCAGCTGACCGGTCTAAAGATTGATCGAGTATTGCTAGCCTAGAAACGGGCTTTCGGTAAAAATTCTTAGGAGTCAGTTTAATGCCTTAAAGAGAAGGAGGAACCTAACTGGTCTGATATACCATTTGTTTATTGGCATAAGCTTCCGCTTCTCCAACAGAGTAAAATATTTAAGTGCCTTTGGCTTTCTGATGTAAAGAAGCTTTCGTCACGTCATAAACGTTGCCACTGAGAAGGATCCATACCGCCAACCAAGCCAATTTTTTTCTAAGCATTTTGAAAACCTTTCGCGCTGACTATCATTCGACTTTGGTTACATGAACATCCCTTCTGACCACACGACACCAGAGAATAAGTAATCGACTTTCCCAGTGCCAAAGAATGTTGTATTAACGAAGGATTCCCCTATCGGTCTAGGATACGGCGCTGCCCTAGGTTAGGTAAGGTTTAAGTGGCTTTTGAAAACCAACCCACTTAGACCTATTGGCCCCTTGTGATACCACGTGGATCTGTGATCGTCCTACTCCAGAAACCATTTGGAGCTCTAAATAAAGCGTAAGAGACTTTGAATGTCTATGTTGCTTAAGTCACCTAAGTCGTTGTGGAAGAAGGTCCCTAGGTGGAGATTTCTTCTTTGCAAGAGAGCTGGACATGTACAGAATAGGTGAGGAATTGTCCGGTGATGACACCTCTAATGGCGCTAAGATGTTTCCTATTTAGAAAAAGGAAACACTCATGGAGCGATTCAGATCCAGCTTTGGCCAGATTTGTTCGGTCGCTAGGCATGTCGATCCAACCGCCCGTCTATGTTCTTTCATTAGTATCCAGCTTTATTTCTTGTTCACACGTAGCGATAGGTATACCTATGTTTTCCTTTTCAGGTGTAATGGGTATAGTGTTCCAATTTTGGCAAGTTCGTCGGACCTACAATTCCCTGCAATGTCTCTATGTCTCGGCACCCAGCAAAGGTGAAAGTTAAACTGCTCCGCCATCTCCATTAGAGATGTTCGGCAGTCCATGACTGTTCTTGAGTTTAGAGAGCATGAGTCCAGGGATTAGATAGCGCCCTGACTATAGGAAAAGATGCGGATATCCATTGCAGATATTACATTTTCTTCCGCCTGGAACACGCTACAGTAGTTGAGGAGGCGGCAAAAACACCACCACCAACCCCACTGACAGTCTTTGAACCGTCGGTGTAAAAGTGGATTGAATTGTCAACCAGGAAGGCATTTTCTTCCCACGAGGATCTGGAGGGAATGCTTACATGAAAGTCGATGTTTTCTGGTAGGATTTCTAGTTCATTAAGAAGATTTGCGTGGCCAAAATGTTTATTTGCCCACTGTGAAGTCGCTTTAAGGCGAACAGCTGCGTCGGTGGCTACTTGTCTGCTATAAATGTCGAGGGGTGTAAGGTGAAACAGAGTGTCCAGAGCAGCGGAGGGAGTAGTGCGTAGGGCTCCACTTATGCCCAGACATGCTGTTCTTTGCACTTTACTTAGCTTCATGCAGTTCACTGCTTTGTCTAAGCCCGTCCACCCCACAACCACCCCGAAGGTAAGTATCGGTCTTATGACCGAGATGTATAGCCAATGGGTGATGTGAGGTTGGAGGCCCCATTTGTTTCCGATGGTTTTTTTGCCAGAGGATAAAGCTACTGAGGCTTTCTTTACTCTTTCTTGAATGTTTCTTATCGAAAATTAAACCCATTAGGCCCTAACGCCAGTGTCTTCCAAATGGAGATTAATGGTATCCTGTTGGCAATGAAATATCAGTGGATGAATGAATGAAGGATCAGTGGAGGGGCCAGCATCTGTAGCAACGGGCAGCCTAAGATTGAGGCCTTGCAGAAAAATGTAAGGCTTTTATCTCCACGCATCCGAAAGGGTCGGAGGTTCAACATTCCAATGGGAAATAGGATTGACGGTGAAGCAGCGAAGCAAGCCTTAGAGTAGAGTATCTCAGGACCCGAATTTGCGTTAGTACTTCCGACGTCTTACTTACTTACTTTAGGTGCCGCTACAGTCCGGGGTGGACCTGGGCCTCAGTCAACAAGCTTCTCCAGCCAGCTCGATCCCTGGCTAGCTGCCTCCAGTTTCGCACGCTAAGTTGGCTGAGGTCCTCTTCCACTTGCGTGCGCCACCTGAGTCTTGGCCTTCCTCTACTGCGCTGTCCATCGGGGGCGGATTCGAAGACTTTTCGGACCGGAGCATTGGTGTCCATGCGCTCTACATCACCCAGCCATCTCAGTCTTTGGAACTTCACTCTTCTGGCTATGTCCATGTCGCTGTACAGTCCATACAGTTCGTCGTTGTATCTCCTCCTCCACTCACCGTCAATGCAGACGGGACCGAAGATCGCCCGAAGAATTTTTCTCTCGAAGCAACCAAGAACACCCTCATCTATTTTTGATAATGTCCATGCCTCTGCGCCATAGAGCAGGACCGGGATTATTAAGGTCTTATAAAGGGTGACTTTTGTTGTCCGAGAGAGGGCTTTGCTACTCAATTGCCTTCTTAACCCAAAGAAACAGCGGTTGGCAAGAGTTATTCTTCGCTTGATCTCAGCGCTGGTGTCGTTGTCTGTATTTATAGCGGAGCCTAGGTAGACAAAGTCCTTAACTACCTCAAAGTTATATCTGTCGAGAGTGACGTTCTGCTCGAGACGTCGGTGTTGGTTGTCCTTTAAGCTTAACAGCATATACTTGGTCTTGCCCTCATTGACCGCTAAACCCATTTTCGCCGTTTCCGTCTCAATACTCGCGAAAGCGCCACTGACATCACGCTGCTTTCTCCAGATTATGTCAATATCGTCGGCGTATGCGAGTAGTTGGACGGACTTTTGGAAGATAATGCCTCTTGCGTTTGCTCGTGAGTTTTGCACTATTCTTTCAAGTACGATGTTGAAAAAATCGCATGACAGCGCAACGCCTTGTCTAAATCCTTTCTGGACATTAAAGGTCTCGGTGAGATCTTTATCGACCTTGATGGAGCAGCGTGCATTCTCCATCGTCATCCTGCACAGACGGACGAGCTTGGCAGGGATGCCAAAACTGGACATTGCTCTATATAGCTCGTCTCTATAGATGCTGTCATACGCGGCCTGAAAATCGATGAATAGGTGGTGGGTATCGATCTGAAGCTCATGGGTCTTCTCCAAGATCTGCCGTAGTGTGAATATCTGGTCGATGGTGGACTTTCCTGGCCTGAAGCCAAACTGATATGGACCTATCAGGTTGCTGACGAACGGCTTCAGGCGTTCGCACAATACGGCGGATAAGATCTTATATGCGATGTTAAGGAGACTGATGCCTCTGTAGTTGGCGCAGTTCAGAGGGTCTCCTTTCTTAAGAATTGGACAAATAATGCTGAGGTTCCATTCATCGGGCATACTTTCGTCCGACCATATTTTACAAATGAGTTGGTGTATGCTCCTTACCAAGTCATCGCCTGCCGCTCATCGAGCTCGTGAGCAGCTCTGGTCTTTCTAAGCAGCGCCGCGTTATATGCATCTTGCTTAGCTGCATGTGCTTGCCGGCATTCATCATCGAACCAGGGGTTTCGTTGTGGTGGACGAGTGAAACCCAGCATATCAGAAGCGGCATCTCTTATGGCGTTTTGGCAGTGTTTCCAATGGTCTTCGATGCTTGATGCTGGCGGCATTGGACCTCTTAAGAGATTAAGAGACACTCGATCGGAAAAGGACTTGGCAATCTCTTGCGATTGTAGCCGTCTGACGTCGAATTTTCTCACAGCATTAGTTTGTCTTGGCGTAGTTTGGGATATCCGCAACCGTACCTTGGCGACAACAAGGTAATGGTCCGAGTCGATGTTGGCTCCTCGGAACGTACGGACATCCATAATGCTGGAGGAGTGTCTTGCGTCGATCGCAATGTGATCAATCAGGTTGACTGTTGATTGATCAGGAGTTCTCCAAGTCCCCTTGTGTATGTTCCGACGTCTATAAGAGTTTAATACCGTTCATGCTGCCCCTCAGTAGAAAAATCTGTGGCTGCCCTTACCTATCATATTGAGGTAGCAACATCTTGCGATGCTTACTGTGAGAATGATCACGTGAAGCCCTTTTACTGTGTATATTTGGCCTTCATTCGACTCAGTTTCCGTACAGAGCTAATGTTTACTGGTATAACAGATGCTTAATCCTTGAAGCCTTTGCTCATCTTCCTTCGAACGACTGAGAAGCTCCAGGATAAGGAACGTATAGGGAGTGCGATGGACTAATTTTCGGTCTTAATACCCCCGTTTCTGACCGAACAAGACAGTAATTTGCGACGAATGGATACGGAATTTAAAATTGGATGATATTTGCTTGTCTCAAGTCTTTTGCCCCCTTTGGATGGAACTTGACTCAAAACGAGAGTGCACAAGTATCTGCACATTGTTACTGTTTACAGCCATCATCATGCCTCACCTTCTTTCCTAAGAATCAGCTTGCTTAAGCTATGATCGTATTTTTTTTATTTATCGAAGCAAAACAAAGGATTTTTAAATAAAACAATTGCATTCCACATGAACAACCGCAAACTGTTCACCAAAAAAGCTCATCATTTTGGCCCGTTTACAGTTCGCTTTGTCCGATAACTGAATGGCTCATTTTTTTCTTTTGTAATTAAAACTCATTGCATGCGGATTTCCGTGCAAAAATAAAAAATAAAGGAAACCGCACGCCCTCCAATGGAATTTGTACAACCCAGATAAGTGAGTTTAATTATTCGTTTAATTTTTATTTCCATGTTTTTCGTATTTTGTCTTCTTTTTTTTGTGTAGAGAGCAAACAAACAGGCACTTAATGCAGCATGTTTACACATTGAATCCAATCAAGAGTTGGGGAACAGTAAGGGGCAGAAAACGCATCGACGCTTTGGGACAAATTGATGAAGCGGGGGCGGCTATTGTCCTTATCAGAATTCACATTATCATCACTGTCGGCCACAATCAGCTTACGTCAGGTCCCAGGGGCCAACAATGCGAATAATTAATCAATTTAAATAACAAAAAATTATTAACATAATTAAGTGCGCTTTGTCCCGTTATCGGAGCTTAATTCCTCATTACTGAAGCCGAGGAGACCCGCTCACAACTACCTACACATACCTCCAGCGGCTATCCGTTCAAGCAATTAAAAAACCGTCAATTTTATTCCAGAATTCAACATTCACAGTCACAGTTACAGTCACAGTCACATTCACAGTCGCTTTGGCACTTGTAGGGTTGCAATGACTCGGACTCAAACCCGGATCCAGACTCAGAGCGGTGCAATTTGCGTTTGCAGTTAATTCGGGATGTTTAACGATTTTTTGATAGCCCTGTTGGTCCTGTTGGTCAGTGGGTCTCTGCCCGTCCAGAATGAAAAGGATTAAAGTTATTGTTTTCGGTTTTTGTCAGACCACGACGGTCGGTCGATGAGGCTTTGTGCAGCCGATGCGATGCTATTTAACTCAATTTATGCGTACATCCAATTATGGTACACAAACACTCCAACTACCACTCCAACTCCACCTCCGATTCCAATTTCGATTCTGATTCCCAGCTCTGGCCGAAAGACAAATGAATTACGAGAATAATTACTGTAACTGTGTGTGTATGGGCCAATTGGGCCCAGGACAAAGGATGCGAATTTAATTCTGCGATTGTAATTACGAGTACGAATATCCTGCCATGACTTTAGGGTTTGCATTGGCCGTCCAGCATGGGCATCGGCTTCGGCCATTCGAGTACTGTGTGGGAGTACGGCTATCTGGGTTGGGCTATCTGGGTTCCATTTGAAATTCGTTATTTTCCAATGAATTAATTACATATTTTGAATTTTCGCTTTGTGGCTCACAATTGGAGTTGTGTAAGGACTGTCGGCATGGGGGTCGAGTTTAATCCTGAAATGATGTTTGCTTAATGGTTTGGTAAATTTGCTTAAATATTTCATTTAATTGTGTTCGCAGTGGCATCCACTTGCAGATAGTGTACACAATGTGTACGAAGTGGAGGAACATTTTTGAATCGTGATTGAGTCTAATTTAGAAATCATTCAAAGTACTCGTAGCGGATAATTGATTTGTTGTCTGAACAAGCCGATTAAATTAGTGAGTTATCTATGGTGAACATAGGAGTAAATAGTCCAACCGGGACACAGGGGCGATAGTTATTTTGTAGAGATTGCAGTTCTCACTAACTCTTCGATATGAATCAAATAGACGTACACATACATAGATAACTTATGCGGTCTTCGAAACTAATTTACGAATTTGTTTGAATGTCGATACAATTTAGTCTTTCCCAAAAAAGGACAGTAGAAAGTCGGACGTCTTTAAGAGATTTTACTATTTGCATTTGCTAAGTCTGCCGGCATCCTGAGAAATCATGTCATCAGCAGTTTTCCTCACAAATAACTCAGCTCTGAATGTAACCGGTAACAAAGGGTGTCCTATTTAGATCCAGGTTTGGGTCCCATATAAACTTTACACTAAGTATTGTCCTATAAGTTTATGTGCCCTGACTTAAAAATGTGAATGCTAGGTTCAAATCTAACTGAGAAGTGGTAGGTAAGTTAAGAAATGCCTGCGGCACAGCTAAGATATCTCACAGCACAGGAACTTTGCCTCCCTCCCCACAGATTCTTTGCAAAATAGTTGATTGCCATCTTCTTCTTCTTCTTCTTCTTATCCTTTTATTAACCCTTTCCCCGTTATACCAACTTATGCGTAACGAGTTTCCCATTTTTACTGCATCGCTGCTGCTCCGCTTATGGGGTTGGCTAATGTCGCAGACCGCAGAATGCGTCTACATAATGCTCGGTCCTGGATCGCTTCAGTGGTTAGCCCCAGGCGTTGTTGCGCATTTGCCATCTGAGAAATCCAGAAATTCTTTTTCCGACCTCGTTTTCTTACAGTTGGAGTGACCGTAGTTGATAGTGCCTTTTTTACCGGATTTTCCGCAGATCTTCTTTGAACGTGGCAATATCAGCTTATTCTATTCGCCTCAAGCTGTTCGGTTACCGAACAGACTTCCTCTTATACGCGTAGATCTAATGCAATCGCGTTTAGTGACTCCACTAGACATCCTTAACATTTTCATTTCCGCTGCCGTCATTTTGTTTTTAAACGCTTCGTACATTGTCCAGCACTGTGAACCGTATATAAGAGCTGGTCTAACAACCGTGGTGTAGAGTTTCCCCTTCAATTTAAGTGGATATTTTCGGTCGCAAAAGATTCCCGAATTTTCCCGCCATTTCATCCATCCCACTCTCACTCTGTGGTTTACGTCGTCGTCACATTTCGCTTCCATGTTAACGATTGATCCTAAGTACTTAAAGATAGTGCTTTTCGGAAGAACTATTCCGTCTAACATTATATCCGGAACAGGTCGCAACGGATGCGCAAATGGGCACGTCAAATGCTCCGTCTTTGATCGACTTATTTTAAACCCGTTTCTCTCTACCGCATTTCTCCATGAATCTAAGGCGTTCTGTAAATCTTTGACACTATCGCTTAGTATAACTGCGTCGTCACCGAAGAGAATTGGCGTTACATTTGCTTCGCGCATGAAGTCTTTTAAAAGATAGTCGAATGCTACGTTAAAGAGGAAAGGGCTAAGTACGCTTCCTTGATGCACTCCGACATTAACTGGAAATTCTCTCGTTAGTCCAGCAGAGCTTTTAACCGCAGTTTTCACGTTTCCGTACATGTCTTGTATTATTCTAACATACGTTTCCGGTACGTTTCGAGACCTCAGCGCGGCCCATATGAGATCCCTAGGCACTCGATCGAATGCTTTCTCGAGGTCGATAAATACCATGTGTAAATCCTTAGACGAATCTCGGTGCTTTTCCATTATTATTCGTAGGCTTTGGATAGCGTCCACCGTCGATCTTCCTTCCACAAATCCACACTGGCTATTATCGAGCTTTGTTATTTGCCGAAGACGTTCGTTTAAGACTCTTTCGACGATTTTCATTGTGTGTGACATAAGCTTGATTGAACGGTAGTTGTTGCATTCTCGAGTGTCGCCTTTTCCTTTGTATAATGGAACCAAGAAGCTACTTCTTCATTGATTCGGCATAGGTTGTCCACATTTTAATTTATTTAAAAGTTTCGATAGCCAAACGCTGCCGATCCCCTCCATCTTCGACCAAAACTCTGATGGAATGCTGTCTGGTCCCGCCGCTTATTTCTTCGATTGAAAAGTCCGAAACTTCCTCCTCGAATAGACCAGGTGTCGGCACGATTGCCATCAGGATCGCTTATATCTCCACTTATAATGTCAGAAACGACAAGTCTTATCTTACATCTAACGTAGATCCTACTCGTATATCGCTTTTCGAGGCATCCATGAAAACCCAAATACATTCCTTTTCTAACTCAGATAGCCTTAGCATTCAGGAAAAGAAAAAGTCGACTTCGTACTTTCGTTAGAGCGAATTCACCTCTCTAAGGGAGCAGTCCAAGGATTACGAAAGCCGATCATCATGCCTCGGATACATCCGACCACCACACATATAATTAATTCTGTCCACCGACAGTATAAACATCGCAACGATGAGACAGTTGTGGACGAAATTCGGCAAAAATACTGGACACCCAATCTACGAGCAGACCTGAAAGCAGTAAAGAGGATGTGTCAAGTGTGGAAGAATAACAAAGCCCAACCACAGCCGCCCATAGACTTGCTTCGTTCTGCAGACCGTTTTCCGACTATTTCGGTCCTATAACATTAAGCGTTGGTCGGCGGACTGAAAAGCATTGAGGCGTATTCTTTGCGTGCCTCACCATTAGAGCCGTCCATCTGGAGATAGCCCACACACTGCCTGCGGACTCTTGCATCCTGTGCATACGTTCTTTCATGACAAGACGTGGCACACCCATCGAGTTTTACAGCGACAATGGGACCAACTTCCGTGGTGCTGACCGTGAGCTGCGAGAAGCTTGGGAATTGGTGGACTCCAAAAAACTAAGGGAAACCTGTACAAATGCCAACACCAGCTGGAAAATTATATCCTCAGGGTCACCACACATGAGAGATTGCTGGGAGCGCATAGTTCGCTCTATGAAGAAGGTACTCTACACGTCTACGTGGCTGATGCGGAATCCGAATGATGAGTTGCTGTACAGCATGCTGATGGTGCACTGTGGCGCTGGCAGCCCGGTATGGGACATGGAAGCCGAAAATATTGTAATTTCGCGTCCTCTGACATACATAATCACTGACCGAATCACCGAATCACTTTTTAGTGGGGACATCGAGCGGCCTAAAACCTGTGGTGAAACTTAATGATGATGGTAGAGTGGTAAGAAGAAATCGGCTTGTTTCACAACAATTTTCGGGCCGCTTCTGAAAGCGCTGGGTGAACGAATATCTGCCCACGCTTACGTGAAGGGGGGAAATGGTGTATGACAGTGAAGCTCATACAGGTGAGTGACGTCGAACCAAATAACCCCAGGAACTGCAGGCCGAAAGGACCGATAGTCAAAGTCCGCCAGTCTGAAGATGGACAGGTCCACAGTGCGCATGTGCAAACGCCCACGATTAAAATGGCGATCCTAGACTTCAGTCAAATGCTCTGAGACGGGGATACTACCCGGGAGTGTTGCGGTGAACGCGCCCTTAATTAGGTAGTTTACCCTATCCACACCGAGGTGGTGCTATCAGTGATCTAGTGGGCGCCAGAAACCCTTCTGTCACAAATGTACATGTGGGGATGGCCTTTAAGGCAAAATTAAGTTAAGAAACTTTGAAAATCTAAATCTGAAATACATTGTAGCTCCAAGTAAGTTATATTTGTAGTTACATTCATACATGAATTATTAAATAAAGATTTTGTAACGATACGAAACAAACAATCGTTCTTGAATTTAAAAGGTGCAAGTGCAAAACTTTACACCAGCAAGCCGGCAGTACCTTTAAGGTCACTAACACTGAAAAAGCTGAAAGCACCTACATACTAATCTCCTTATAAAAAACTGATATTTTTCAGCACGATAACACAGACTATGCAACTTCATCAGTTTCGTAAAGAAGCCACCTCAGTGTTGAAAGAATTTATTGAGAGGTCAATTATGGTGTACAAATCCTCAATTACGAGGAGACACCGACCTTGGGCTATGTTAAGCCCAACATAAGGCAAGTTTGACCAATCACTCTGAGGCTTATAATTAGAGTGTTAGGTTTACTCTTACAATAGGTAGGGGTTTGATATATATGTCAGTGCCGGAAAAGCAGTGAAGAATCTCTCGCGCTACAGTCCGGGAAGGTCCTGGGCCTCAGCCAAAAATTATCTCCAGCCACTTCGATCCTTTGATAGCTACCTTGCAGTTTTGCACGCAAGTTGGCTGAGGACCCGGTCTTCCTCTACTGCGCCGTCTTTTAGCGGCAGATTCGAAGACTTTTCGGAACGTTAGTGTACATTCGCTATATATGACCCAGTCATTTCAATCGTTAAACCTTCACTCTTCTGACTAAGTCGAAGTTGTTGTATAGTACTTACAGTTCATCATTGTATCTCCTCCTCCACTCACCGTCTATGCAGACAGGACTACAAATTGTTCACATTTTCTTCTCCAAGCAACCAAGAGCACCCCCATCCATATTTTTATAAACTCCATGCATCTGCCCAGTAGACTCCTCTACGACTGGGACTATTAAGGTCTTATATGGAGTAACTTTTGTTGTTGGAGAGAGATTTCTGATAGCCAAAGAAGCAGCGATTAGCAAGAGTTATTCTTCGTTTTGTCCGAGATCGGCCGTAGTGTGAAAACCAACCATATTTTAGAGGTAAATTATTATATGCTCCTTGGGAAGTAATCACCTGCCGCTTTGAAGAGCTCGGCAGAGAGGCCGTGCACTTAAGCAAGTCGAGGGAATGGAATTATTCGTTTATGTTAAAAGGTTCGTTCTGCCTGACAACGGTATTGCCTTCGTCAATGGCATTATACAGTCGCCAGAAATACTCTTTACAAATCCTCAGACAACATCGACTGCGACTCTACTACGATGTTTTCGATTGTTCGTCTCTACAGGCTTCAGTTCGGAGTTAACCATATGTCTGTTCCATGTTTTCTTTAACTCTGAATAAGGCTTCCGAATCTTGTTCTCAGATTAGCAGCTTTTCATTTCCTCGACCGACCAACAAATCTGCATTCAAACAGGCGCCTTTATAGCCATATGTAGTAGATGTAGCAGTGTTTCATACTTTAACCGGCCCATCCCATCGCATTTAGCAACAGTCCATGGCCTTATCTACTTGTACGACTGCACGTGGTTTACTAATGGATGTTAGTGGCTGTCAACAGGAGGTCCATTCATATCTGAAGTTTGTTGCTGCTTTGTAATATTCACCTTTTTTCCGGCGACAGCCATTCTTTTTTGTAACACAACTCATTATGTCAAGGCCAATGTCGGTAGACGATTAAGATCCTTCAAAGGACGTAACAGCGTATTTTGCTTCATACGTTACCACAACTGAATAGGGATGCCAGCTACTCAACTCAGTCAATTCTCACCGGATTAACTTGGAAATGCGTTCCGACCATGAAACAGAGGATCCCCGCTTTCGGACCAATATATCTGCCATCAGATATTCTGAATATTTCCAGTAAAAGTTAATTGCTTCTGAGTACCTTGACTTTCACCCTCTGCACCGCATCGGCTGTCTCTTAACTCTGACTTAGACATTAGTCTGTTGTAATGACATTAGGACTTCTGCTGCAGAAAAATACGTTATCGACTTTCCCTGTGCCTAAGACTGTTTTCGGCCAAAATCTGAGCCAGGAAAGGAATGTAGTCGTGTCTTTACTGATCGCTGGTGTTAATATGGAGGACGACAACCTTACATTTTACTCCTCGTTACGAAAACTTGCGTCTATCTTCTAAGGGGCGATTTTGGTTCATTGTAAAAGTTCTTGCCCGATTTGAAAATTAAATACAAGCGCTTAATCTTTCAAGGAAACTATTTTATTATACATATTCGAGTAGTCTCCGTTATTTTTTATTTCTGCCTCTGAACGTTTTAGGAGCCTGTGAACTCCGTTGTAATTAGAAACTGCGTGGTAGGATTCCTTGAAAAACGTCATAAAGTAGGTTTTGACAGGTTCGGCGGAGCCAAATTTCTTTCCATTCAAACCTTTCTAAAGGGACCGAAAAGGGACCGGAAAATATGTAAGGGAACTAAGTCTGGGGAATATTGTGATGAAAGATTTTCTATTCTAACTGCTTCAGTTTTTGCAGCATTTGTCGAGCGACATGTGGCCTGGCGTTTTCATGATGGAAGGTGACGCCTTCTTGTTTAGCCAAAACCGGACAATTTTTTTGATCTCCCACAAAGCTTAGAGAATTGCTCACAGTACTAATTCGCCGTGATTGTTTCGCCAAGTGAAAGAACCGTGCCTGCTTATTTCCAGCTCCTTCATTATAACACGTTGTTGCACAGAATTCGATTTCAGGGCGCCTAAGCAGAAATATGGCCATCAAGCACTGTGACACCTACCTATCGAACTTGGAAGTGAATCTGCTTTAAATGGCGATATACTGACAAATGGTCAATACATAACCTTTAAGCAATCTCCTCCGTTGAAACCTCACTGGCACTCGCACAATGTCCTTATCAGTCTCAGAAGGCTATTTAGAACGAGGTCTCCCGATAAGAAGACTTCTAATGTTGCATATGCAACCCTAATAGCAACAAACTATATTGTGAAAAACTCCAGCCAAGATACGCTTAGTTCCTTGCTGAACCCTCTCACCACTTCCAAGTTGATATCACTGAACGCAGTCGGAAGACTAAATTCTCTAAGTCTTACCTTAGTCACAACTAACAATGTAATCAATGAAAATGAAATCGCCAACGAACTTGCTTATCAACGCTCATAGAAGAGAGCCTAAACATACTCGTACCTTAGGTTAGGTTAGGTTAGGCTTTGCCCTCAATTAAGGCTTCTATTGACAGTTGGGTTCCATATGAGTACTCTCCAAGTTGCAGGTCGCTTACTGGCTTCGTAATGGGGCACTACACTCTTGTTTAAGGGCTTTAATTAGCTGAGCATTGGTAATAAAATATCCTGCAATGCTTGCTGTGAAAGTTATGACGACACCGCGAAGCACTATATCTATGAATGTCCAGCTTAGGCTCGCAAGGACTGCGATGGACTAGTTCTAAGCCTGAAAAAATACTTTGCTTATTCTTTCCTGTCGAACGTTTTAATTTACTATAGGCGTAGCTTAAATCGCTAATACCCGTATGTACCCCCGAGCAAGTGTCTTTTCCAAAGACCAAGGTTTTACGAATAATTGACGACTTTCCAGTTATTTCTACAATTTCTGTAAAGTTGACAGTTTTTAACAAACCGTGACTTTGCGTATTAAATCGTATTTCCGAATTGTCCTCTAATTTAAATTCGCACCCCGAGTACACCACCCATTCAACGACTGGCAATTTAGTTGGAAAATCAATTTCCGCTGCCCTTTGTATTGGTAATATTATTCCACAAAAAAATAGACTCGCTAATTACAATGCTTACTACCCAATTCGCCCCTCAATTCAACAACCGTAATTGTGGAATCATGATGCTCGTTCTATGTACGGGTATATCCCTCTGGGGGGCTCCACAGATCATCATAATTGCTGGTCGTGGTATAGGAGTTGAATTTGCTCCTTTGCCCCTAAAATGTATTCCCGACCCAGTGGTGTTGGTACATAGATTGTCCGACGCGCACAACAAAAACATAAATTGAGAGTCCTCCAGTAATTGTATTGTGAGGCCAATTTTCAATATTCATACTAATTTAGTTGTGATTATTAATTGTTAATGTTTTCCTATTTTGTTGACTTTAATTATCTATCTGCAGACTGTGGCACAATTGGAGTTGTTGCCACACCACTACTGGTCTGTGCTTAGGCAGATGGGGATTTTGGAAAATATCTAGTTAATTTGGTTACACTCCGGTGGAGTGTCAATTAAATTTGAATAATTTTTGTATTTGAGGAGAATTTAATTGCAACCTTTGAAGGTAGAAGCATGTTCGTGTAGACGTGGGACGAACTGTATTACAGAGATACTCGTAGTAGGCTTGAAATGAAAAAGTGGTGAACTTACCAAGTATACTAGTGGCATTTTTGTCAAGTTTGCGAGAACTTAAGTTTTTCCATCTAAATAAACAGTATCATTCTGATTTTGGAGTGGAGCTACAGCAGGGTTAAATTTGAGTCCCTACCCACATGTCTTTCCCGCCAGCACGACTCCAACTACAGTGCTGACTTCCAAGTTCATTTAAGTCCCTTTCTTTTGAGTGCGCTTCATAAGATACGGTCGTCATCTGCTCTATCAGTCCCTCGGGATTATCTATGAAAACTCTCTAGTGCGGAGCTGTGGTGCCTATTCGCTCAACATGGAAACATGGCTCAACCATCCCTGTCGGTAACTACTTTTCTTCTTCTTTTTTTTGCATGGGTAGGTAAAACCTTCATAGGCACCATAAACACGCTCTCATAAGAGTACCATCACCATAAGCACAAGCACCTGCTGCCTACAACAGTAGCATAGCAGCGCCCATCATATCATCCTTACTCACTAAAAAAAAACCTCTTTTAAGGTAGCCTTGCAACGAGGGCACTTAATATTTTCGTTAATTCATACGGTTTGTCCTTACGGCGCTAAGTGGAACGGTCTTATTCTACGTAGTCGACGCACAAGGTTGGCCTCGTCGGATTATTTCTGTGTCGCAGTGATGTACGAGACGAGTTGTATACCATTCGTCCGCGAACGTAGCTAATACTGTCTCTTCATTCTGAGGTATATCTCTTGTGTACAGTGCTGATATCGTGATCTTCAGTAAGTTGTTGTCCTTCGAACGATTGGAAAGTTTCTTCGAAGTGTTCGGCAAATAAGTTTGTCCTCTCTACGTCACCTTTGCCCATTCGCCGTTGGCTTTCCGTAGTGGCGGAGATTGCATTATCGGTTTCTTGGTAGAATTAATGGCTTTCCCGAGCGAGTAGTTTGATGTTTTGTCGACAGTCAAGCTTTCAAGGTAACGTGATGTTTCACGGTTCCTGAGATCCTGCTTCATTGGCCTTAGCTTATTTGAAAGGTAGTTTAAATGGGATTTGTGAAGGGGTGCACGTGATTTTTGCCACCTCTTCACGTAGAAGGTCCTCAATGTCGGGCAGATATATTTGCCTTTTATTTCCTATCCGTCCTCGTATAAAAAAAGGTGTGTTATTCCACGCAGCCCTTTGAATAGCCTCCACGAACTTATCAATTTCGTTTTCTACCTCAATGGGAGTCATAAATGGTACGCTTGGGACAATGTTTTCTTTGCAGTTTTTTCTAAAGCCGTCCCAGTTCGTTTCCTTATCCGTCAATCTAGGTGCTCTTTCGATTTTTGCAATGCTCCTGCCGATTTTTAGAACTAATGGTGAATGATCTGAGCAGAGGTCATAGCATTCTAAAGTATTCGTGAGGTATATACTCGTAGGTACCCCTTTTGCAATAAAAAAAAGTCGACGAGGTCAGGAATTTTATTTGTGTCTCTGGGCCAATATGTTGGTTTACCCGTCGAAAAGAAGTCCAAACCGCGTTTTTGACTTGCATTGTACAGTAGTCTGCCTTTCGTTGAGATGCATATTGAGCGCCAATACGTATGTTTCGCGTTGAAGTCGCCACCGAGGTTAAAATTTGACCCAACTGGGCAGAAGAGCCGAACAAGGTCGTTGTTTGCCATCCTATATCTCGGAGGGAAATAACAGGATGCTATATTGCAGTCGAAGTGATTCATTTTTACAGAAATTGAACTTATCTGCATTGCTTCGAGATCTATTATCATATTCTTGGTGTGCTTAATGCAACCTCTGATTTAAATAGAGGATCCGCCCCTCGCGCTTTCCGAAAGGTGGTAAGCGTGGTAGCCAGAGTAGCCTCTTATCTTAGGTCACCGTTTTTTAAGTGGGTTTGCGAAAGCAAACGCATGTAAATATGGTTTTTTAGAAGAACAATTTTAAGTTCTCCGTTTGCGTTCCATGTTATTACCTTAATTAACGGTTAACATTGAGATATCGCTTTGTTAGCCATTCGCAAGGGCTCTATTTTCACTTTGATATCTAAAATTGTTTTGATTGATTAGATATCATCAACTTTCTCGTTTTTATCGAAGGAAAGGATGAAGATATGGAGTCCGCGTTTGACCACGGTATCTTTACCGCTATCTGTTTGCTGTTTCTTCTTCTTAATTAAATTCACGCATCAAGAATCAAAAAGCCTTGTGCTTGCACGTCTTTTATTAAGTCTTCGATGGGACGTCTTGCGCAGACTCGCAGCGGTTTTTTAAACCAATTTTGGAAAGTATACCATTGGACTTTTTCGGTATTAAGTTTGAGGGAAGGTGCCCGATAGGCGTAGGAATTATCGATGTTAATTTTCATACGTTTGCCGGCAGTGAGATTATTTTATAATTTCCTTTTAGAGTATTTTGAAGGAGTTTGCGGAGCCTATAATAGTCCGCAATTCCAACTACATTTATTTCGGGCGGAGGGCGAGGTTTTACTCTTTCCTTATTTACTGCGATGGGCTTATCTTCATCTTTCATTATTGTGATTTCAGGTGATGAAACAGCTTTTCGTTTGTATCCTGGACGTTTTTTTGAGTATGGGTAACTCCATGAGCTTCTAACTACATCGATGTCGCTTTATAAACAAAGTTCATTGTTGAACCTTTGTCCTCTTTCCTGCAAATTCAAACACGACCGAAAGTCTGCTTCAAAACGTCCAGCTGCTTCTTCATCCGCTTTCGACCAGGTCTAAGACTTTCTACAATAGAGCAATACTGGAATCAAGAGGGTATTGTGCAAAGCCCGTTTGGTCTTATTAAACAGGGCTCTGTTACTCAATCGATTCGTGAGCCCCTAGAAACAGAAATCAGCAAGAGTAATTCTACCCTGATATCACTGTGGTTTGTACATTGTGAAGTCAATGAAAACACAGTCCTCAACTACGTTTAAGTTATAACTTTCATCAGCGATATTTTTGTCAAGGAAAGTAGGAAATGTGCTTGTTTTTTTGAAGACAGCATCTACTCTGATTTTCCCTCGTTTGCAATCAGACTCATTTTTACCGTGAACACCGTGAACACCGTGAACACATTGAGAGCCTTAGTTAATTCATTACCTACCGACATGGACCAACGAAAATCATTCATAGTCACCTTACACAATCTAACGAGTTTGACAGGGATATCGAAGCTACTCGTAGATATTGCATTCAGTCGTTCACTGACTTTGATAGTGTGCAGAAATGTTTTGATTTTTCGGAAGAATATTCTTAAGTGTGTTTTGCTTCAATAAACATTTTGACGTTTCTCTATTGGGAACCAAGTCAGCCGAGTGGTAGTGAGATTCGGCTACCAAGTCCTGGGTTGCAGGTTCAATCCCAGCAGCGCATTCCATGTTTTCTTCTTCTTTTTTTTTAATTTAAAAAGAAACACATAAAACGATTGATTGGAATATCACGCGATGGAACAAGATGAGCGGTCCGCTACGTCAATAGCGGAACCAACGGGCTCAGCCGACGATCACTTGAAACCGTCGGACCATATTGCAAGTGGCAGTAGTACAAAAAGAAGGAGGAAGACAAAACCAACTCCAAAGCAAACAAAGCGCCCCTCTCTGTCAGCTTCATCGAAAAAGCTGCATTGTGGAAGCGGAGAAGAGGCACCGGTAACATCTGCAGCAGAAGAAGCAGACAAATTAAAAATGGATGACTTCCCATACATCTCCGATGGTGGAGAAGGCCGCTACATGGGGTCAAACAATAGCTTCGCCTCTCTAATGGCATCAGAGTCTGAAGACGAGGTCAAACTAGTTGAATACCTGAACAGCAACATCCAGGCGCTACAACAACGAGTGCTGGCCATCAAAGCCAAACAAATAGCCAGAAGAGCGAGGGAGCAAGAAGAGCCGCAAAATACACCGCAGCAAAAACAACAACATTTGCAACTAGCTCCAAAGCAGCAACAGTCAAAACAGCGTAAGACTGAATTGCAACAACAACAACAGCAACGGGCGCCACAACAGCAACAGAAAAAACATGAACAAAATCAACAGCAGCAGAAACCACAACCACAACAACAACTACTAAGAAAACAACAGCAACACCAAAAGCAACATCAACAGCAACATCAACAGAAGCAACAAATATAGCAAAAATCAACGAAGCTAAGGGTACCTCCAATTAATACTTTTAAGATGGAACTTAGGGATACAATACAACTATGTAAGTCGGCCATAGGCAATAATTTTTACATTAAAAGACTTAGTTTAGATAGGCACGCGATCCACTACAATACAGTGGAGCGCTACCAAAAAATTAAAAGTTTGTTGAAGGATTCGACGACGGAGTTCTTCTCCTACACCCCGAAAGGGGAGAAGCTGCAGACAATGCTGCTGAGGGGAATTGAACCGTCTACCGATCCGGAGGAGCTCCTTGCACTGCTTAAAGAGAAGGAGTGCGATGAGCTCACTTTCGTAGGGGTTAAGCCGTTTACCACAGCAAGAGCAAAAAGGGAGAAGCGGAAACTACCGTTTTTCTTAGTTCAGCTGACTCCCAACAGCAAACTGGATGGTTTAAGGAGTATTAATGTCCTAGACTACCAAGTTGTTCACTGGGAGAAATTAAAAAGAAGCGAAAACATTTTGCAATGTGTTCGCTGTCAAAGGTTCGGGCACGCCGCGTCGAATTGCGAAATGCAACCTCGATGCGTTAAGTGCGGAAAGAACCACAAGTCAGAAGAATGCTCTCTCAGTAGGGATGGAGGATCTGACAAAAGCCAGCTCTCTTGTGTACTATGTAGGAACACGGGACACACCACAAATTATCGGGGTTGTCCCAAATTCCAATACATTAAAAGAGTAAATCTGGCTCGGCAGCAGAAAGTGGACGTCAAACGTTCACCCGTTCAAACGCAAACACCAGCCGTTACTCCCCAAGTTACCTTCGCCCAAATGGCGGCAGGTAGGGGAAATACGGTACAACAAGCGAAGGTTGCTTCTCAGGCCCCAGCGCCTAGAGCACCGGAACCGGCAAATGACATGCTAGCTATCTTGCTCTCTATCCAAGGGCAGATGGCTCAGCTTCAACGTCAAATAACCGAGCAAGCTACGCGGGTAGATCAAATACGAAATACGAATACAACTGACAGGTACGAACCAACAAACTGTAAACTGTCTTCGCACTTTTGTGTATGACAGTGACCATTGCGGTCTTAGTACCAAAATAACCGTTCCGAACGAAAATGCGGAATTGGATGAGTGTGTTCAAAGGCATTCCTACAACTATAGTAGAGTGCGTTGGACACACTTCTCCAGGACACTGACTAGAGCACTCTCCTCGAATTCGCTCTACCCACCGTCCAACAGAAATCTGTCAAACGAGGAGATTGACAGGTATCTAAAACTAATGGACGAGACAATTAAACGAACAATGGACAAAACGATACCTCAGTATCAATACACTGACAACGAAGACTTGTTCCGCAATTCAACTATAGACGCACTGCACCAACATAAAAGTAGGCTACTCTCAAGACTGAAGACCTTGTACAGACACAATCCGGAGATTTTGACATTAAAGTCGTTGATCAAAAACCTCCAAACATTAATAAAAGAAAATTACAGGGCTTCTGTAAGTTTGTATTGGAACAACAAAATTCGGGCTGTAAATACCAGCAACCCGAATATGTTCCCGCAAATAAATAAACTATTTCGGAGAAAAAATCAAAACGACCTTCAGTGTCTTAAAATAGCCCGGACAACAGACAACGAACGGTTACTAACAATAGCAGGCATTGATACGAGTACAAATGAGGCCGCTGATGATGACGACTTCTTTGTGATCGAGGATCCACAGGAGAAGGTTGAGGCCATAGGGGCGACTTTCCAGGAAGTATACAAGGCCAATGATATCATTGGCCCTAATTATGACCTGGACAATCGCGTCTTGGTGCACAACTTCCTCATTCGAAATGAAGTAGAGAACTGGCGATCCGAGGGCTCTGGTTTCACCCTGTTCAGCGACGAAAATATGGCAAATAATGTCATTATTTCATTTCGAAGGAAGAACTCCATGAGATCTTCGACACAATCAGAAGTAAGAAATCAGTGGGGACCGATGGTATTCCGAACATCGTGCTTCGACATCTTCCTCTAGAAGCGGTGGACATTTATACCACCCTGTTTAATAATGCAATGAATAATGCACATTATCCAGCGCATTGGAAAACGGCGGTGGTTCAACCTATCCCCAAAAAGGGAAAGGATATATCCAATCCGGCGAATCTCCGGTCGATAAGTCTCCTTCCGAATATCAGTAAGGTGTTCGAAAAAGTAATCAATAGAGCTCTGACTGGGTGGGTTGAGGACAAACATATAGTTCCGGATAATCAATTCGGTTTTAAGGCAGAACATGCTATCTCACATGCCGCGTCTAAGCTGATGTCCGATATCCAATGGAATAAAGGCAAGAAACAGTGTACTGGTGCCTGCCTAGTTGACTTGGAGAAGGCTTTCGACACTGTATGGTTAGAAGGTCTTTTCTACAAGCTGGCTGGTCTGGGGATTAGTAAACCACTCTTGTACATTCTTTATAATATGCTAACCAACAGACAGTTCATCGTGAAAAATGGTGATGTGACTTCTGTTGGAATATTTCAAATTAAAAATGGTCTTCAGCAAGGCGCGGTCAATTCGCCGATCCTATTCAACATTTATACAAGCGACTTGATAGGTTCACTTCCCCATACTATTGCGTACGCAGATGACTTGATAGCGTACAGAACAGGTCCAAAAATTGAGATCATTAATACTCTCTTACAGCGTGACTTCGATAAGATAAGACGATTTTGCGATGACTGGAAGTTGAAAATCAACTTTCAGAAGTCGGAAACCATTCTTTTTAGGACGCCGTTGTCTGGGGCCTCTGCGGATACCAGAAAGAATTGGCGAAAGTTTCAGATCGTGGGACAACACGGGCAGCCACTTGTTTGTCGAAATGTATTCAGATACCTTGGGATATGGCTAGATCAATATCTGTATTTTAACAAACATATAGATGTTGCTCTGGCCAGAGCCAGAGGTGCTTTTGCCCTTACAAAGAAACTGTTTTATAGCAGACAACTCGATGCGAGGGTAAAGGTGATCTGCTACATGGCCCTTATTCGGCCTATGCTTACATTTGGTTGTCCCGTGTGGTTCAACGTGAGAGCAAGTCTTTTGGAAAAGATTCGGGTGTTTGAGAGGGCTTGCCTTAGGGCTTGTCTTCGCTTGTACAGAACACCAGAGTCTGAGTACATAAAATTCTATCCTAATGAGGTCTTGTACAATAGGGCGAACCTAATACGAGTGGACAATTTTGTCATTAAGTTGACTCGAAGGCACATTGCAAGAGCAATGACCTCGTCGAACAACCTGATCTCCGGGGCTTACTACCCTAATTATTTGTATCATGAGAGAGTTCGCTTTGACGGCTTTATTCCTCCAGAAGCGTTCCTCTACCTCGATATGAAAGGTCTGATCCAGGACAGATTAGCGGTGCCGTTAATCTTCTACGTCGCTCGAACAGCTGCGGACAGGCGACTCAACTACGACAGAGACGTCGCACACGGCAGTGCGCAGCGTCTTCGGTTCATTAGGGCGGTAGGAAGTCGCGACATGAGGGATGTTGCTCGGCAGCACCAACAATTTTGGTGGCTTATGGGAGAGGAGGAAGCTCCATCGTCGGATTCCTCTAGTACAGAGTAGCTTCATTAGGGAGCAGAGTGGGTCAGCCTAATTCTTTAGCCGTGGCCGACTTACATAGCTTTAGGTAGGTTTAAGTTAGAAATAAGAGGAAAAAATAAAAAATAAAAAAAAAAATAATCGAGATGGGTAACAATTTCTTTGTAATACTCTCAAAAAAAAAAACTTATTCATCTTTAGTTTGCCAAGATAAAAGGATTTTGCTGCTTTTTGGTCGGACAAACGATGCTTTCATGGTAGTGCATGTTCTAAAATAAGTTATCCTCAGCTATTTTAACAGCACAGTAGGTAGTTCATCTGTGCCAGCAGCTTTGTTAGGCCCAATTTTTGATAATGCCAACTTAACTTCATCTTCTTCGACCAGGAGAATAGTTTTACTTGCCTAAAAGCGGTATTTTGACCACCGTGTCTTTTTCTCTGAGTAAAATTTGAAATGTCATTGCTGTAGTTACAAACTTTCATTTTCTATATCGTGTGCTTGTCATGCCCTTTTTATTTTTTTCTGTCTTTCCTCGTCCATTTTTTGTGTTTGCAAACCTTACGATAGACTTTTTGTTTGACTACTTCGTCGTCGACTCCGGGGTTTCCTTGGGCCGCTGGTTTAAAACTATTCACCTTAGAAGCAGCTTGTCTGATGGGTCATTGACAGCATTCCCTTTGTAAAAAAGCTTGAGATAAAAGCTACATGTAAAAAGTCTAGTTGTCTGTTGCAACTGTAGCTAAAACTTAAGAGATCCGCAATCCTGCCCTGGCTGCAATAAGGTAACAGTCCGAATAGATATGGGACAAGGGTCTAACATCGATCGTGATATGATCAATCTGATTGACGGTTGATCGATCAGAAGAAAGCAAAGTCCCTTAATGGACGCAGGCAAGCTATGCTCTTCGAACGCCCTCTTAAAAATGTCCTTCTTACGATTATGTCTCTTAGCAAAGTATTTGTGTCATAGCTGCGTTCCTAAACATATGGAAGGAGTTGTTGATGTTCATATTAGAGAAAACTTAGAAATCAGCTTGCAGCCATGCCAATATGCATATCTGAATGGCAAATCGACAGAAAGAGCTCTGCTAAAGTTAACAACAGAAAAAAGGCTCCGTAGTAAGGAAATTGTACTCTACGCACTTCCTGGCACTGGATATGACTCCAAATCAAATGTTTTGCTCCATAGGAAAATCAGCTGATCAACCATAAACTAGATCTAAGCGATGCTAGAAAGCCGTATAATCACTATTTCACCGATTTCAATATCAGCTCTTGTCCACAGGGAGACGTACTATCGCTTAACTGCAACTCTCACTTAAACAGTAAAACAAACTAAAGCAAACAACGCTTTATGAGGCTGCCATCGAATGTTTGGAATTACACGGGGGATCTCTCCAAAGAGGACTCACTGGATCTATACAATAACTTGAGACCCATCATAGCATATGCTTCTGTAGTATGGTCGACTAAAGTCACGCAAAGACCGCTATTCCAAGGCTCAAAGGAGTGCAACGTCTTATACATATGTCTGGACATTTCCGGAGCCTTTCTGACGTATCCCACAGCGTCTATAGAAGCAATAATAGGACCAACGCCCAAACAGGTACAATAGGTTAGATCTTTGCAACCACCCGGACCTAAAGATCTTTCTCTATATACTTGACATGATCTGCGCGGTAACAGACCGGATAGAATAGAAGCATGGGAAAGCAATAACCTACCAAACAGCCAAAATGGCATAAGTGTACCACGAATGGTTATTAAATGAATTCGGGAGTGGAGATTGGTATATAAGGATCAAATAAAAGCATATCAATTAATATGGGAAAGATTCCTAGCGTATTCCAGGCTGAACCGAGGCCATCCAAGAATTCGCCAAGCTTATCTACAACTCCGGTATCAAAGGTGCAAACATTCATTTATTCACGGAAAGTCAAACAGCTATAAATACCCTTAGCTTGCACACCTTTGACTCCAAATCAGTCGTGTACTTCAAAAAAACCTCAAAACTCAGTCCAAAGATCAAGAGGGAAATTATGGTGATGAAAAGGCCGATGAACTAGTCAGAAAGACTCAGACACTACCTTTAACGGACCTGAACCCTTTTTCTGCAACCCCAAAAGAGCAGTCAATATAGCTTTAAAAATCTCTGAGCATTCGAAGTGCATCTCATATTGGGAGGATACACCAGGTCTAAGACAGGCCAAATAAGTCATCCGGCCAATAGATGTCAATAGATGTCTAAATCTATGTCGGGACTATGTCAGAAGTGTAGCACATCACGGTCTTAGATATCACCTAAACAAAATGGGATTAGTCGACTCTCCAGAGTACCGACTTTGTCTTGACGAAGACGAAACAGTTGAACACATTTTATGGGACTTTCCAGCTTTCTTCGGGAAACAACTCGATACCACTGAACTAATGAATTCTTCTGCTGGTAGAGGTACTAACTTCATTTGGAAGTTAGCCTAACCACAGCTTTGACAACCGGCAATGGTGCCTCATTTCGCACTTGGCGAGTCGGGAATTTAATGAAAAAAAAAAGTATACGAACATATTTGACATAGACAAGTGCCATCTTAGGTGCCGTAATCATATCATATCGTATCCTTCAGTCTTCAGCTTAGAAACCACCAATTGCCTCAGATAGGGACGATGTAACATGAATATAGAATAAAGGGGTACTTACAACTACTGCCAAGTCATCAGAAATGGTACATCATCTATCAAAGACTAATTCACTTTAATATGCTTCAATTCCACCATCTTTTGGAAGGATTTCAATGGAAAAAATCTGTTTTCATCTAAACTCCCTCATTCATGTCAAGTGATATTTTTTTGTTTTTATCCAGCTTTTCGCTTGTTTGCCGCGGCAAAGCAAACAAAACGGCGCACAAAAATATGTAAATTTAATCATATTCCCGCTTGTACTCGAATTTCTTTATCACTGTAGCCATGGACGTATTCGTATCTACTGAAGACATACTTCATAACCCCGAACTGCTGCTTTGACTTGTAATCAAATGTCATAAGCAGTCAAATGAAATTAAATTTTTGTCGCCGGGAGCAAAACATGGATTACATTACGTTATATCCCTCTATCCGCAGTGCAAATATAGTATATATGTATGTACGTGTGTACGTATGTATGTATGGCAAAAACAACTTCACTTAGATCGTAATGGATTTTTTTGTAGGAGTATCTACAACCATCCTTTGCCCGTGGCATGATTTTAACATATTTTCACTGATACGGATTAGGAAAGGAAAAAAGAAGGTTGAAGGATGTCTCTTCTGATAAAATGGCTTATTTTGATCGAATCCGGCTCATCAAATCCTCAGACAATAGACTGACTGTCCATCAAATAAAGTACGTTTTCTCTATTCACGAATAATTCGATTTGGGACAAACAACGACGAATTTTTATCTGTCACAATTGTCTCAACAGAAAACTTAAAATCATGACTACAAAGCAGACAAAGAGCACTCATGCTAGGAACTGGTCCATTGTGCTCCTTGGATGTACCTTTTAAAGGAACTTCACAGTCTTTCGTGAAACGATTGATAAACGATTCAGTCCTTAAGTTCATACAGTATTATACTAGCATTCATTACAATAGTGCAGGGTATCTTCTCCACATCATCCTCACAGCAAGTGTCGCATGATGTTGTTTCACACATTTAGGACACTTACATGTTAAGTAAACCGGCAGCGTTTTCTTAAGATGCCAGAAATAAGTATAACATAGCCCTTCCTTCCTTCTGATGGATAGCAAAAACGTTGCCTGCCTCTTAGAGAAGCATTTCTGCATCTGTTTTTTTGTGGTGCAAGGCCCATTTCGGCCAAATTCTACAGGTTGGCTAAGGCCGAGTTCTAGTGGATGGTAAGAGCTTAGCATTGCCGTTTATCAAGTAGCCCGTGGGACAGTCCTCTTCACATATCGTGACAAAAAAGAAAAAGCGACATCTGTCTATGCGGTGACTATAGGCCACAAAGCCACTCTTTCCGACCGCTTTCCGTTACTACGCCTCACGCATTTATAGCTGATACTGCAAGGTAAGTCGATTTTTACTCGTCTGCCGTGCATACCAAGAAATTCCGAAGGCGCCTAGAGAGGTGCCCAAGAGTGCGATCATCAACTCTTTCGGGTTATATGTATGAATTTACCCGAATGACTTTCGGCCTGCGCAACGCGGCCAAACCCAACTCCACCAGACTAGGCGCCACTTTGCCTTGCTACATGTCACAGAAAAAAGGACAAGACCCCTTTCAAATGGATACAAATATCCCATAATGCATTTCTTTTCGGTCGGTGGGTTCTCCCACAGGTTACAAACTCAGAGCAACGCTTAATGGCGGAAGCGATAAACCCAACCGTTGGTGTAGTTCTTCTCCAGATAGTAGGCGGGAAATCGGAACCCTTCATATTTTTCTCGAAGACACTTTCCACAGCGTGGCAGAAATACGATACTATTGATCGCGTTTCACGCACTAATTGCAATCAAATCGCAATTAAACATTTCCGTGCTTATAAGAGCACCATCACATCACCATAGCAGGCATTATAAGCACAAACTCCTGCTGCCATCACAGTAGCTTAGCAGCGCCCGTCATAAGAACGGGCTCATGGCAGTGTGAGATTCATACTTACTAAAAAACCTACCATTTTCTTCCAGACTACGACTAAGTTTCCTTAACAAGTAGTTCCATCTTGTGTAAAATGTTCTCATTTTTTTAGGTAGCCTTTCAGCGAAGGCACCTGCCATTTCCGTAAATTCATACGGTTTGTCCTTACGGCGCTAAGTCGAACGGTCTTATTCTACGTAGTCGACGCAAAAGGTTGGTCTCGTCCAATGTCCGGATTATTTCTGGGTTGCAGTGATGCACGAGACGAGTACACAGATTTCGAGCAGAGCTTACTACTTCGTCTTTTACGGTAGCAAATCCTAGGTCACAGTGAATATCGCTATTCCTTAGATACCATGGAGCATTTAGGATTGGCATTAGCGCTTTGTTCTGAAACTTTTGTAGAATGCATATGTAACTTGGTTTAGTACAAACTCAAAGTTGTATACAATACGTCCAACACGGCTTAAGCACTTGCATGTATAAAAGCAGTTTATTATAGAAGCTTAAATTATCTACCTTTCTATTAGTAAAATTGACATGAGTTGACTTGGTCCCGTTTAGCATTCTCCAGGTCTTCGTCTACTCAAACAACTTGTTTAGGGCTAGTTGGAGTTTTATCGTCGAAGATCCTACCATTTGGCCTGTGGCAAGAATAGCCCTATCGTCCGCGAACGTGGCTACTACCATCTCTTCATCCTGAGGTATATCTCTTGTGTACAGTAGGAATAAGTACGGACCAAAAACACTTCCTTGTGGCACACCAGCGTGAATTTCGTTGAATTCCGAGTATTCAGACCCATGTCTAACCGGAAACAGCCGGTGTTTAAGGTATGAATTTACTGTTTTGTCAGGTTAGATTTGCCTTAGCTTATACCTCAGGCCCTCGTGGCATACCTTGTGATACACGCTTGTGAAAAACGCAAGAGTATATTTGCTTTTTTTCTAAGGCGTTCTCAATTTCATTTGTGATCCGATATACCTGATCTATTGTCGAATACTTGACTCTAAAGCCGAACTGGTGATCCGGAATTCGATTGTCAGTATACTAGGTTAGATAAGGTAAAACAGGGTGTGCCATAAGACACAACACTAGGCACTAAAACGGGCCCATCGCGATCCCCTGTGGGTCCAGTTGTAACCAACTCCAATTTGCAAAAACGTAAACAGTCTCCCTATTAAAATACCTAATTTCTCTGCAAAAGCCAAGAAGGCCTTTGAAATCCGTGTCGTCTATTTCCTCTAGATTTTCAAAAAAACATTTTCTTAAGAATTTCCTTCGGCTAGGCGATATTGTCTCACATTTACATGTGTGTATGTATGTGTGTTATGTCCTCAACCGCTTGTAGATCCCCACAGAATATACAAGTGTCTGTATTTGTCAGTTTTAGTCTCTTTGCGTGTTTCAGCAGTAGACAGTGTCCTCTCAGCTTAATAAGCTTCTTAGATCTGTTATCGTCGAGAAGCGCGTTTTCTAGATTTAAAAACTAAGGCATTTTAGATGTTCTACCATGGAACGGTCAATCGACGAAACGGTGTTGGAATCGTTGTTGCAGCGGATCTTCTAAACAACATCGTTGGTATCTTGAAAATAAGCGACCGCTTGATGAGTGTTAAACTCGTCATACACAATGAAACGTGGAACATTGTTAGCGCGTACGCCCCACAAAATGGATGCGACCAATCGGAAAAAGATAAATTTTGGTCAGAGTTCGGTAATTTGCTTAGAAATATACCTATCGATGAGATGCTCTTCGTAGGCGGAGATTTAAATGGCCACGTCGGAGAAACAAATGTTGATTATGAGGACTGCCACGGCGGTAAAGGCTTTGGAACCAGAAATTCAGCTGGCGAAGACATCCTTGTAGGGTGTAGGGTTTACGGCTTAACCGTCTTAAATACAATGTTTATTAAACATCAACGACATCTTATCACCTATAGCAGCGGAGGCCACGAAACGCAAATAGATTATCACCTCTGCAAAATGTCGATGAGAAACCGTGTTAAGGACTGTAAAGTGATACTTGGAGAATCGCTAGTAAGCCAACACCGTCTGCTCATTACAGAATTTTTCACAGCGGAACCACCGAAAACACGGGCATCGTTTGGAAAGCCAAAAATCCGGTGGTATAATCTATCGAAGGGACGAAGCGCAAGATTTATCGCACTGGCTAAAGAAGTACTTCACAATATAAACGGTATCGCAGACTCACTTAGCCCGCAAGAAATGTGGAACAGCATGCACGAGGAATGCATAACACTCGCTAAGTCCCATCTGGGGACTATATCGAAATACCATCACGTCGGCAAAGAAACATGGTGGTGGAATGACGAAACCAAACGACCTGTGGCCGACAAGAAGAGTGCATTCCAAGCGTGGACAAAATGCGATCGGAGCGACGATATCGAAAAAGCTCGACTGGCTCTTGAATACGAACGTCTTAAAAAGATCGCAAAGAAAGTCCGGCAGAAGCGGAAAACCTGTACCAGGAGTTGGAACAAATATCGTCACGATCGATAGATAGAAGACAAGCTATACAACAAGTTCCAACGTCGTACAATACTAAAGTGCCAAATATTTTTAAGCTCGCTGCACAGAGGAGAAAAAATTCGATGGAAATAACCTCGCCGAAATACAATACAAAAAAAATGTAGACGGTCGCTTACTAAAAAATGAAAAGGAAATTTGTGACCGGTGGCTTGAATACTGCAAGGAGTTGCTTAACAAACAGTTTCCACGTGATATCGTGCCGACAGCTGGTCTATTCGAGGAGGATAGTGGAAGACCACATTCCATCAGAGTTTTGGTCGAAGATGGAGGGAATCGGCAGCGAATGGCTATCGAAACTTTTAAATAAATTAAAATGTGGACAACCTATGCCGAATCAATGGAGAAGTAGCTTCTTGGTTCCATTATACAAAGGAAAAGGCGACACTCGAGAATGCAACAACTACCGTTCAATCAAGCTTATGTCACACACAAAGAAAATCGTTGAAAGAGTCTTAAACGAACGTCTTCTGCAAATAATAAAGCTCGATAATAGCCAGTGTGGATTTGTTGAAGGAAGATCGACGGTGGACGCTATCCAAAGCCTACGAATAATAATGGAAAAGCACCGAGATTCGTCTAAGGATTTACACATGGTATTTATCGACCTCGAGAAAGCATTCGATCGAGTGCCTAGGGATCTCATATGGGCCGCGCTGAGGTCTCAAAACGTACCGGAAACGTATGTTAGAATAATACAAGACATGTACGGAAACGTGAAAACTGCGGTTAAAAGCTCTGTTGGACTTACGAGAGAATTTCCAGTTAAGGTCGGAGTGCATCAAGGAAGCGTACTTAGCCCTTTCCTCTTTAACATACAATAGTATTCGACTATCTTTTAAAAGACTGCATGCGCGAAGCAAATGTAACGCCAATTCTCTTCGCTGACGACGCAGTTATACTAAGCGATAACGTCGAAGATTTACAGAACGCCTTAGATTCATGGAGAAATGCGCTAGAGAGAAACGGGTTCAAAATAAGTCGTTCAAAGACGGAGCATTTGACGTGCCCATTTGCGCATCCGTTGCGACCTGTTCCGGATATAATGTTAGACGGAATAGTTCTTCCGAAAAGCACTATCTTTAAGTACTTAGGATCAATCGTTAACATGGAAGCGAAATGTGATGAAGACGTAAACCACAGAGTGAGTGTGGGATGGATGAAATGGCGGGAAAATTCGGGAATCTTTTGCTACCGAAAATTTCCACTTAAATTGAAGGGGAAACTCTACACTGGTGTTAGACCAGCTCTTATATACGGTTCACAGTGCTGAACAAGGTACGAAGCGTTTAAAAACAAAATGACGGCAGCGGAAATGAAAATGTTAAGGATGTCTAGTGGAGTCACTAAACGCGATTGTATTAGATCTACGCGTATAAGAGGAAGTCTACATATAAAGAATTCGGTAACCGAACAGATTGAGGCGAATAGAATAAGTTGGTATTGCCACGTTCAAAGAAGATCTGCGGAAAATCCGGTTAAAAAGGCACTATCAACTACGGTCACTCCAACTGTAAGAAAACGAGGTCGGAAAAAGAATTCCTGGATTTCTCAGATGGCAAATGCGCAACAACGCCTGGGGCTAACCACTGAAGCGATCCAGGACCGAGCATTATGTAGACGCGTTCTGCGGTCTGCGACATTAGCCAGCCCCATAAGCGGAGCAGCAGCGATGCAGTAAAAATGGGAAACTCGTTACGCATAAGTTCGTATAACGAGGAAAGGGTTAATAAAAGAATAAGAAGAAGAAGAAGAAGAGAAGTGGCCATAGAGCCTTTGATACCCTATGTCCTTCCAGATTCGACCAGCTTATGATGGCGACCTTTATGGTCTTTTCTTCAATAGTGCCCCTTACCGTGCAGAAGGGTGTTTTGACATCAGCAACCTTACTATTGTCGAGTATCCCTCCTCTTCTTTTTGTTCATTTCCTGCTATACCGCAGTATCCTGGCACCCAGCACAGTCTCACCCGGTTCTGAATGCATAATGCCTTAAGCATTGTGCGACAGCCACTGACTGTGTCAGAGTTGATGTTGGTTGACTCCATTGCCTTAAGAAATGCCTGGCTGTCGATGTACATAGCGATATCTCTACCGGATACTGATCTCATCTGCATCAGCTCAGTCACCCTGAGGACAGCTAGAACCTCTGATTAGGAGACACTACTGGTGTCCGGTAGCCTTGTGGGTTCTCTGTGAAGATACCGGAACCTGTTCTTTCCTTTGTCTTCGAGCTATCTGTGAAAATTGCAATTTCGTTAGGTCTTATCACTGCATTTTCTTACCAGTCCTTCCTCTCCGGATATATCGGCATTTCCAATAGGGACTTGACAACTTTGAATTTAATTTGTGAACGCACTCTTTAACTAATCATCAAACTGTCACTGTCAATTTATTCAGTAAACTCAACATTTTCATTATGGTAAGGTACACAAACAAGCAACGTCTACAAATTACAAAAATTTTCTACCGAAATTCGGAGTCGGTGACTGCAACTTTAAGAGCGTTAATTCCAATTTTCGGTCGCAAAATCATCTTCAGTGACGAAGCCCATTTTTGGCTCAATGGGTTCATCAATAAGCAAAATATGCGTTATTGGTAGGGTGAAAATCCACATGTGCTTCATGAATCACCACTTCATCCACAAAAAATTACTGTTTGGCACGGTTTGCATGCCGGCGGCGTTATTGGGTCATATTTTTTCGTCGACGATAAGAATCGTCACGTTACTGTGAATGGTCAGCGTTATCGCGCCATGATCACCGATTATTTTTGGCCCAAATTGGAAGATATGGACTTGGACGACATGTGGTTTCAACAGGATGGTGCCACAAGCCACATAGCACACGTTACACTCGATTGATTGAAGAGTAAGTATGTTGAGCTTGTTATCTCATGAAATGGGCCAGTAGTTTGGCCGCCTCGTTCGTGCGATTTAACGCCGCTTGACTATTTTCCGTGGGGCTACCTTAAGTCATTGGTTTATACCAACAAGCCGACGACGTTTGAAGAGCTCAGAGCCAACATTGAACGCGAAATAGCGGCTGTTTCGGCCGAAATGCGTGGACGAGTCGTTGAAAATTGGATCCAATGAATCGACCGCTGCAAACGTGCCCGCAGTGGCCATATGAACAAAGTCGAGTTCCATCCATAAATGTTTTGATTGTACTTCAAGGCGATAATAAAGCTTTTGAAATATCTCAAATGGTTTACGTTTTATTTAAAAAAAAAGTTGTCAAGTCCTTATTGGAAAACCGTTTACTATGTAATGAAGACCTTTTCAAAGGTATCTCCTTACAATAATATTAGCCGCGCAGACATCTAAAATGCTGGATAGGGGCTTTGTTCTAATCACAACGCGGTCACTTTGATTGGATATTGACTTCGCATTTCTGTTTCAAGCGCTGATTGGTAAGCTCAAGAGTTCTTACTTAAGTCTGCTTCTTACAACAAAACTATAGCAATCACCTTAGTATCAGTTTTTCATCTTCCCCTTGTGTGGCCTATTCACCGCATTTACTAGACGGCAACATTATCTGGTCTATGAAACTCTAGCCCTCCCGTATATGTATGAGTGCACATTGCCATTTTAAGGTCTGAGCATTGCACCACAGAACAAGTTCTGCTTTTATTTTGCGGACGCCTGCTTGTCAGAGCCTTGATTTAGAAGGCCAAAACTACTACTGAACCCCTTTGCTTATCTCTTCCAAAATTATATTTGACCCTCTTGACTATGGTCCCTCAATTAAAAGATTTGTTCTATGCAATCATTGTCCGCCTTTGGAAACAAATTATACGTAATCGCAGATAAAGATGAAAACTCTCCGAAGGTTGACTACAGAAACAACCGCATGAGAAGCTGCATTCCGTTTCATATGGCCTACATACTTAACATATATATCGATCTGTGAGCCGAACAATGCCTACTGACTCTACTGCCAAAGACTACTCTTGGATAATCTTCTTCCAATTCACAGAGCCACTTTGATACGCCCAATTGGCAAAGCTTTTAAGATTTCATTTTTTTTTTTTTTAGGTCACGAACTGCCTTCCTTAACAAAGGCACATAGCAATCTTGGGCATGTGAGCTGGCTGCTCGTTTACTTGTCCTCGTACGAGTATGTAGAGACATTTACATCGTCCTTATGGAATTATTTGTTTTGTAGCAATAACGTCGTCTGTGCCACTGCTGGCACAGAGCGGCCTAATTTCATCTCTTTTCGCCTTTTATTTTGGAAGATCTTTCCAAACAAAAGCACTAAGAAACGATTTCTACTCGTATCCTTTGTTATACAAGTAAAAGGATTCACCATTCGCTTCTACATGAGCGAGCAACTTTTACTCTTCTTCTTCTACCATACTTATCGCCTGCCCTACAAATACTCGTAAATGTATTCCTTTGAGAGGAGTGAAAAAATTCCAAAGGAAAGGGCAGGAGAACATCAAGTCGAATCCTTTATATTCCGTTTAATGTTTCCTACAACTGAAATCGTTGAAGCAAAGGTAGGTAGGCGAATCGTCTTGCTCTGTGCCACTTAGTCGCACTTGATTGCAGGTCTCAACTCCACCCTCAGCACCAAAATGTGTGACCTCCAAGTGCAGTTTAAGTTTCCAGGAAATTATTCACAAAAGTACTCAAGCTACTACCACTCCTCTAGTTTCGAATGGAATGAGATTCTCTTCGAAGCAAAAATGTGAAACTGGAGGATGCCATACGAATACATCTTGTCGCCTGGGATGACTGGCAAAATTCAAAAAAACAAAAATTACTCGTATAAAACAGAAAAAAAAGTGAAAATTCTTTTGGGATTACATCAAAGGATGCGAGAATACTCGTACCCGTAAGTTCAAAATGCATTCCATTTGTGCTTTCCTTTTGATCTCCGAGCTTGTAGTGAGTATCTGTATCTGTGTACTGTTTTAAATGTCCCCCGGGAGTTACAGCAACTCCTTTAGTCAATTTGTAAATATATTCATTCCTTCAAAGTGAAAGGATAATCATTTAGACGACGACGACGCCGACGTCTTCCATCCTACATACTCGTAAGTGAGTTTTCACTTTGCGCGCTCTAAGGAACATTTCGGAACTTTTTGACTAATGATGGATGACGAAGTGCTACGTTCGCATTCTTAATGACTTTATTCGGGCATTTATTTTAATTTTTTGCCAACTTGACGGATGGATTTATAATTATACACATTTGAATGGAATAACTGCACTGCACCGCACCGGCTGCTAATGGGGTGCTTGCAGCACAAATGATTTGAAATTATTTTGTTGATAATGGGCAGATGGAGAGATTTCATTTAAGTATGTGTTTCGATGACTGTAAGAATTCATGAGTCAAATAGTGTTGGCTTCGAGGGCCCTTAAAAAAAAGTCGCATAACAGTCCTTTCTCCCATATCTGTGTTAAAGAGCAGAAAAATTATTGTAAAAGCTGGCTGGATTGTGGGCTAGTTGACGAAAACTTTGGTGTTAAATCCCACGATTTAGATGGGTAATCCTGGTAGAGATAAAGTGGCATTCCGGTTGGCCTGTATCACGGTTCAGTTTGAACCACATATCTTCGAGATCCATTAGAGAGGCACAAACTGAGATAAAATCCGTGATACGCTTCTCCATTCACTGTTTATGCATTCTCAGGTGCAGAAGATGTTCAAATCATGTCTCCAGCCCAAAATACACACCCAATAGTGGAATTTCCTTCTTATGAAGCGCAGATCGAATTTCGTCACTATCAATGCAGTGATTTTGCTATTTTAACAACCCATCGGGTTGAAAATAGATCCCAGTGTTGGGTACTGAACGTTTACTTGTCGTTGTTCCATGAAAACCTTGACGTGTTCTTTATCCTGTGTACGAGCATCGTCTATTATCTAAGTCATTTCGAATTTGAAGTCATGAAGATACAAATTTTTCGTGTATCCAGAACACCAAAGTAGTACTGTGAAGATATCCTACCTTGAACTTTTACAATTGCCAGTATCTACTCGTAAAACAACTTTTTGTGTCCTTTTTTCCAAAATCTTTCGTAGCCCCTGGTTTGGGAAAGATTGTAACAAAACGATTTTCTATGAAAAATCGCTACGAAGAATATCGTGGTCTAGCAACAGAAGAGTGAAGAACATTATCTTCTCCGCAGGAAAACACATGAGAGTCGAGCGACCAAAGAAATGCAAATATGCCAGTCAAGGAATAGCGTTCAGTTATACAGAATGATAAGAGTTACCTATCGAACCAACAGGATCCGCATAAAAGCTTATAGAGACGGTCCATTCAATCCGTAAGCAGGGTCACAGTTCGTGCACATGACGTGGAAAACTACTTCTTCTGTTCGATTGAGTCGGGGACAAAAAACTACACCGACTAGACCCTATTTTATTCAACAGCAAATGACTTAGTATAGAGCATACGACACCCTGTTTCCAGTATTTGGTCATAGAGAGACACATATGATTTAAATATGATGAATGAAACAGCAGCATTGTTTTCAGAGAATTTAACAATAGAACCACCCATCTCCTCAACATTGTGCGCAAAATCTTGCCCACCATATCGGCATGATCGACTAATACCAGTCGCCGATCATCTAATAGTTCAAATTTAGGCCTCAAAAGAGCAAATTTTTAGCCTACGGCTGATCCGGAAGGTAACCCCGGAAAATATTCGCTACGTACGTATCGATTTCAAGGGCGTGTTGAAAAACATCTTTCTTTTGGTATTCTTCAACCAATCATAAAGGTACAGAAGTAGTCACCATAAAACCTTGGGTTTCAATGAACGGTTTGAATACTATTGTATGGGTACTGGCAACCCAAGGCAACAATGCTATTGTGGGATCAATCCTCATCTAATTGAGATATCATTGTCAGATATGAGCATTAAGTAAGATGCACTACTGTGATTGAAAACTAAGGTGAAATTTCAATTTTAAAATAAGCGGACTCTTGGATTCTGGCGAATATTCTTTGTTGATGTTGAGGTAGTACTATTACTGACATCTGCGTCAAATTTCATGTCAAAGTCTGCATTTATTCAATAGTAACGCACAGTGTTTTATAAACATCAAAAGGTGATTTTGTCGATTTTACTGATTTTGTTAAGCAAAAGAAGTTGGAGGAGTTCAAGCAAGGCAGAAAAAACGTTGAAGACAAAGATAACCCTGAGCGGCCAACAACATCAACTGATGAACAAAGATTTGATGCTCAAACAAGAGACCTCGTTAATACTGTTAACATTTCATTTGGATCAGTCCAGATAATTTTTAAAGATGTTTTGTGGCTGAAAGAAGTCAAATTTCGTTTGGTTTCAAAAACACTTAATTTTTCGCTAAAAATCAAATTCGTATCGTTCCGCAACCACCGTATTTTCCTGATTAAGCACCGTGTGATTTATATTTATTCCCTAAGCTCAAGAGACCGCTTCGAAGGCCCTGTTACTGTGTAATCATTTGCTACCCGCTTCCTTTGCGTGCACTCATCGTCATACCAGGAATTTATTCTCGATACTGGTTGTGGTTGATCATTGTGCGGCACTTGATTCCATGTCTTTTCACTTAAGAGAGGTAGCGGTTTATTCTTAGCGCTATTGCTATTTGCATCTAATAAGTCAAACATACTGATAGCAACACCTTTGCTATATAAATGATTGGATCATCTCCAACAAGGAAAGGATGACAGATGAATTCCAGATCCAATACTGGGGACGATACTATACTACGAGGGCGGGTCAATAAGTCCGTGACTTTTGGATTAAAACACAGATTTTTTGATAAAAAAATAATTTTATTTTTCAACGTAGTCTCCCTTGAGCTCTATACACTTTGTCCAACGCTTCTCCAATTTTTTTATCCCTTCCAAAAAAAATGATTTGTCGAGGTCCTCAAAATAGGCCTTTGTTTGCGAGATGACTTCATCATTGGAGTCAAATCTTTTTCCACCAAGCCATTTCTTCAGGTTTGGGAACAAGAAGTAGTCGCTCGGAGCCAAATCTGGAGAATAGGGTGGATGAGGGAGCAATTCATAGTCCAATTCATGGATTTTTGCCATGGCAACTGCGTTTGCGTTTGTGGTCGACTGTGAGCAAACGCGGCACCCATCTTGCGGAAAGCTTTCTCATGCCCAAGTGATCATTCAAAATTGAAACCACTGAGCCATGCGAGATCCCTACGGCTTCCACAATCTCTCGCACTTTCAATCTTCGGTCGGCCAACACCATATCGTGCATTTTTTCGATTGTTTCGGGTGTAGAGACCTCAACTGGGCGTCCAGGACGTTCGGCATCTTCAGTGCTTGTACGGCCACAACGAAATTCAGTAAACCACTTTTTTACCATTGAAATCGATGGTGCAGAGTCCCCATAGTATTTATCAAGCTTAGCCTTGGTCTCGGTAATGGTTTTTTTTTCGCAAGAAATAATGCTTAATAAGCACACGAAATTCACTTTTTTCCATTTTCTCCTCAAATTAGTGAGTAGTCTGATAAAAATAGCTGTCAAACACAAACTAACTGACGCAGCAAGTTTAAATTTTGACAGGAGTCAACTGACAGATGCCTGTTGACAGGAGCAGTGTTGCTGTTTCAGTAAAGAGGTCAGAAATTCAAAAAGTCACGGACTTATTGACCCGTCCTCGTATATTGCGGTCAAGAGAAGAAATTAAAATCAGGAGAAGAGATGGATACAAATAGGCTCGTATAGCAATATAAAGAACTTGGTTACCGGCATGCAACAAGCAGAGTTATACCTAGCTACTTAATCTACCTTGCCATCGATGACAAGTGCTCATAAGAAGATGACAGAATGCCCCCAGTGACATAGGAGGTATTATACTATCTGCATGCTAAATATGCATGAACATATGGATGAACTTCAGGTATTTAAAAACTCGGGATCTCATATATGGTGGGGCAAAGGAAAAGCGTATACTTAGTAGAGTGGAAATAGCCAAAAGAAAATGTGCCTGGAGTCAGACTACAAACATTGCAAATCTGGAGTAACTACAGCAGCAGTAAGAGCCATCAGGATTGAAAAAACTTATTGTCAAAACCTATTTACAGGCGAAAACCAATAAAAGTGCAATGTCGAACCACAATCAGACGAGCTCACATATTGGATCTAAATTGGATCCTGTGTTGCAGAAACGATGCAATGATGTTGGAAAGAAATTTCGATCAAAGTAATACACAAACTGCAGTTGCAGTTCGCTCAATATAGAATATTGCAGCTGTTGCTGAAAGTATTACGCCTAACTGGAGAATCTCAACTCGCCAAAGATTCGGGGCTTGAACGCTCCCACACGTAGTCATGAAAAAGCCAATACAACGTGAACGTGTGACTATTTTGTGTAGTTTTCGGAGTGACTGCATTACTGTTTCATTTTTCTTGCAATACGACAATGGAAGAAATGTTACAGTTAGTGAAGAGCCCTACTGAAACAGATGTGTCTTGTGTTTAGCGTGAACGCCTGTCGTGTAGACTTAAGATCACGGGATGCCTATACATCCATGGGAGCAAGGATACGCCTTTCCGTCGCTTATTTGCTACTTGGAATAATACCAATGCGGAATCCTGTAGAGGGCACAGCTCCACCCTTGGTATGAGTCTAGACCTACCTAAAACCTCTTACTGATCTCAGGATCTCAGTTGCCAGCATTTAAAGCCACTCGACTCTGGGTATAGAGCCCTAGCAGGGTCAACCCCTGCGATTTAGGTTAAAATCACAGCCACCGTGACAACAAGATAAGCCCAGACCGAAGTCCGGGGGGCTCCTAACTCCCACGGTACCATGTCTTAAGTCCTGATATGGACTACCAGTGGTCTTGCCACTCAACAAGACCTATGACCTATGAAAAATTACAAAACTCGAACAAACAGAACAGCAGTCGATATGACGCAGACAACATAATTCGACATCTGAAGTCACGCTAGACATCTATAGTGAAGAACTCGAGAGGAAGGTGATGATACTCAATGCAGACTTAACATCTTCAGATATCAAAGGAACATCGAAAAAGTATCAGCTGACGTAGGAAGCAACCAGACAGTTCTCAGGTTCTCTCACGTACATCTGAAACTCGACAACGAAGTTATATTTTGTCATTTTGAGTTATCTTAAGTGACGAGGCTCTTTTAGACCTATGTATGTGGATAAATGAACAAACGAAATTTGCTATCCTAAAACATTGAAAGTAGGTGAGCTATTTTATCCTAAGATACAGAATTGTGCGCTGTTTACACTGGAGGAGTCATTGGACAATTACTTGTTTCTTCTTTTTTTAGAACGGCGCGGAGCATTGATGTGGCTAGCTTCCAAGTCCACCAAAGGGTACAATAAGCCAGATGAAGTAACTCGAACTGAGTCAAAACTAAAAACTCCCCGTCTCATCTTTGAGGTTCACTTCCCAGGTAACCTAATCAGAACCAAGTAACACCTGCAATCGGTTGAAGTGACCAATGGCTTTAATTTGAATGACATCGATGGCATACCTATGTTCAGTTATATTACTTTACTTACTTTAGGTGGCGCTACAGTCCGGGGTGAACCTGGGCCTCAGTCAACAAGCTTCTCCAGCCAGCTCGATCCCTGGCTAGCTGCCTCCAGTTTCGCACGCTAAATTGGCTGAGGTCCTCTTCCACTTGCGTGCGCCACCTGAGTCTTGGCCTTCCTCTACTGCGCTGTCCCTCGGGGGCGGATTCGAAGACTTTTCGGACCAGAGCATTGGTGTCCATACGCTTTACATGACCCAGCCACCTCAGTCTTTGGATCAGTCCATACAGTTCGTAGTTGTATCTCCGCCTCCACTCACCGTCAATGTAGACGGGACCGAAGATCGCCCGTAGAATTTTTCTCTCGAAGCAACCAAGAACACCCTCATCCATTTTTGATAATGTCCATGCCTCTGCGCCATAGAGCAGGACCGGGATTATTAAAGTCTTATAAAGGGTTCCATTTGTTGTCCGAGAGATGGCCTTCTTAGTTATTCTTCGTTTGATCTCAGCGCTGGTGTCGTTGTCTGTATTTATAGAGGAGCCTAGGTAGACAAAGTCCTTAACTACCTCGAAATTATATCTGTCGAGGGTGACGTTCTGTCCGAGACGTCGGTGTTGGTTGTCCTTTTTGCTTGACAGCATATACTTAGTCTTGCCCTCATTGACCGCTAAACCCATTTTCGCCGCTTCCGTCTCAATACTCGCGAAAGCGCAACTGACATCACGCTGCTTTCTCCCGATTATGTAAATATCTTCGGCGTGTGCGAGTAGTTGGACGGACTTTTGAAAGATAGTGCCTCTTGTGTTTGCTCGTGAGTTTTGCACTATTCTTTCAAGTACGATGTTGAAAAAATCGCATGACAGCGCATCGCCTAGTCTAAATCCTTTCTGGACATCAAAGGTCTCGGTGAGATCTTTACCGACCTTGATGGAGCAGCGTGCATTCTCCATCGTCATCCTGCACAGACGGACGAGTTTGGCAGGGATGCCAAAACTGGACATTGCTCTATATAGCTCGTCTCTATAGATGCTGTCATACGCGGCCTTAAAATCGATGAATAGGTGGTGGGTATCGATCTGAAGCTCATGGGTCTTCTCCATCTGTCGTAGTGTGAATATTTACTCGATGGTGGGCTTTCCTGGCCTAAAGCCACACTGATATGGAACTATCAGGTTGTTGACGAACGGCTTCAGGCGTTCACACAATACGGCAGATAAGATCTTATATGCGATGTTATGGAAACTGATGCCTCTGTAGTTGGCGCAGTTCAGAGGGTTTCTTGTCTTGAGAATTGGACAAACAATGCTGAGGTTCCATTCATCGGGCATGCTTTCGTCCGACCATATTTTACAGATGAGTTGGTGTATGCTCCTTACCAAGTCATCGCCTGCCTCTTTGAAGAGCTCGGCAGTCAGGCCATCCGCTCCAGCAGCTTTGTTGGACTTAAGCTTCGATATGGCTATCTTCACTTCATCCAGGTCGGGTGGACGGAATTGTTGGTCATCATCGTCCAGGTTGAAAGGTTGATTCTGCCTTACAGCGGTATTTGGTCCGTCATCGCCGTTATACAGTCTGCAGAAATGATCTTTCCAAATCCTCAGCATCGACTGCGATTCTACTACGATGTTCCCTTGTTCATCTCTACAGGCTTCGGTTCGGGGTTTGTTTCCGCGGCATGTTATTTTTACCTTTTGGTAAAACTTCCGAACCTCATTCCTCGAGTAGCATCTCTCAATTTCCTCAATTTCCTATATCGCGCGCTGCTCATACTTCTTCTTCTTCCTCCTGAGAAGTGTTCAGTTATATACGAGTACAAAAATATAAGTAGTTCTAAAGAGATACATACCGAAATCCTTGCTACTACGGAGCATAAGTTTTACATACGCCAAAAAGGTTCAGACTTATAAGTCTAACTTCATTTATGTTGAACAGCATGCCGAGAAATGTCAAGCTCATATAGAGCTAAAAACTACTTTGTAGATGCATAATTTACAGTAGATATAACACACGTACCATCTCGGAAGATCCTACGGGTTTGAACAAAATCTGTTGGGCAGAATTAAAGAATCACTCAACAGTAAGGAATACATGCTGGCTGTTTTCATCGACATTGAGGATGCTTTAGGAAACGCATCTCTTCACGGATCTTGAGTAGACAATACGCCGTAGAAGAATTATTAATTATGTGGAAAAAAAAATCTATACCTTGCAAGAACGCAAGAACCCCAGTCAATCCCTTCAAAACTGAGATGTTTATCTTTACGAGAAGGAAGAAGCTAACTGGTCTGTCCTGTCTAGTGCATCACCATCCGTTTTTCCAGGTACGATTATAAATTGGGTATCATCCTAGTTTTTCGGACCAAATATGTCATGCAGAAACTCCAAAACACTGTCAACTTTCTGAAGCTTTCATCAAGATATATGTATATGTATAAGTTTGCAACAAGGAGGGTCCACTAAATGATAAGACCTTTGACTTTTCAATGTTGGCATTCAAAAACAGACTCTCATTCTTGAACCCACAAATCGGTTTTTCGGCAGTCCACACCTGTGCACCTTAAAGCCAATTCTTTTTCTTCTTAAGTGGCGCTACAGTCCGGAGTGAATCTGAGCCTCAACCAAGAAGCCTCTGCAGCTGACACGGTGGTTCGCCAGCTCCTTTCATCGGTGATGTACTCCAAGTTGGTTGAGGTCCCCTTCCACTTGTTCGCACCGCCGCAGTAGATTCGGTCGTCCCCCGCTACGTAGTTCCCGGGACTCGGATTTGAAGATTATTTGGCATGTACGGTTCCTAGTGAAATCTCCTCCTTCATTCTTCTTCAATACAAACGGAATCAAAAATCACACGAAGTATTTTCCTCTCGAAACAGACAAGGGCTTCTTCATCCTTTTTCATTGGTGTCCATATCTCTGCGACATAGAGCAAGACGGGGATGATCAAGGTCTTGAATAAAGCCAGTTTGGTTTTGCGAGAGAGGGCTCTGCTATTCTCCCTCCTGAGCCCGAAAAAAAAGTTGTTGGCAAGAGCTATTGTCGATGTTGGGAGTCCTTTTTTGATGACAGCATATACTTGGTTTTTGCCTCATTTACCGTGACGCCAATTTTAACCGCTTCCACTTTGATAGCTGCGAATGCCTCATTGACGTCTCGCTGTCTTCATCCAATAACGTCGATGTCATCTGTGTACGCAAGTAATTGGGGAGACTTGTAGAAAATCTTTCCCCTTCCATTGGCCAGTGAATTTTGTACGATTCTTTCTTAAGCAATGTTGAAAAGTCACACGACAGCGCGTCGCCTTGTCTTAAACCTTTTTTGACACTTAAGGTATCTTATTCGTTGTCGACCATCGCTACCAGCGAGTATTCCCCATTGTCATCCTGCATAACCTGACGAGTTTGGCAGGAGTGCTAAAGCAGGATTATACACCTCGCCGCTCTACTATACTCCTCCAGTGTTGATGGTTTATTTTGCTTGACAGCGGAATTATAATCGTCGTCGCCGTTAAACAGTCTGCAGAAGTGGTATTTCCACTTTTTTCAGCACCAACTGCGATTCTACTACTAGATTTCCATTTCCGTCCTGGCAGGCTTCCGTTCTGGAATTGTAGCCCTAGCATGACCAATTATGTCAGATGTAACTTCTCTGATGGCTCATTGATAGCATTCCCATTGGTGTTCTATGGATTGTGTAGGGGATCCCGGAATTTGACAGAGTTTGGGGGAAAAGCCGTAGGCAAAGATTCTATCGGTCTCTTGCGATTGCAGCTTTTCAAAACTGAAAATGGATGGTCTGACTCGACTATATTGTGCTCGTGATATCCACATCCATACCCTGACTGCAACAAGGTGGTGATCCGAGTCTATGTTGTCTCCTCGGAGCCATCGCAATGTAATCAATCTGGCTGATGGTTGATTGGTCCGGAGACCGCCAAGTCCCTTTGTGGGACTTTGTTGAGATATGGAAACCGCATGTTGGCTACCATGAGATTGCGTCCCGTTACGAAGTTTAAGAACCTGAGTCGGTTTTCGGAAGTAGTGTGGTGCAGGCTTTTCTTCCCAATGACGAGTTCATTAAGCTCTTAACAATTTTGGTGTCATAGCTAGAGCACTGGGCATATGTTCTGTGTAGGAGGCCAGAGAACTCGTCTTTGATAGCGTCATCCTTTTCTTCTGTAGAGGCGTGTACGCACATCAGGCTGATGTGACCGGGCTTGGCCTTGATGCAGATTGTTACGAGGCTTTCGCTTACATGCCGGAAGCTTAAGACTCTCTGCCGTAACAAGCGAATACCGCCGTGGTAAATGTCGCAGTTTTTCACCGGTCTTTTGCCTGGCCCATTCCATTGCAGTTTTTTAATTGTGGTAATATCTGCTTTATAACAGTCCAGGGCTTCCGCGAGTTGTTCAGCTGCACGCGGTCTGTTAAGGGGCATTACATTCCAGGTGCAAATACGAAATTCGTTATCCTTTTTGAGTTTCCTACGATCGTCAACATTGTATCCGTCCGTATCCGAGGTGTGTGATTGTCTCTGCACCATTTTTTTTGTTTACCGCGGGTAACTCCCAACCTGGAGGGCCAGTTCCTTAGTTTATCCCCAAGGATAAAGGGGGTCTCAGTATCCCACTTCGGGGGTATGCAAGCTGCCGTTGGCTCATGATAGAGCTCGTCTGCCACCTTCACTTTTCCAGAAACCCTGACTAGTCCTGGAAATCCTTATGGATCTAGGCTACAATATGTCAAAGTAGCTCGCATAAGGTTTCGCCAGTCACCTTGGATGCTCATCCGCCGCTGAGAATTCCGGAGTAGTCTCAGTCGATGAGTTGCATTTATTTGAAAATACTTGTCATTCTGAATCACAGCTGAGCAACAACGTACCAATGTTCCCTATAATTTCTGTTATCACCATCATTCTTATGAAAGCCTTGCATTTTCCTTGAATAATTTCGGTTTTTAAAAGAAAATAAAAAAATATTCACAGAGTGCGACTGGTTTTGTTTAACTTACGAGTACACATTATGCAAGTACCCCATGGCGAGTTTCACCCAAATTAACTCTTTTTCCACCGAAATTACCTCGAAAAAGACTTTAAGAGCTATCAAATCCACAACAGCACACACATCCATCTGTTGAGTCTCATTTCAAATAATTACAGCTCAATTCAGAGTTCTAAAGGAAACATCCAAATAACATCAAGAGAAGATGACCAGACCCACCACTAATGATGATTGCATGGTCATCACCAAGCGCAAAGTCACAAAACAAGACGTTAGCAGTGCAGATGACCATAATGATGAGGCAGGTAGTTTCGACCAGCAGTCTTTAAACATCATGATTACCTCGAAGCATTTCAATGCATCGCCCGGCTAACCGAGTGGCTCCACTTGAAACCGATCTAAGAGAGAAAACCAAACAAATTGCCAGCCATTAGAGGAGTTTTAGAAACAGACTCGAATATTTGGACTACATTGTACATATACACGTATCTCAGTCAGCAGATGTACTGTCAGATTAGACCTCACAGTGTGCGCAAATTAGTGGCTACAGTAGGGTCAAATGGTGTTAAGTCAGCCACAGCTGGCGTGCCATTCCCATTGACCCTTTAGACTCATTCGTGTCAAGTCGAAACTAATTAATGGGCCAACAATTAAAGCGCTTGGTGCTACCAAAAAAACAAAACACAAAACAAACAATTTCATTGTCACGTCACGAAATCACGCCCAATAGATGGGATCAGCAAGTTTGTGTTTTTTTTTTTTTTTGGTTCCTCGAAGAAAGATTATTATCTGGTTGCTTTGAAGGGATTCGCGCCACAAATAATTGGATCTCTTCTCGGATTACTCGCGGTATCCGTAAGCCTGATGAATTGCTAATACAAACACGGCGATGCAATCAGTAATCAGTTGGGGCCAGCTGGCGCACTATTGGAACTCTCAGGCAGAACCATATGTGATGGCCTCCGAGTAAACCAAGGCATGTTCATACATCATGGCCCCAATCTCATTACAGGTATTAATCGTCCTTTTCTCACACACTCGTCCAGTCAGCCTAAAAACAAATAACCTCCAAAGTACTCGTATATCGAAAAATGAAAATTCCCAATCGAAGCAATCTGGGTCCCCGTCTCCTGCTCAGTGGGTATCACCGTATCACACACACGTATTACACGTAATCGATGAGTTAATATCCTTTGCCGAAGAGCATCACCTTACCCATAGTTGAGTTTCGATTCCAGCTTCCTTGGCGCGTCTGGACTTTGATAATCTCATTAACTTTTGTTTATGCAACGATTAATCATGGAGGGCCTATCTCATTGCAGTCATGGCCCGCAGGATTAGATTCCGCCACATGCGCGCGCACACACACGGTTAATTTACAATGACTTGCTTTCGTAGGCGCGCGCGCGACGGGATGCTTCACTGGTGGAGAAAAATTGAATTATTCCAACCGTTGAGTAGGTGAAAATGCCGCTTCATACGAATAGATACGGATACATGTTCTTCTTCTCTTCGGTATCTGGTTGGGATTGGAATTGGGATGGTTGCCTTAATTGAAAACATGTTTCGTCTATCGTGGAGGAGTCCCTCACCTCTGCTCAAACTCATTAAGAGAAGCACCTTAGCTCCGATTCGATTCGACGATATCGCATGTTTCTTAGCGCTGGTGCTCCTCTCTTAGGACCCCCGGGGGAAATGAAATAAATCTAAGCCCACTTGACAAAGCCATTTTGAATACGAGAGTATGTGTATGTACTGGTATTGCTGGACCTGAAGAGCCTTTGATATGTGGGAATCATCGTGCAATCTGTCCGACGCGGTGCAAATACTGCCAGATAACCTCAGCATGCAGCTTAAGCTCGTAGAGGAAGAGGAAGCGCGCGCGCACATGTATGCACCTCAAGTGATTATCTCTTGCGTCGTGTGGCGTTCTTGCACAGATAACTCGCTCGGCACTCGGAATATATCAATTAAATAGCTCAGATGGTTGGTTGGCTGGCTGAACAGTCAAATGCCCGGTTGGTTGTTTGGTATATCAATGGCAAACTCATTTGCAGCATCCTGCGCTTACATGTACCCAGCATCTGAATCGAGCTGAGCTGAGATTAATTGGTAATTTTGTATGATTTTGTCGGAGTAGTGTGCACAAAGCTGTATACTCTGTATCTGTGATGATAAATCATCGTTAAGCGCCTCGATTGAGACACAATTTGACAGGCAGCGATTTTCGTTTCATGTTAAGCGAAATTTATTATTCACCGACCTAATGGATAGGGTATCGATGCGTCGTTTGACACATGACCGCGTCATTTTGTTCTGATCTAAGTTGAAAGGAGGATGCTGTTTACGTTTGATGGGGCTTAAATAAATGATTGCACTAGTAGCAGGTAAATTATAACTTTGTGACTAAACTGCCTGTCCATTAGAGTTAGAAAGTTGTCAATGGAATTTACTAGTTGCCAAATGGAAGTCGAACTTGTATGAATTCATTTACACAATAGGAAAATCTATCGAACTTACATGCTTCGCAAAGGCATACCTTAATTATCCCTTGAGGACGCAATGGGCCTGAGAGATAAGAGAAAGGCAACGGGCTGCTTATTGATGTCAGCAGAGTCCTGGATCGGGTTAGGCTATTGAGAAAATCAATCATGAATAGAAGTCCAAAGGTGGTTCAGACTGATTTCAGAATTTCTTCTAGACCTTGTCCTACACTTTTATTAAAAAATTGTATTTCTCAGGATTTCAGTGGAAAACTTTGAAATGCTACACAAATTGCATTTAGACAAGAGGGATACCGAATTCAGAGCAATTTTGTGGTCTTACACCAATTCCGAGGATGTGCCAATTCTTTGAGTTGAGCTAGCCTCGCTACCAACCTACACGTGACGTTATCGTTCTCCATAAAGAGAACAACAGCTCTGTTCCTTAGACAGGCTAATAAGCCGTTCGTAACCATATGATGCCATGTTTCCGTATTAAAAGTCAGAGTTAATTCCGAAGTTGAGTGATTATATTAGACCAATATATTGGACCAATTTCCAAATTTTTAAAGGAAAAGCTTCATTAGAACACCTCGAGAGGTTCTAGGCTTACTCGTAATGCCCTTATGAAGTCCAGGAAGTGATTTTGTCCTACAAATGCATAAGGCTTTTTAACCATATGTTTTGGAAAAATAGGTTTCACCTCCCGGAAGCTGTAAACCTTTTGATGGTTGAAGCAAGAAATACTATGTCTGTGTAGATAGAACGCGCGGCTGTCGAAAGTACTCGTAGCGTTGTCTATAGAACCTTCAACATCAACGAAAATGCTGAACGAATATTCGTGTCAAGTACACAAACAAATACACCAGTATCAAACTGATAATGCCCTTATATCTGTGTGAATCACATCTGGACTTGCTCGTATATCAACCATATTTAGCAAATTTGACTTTTCAGATTCAATACACCAGCTGTGCCAGGGTGTACTCGTATCATTTGGTTCGTTAACCATATGTTGCGGTAAATTTTCCCGCAACAAGGTTTACCCTCTTCCTTGTTCTTCTCCCTTCGTTCCCTCTTTTCGTTGAGTGGGAAGACCGAACTCTGGCGGAGGTGGAGGGCAGCCATGGTTCCATCAGCCATTGGCCCACCGACCACAGACCCCGGAAAGGACCCACATAGGTTCACGGGCGGTTATCCTCAGAGGAGGACGAGATGGTTCGGTCGGTGAAGCCCTAAGGACGGTAGGGAGACTCACGACGAACCAGGAGCCCAGGGTGCGACAGGAGGTCCACCAAGATCACCGTTGTCGGAGCCCGTAGGCTAGATGGGAGACTCGCAACGGGCTGCATCAGACAGTGCGTCTGAAAGTTATCGACGGGTGGGGACGGACGGTCCTTGTAAGCCAGACACCCCAATACGATGATGAAGGGTGGGGGATGATGATCCCTGGAGCTTACACCCCAACGACAGCCTTAGACACAAAGACTCCAGGAGTTCCACATCCTACAATCGAGGTGGAGACAAACGGCATCGCATCTCGAAATCGATGTGGATGCCGAAAATGTTTAAGGGGGAAGAGATGACGATCTCTTTTATAGCTACACCCCCAACGAGGGAGCTACGGAGGAGCTACGGAGGAGCGACGGTGGTGTGTAGGCGGACAGCCAGCATAATCGAACACATCCCAACGACGCACCAGCTGTAAAAGTCAGGTTCGAGTGGTGAAGAGACGACGACCCCTTTCAAGCCAGCACCCTACCGATGGAGCACCAAGGGAGCAGCAGAGGCTGTAGGCGGACGGCCAAGTTACGAGACAGCTTCCAATGTGGGAACATAAAAACATTAATAATAATAACAATAACAAACAGCAACAATAATATAAAAATAACAAAACTATTAAAAACAAAAATCATAAAATACCAGGGGGGCAGAAGGGCCCACAACATAAACAAACAAACGAAACGAAAACAAAACAAAAAAAATAAAATACGTCATTATGTAAGGAATGACCCGCTATTGGTCAGTTCCCCCATTCCCCCCAAATCTGAACGCCGACCCACCGGAGTAAGTAGGGACCCGGGGTATATTAGCACAAAGGCACATATACACACTTAGCTTTGTTTGGGGCGGCGGTTTAGAGAAGGCTAGACCGGAGTATAATCAGATTAGGATTATACCCACACAACCTTCCTCCTTCGTCCCAACACTCCATTGACTTTCGATCATACTTTCTTTCTCCTTCGCGTTTGTTGTTGTTTTGCAATTTTGTTTAGTTCGATGGGGGAAAATTAACCGGGGATCAGCAATGAGAGAAGCATTGCTTCTCGCAATTTTCAATGCAATTCCAGTGTCTAGGGAAATAGCTAGGCATAGCTAGGATCCACAAGCTCTCATAAACTCGCTCAGTGGAGTTCCCAGTTATCAATGGAAACGGGAGAGAACTCAGTGCCTGAGGAGTGTGAGATTGTGTGAGGCCTAGTTGGACACGGGAGCAAAGGTTGCTAGTTGTGTAGCTGGAAACCCCGTTGTTGGGTTCACTGGAGCCAAATGAATGTGTTTGTGAGTGAATGTGAGAATGCGTGTGAGAATCTGTCGAGAGCTTGGGGAAAGGAAAAGATCTGGAAGTCATTTTTGTGACGACCAGCATATTGTGAGGGTCTTTCGAGAAGTTTTTTTGTGCGTTTACTTGGAATTGCGAAAAGCAAGTTTTCTTTGTAAAGGAAAGAAAGTAAAGTAAATTTTTTTTTTTTTGATTAAAATCGCGAAGTGTTCTTTTGAGGGCAGAGGGAAAAAGGCGGATAAGGAGGATCTGGATAGGAAAAAGGAATAGCATGACGAAGGGATTAAAAAGAACTGTGCCAGAAAGGGGCACAGAACCGCCAAAAAGCTAAGTATAGTGAATAAGTGCAGTGTAGTCAAAAAGAAAAAAGAAAATGGTTTGTTTTAAAGTTGTGAAATTGAGACTCCGGTGGGCCGCGCGTGCGTACGAATCTCGAGATTAGACGAGACACGCGACCCGTTAATTATTTTCTTTGTGCGTTCGGGACTGTGGAAATAGCTGGTCACTCTATCGACGAGTGTGCCGTAAATTTCTCCTTGTTTTCAATAAATCGTTGTTATAACGTTTTAAACCATTGCCTTTTTGTTCTTTTTTTTGTCGTGATTCTTTTCGGGGAAGACTTTCATTTCTTTGTTTTTCCGTTCGGTTTTTTTTTCCTTTCTTTCGTTGTGGTTTCGTGATTCCAAGGAAAAAATCACGTGGCGCTCAACTTCGGTTTTCTTGTGATTTTGTTGCCCAGGTCTAGCTGGCATCAAAGCGCTACCTGGAGGTTTCGGGAACCCACATCTGGAATTGGTGCGGATTCCAGAAAGTTATTTTTGATTCGGGGCAACTGTGATTGTTGCCGGAGATCAATCGTAACACATATTTATCTGATTTTGCCGCTTGCACCAAGCCTGAGTGCTTAGTTTTGTCCTACTAAGGGTATCACAAGACTTTCTAGGCCCTCTGTGACTAATCTCTCTGGTTACCAGATATTGTATTTGGAACTCTAAAAAGGAAAGGCGATAATATTCATTTTTATGGTTTTCGAATAAGCTTGGACCTATTGAACAGCAATGTCAGGCAGTTATTCGAAGCTCATGTTCCACTTCGCGGGAAGGTGATTTCTCATACAGTTCCCTTGTGGATAAATCGGGATATCACTCAGCTGATTGTCAAGAGAAACTTATAGTACTCTAGAGGAAGCGGTGTAAAATTTCTTAGCTGCATCCAATCTATTCCACCCTTTGGTATAAAGCTGTGTATAAAATTAGATTGGCTAAACAAAATTACTACGCAAACCACATCAACCCTACGGGTTATGGAAAAAATGTGTGGAAGACTTTAAGAAGTTTAGGTATCAGTAAACAAAACCGCAAGGTCCCCGACAACATTGATTGTAATCTTTTGAATGCAAAGTTTCTCGATCTAAACAAAACCAATTCAAATGTACCTGCTAATTTGTTTGCTGATCCACCTGGAGAAGCTGATAAAATTTTTAGCCCTACCTTGCTGGATAATACTGATAATGCCATAGGTTTGAAAAATATAAAGGGTTTTGCAATAAGGACTTGACAACTTTTTTTGTAAATGAAACGCAAACCATTTGAGATATTTCAAAAACTTTGTTATCGGCTTGAAGTACAATCAACACATTTATGAATGGAACTAGACTTTGTTCATATAGCAACCGCGGGTACGTTTACAGCGATCGATTCGTTGGACCCAATTTTTAACGACTCGGCCACATATTTCGGCCGAAACGGCCGCTATTTCGCGTTCAATGTTGGCTCTGAGCTCTTCCAACGTCATGGGCGTGTTGGCATAAACCAATGATTTAGCGTAGACTGACAGAAAAAAGTCAACTGGCGTTAAATCGCACAAACGAGACGGCCCATTTCTTGAGATAGCACGCTCACTAGAAAACACGCATTAGAAAACTGCAATCACAAAAGATCGTTAGAATTTTTGCTACTTGCGTTTGCCGTAAGCTCTCTCAAAATCCTGGACCGCGTACACAAACTATGGAATCGACACAGAAGCCGTTTCGGACATGATTGTTTACAAACCCACGCCACTGAAACAACAGCTAAACAACAAACTCGTGTAGGTACTCTACGAAGACAAATTCTCGGATACGTATAAAAAAAGGACTAAAAGCATGCGATTGAGAAGCAAGAGATATGTTACTGCTGGTAGAGCTTTCAAAAATGTTGACAAACACGCCAATATCCCACTCCTGGACAAAAAACAAAAAAAACACTATGGCGCTGACAGCCCGGTATGGGGCCTACGGTTTATCGCCGAGTCCGAACGGCACTCCTTAGAAGCTTTTTCGTAGGCAATTTTTTGCTTTCGAGAGTTTTCGAAAGGGTGATGGCGAGTTGAAAAACTGTTGGTGACCCAGCAAGGAATCGAACCCAGACTATCTGCGTGATAGTCCAATGAGCGTTCAGGATAACTATGAAGAATTCTGCTTGCTAAACCAAAGTCGATATTAAAGTATCCGGAGTCTTCAATGTCATGAGATTTCCTCCACTCACTATGACTTCTCCAATCGCACTGAGATCTAGTTCGTTATGCTCTCTCTTTACCAAGTCAAGTTACATAATATCTATAACGCATTGACCACATCTGCAAGATCTTTCCGACGGTTAGGTGGTACGGACCCTGTTTTTGAGTTCATGAAATAAGTTTATCTTAGAAACACTCTGAGTATTCGGCTACTGATTGTATACACAACATACAGTCTCAGGCTCTTTCGAAAATAAAAGTGAAATTGTTTGTTCTCAGTTATTTCCTCGTTCATAAGGAATGTGCCTTACGCATTCAATTGGTATGGAAACAACGTTAGAACAAGCAATAGTTGACGTTTCATGATTGAAGTAAACAAACGTTATTTTGAAAACAAAACAAAAAAGCTTGTTCCCATGCTAAATACTCGTACCTTGTACAAGCATTCATGTTTTGCATAAACAAATTCAGCACCCAATATCAATCACCTTTCAGTTCCACTGTGACTACCTTCTTTATCTCCAGTCTCCACCAATGTCATGGTCATCACATGGCAGTTGATGATTTCCCAGGCTTCGAACGTGCCTCGGCAAAAGGAATCCCAATTAATTTTCATTTGACATCGATGACTGACCACAACGTGTTTACAGATACTTCCAAGCAAGCTTCAAGTTCCTTCTGTACCTTGACAACCATTTCGAATGGCCATAGGGCTTTTGAGCCCTCGTTTATGCACACATCATTTGCATTTAAATTTTGCACAACAGCAACAGCTACTCACTGCCGCCGCCGCCGCCGACTGAGACTGGTATAGGACAGGACCGCATCCACTAAATATAAAAACGCACGAGTTATTAGACACCGCATTGTCAACATAAATCCATCATTGAGATTGTCATGCGGTAGTTGGATACTCTTGTACGCGCTACTATCCGTATACGTATCGCATGAAGTGCCTGACAGTTTAAAACAACAAATAAAAAAAAACACAACCTCATCACAACAATAACAAAAGCAAAATCAGTTGTGAAGTTGTTGTTGGAGCAGTTGGAACAGTTGGAGGTTGCTAGGTGGCTTTAGAGGCTTTTGAGTTGTTTTAAGCTGTGTGGCTGGAGCGCGGAATTCCATTGCTTAGTCAAAGTGACTATCAATAGACACAGACATGCAATGCTACACATACTCGTACTCATACTCATACTCATATAGGTACGTCCTAGCTTCGCACTTGCACCCTTACTCCGACTAGGACTATGCCAACTGCCAACATAAAATTTTAATTAAAATTTTAATTAATTCTATTTAATGCGCAAATAACATCCATCATTAATTTAATTTCGCGCGCGCTCGTTTTCAGTGTTTTCAGAGCTCCATTGAAATGGGGCGCGCAATGATGCCTCGTTGCTACACTTTGCGGATGGCAGTTCCCTTTTCCTCTTTTCATTTCGATATGGCGCGAGCGGAGTGTTTTTGTTTCGGATTTTCACTCATGTTTTTGCTCTGTTTTGCGAATCATTTAGTTTTTTATTCATGGAAATATGTTTACAGGAATTTTTATTAGGGAGAGCAAATAAAAACGGGAAATTTAGGTTAATCAGATTTTTGCACGTCATCCTGAATGCAGGATACACGAGTGGGAACAAATTGAAGGGATTTGATTAATGCTAGAGTGCTAGAAATTGCACTGCATACAAAACATGAGTTTGATGTGGAAAGGAGTGACTTTTGTCTGCATGAATAGGGTGGTAGGGTTTAATAGAGTTTCCTGTTGCATAATTGGAGGTCGTTGAACTGGATGAACAGGCAGAATTGCAACGAATTGTATCATTTGGATGAAACTAACGTAGTAAATGGGCTCTTTCGCTCTTGGTACTCTTGGTACAATGAAGGCAATCGAAATTGTATGACACTTAAGGGTTGTAGCTTGTAGCTTTTGCGAACGGTTTCTGGATATACAAATATGTCAGAGCTATAAAGATATCGACTTTTGAAATGTAAATTGAGTCCACGGCCGCAGCTGCCTCTGTATTGTGTGCCTGTAGAGTTCTGGCCTTCAACGGCTTTTTTTTTATGGAGCTCTGAGTTGAACGACGGCACTACTTTTTATTTGGTATATCCGCTTCCACTCATCATCACATACAGTTTCAGTATATTTGTCTTAGCTCTCCCAAGATTCCTCCTTGCTAAGGTATTCATTCTTCTCCTTCGACTGTACTATGCCTATGTGTCTCAGTGGATTCATTCCGCATTGGTAGATGAAAGTGTTGTCTTGTCGAAGAAGTATTCATTCCACTACCACATCGGCCGTCCATGTTCGGGATTGTGTCGCCGGAGTAACTGTTCGGCCGTGGAAAAAATACGAAAGTTGGGAAGCACAAATAAGCCTCGCATTAGGACGGATCTACTGTTGACAACCAATGCAATCGAATCAAGGCCAAAAATCTCAGAAGTTAGAAGTATTTTAGGTCCCTTAAGAGGCCGCATGCCTATTTTCGGATTTCCTAGGATTTCCAGGACTTAGTTAGGGTCTTGGAAAAGAGATGGTGGCGGACTAGCCCTATATGGGCCAACAGCAGCGCTCACATCCCGGAACAGGTTACTGGCTTCGATGTAACCGACCCCTCGTCCCAGCGGCATTAAAAATGGAACCGGTCCTCCAGGTTGGGGGATGAGCCGCCGGGGTAACTGCCCGGGCATTTAAAAAAAACATAAGTTGCGAAGCATCAACAAGCCTAGGATATGGACGGGCCTACTGTTGACAACCCACGCAAACGATTTAAGGACAATGAGCTTCGGATATGCACGAGGAATGTTAGATCCCTTCATAGACCACGTGTAGCCGAGCAACTAGCGGAGGGCCTAGACTGCTGCAAAGCAGACATAACCGCCATTCAAGAAATGCGATGGTATGGCCCGGACAAAAAAAAAGATGAAAAGCTGCAATATCTACTACGGCAATTGCTATCGACGGCAAAAGCATCGCTTATTTGGATGCGGATTTGTTGTCGGAGGCAGACTAAGACAAGAAGGCCTTAGCTGTGGACCGGCCTGTGAGCGAGCGCCTCGTAGCAATCCGCATCAAGGCTGAATTCGTCAACATTAGCCTTATGCCCCCACAGAGGAGAAAGATGACGACACCAAAGATGCCTTCTATGAGCTCTTAAATACGACCTACGAGCAATGCCCTAGCTATGACATTAAAATTGTCCTCGGTGATTTTAATGCAAAGCTAGGAAGAGAGGGTATCTTTGGTGGAACAATCGGAAAATATAGCCTGCACAACACCACCTCCGATAACGGATTCAGGCGAATAGACTTTGCGGCGGGGCGAAACATTGTCGTAGCTAGCACGCGGTTCCTACATCTCGACATACTCAAGGGGACTTGGAGAACTCCTGATCAATCAACAGTCAACCAGATAGATCACATTGCGATTGACGCAAGACACTCCTCCAGTATTATGGATGTCCGTACGGCCCGAGGAGCCAACATCGACTCGGACCATTACCTCGTTGTAGCCAAGGTACGGTTGCGGATATCCCAAACTACGCCAAGACAAACTAATGCTGTGAGAAAATTCGACGTCAGACGGCTACAATCGCAAGAGATCGACAAGTCCTTTTCCGATCGAGTGTATCTCAATCTCTTAAGAGGCGAGTATTGAGACGGAAGCGGTGAAAATGGGTTTAGCAGTCAACGAGGACAAAACCAAGAATATGTTGTCAAGCAAAAAGGACAACCAATACCGACGTCTCAGGCAGAACGTCACCCTCGACAGATATAACTTTGAGGTAGTTAAGGACTATGTCTACCTAGGCTCTGCTATAAATACAAACAACGATACCAGCGCTGAGATCAAGCGAAGAATAACTCTTGCCAACCGCTGTTTTTTTGGGTTAAGAAGGCAATTGAGTAGCAAAGCTCTCTCTCGGACAACAAAAGTCACACGTTAGAAGACCTTAATAATCCCGGTCCTGCTCTATGGCGCAGAGGCATGGACATTATCAAAAATGGATGAGGGTGTTCTTGGTTGCTTCGAGAGAAAAATTCTTCGGGCGATCTTCGGTCCTGTCTGCATTGACGGTGAGTGGAGGAGAAGATGCAACGACGAACTGTATGGACTGTATAAAGATATGGACCTAGCCAGAAGAGTGAAGATCCAAAGACTAAGATGGCTGGGTCATGTAGAGCGTATGAACACCAATGCTCCGGTCCGAAAAGTCTTCGAATCCGCTCCCGAGGGACAGCGCAGTAGAGGAAGGCCAAGACTCAGGTGGCGCACGCAAGTGGAAGAGGACCTCAGCCAACTTAGCGTGCGAAACTGGAGACAGCTAGCCAGGGATCGAGCTGGCTGGAGAAGCTTGTTGATTGATGCCCAGGTCCACCCTGGACTGTAGCGCCACTTAAAATAAGGCCCTAGACTCCTGCAAGCAGCTAACTGCAGAGGCATCCGTACTCTTAACATCGCCTAAAAGATCTTTTTTGCCGTATTGTGTGAACGCCAGCGAATGATCGAGCTGGCTGGAGATGGTTATTGGCTGAGGCCCAGGTCCACCCCGGATCACATATCGGCCTTTGTGTTGTATCCCCCGAAGCCTCCTCAAGAAATGAGGAAATTTGGAAATGGAAACCTTTACTAACCTTTATTTGTAGTGTGCTTGGACAGGTGCTGCACTAATTCAATAGCCAAGGATCGTCAATTGAATAGCTGCAGCTTGGTCTTAAAGATAAAAGTATTACTTCTTCATATTTTGGAAAAGATGGAGCGACTCTGACTACCCTCTACACCCCAGTTGTCATTTGGTGGAAGTGATGGTCCCATGATCCCATGGTCCACTCTGAATTTCAAATCTCATTGACAGCTTTTCTTTGCTCAGAACACGATATATGGATATCGGGAAAACTCGGGAGCAATGGAGCTCAATATTTTCCACACTATTGATGTGGTCGATAGAAGAGGACCACAATCGGAAATTACTTTCGCGGCGTCGAGTCTAGTTTCAAGTTATTCGCTCGGTAGTTACTTAAGCTGTATTTTGTGAGTAAATCTTCTTCTTAGCCCTACGAACTAGAAATTCGGAAGATCCCGTTGGCATTGATTGTTGTTCTTAAGTAGTGCTCTCATCTTTATAGTAGGAGTACAGGACTACAAAACGGAAGGTAGTAACAGTTACGGCCGTCTCATACTGACTTGGTAGCATATCGATGGCGAATACTCGACTTAGAGACAAATCTTTCCTCCATTTATGTACTTAGTTGGTTGTGACTCCCATAATACCCACTTTTAAATGCTGCCACCAAACAGGACCTTATAACCAGCTGCTGGTAAATAGTCAAATTGCTGCAAACTTCGCTGGTATTAGTGAAGCTTGCACGATAAAACCAGTAGTGCCGTCTGTTATGATGCTACGTCATCGTTGGGCTTAGCTTTGATAATTGGGCAGGCGCCTTCTAGACTACGACTACAGTAAGCAGTCTTTCCTATTAAGAAAGTCGAAAAAAGTCATTGGCATCTTACAGACCATGAAAAGCATGCATGTAGTCTGACAACAGCATGGGGAGTCATGGCATCTGCAGTAATTCTCTTATAAACAGCAGCTATCAATGGGAAGCGTTACCAAGGACGAAGCAGTTTCAATGCTATTTTGGCCCTAGAAGTTCTTCCTCTGCACGGTTTAACCAATGTAGTACGAATATTTGTCAGAGCAATCACAATATGGTCATCGTACTGTTGGTTTCTCACCTACGAGTATTATATATTTCATCGGCTTATCTCGATATGGTTCTATGTTCGCTGTACATACATGCAAAGGTATACTAGATATGGCATATTCAGTTGTGCTCATACTCTGCCGAAGCTTCTCGCCACTGAATGGTGAACAGTTTTCTTATTGTTTTGTGGAATTCGACCGTCAGCAGCTTTTTCGTGCTGCTGGTCTTTTACCAAAGATGGACTCCCATATATTTCCACCTACCTTGTCTGAGTTTCAGTGTTAACAGTTGCCGAGTGTATCACACTAAACGTTCCTTTGCTCATTGCAGAGCTTACGTTCTCTAAGCTATTGAGGACCATCTCCTTGATAGTCGAAAAGCGTTTGACAACAAAAGGTCGTCAACAGACTTTCAGTTTGCACTATGGGGCCCCAAAACTAATGTTTCTCTGGTTCATCAATCCATCTTATTGGACTAGAAATGTGAGAGTTAAGAAGCTTTTTAGTTGCTCGTCTTTCACAGAAGTCAAAATCACAATAAATTATCTGTAACGATTGCTGAGTACTGCCTTTCTTGCATCAATCTCTGCGTCTACATGAAACAAGGATAAGAAGAAGATTTAATTTTCCACACCGATGAAAAAAGTTAAAATGAAATTTTCGAATGCGACTTCCTGCATGGGAACTCGAAAGATTTATTTCCAAAGGTTGTGCCAGTTGGATCTGGCAGTAAAATCTCTCATTGCATGTGAATGTGAGACAGTTATAGTTCTATATGTTAAGTCCTTTCTAATTCCTGACAATATCGACATTTAGCATAACGAAGTTTCACCACACTCCCACACAGAGATACTCAAGGTTTGGCAGTTTTATGTTGTCGTAGTTTTCTGTTCGTCTCTTGCTTCCGGTCCAATGGAATTACCATTTTCGTAAGAATGTGAGTTATTGTCTTTCAATCACCTGCCATTTGGTATTCTTATCCCGGCAACCGAGGATGCATGCATATGCATACAAAGTCAAGTTGAATTCTTTCAGTTTGCTATTGCAATCGTGACTAAGTCTGCTCTCTTTCTAACTGAAAAGGACGACAGGCGACGAGGATACAATTTACTTTTGGATTCACGAAAAACTGCTGCCAGGCAAAGATAGTTACAACGCGGCAACATGGTGAAGCAAGGATTTTTTCCCTTTTTTTTCTGTTTCTTCTATGCAGCCCCTAAGCTGTCCTTTGTTCTTCTTTGGCTTTAGATTTAAAGAGTTTTTGAAGGATTTTCCTTTTTTTCTGTTTTTGTCGTCATCCTGAATATAAATGGCAATTGGAGGAAAAAGCAACTGTCACATGAATGTGAATTTTAAGTAGTTGCAGGGTATGCTGGCTTCCCAAGTTGCAGGGGACAATTCAAGGATGTACGGTAAAGCACGTTCTAATGCTTCGGGATAGGGAAAAGGAATTCGATTCTAACCCGCCCAACCATGGCTAAAGGTTTTGTTTTTTGGTTGACTTGAAAGTGTAAAGGGAGACTAAAGGAAATTAAAAGTGATTTAGTAGATAGAATAGCTTGGAGTCATTCAAAAATCCGAATTAAAAGATATAGTTTATACTGTACCTGTTTTGATTGTAAAGCCCTGTGGAACCTAGAACATCGGCTATCTTTGAACACTCCCAAAGAAACTTGGAAGCAGTGCTTTGCAATTTTAACGTTTGCTATTGTTAAACAATTCGGTTACAATTTAAATCTTTGAGTCAATAACAATAGCTGCACTCTACAAGGGTATATTACGAGAAGGATTCTTCTAGCAGATACCAAAGTATACTACACAATTGCTTACATATTTGACTTATCTAATGACCTTCTCCTAGATGAACCTGAATCGCTGATGCTCATGAATGGAAATATTTAACGAACACAGAAGTATTTGAAAGGTATTTCACAAATACTCAGCTTAACTCAGGCTATCACGGTTATATTTTCGATTGACTTTGACTTAATTCTACGTGTTCCAGTATAAGGCCCAACTTGTGCAAACATAGAAGCTAACTGATAATGTCATTTCGTTGTGCCAAAAAGCTGTACAATTTCGATTTCATTCACAATTCGATTATGAGCCATGAAGCTATGTAGGATCCGCGACAATTACACACACTTGAGTCTACTATTTGGTGCGGTATATCATCCGAAAGGATAAGTAGTCAAAAAGTCTTTCACGATTGACCGTATCTCAGTTTTACTGTCTTTGCTGTATAATGTTGGACAATGTAGTTACAGCGTATAATGAAAAAGATACAATGACACTCCCAAGGGACATCTTCAACAACCGCTCTTCACTGCTTTCTTCAAGACATTTTAATAAACGAAAGTGGATCCAAATTCGCCATCTTCCAAATGAAACTCAAATTGAAAAGGTTCTAAGAAATGTGAAGAATAGAGCACAGATTGAGTAGGCAGAAAATGACTAAGAAACAATTAATAAGATTCTCATTGAGGAGCAAAAACAGTGTGACAAATAACATCCCGGACTGTCTGTTTATTTTTCGGTGTTACCGCGATTCAATAGTGATTCAAATGACTTCTCCAGCTCATCTGTTCGAAGCTGCTTGAATGGTCGGAATGTCGTCAAAAATGAATACTTCCAGCTTCAATTTTTATTTCGGAAAGAAAGTGAAGTCACACGGTGCCAAATCATATTAATACGGCGGATGGTTTAACACACGCACTCTATATAGAGTCAAAAATTAACGAACAATGAGTGCTCCGTGGATTTGTGCAATATCGTGCTCGTATCGGTTTCTGACCAACTTTTTGGATTGCAATATTCAGGTCAAATAAGATGGATTCTGGCCATCAAACACTTTAAGATAATTTGCGGCAGTTGCTGAATCACCAATTGGAAAGTTATTTTTTTGACGTGACAACGTCTACTAGGTGGGGTGAAAAGTAACCTCCTTGGGAATGAAAAAAAAAATAATTTTTAAATGTTTTTTTATTTTATTCAATATAGTAACCTTTTAGGTAAATTCACTTATTCCAGCGGAAGGTGTGCAAAATACTCCTCCGTGGCGTCGATGATTTACTCGCGTGAGCTGAATTTTTTATTGATGAGCCAGCTTTTGAGGTTTGGGAAGAGTTAATAGTCCGAGGGAGACAAATCGGGCGAATACGGTGGATGCAACAATTAAAGCCGTAAGTCATTGATTTTAGCCGTGGTTGCGATGCTCTTATGCGCCGGTGCATTGTCTTGCAAAAACAAAATTTTTTTTCGCTTCATGTGAGGCCGTTTTGCAGCGATGTCGGCCTTAAATCGCTCCTACAGTTCACAGTAATACCCGCTGTTGATGGTTTTTCCTTTTTCGAGATAGTCCACGAAGAGCATGCCATGATAATCCCAGAAAACCGACGCCATAACCTTTCCGACCCATTGAGACTCCCTCGGCCGCTTCGGAGCACTCGTGCCGGATTCAGTCCATTGCCGGGCACTCTTTCTGTTCTCTGGTGTGTAATAAAGGATTCAGGTTTCATCAACAGTTACCAATCGACGCCAAAAGTCCAATCACTCTTTCGAAATGCTCTAGCGTTCGTGTTTTTGTTCAAAAGTGAGCATGCGCGTCACCCAGCGGCAGGATAACTTTTTCATATGCAGAATATTGCCCAAAATTTGGCGTGTGCGCTCAGTACTAATCTTTGTAGTATCTGCTAGCTCGCGCATCTTCACTTTCCGGTCAGCCAACACCATTTCATGTATTTTTTTGACATTGTCCACTGTAACCGCATAGGAGGGCCTGCCGCTGCGGACTTGATCGGTAGTGGAGTTGCGGCCACCACGAAACTCTCGAAACCAATATTTGACGGTGTTATCTGACGGAGCTTAGCCCATAATATTTATCTAACTTTTCTTTTGTTCCCTTCGCCGTTTTGCTTCTCAAAAAATAATGTTTTATGGGAGAACGAAAATCGTTTTTGTCCATACTCAACATGTTGCCAAACACAAAACTAAAGACAGTATCGCACTGAAATTTGGCATGTCTGCCTGAATATGAACGGACTTCAAGGCACCTTCAAGGACTTTTTTGCAGTAGCAGCGCATTCTAGCAGTCAAGGAGGATACTTTTCACCCCACCTAGTATTTGACAGTGATAGCCTGTCAAACTTTCTTGTGTTACAAATCACCGTCAGATTTCAATCTCTTATAGCTAAGAGACTAATTATGTGATAACAAAAAACAAAACGGTCAGGTTGAAGTTGCTACTAAAAAACGTACTCACCTAGGTCTGTTGACCCATTGTAATGCCACGTGGCTCTGCGATCCTCCGACTCAAAAAACCGTTTTGAGCTTTTGACGAAGCGTAGCCGACTTCTGATGTCAGAATTGGTTAAATCGCTTAAGTCATTGTAGAAGAAGGCTTCCAGGTGGAGTTTTATTCTTTTGGGAGAGATTGTCTCCTCCTTCGCGTCCATTCAGCTTATGCAGAAGTCGTGTCCAGTGATGGAACCTATGATGGCGCTAAATGTTTTCTGTTTTGGAGGATCAAACTCGATTCCGATCTAGCTTTGGCCAAATTGGTTTGGTCGCTAAATATGTCGATCCAACCGACCAACTACGGTTTGTCCTTCTAATAGCATCCAGCTTTAGTTCTAGTTTGCACGTAGCGACGCGTATACCAATGTTATCCTTTTTAGGTGTGACAGGTATAGTGGTTCCAATTTTGGCAAGTTTGTCGGCCCTACAGTTCCCTGAAGTATCTCTATGTCCCGACACCCAACAAAAGTAAATGTTGAAATGTTCCGCCATTTTCATGAGAGATGATCTATAACTGTCCTCAGCCAGGACAGGGCTTGCTTAATTGCCAGAATTTCCGCCTGGATCACGATACAGTGATTGGGAATGCGAATGGAGAGGCTAAGATTAAGCTTATCAGAGAAAACACCGCCACCAACTATCAGTCTTTGAACCGTCCTGGTAAAAGTGAATTGATTCTTGGTCCATGAAGACATTTTCCTCCCAAAATGGTCCAGAGAGAATGCTTACTGGAAGTTTTTGCCAGACCAATGTTTGGGTATGGTGTAGTTGATGTTTTCTGGTAGGATTCCCAATGTGAATATTTGCGTGGCCAAAAAGTTTATTTGTCCACAGCGAAGTTGCTTTGAGGCGAATAGCTGCTGAGGGCAGCTGAGAGAGTTGGGCGTATGACTGCTTTATCTAAGTCCGTCCACCATACAACCACTCCGAAGGTGAGTATCGGTGTTATAACCGAGACATACTATATAGCCAATGGGCATTACAACGTTGGAGGCCGATTTGTATCCGATGGCTTTTTTGCATGAGAATAAAGCTATTTAGGCTTTCCTTACACGTGATGGCGTGCGTCTTACTGCTGAAGAAAGGTCCGTTATTGAGGCTCGTTTCCGAACGGTTGAGTGGTGCAATGGCAACTTAACAGGCGTCGTAAGGCTGGAAAGGCGGAAATTCATCTGTGGACGCGCTCAACAGTCACGCCATACAGACGGATATAGAGAGTACGACTGTGAATAACCTACCACAATACTGCGAAATTTTCCAACGCACGCCTAATATGTACAAGATGAACACAACGTAAACTTTGAAGATGGACTAGTGAATGGTGCCATCGGAATACTTCAGTACGTAGAACAGGACTTAGATGAGGACACCAGTGCGCAGAGCGAAGCTCTGGTTCGAATTCAATAACAAAAAAATAGGACGACTGGCGCGTTTGAAAACGCAACCATCAAGGCAACATCAAGGCTTGATATGCTACAACTCGGCTGGACTCCCTTTAAAAAACGCACCCCAAAAATATCTATCTATTGGGCGCGGCAAATCGAAGTGTAAGCGAACGCAGTTTCCAGTTTATCCAGCCTGTGCTCTCACTATTCATTTATTAGACCAAGTAGTGGTAGAGTACAATGCAAAGCAAGAAACTTATCTAGTGTACGAAGTGGCGAGTCACCTTACCTTTATAGAAGGGTTATACGAGTACTTACTGAACACGCGTGCCGATCATCGATTCTATCATGACTCGTAGGAAGACGAAAGTCAAATATCTTGTGAAATTCGTCAAGAATACACTCGTTTAGATTGACATCGTCTGCCAACAATAACTTCACAGCTGCGAAAAAATCCCGGTGCATCGCTGAGCAACAATTGTGAGATGAGTGAAGCACGTGTACGTATAATAGTGGGCACTTACAATTGTCAATTGTTTAGTCGCTCATTCGACAGATAAGACAGTGCTGAATGACTTCATGCTCACGCAATTTGATATGATGCCCGTGACGATTGCTGCTCATGCAACACTACCTCGCTACCACAGACCCTTGCTACATGCAATATTATTTTTGATCATTTCAGGAGTCCGAACTAAAATTGGCCTGTGTTTGTCATCCTCCAGCGTCTCTCTGGCGCCCAAAAAACGTTTATACCACTAGAAAACAGCTATGCTACTCAAACAATCATCACGGAACACTTGTTTCATCCTTCCAGTACAGAAGTAGCGGGTGCTCTCATCGGGCCCTTAATTTACCAATAGTTCGTTGAGCTTAAATTTTGTTACTACTCGTATATGAAAACGTTTAATATCGTTAAGTGTCACTCTGAGTTCCCGATTAGTGAGACTTAAGATGTGTACCAGTAAATATAGGCCATATGCATGTGAAAGTGGGAGCTCTAACTAAGTTTTCATCTAGGGCGAGCCCTAAGTAAGGCAGTCTGACCGGCTTTATTTATTTGATTAACGAAGCAAATGCCGCTACTTTTCTTTGAGTTGACGTTGAATATCCTGAAATATTGGAAATATATAGGGGCAATCATCAGACCAAGAAAGTTCACCATCGACCAAATATTCACACTATGGCAGATTATGGAGAAAATCCATGAGCTACGGATCAATACACACCACCCTATCATCGATTTCAAGGTTGCGTACGACAGCATCTATAAAAACGAGCTATACAGAGCAATGTCTAATTTTGGCATCCTTGCCAAACTCGTCCGTCTGCGCAAGATGGCGATGGGGAATGCACGACACTCCATCAAAGTCGGTAAAGATATCACCGAGACCTTTGATGTCCAGAAAGGATTTAGACAAGGCGATGCGCTATCGTCGATTTTTTCAACAGCATGCTTGAAAGAATAGTGCAAAACTCACGAGCAAACACAAGCAGCGTAATGTCAGTGGCGCTTTCGCGAGTATTGAGACGGAAGCGGCGAAAATGGGTTAAGCGGTCAACGAGGTCAAGACCAAGAATATGCTTTTAAGCAAAACAAATACCGACGTCTCGGGCAGAACTTCACATTTGACGGATATAACTGTGAGGTAGTTAAGGACTCTGTCCTTAGGCTTCGCTATAAATTCAGTCAACGATACCTGCTCTGAGTTAAAACGAAGAATAACTCTTGCCAATCGCTGCTTCTTTTAGCTAAAAAGGCAATTGACTAGCAAAGCCCTCTCTCGAACAATAAACGTTACCCTATATAAGACCTTAATAATTCCAGTCCTCCTCTATGTCGCAGGGGCATGGACATTTTTCAAAATGACGGTGAGTGGAAGAGGAAATACAACGACGAAATGTATGGACTGTACAGTAACATCGACCTAGCCAAAAGATTGAAGATCCAACGACTGAGATGGCTGGGTCATGTAGAGCGGATGAACACCAATGATCCGGTCCCAAAGGGACATCACAATAGCGGAAGACCGAGACTCAGGTGGGGCACGCAAATGGAAGTGGACCTCAGCCAAATTAGCGTACGAATCCGGTGGAAGCTAGCAAAAGATCGAGCTACCTGAAGATGGTTGTTGGTTGAGGCCCAGATTCTACCTGGACTGTAGCGCCACCTATTGTATTTTAATTCAAACGCACCGTGAAACTTTTTTTATAAAATGCCAATGTCAAGAAGTCAGTCAAGGCTTACACATTTATCATGGTGAAGTTCATGAAGGGGGAATGGAAATTTTTAAAATTACTATCGAAATTCTGAGCAACTTTAAGTACTCTTACTCCAATTTTCGGTCGCAATAATCGTCCCAACAGACGGATTGTACGCGATATGGAAGGTAAATCCAAGCCAACACTTGACTATTGAGTGTTTCTGTGCCAATGAACAATGCTCTGGTCGAAGTGGCGAAAATATCGCCGTCGTAAGTCCTTCAGTTCAAAATGAGCAAAATCAGTCAATTCTATGTCTTTCACAGGACTTGTGGCTTTAAGCCTCCATAGAAGCCAGTTTACTATGTTACTTAATTCAGGTCGAAAAACGCATCATTGATAGCGCCGTCGTCTGATTTCTATGGAAAGTAGCCCCCCAATCAACTCAGGACTAGATAGAGAGGCTCGTTGATTTAAGTATTTCCTGTAGCTGGCACTGTAGCTGCAGATACACTAGTTATTCTCCCATTATTTGATCAAAATTCAACCAAACAAAAAGGCAGTAATAGAAGCCCTGATAAACATTTCATAAATTTTTTTTAGAAATTTTTTTTGTTAACCTTTTGATTTGCCGCTGGCTCAAAATATACAACACATAAACCTCAATTGAATTCTAATCTGCGGCATGTGTAATTTTTGAAACCCAACCTCCATTAGCCTACCCTTTAACGATGCCAATAAAGCTGCCAAATAAATTGCCGGCTCTTATGAAATTGGTCTTGTGGAGATCACAGCTCCCCTTATCGTGTATATCCTCCGTATATTGCTCCAATTGAAAATTACATTGTTAAACGTTTTTACCTCATGGCATGATGTGACGCGCCACACCAACCATCCAACGCAACGCGACGCTTCAACACAACTCTTAACTCCACCAAATGAAATTCATCAATGTTTTTGTTGTTGCTCACCCTAAGACACCATATCCAGGCCAGGTGAAGTTATTTCCTATGCCAATGGATACCAATACCCGCAACCGTAGCTGTAGCTGTAGCTGTATCCGTTTGCTGCGTAGTCCGATGCTCGGTAGCCTGTACCTCGGAGATTTATTGTCACGCATAAAATCTTATGAGTTTCGAAGCCAAAAATTATTGCTCACTTATATTTTATTAATGACACAAAATTGAAATTTTTATTTGATGCGTTCCAGGAGGCCATTTTGCAGTTAATTCGAATCTCAAGCATGTGTGTATGTGTATGACTATATTATGAGGAAAGCAATCCAACCTAGGTTAGCGAGGAAATAGGAAGAAAGAAAAGAAGAAAAGTACGAGTAGAAGTTGCAAGGCAATCATACTGTGAATTCTTAATTCCATTCTAATTAAAATCCTTAATCCTTTAATCCAGGAACACAATAGGAGACTGAAGCTCACCATATCACCACAAACGCCGGTGGTACTCTCGTGTTTATGGCGATGGTCAGAGGAAGAAAAGGAGATCTACAACACAGTGCAGTGCAATGAATAAATAATTAATTCCTTAAGACTATGTCGGTTGTGGCGGAAGGGTTTTATCCGTATAATAGCAAATTCCGCCACTACCACCAATGCAGGCGGTATAACCATAACCATCACCATCGCCATAACCATGGCCACCGCAATGGTGGTTTCAATTACAAGAAAAGAAATCCACCCTTTGTCTCAGCCCTGCGGATGTCTTTCAAAGGCTGTGGTATTGTGAGCAAAAAATCCCATCTATTCAAAGTTATGGATGCATTTCGATTGTCAACGTCGTCGCCATCGTCGTCGTCGTCGTCGTCTTCGAGTTGGTTATATTTGTGGTCATCATCATAAGGAAAGACGTCAAGTACCTATCTGAATCCAACCGACCGACGACGACAAGCTGCATATATTAGGGTTCCGGAGAATTAATAATGAAATTGATATGCCATAAAACAAAGGGGTAGGCAGAGTACCGGCCACCATCAGGCGGGACAAAAACAATGTCCGTTCCAATGCACTTTTTGCCGGGACTGCATCGAAGAGGGGATGTGCCTCGTTGAAAGAACGCCCAGACGCGAGCTCATTTGCCCTCTATAACTTGCCGATATAGGCCTTCCTTCAATCATATCATATTTCTTAACTTTTATTGCTGGTGCTAGAACTTCCTTCTTTTGGTTGTGTTGTGGGTATAGTAGTGGAAGCAGATGGGATACTACTACTGGACAAAAACCATGAGTTGTCACATTGATGGTAGATGTGGAAAGTTGCACACAGTGATGGCGATGTCTTCATTAAATGTGATCAAATGACGGCACTAAGGGCTGGGTGTTGTAAGAGGAAATTATTTATGGAAGAAGGGTTCTCGTTCTCTTTCTTAGTCTATATTTACGTGCAATTTCTTTGGCGGCGGTCGGTGGTCAGATTTGGACTGTTGCACCTGCAACTGGATTAGATTACTCGTAAGAGGTACCGCATTCGAATGCATTAAAAATGGTCGCATATTAGAAGGTAGACTTTGTAAATCGAACTGGCCCGTTTGACGAGTATTGTACGAAGCCCTTTACAATCTTTTAGAATAACCAGAATTAGCAGGACACTGCTAACCATCCTTTAACTTAGCTTCGGTCAAAAGCAGAACAACCAAGTTCGCAGCGAAGTGCTTGCCTTACCTCCCAGTGATGGTCCCCGGCGAACGCATGAGAAAGTCCATACCCAAGAAAGCTTAAACGGCAAGGGCATGCTTAGCCAGAAGCATAATACTAGCCCACATCGTCATAAGGCTAACAACCCTATACCGAAGAGATTATTAATGTTATAAACCAACTAATGGCCTTTACAAACGCTTTAAGTACAACGACTTCCGGATCTGCAGTTATAATGTTCGGAGCCTTAACGGGGCGTGTACAACCCATGCCCCTACAAAGGACAAGGACGACGCCTCCAATAAATTATTATACGAGCCACTTGACAAAACATATGAGCAATGTCTAAATTGTAATATTAAAGCCGTATTTTCCGCTTTTTAGGCCACCTTTAATAGAAGCGTAACAAGCGACCCTGCTGGAAAGGACGAGAACTGCTCATTAGCTCTACGAGCAGAACATACATCGACGTCTCTAAAAGAAAAAAAAAGCACGAGTAGAAGATATTGAGAGTTTGTACTCAAGGAAATTTTACATACTCTTAGAGGCAAGAGAACGTTTCAAGGCAAAAAGACCCGAACGGAGGCTTAAAGAGATGAAGAAGGAAATCTTGAAGTATAGTTACAGACTGTGCTGAAAATATGGAAACACTTTTTCAGAAGACTATATAACGGCGAAGAAACCAAACATCCCGTCGTCAGCAGAATAGGCTATCGAATCTGGACGATGATATCCCAAACTACCATTCACCTTACCAAAATGTATTAAGGATCACATGATTGGCATCTATCAGTGGGATTTTAGACCACGAAAGTTCGTAAGCCAACAAATCATCACGATCATTCGCATCCCGGAGAAAAAGTCGGAAAGTCCAAATCGATATCCACCATTTTCTAATCGATTTCAAGTCCGTATATGATAGCATTTATAAAGACGATGGTTGAGAACGCTCGCTGCTCCGTCTAAGAAGATAGCGACTTAATTGTGACTTTTGATATATAAAAAAGGGTTTTAGACAAGGTGCCGCACTGTCATGTGACTGCTTTTACATCATACTTGAAGGAATTGTGCCAAACTCACAAGCGAAGACCGAAAGCAAAATCTCTTAAAAGTCTATGCAACTACTAGAGTACGCCGACGATATCAGCATAATTGAAGGAAGCGGCTGTCACCGGTGCGTTCACAAGTATTGAAACAGAAACAGCCAAAATTGGTTTAGCTATAAATAAGGGCAAGACCAAAGTTTTACTGTCAACAAAAAAGGACACACACCATCGACGAAGTTAACACAACGTCATAGTTGATAGTTATGAACTTTTTCTATGTCGGCGCTGGTATAATTCTGCAAACAACATCTCAACAGAAATAAAGCGAGGTATCGCTCTTGCTATCACTGTTTCTTTAGGTTAAGACAGCAATTGAATAGTAAGGCCAGGACTCGATAAACAAAGAAGACTCTATGTAAGACTTAGATCTTTTCACTCCTAATTTATGGAGCCAAAACATAAACTTTATCAAAAGCGGATGAAGAATATCCTCTGCGAATTTAAGAGGAAAATTCTTCGATAAATATTCGGTCCTGTGTGAGTTGGAATGCTTTGAAATAGAGGATTCAACGACGACCTATAAGAGCTATTCACAAACATCGATCTATTCAGAAAACTGAGCATCACTCCACTAACATGGCTCGAATAAGCAGAGAGACAAAGCAAAAGCGAAAGACCCCCACCTTAGTTGGCTTACGCAAGAAAAGGGTACCTCAACCCACTTGGAGCTCACAACTAGAAGGTAAAGTTAAGGAAAGACCATGCTAACTGAACAAACTAATCAATTAAGGCCCGCAATAAATTGGAGTACAATGCTCACATTTGGTCACGCCCACTTTCGGACGTGCCCTGAAATATCGTGATCCTTTCCTAAACTGAACAATTCACTTATGGAATGCCCTGCCGAGCTTTTCATTTCCTAGTCATTATAACCTCCAAACATTCAAGACCAACGTACATCGGTACCTCTCTTTCTTTCCTCCCTAACTTTGCATCGCCCGCGCTGTGTGCAATCAATTTAAGGGTACTAACAACCTCTTGAGCGCGCGCTAATTATAAAAAAAAACACTTTAGCGGCATTTAAGTAAGTGAATATTCTAAAAGAAATGAAGGAACGAATTTTGAACTGCAGGCAAAAATAAAGTAAAACTCTCATTCGTATAGTATTTCGAAAAAAAAAACAAGGGTCTGAATGTACCATTATCAAAAATAATACTAGCTATCCTTACAGCAATGGAGGGAGGGTATTGATTGGCTATAGAGAGAAGAAGCAGCTCCTATTTGGATGTGGATTTTCGACCAGGTGTTGTTAGTTGTTGAATGTGACATTCAATTGGCAAGTTCAGGTCTTCGGTCACTTAGCACTCAAAGTCATTCTGTTCTCCATCGATCTGATACACAGTCCTCACAAAATCACAAATCCTACCAATTCGCTGGATTTTTAGTGTTTGGAGTTGTTTTCTTGGTTTGGCGTCTTAAATTGAACTGTAGTTCATAATTTTTTCAAAAATGTTCCTTTCGTATTAAGGTGCAACATTTTTAAAGCATCGCAATTTCTGCATTAGCATGTAAAGGTTAGTTTAGATAAAGCAACAAGTTTTCCTGTTAAAAGAAGATACCTTTTCCATAACCTTCGATAACCCAGCTAGAATTGAGTTTACCAACTACATTCCTGTCTAAATCTTGGCTACTCTATATTCTCCTACAGTCAAGATGAAATAGGGAAAGCGGAAAGACCAAGTATATTCAAGAGCTGCATTTCAGAAGTAGGCAAAAGGTTCACTGCGCCAAATTTATGGACTCAAAGCTCAACTGAAAAAAAAACTAGGCAACATAAAGGATTTACAAACAAGGGATAATAAATTCCTAACGTAGGTCCTGGCACACAAGTAAATGCTCGAGACTATAACGAGTTATGACCGAAAAAAAATCTGATTTAAAACATTCCTATACCCGGATAGTACTTAGATAAACCCCGAGGTATTGCCATTGAAGGGGTCCTGGGCTCCTTCACTGCTGAACTATTGAAAGCTTTTTAAAATGTCTCAGCAACACTCAGTATTGCATTCTGAAAACCTGCTTAGCTCTAGGGTAACCGTTACTTCTACTCGAATCTAGTATCCAATATTCCTCCAAATGATCTCAGACTTATCAGTCTACCACCCTTCCTGCTTAAGACTGTTGACATTCTCAATCTCCACATCAAGTGCAACTCAATCACTGAAGTTTGTTAAATTGTCAGGATGCTTGCCCCCTTCTACAATCCAATGACAATCAGTCTTTCCCAAGCAGAACACAATGGTGGCATTCCTTGATACGAGTATCACGAAACCTTTGAACAGCTACACATTAACGACTCTGTCTGCAGGTTACTTCACTGCTGCTCCTGCAAAAGCAAAGCAGAAGAGGTGAACTCTCTGCTCCACTATGGAACCTTTTCTTCAGTGGGTGACTAATGAAATAATCAACTGTCTTAACGTTGACTCCAAGCATCATATTCGGGAAAGAAACTCCTGCGCCTTTTCTTTGGGCTCTTACATCCTTTAGTCTACCCACCAAGTACTGTGCTACGAGAAACAAATAAAACTTTAAGGCGAGCTCTAGTCCATTTAAACCTGAATAAATCGTGGCAATTGCCAAATATCAGACCAAATATGTCCTACACCTACATCGACACTTTACAAGAAAGAGAGCGGATCAACTCTAAATACAGCGGACACACGGGACATAATGACTTCTCCAAGAGCTCCATGAACAATGGGGAAGATAATCTGTGGCCCAAGTGTCCTCCCTCGGCACACATCAAACAGATCTTTATGATATCTGCTATACGAAGATCACAGAACTGGACAAATTCATTGAAAAGGGCCGGACAATTGGTGTCCATTCGCTGTATATGTTCGAGCTATTTCAGGTTACTGACGTTCCGTTTTTTGACTTGGTATATTCTGTCGTTGCATCTTCCCCTAAAGCCCGTTAACGCAGTTAAAGCGAATGTTTTTGAGGGGATGAGGTCTTACTACTCAATTGCTTCTAAGCCCAAAGAAACCGCGATTGGTAAGTTGATGATTCGTTTTATTTCTGCTTAGATGTTGTTGGCAGAATTCGTCTATGTTGGATGTACCTTCTTTTGAGACAATATGCTTACTTTTGCCCTCATTTACCGATAAGCCCACTGTGGCAGCCTCCGTTTAAACGTTGTGCATGCACCGATGACAGATCGTCCACACGTTCACACATTATGAAAGCTAAGGTCTTGTATGTGATGCGTATGCATCTATAGTTGTCATAGTTAAACGAGTTTCCCTTTTTGTAGACCAGGAAAATGATATTGAGATTCTATCTATCAGGCATACTTTCTTTTAAACAGATCTAAGAAATCTTCTGGAGAAGCCGATGTTCTTTCCGTCCCTTCTGCTTGTAGAGCTTATGAGCAGCTCTCATCAATTGCCGCAGCGCCACTTTATACGCTTCTTGTTTGACTATATGTGCCTGACCTCTTTTCATAAAAACAAGAGTTCTTGGTAGTAGTCGAGTGAAACCTAGCAAAACAGTTGCTGCGTTTCTGATGCCCGTTGCATTGTGGAATTCCACTGTTCTTCGGTATTTGGTGCTACCATCATGGGAGCTGTTGTGAGATTTCGGCATACGCGTTCGGCGAAGATTTTGTTGATCTCTTGCGATTAAAGCTTTTCTACAAAATACCTTCTCACCTTAGTTCTTTGTTGTTGTGGTGCTGGAGAAATCTACATTTGCACCTTGGCTGCAAAAAAAATGGAGATCTGAGTCAATATTGGCTACCCGGACGGTTCCAGCGTCTAAGTTCCAGGGTACCGGAGCCATGCTTTAGGCTATCGCAAAAGGATCAGTTTGATTAAGCATTTCATGATCCGGGGAACGCCTTCCGTGTTTATTAAAAAAAAGAAGCCGTATGCTTGTCATAGTGATTTGCCACACGGAGTGTCGTTAAGGCTATTCCTACCAGCTGGCCTAACAAAGATATTCTCTTTAGCTCATTGCTCATATACCTTGGTGACATCGTTATTGTCTTCTATAGGTGCATGGGTGCATATAAGGCTTATTTTAGCAAATTTTACCTTGATGCAGTAGAACTACAACTCTTTTAAATGCATCTCAAAGAGGACAACTCTATCCCTATCTGTTCCTGTTATGTATCTTCGCTTAAGAGGTGTCCAAGAGGTCATTCAAAAATTGTTCCTTTTAAACGTGATGTCCAGTTTTGGCCAACATTGGACATCTGCAATCAATTCTAGTTTCATTACTGCAACAATGGTATCAAATTTTTGATGAATGCGTGACTACAGCTATGTGCTTACTAACGAGGCTACATCTGAGCGCGTTCGATATTCGACGTTCTGTATTCTAAACTGCTTAATGCAGGCCAAGTTCTTTTGAAAGATTCGACGGATTCCTTTAAGGGGACGATAGCAACAGGGATAGCTCAGAGTTTTTGAGTTGAAAATAGTCGTAATTGAATGTCATCAAAGATAGACTAAGCTATCTTTATATTTTCTTTATTACTTAACTTTTTTCAGGGTCGTGGATATAGAGTTTTGTCATAACCATTCGATTTGAACGTTTCCCTACAAGTTCACCACCGACTTTCCATTGTTTAACAATGAAAATCCAACAGCAATTTCAACTTAATCAATCTACTTCTCGACCATCGCAACACTCCAACTTACAGATCTATTCCGACAGTCAATTAAAATGATCTCCAATTACTTCCAATCTGTTACTGATGCTAACGAAGCGCAAGAACAACAAAGAAGCCAATGTACGGATACCATTAGCCATGTCCACATTGTGAAGATTACCTTGTGCCGCAAGATCGCCTCCAGTTCGGATTGATTGCAAACAACTTACTCGATTAAGCAAAATATATTAAAGCAATCAAATGAAGGTGCGCCGATATCTCTATAGATTTAGATACAAATCTAATTGACTTACTCTTACTATGCCTGACTAACCAACCGGGTGCCTTTCAGAGATTTAGATCTACTGCAAATGGCCAAATTGATTTCATGTTGCCTCGTACAGTGTTGACATTTACACCTTAGAATTCAATTAACTTGCTTCACCAATCTTCCGATTAGTTGTGCAATTCTCCTGCCAATGACCGATGCAGTTCTCCCCTTGTTTCTGGAATTCTATAGAACAGTCAGAGAGTAAGTAACTAAATGAGACCAGTCATCGTTCGAAAGCAACACGAATTTCCATGGAAAAATTATGCACCTCTCTGCTGTGCTTTTACGAATACTATGAAAAAATGGAAAATTTCCTCCTTGACAGGAAAACTTTCACTGTCAAAGTGTCCTTTTTTTTGTTTGTCCTTTGTCTATCCAGGACAATTATAAGAGAGCACGATGACACTTTTAATGTTTGTTATATGGCCAGTGCACTACAAGTTCTATGATCATCACAACCACTAACTACTCCACAACAGCTCTCTATTGCAGGGAATACTGTGTCATGATAGGAACACTGCATGCCATCCAAACTGGACCTTGAAAGGACTAACTTTTCTTTGCAGAGCACCTTTAGAGTTAAAGTTAATGCGAAATTGGATGCAAATGACTTTTAGTGCATTAAAAAATAATTCCAAAACGACTCTTGGTCCAGTACAACATTCCTGTGGCAAAGAACAAAAAAAAAAAAAACCATCAAACCAGTATGCCCAGCAGGGGACATAAAATGTATTTGTAACAAGGATAAGAGACAAAGTTGACATGTTTTGAAGTGGCGAAATGCCAAAAGGGATGGAAATAGGGTTGCCGCTCCTCAAATCACAACAGAAAGTATTTTCTTATAAAAACTATTATGCTTTCTAGTTCACATTACTTCATAATATCTGGAATAAAGCTTCGATGTTGTTTCAATGAGTATTATTGCGAAAATTTAGGAGACCCATGTCCTGCCGTTTGGGTTAATTTCCATCCTTTATGTGAAGACAGCACTGAATTCGCCAATTGTGAACGGCCCTTATCGGATCGAAATACCGAAATATCAAAGTAAAATGAGAATAGCCTTTTCGAACTCAATTCTCCTGGATGACAAAGGATTTTTTAAAAAACGAAGCAACTGGCATGACGGTGAGAATAGCGTCCGTCAACTAGCTTAGTTTGGTCACCCCAGCATGTTGTTTATTTGATGTCTTAAATTTTTTTTTCCCATTAAATAGAGAGAATGATATCGGCTAAGTGACCGCCGCAAGAATTGATGACCATTCGCGCCTAATTTGAAGCATTTTCCAGCACTCTTGCCAGAACTTACGGCGATAGGTCCCCGAATTCTTGACGGATATTCTCTTTAAGGGCTTCAAGAGTCTGGGGCTTGTTGACATAGACTCTTGACTTCGAAAAACCCCAAAAAAATATATCTGGAACGGGTAAATCAGTCGATCTTGCCGGCCAGTGCAAATCGCCAAAACGAGAGATTAGCCTACCCGGAAATGCAGCACTCAGAATTTCGATTATGGCTCGTGCAGTGTGCGCCGTCGCTCCAGCCTGTTGGAACCACATGTTTTTCAGTCCCAATTCAACCAATTGAGAACGGAGAATGTCGTTAAATATGGCTCTGTAGCGCTTGCCGTCCACAGTAGTCATTTGGCCGCGGGGTTTTCGAAAAAATAATGCCCGACGACTCGTCCAGCGTAAACAGCACTTTGGAAGTAACTTTAAGCAGGTTTAATGGCTCTTCGTGGGTTGTTAGCGGATTATTGGTGCCGCAGAAGGAATATTTAGCTTATTCACATATCCACAGAGATGGAAATGGGCCTTAAAGCTCATGCTGATTTTCGATAAAAAGTTGAGCATAGGTTACACGCGTTTGGCGGCCAACAGCTAACAGCTGATGCACTGTCTGCACTTTGTAAGGCAACATCTTATGGTACAGTCTTTCACCAAAATTCTCCGTAAAGACCACCGATTGATGCCCAATTGCATGGCACGTCGTCTGATACTCCGGGGTCCTCTACGACATCTTCTACTAAAGCTGCGATATTCTCAGCAAAACGGCTGCTCCCTCGCCTGCCAGGCCTTTTCCCTTCTAGTGTTGTCCCATACTCTTCCAGACGAGAGGGCTTACACTAGCCCAGTTGGTGTTAGACGACCGGGAAATCTTTGCCGAAATTCACTCTACGCCAACACCGTCGATGAATTATTCCGCAAAAAAATAGTAACAATTATTCCGCGTTCTTTAGGAGTATAGCGATTCATGTCTTGTTGACGTGTATCTTGTATCTGTTTTCTGTTTGACGCTATTTTTCCCTCGGAATTATCTTTGAATTTATTTTAATTTTCATTGTAGGATCTCTACCATAGCCGGTCCCAAGCCAAAGTTAGAAAAGAAGGAGAGAAAACACTGAGGATAACCACATACAATGTTCTCCAGCATATATGTATGTGACTGAGTACTCAGATTTGCGCAAGCACAGTATTTCTCCGAATACGCATGTTCCATGCAAATCACAGTATGAAAGCCCCCATATTAAGGTACTTGCGCTATCATCTGAAGGATCTGGCTTTCCAAGTTAGAAGTTCTGCTGTGGGATTAACTGTTCTGTCGACATTACAGTCTGTTTGATAACATCGTACACGACAAAAATTAAAAAAGAACTTATAATAATAAAAAAAACAATTGTACTGGTCTATTTTGTTTATTTACTTGAATGCTTTTCAAATAATATGTTGTCCACTCTCCTCCATTATCAATAATTGCTTGAAGACTCCAAGGCATTCTTTCTACTAATCTTATAGAATAATCTTGAGACAAAGCTCTCCATAAAACTCGTATTTTTCGAGATAATTGTTTGACCGTCGAGATCTTCGTTCCTTGGAGCTTTAGCTTCATGAATGCCCAAACATTTTCAATGGGATTTGCATCCGGCGACTGTGATGGCCAATCTAAAACATCGACGTCATTTTCTTGTTTCCACGCACTGCACAAACGACTGCGATGTTTCGGGTCATTATCTTCTTGCAATAACTAATTCTCATTCCTTCTTTTAAACCACCTTAAGGCAGATGGTAATAAAGCCTTCATATAAATTTTGACCATGTTGGGTGCGTTTAAGTTATTTGTAAACATGAACAAATTGCCAAATCCTTGTTTTGAGAAGCATCCCCAAACGTGCACCTTTGCCGGGTGTTTGGACCGTCAAACTGGATTAATTTATTGGATTGTGGACACCAAGTATGAGTGATAGGAGACTTCACTCGAAAAAAAACGTTGTTCCAATCTCTGTCCAAATTCTCCTTGGCCCAACTGAGTCGTTTTTTTACGTGTTTTTTTGACAGTATTGGTTTCCTTATTGTGCTTCGAAATTTTACATTATTGGCTAGTAAACGTCTTCGTATCGATTCACAACACACATTTAGACCCCTTTTACGTAAAATCCCTTGTCCTCCACGTTACGATAGAAGAGGATTTTTTTCAAACACGCGTAGAATCATTTTGTCCTGCTTTTTTTGTTGTTTTTGGCGTAGACCCACGATCCGGCAAATCATTCACGTTTTTAACTTGGGAATAACGGTGCACCCACTTGATAACAAATGCTTTTGACTTTTTCATGTATTTATCAGCTGCTCCGTATGACATTTTCGGCCCTTTTGGATGCGTGCACAAGAATACTGCTTCATAACGTGATGCAAACGCGACACTCATTTTAAAATACTTCCGTCTCTGACAAAAATTGAACACTCTTTAAATTCTTTTATTCAAACCATCTTAGCAGAAGTATTTTTTTATCTGCTAATGCAAAAGCCACTTCCAAACCGGTTTTCACAAACGAGTTTTGCCGTATACGATCTTATCAAACGGACTGTAAATCACTTTTGACTTTGAACCATATATGGAATTTTTGAAGCTCACAATGAGCACAGCTTAATCGATAAAAAGCCGATATCACTGTCATACTAATGTAGAGTATGGCGACTTGATGAGTGAGACAAAAGCATGGGAAACCTCGACATCTTAAGGGTGAATCTCTTAAATTTGTCTGATAAGGTATTTTTGTTCTGCGTTGTTTAACACTTACTTTGCCCGGCACAGCGTCAACAAATTAACTAGCTGTATTACGAGAATCAGCCTTCTACGAGGAATATTTTTTAAGCACTTAGAGCAATTTATAGCCCACATAATCGGCCTACCATCGAAAAGTCTGAAACCCAATTTTCATTATTGGATAATACGCGGCGAATTAGATGATACCTAGCATGTTGCTACGGTAGCGAAAAGTGTACGCGATGGCCGTAATGTCGGCGCCGTGCTCAACAGCTTGTCGTACATAACAACCTAGCTTATTTTACACCAGGATCTTATTTCTAAGGCTTAAAAAAGTCAGTTCGTGCAAGCTTCAAGAAAATCCACTGTTTTCGTTTAAAATTTTGTACAACGATGAGGCCCATTTTTGGCTTAGGCAAGTAGTCGTATTCTAAGTACGGAGCAACCCAAAGAGAGCTGCCACTAAATCCAGACAAAACAACACTTTGGTGTGGTTTATGAACTGGTGGAACTATCGATCCGAATTTTTTTAAAACTGAAGCCAGCCGGAACGAAACTATGAATGGCAGGCGTTATCGCACCACGATAGCGGTCTATTTGCTCTTCACTCTTAGATCTTGTGACATCACAACTCTAGACTTTTTCCTTTGGGGCATTGAGAAATTGTAGGCCAGCATTGCTCAAGTTATTGGTCAAACACCACTCGTTATGCACAAATGCGTCATCAAAAATTGGAACTTCAAAATATACCAAATATGTATATATAATAGCCAAAGTTACGGCCAACATTAGAAAGAAATAATCTTGGAAAAACTAATGTAAAGAAAGGTTCTTTGGTATTATAATAAATATTACCCGATGAAGTAGATCGGTAATTTCTATAGCTGGCAGAATTCGTGCTGTTTGTCATTGGAAGAAGACAATTTTGAGGTTTAGGTTTCAGAGCAAATACCTGATTACATTCCGCAGTAAAGTTTAAATAGCCATCATAAGGCTGTTATGCGCTGATTCCCCGCAGAGGAATAGGACGGTTTTACATATTATTGATTCCACAAGCTACTCGAGAAGACTCAAGATCGTTCTTGATGCTGCGGCTCTGGCTAAACGACATTCGGGCGAAATGCTATTACAGCCATCATGAGCTTACCATATCTCAACCTGACCCAGCAGTCTCCAGATATGTCAAGCAGATAGTTCACATTGCGATCGATACAGGACTTATCTCTATGTCCTTTCTTTTAAATTGCCAATACCGAATTAGACCACTACAATGTGCAATAAGTACTTTATATGGTTTAATTGCAAGAAACTGTTGAAGTTTTCTAATCGATTCTCCCTTTTGCGAATTTGCAAGCATTAAGCGAGGGAAACAAGTACCCATAACGACATTGCCAACAGGAAATTAATGACGCTTTTCTGATGTGCTAGGTTAAATACAATAAGGACACCTCTAATTTGACGAATACTGTCGGGAAGCGCACGCAGCGAACTGAATCGAATACGAGGACGAGAGCTGCTGACGAACTCGCCACTCTACAAACAAAGGATATGGAAGGAGCACAAATGCCGAATAGAAGTAGCGATAAGGATATGAGTGCTGGTTCTAAAAATTTTAATGGATTACTTCAGATTATTTAACAACGAAGAAGACTAACTTTCCACTGTCATGAAGAGTGAAGATAATGATTTAGTAGGTAAGGAGCATACAAACGTTAACTTCAAAATATTGTCGGATGAAAGTATTGAGGTACTAGTCTCTATCACATCGTATACTAGATTTTTAGCTCTTAAGCCCCTTTATCATCAATCTAATAAGGTCTGAGAAGTACACCCTCGATTCATATTGCGTCAGATCTTGAAAAAGTCACTAAAGTTTCAGCAGTTTAAAAGGTCTCTTTTCTGGTAAATACATCAAACGATGCCAAGTTTTCATTCATCAATTGTTTAGTTTAAACAAGTCTTCGAAATGTATATATTCCACCTCACACTGTCTTTAATAGTTACGTGTATGGGCCTTCTGGTCCAGCAACCTTTTTATACTCAAATTTTAATTTTGTTTATTTTGGTTGAGCGTGCAATGGCCCTAGTTTTCGTCGTCCTAATTAAATAGTTTATTCCTCTCTCTGCTGTTGCTCTATTAGCAATTCTGACGATTCCTTAGCTTCGGTGCGACTGGTTTTTAATACTTAGAGCAGGCTACTTAGAACTTGTCGAGTTTAACTCAGAGACCTGTTTGTAAAATAAAATTCAAGAAATTTACTTCAGCTGGTACTGGTGCAAATAAATCAAGATTGGAGAACCTAGACACAAGTCTGCGACAGCAGATTCTTACTAACCCTCCAAGGAAAGTGCAAAGCTTCCCTATCAAATCCTTTCCTAACAACTAGGCTGAAAAGTTTTCAGATTCGCAAGGAAAAACTTTTTTAAGGAAATTCCAAAAGAAGAAGTTAATTTTCCAATATATTCTCCCCTGAGCTCAACGCAATTTTCACATTTATTCTCCATCTTTGCTGTCCCTATTCGGATGTGGTTTTCTTCAAAGAAATCGCTTACAGCGTCATTAATAGTTGAATAACATTGCCCAGTCAGGGAAATTATGAGTTTTGGAAACAGATGGAAGTCCAAGGGAACCAAACTGGCGAAAACGGTGGGCCTAAACATTTTGTTAAGAATTGAGCAAATGCGGCACCCATCTAGCGGAGTGCTTCCTCATATCCAATTCTACCTGCAAAATTTTGCGAACCCGTTCAGTTAAAATGCCTATGGTCTCAGCTTTCTGCGAAACTTTCAATGGAGGATCTTCCTTTACCATAGCCTGGACTTTATCGATGATTTTTGGAACAACTGCCGTTTTTTGGCCGCCGTGAACGGTGTAGTCTTTCACACTTGTTCTGCCACGTTTGATTTCTGCGGCCTATCCAAATATTGTAGATCACGAAGAGCAATCATCACTGCACACACTGGTCATGTCGACAAGAATCTCAGTGGACTAAAGCCCTTTCTTAATCATACCCTGCGGTTCTTGATTTTCTCTATTTTCCAAGGAACTCACGAGTCGATCGACTTGAATGGACTAAACTATCTGTACAGATCAACTCGAAACTTCGAGTGTGTATTGATGAAAGATGTGCCAACATACCGATAAGAAAAATAAATTTTAAAACTGTCCTCTCTGGGCGAATCTAAGAACTTTTTACCATACCGTGTATTTTGAAGATACCGGCCCCCAGAATTCGTCGATCGTTTGCTCCGTTGACGGTGGTGACATACTAGGTGGGGTGAAAAGTAACCTCCTTGGGAATGAAAAAAAAAATAATTTTTAAATGTTTATTTTATTTTATTCAATATACAGGTGAGTCTTGATTATCCATGATGGTCGGGACCGGAAGCATTCTGGATAATCAATTTTCCCGGTTAATCGAGTAAACATTTTTATTAGTTTTTTTAATTAATAAATTAATGTTGGTGTACATATTTATAAAATTATAAAATAATTCAAGTATTTAACGTACATGTTTAAGTAATATAAAGAAAAAATAATAATTTTGCCAGAAAATCAAAACACCAAAGAGTAACAAGAGATGGGGAACGTTGCGCTAACTAAAGCACGTGTGTATATACACGTGTTACTGATGATATGCAAACAAGGGAATTTCCCTTCTTCGTTTTTTCATATTGTGTTTGATTGTTCAAAAATAATCGAAAAAAATTCGGATCTTCTTATCCTTTTATTAACCCTTTCCTCGCTATACGAACTTATGCGTAACGAGTTTCCCATTTTTACTGCATTGGCTAATGTCGCAGACCGCAGAACGCGTCTACATAATGCTCGGTCCTGGATCGCTTCAGTGGTAAGCCCCAGGTGTTGTTGCGCATTTGCCATCTGAGAAATCCAGGAATTCTTTTTCCGACCTCGTTTTCTTACAGTTGGAGTGACCGTAGTTGATAGTGCCTTTTTAACCGGATTTTCCGCAGATCTTCTTTGAACGTGGCAATACCAACTTATACTATTCGCCTCAAGCTGTTCGGTTACCGAATTCTTTATATGTAGACTTCCTCTTATACGCGTAGATCTAATACAATCGCGTTTAGTGACTCCACTAGACATCCTTAACATTTTCATTTCCGCTGCCGTCATTTTGTTTTTAAACGCTTCGTACATTATCCAGCACTGTGAACCATATATAAGAGCTGGTCTAACAACCGTGGTGTAGAGTTTCCCCTTTAATTTAAGTGGAAATTTTCGGTCGCAAAAGATTCCCGAATTTTCCCGCCATTTCATCCATCCCACACTCACTCTGTGGTTTACGTCGTTGTCACATTTCGCTTCCATGTTAAAGATTGATCTTAAGTACTTAAGATAGTGCTTTTCGGAAGAATTATTCCGTCTAACATTATACCCGGAACAGGTCGCAACGGATGCGCAAATGGGCACGTCAAATGCTCCGTCTTTGAACGACTTATTTTAAGCCCGTTTCTCTCTAGCGCATTTCTCCATGAATCTAAGGCGTTCTGTAAATCTTCGATGTTATCGCTAAGTATAACTGCGTCGTCAGCGAAGAGAATTGGCGTTACATTTGCTTCGCGTATGCAGTCTTTTAAAAGATAGTCGAATACTAGGTTAAAGAGGAAAGGGCTAAGTACGCTTCCTTGATGCACTAACTGGAAATTGTCTCGTAAGTCCAGCAGAGCTTTTAACCGCAGTTTTCACGTTTCCGTACATGTCTTGTATTATACTAACATACGTTTCCGGTACGTTTTGAGACCTCAGCGCGGCCCATATGAGATCCCTAGGCACTCGATCGAATGCTTTCTCGAGGTCGATAAATACCATGTGTAAATCCTTAGACGAATCTCGGTGCTTTTCCATTATTATTCGTATTATCGTATCGTATCGTATTATCCCGTATAATGGAGGTACGTAATATCACGGTTAATCGATGCAAAAAAAATGTTGAATTTTTTCTTTCACGGATAATTGATGTTACCGGTTAATCGAATCACGGATAATCGAGATTCACCTGTAGTCCCCTTTTAAATTGATACACCCCAGAAAACCGACGCCATAACCTTTCCGACCCATTGAGACTCCCTCGGCCGCTTCGGAGCACTCTTTCTGTTCTCTGGTGTGTAATAGAGGATTCAGGATCCATCAACAGTTACCAATCGACGCCAAAAGTCCAATCACTCTTTCGAAATGCTCTCGCGTTCGTGTTTTTGGTCAAAAGTGAGCATGCGCCTCACCCAGCGGCAGGATAACTTTTTCATATGCAGAATATTGCCCAAAATATAGCGTGTGCGCTCAGTACTAATCTTTGTAGTATCTGCTAGCTCGCGCACCTTCACTTTCCGGTCAGCCAAAACCATTTCATGTATTTTTTTGACATTGTCCCCTGTAACCGCATAGGAGGGCCTGTCGCTGCGGACTTGATGGGTAGTGGAGTTGCGGCCACCATGAAACTCTCGAAACCAAAACTTGACGGTGTAATCTAACTTTTCTTTTGTTTCATTCGCCGTTTTGCCTCTCAAAAAATAATGTTTTATGAGAGAACGAAAATCGTTTTTGTCCATACTCAACATGATGCCAAACACGTCAACAACATTCAGCTGTCAAAACAAACCTAAAGACAGTATCGCACTGAAATTTGGCATGTCTGCCTAAATATGAACGGACTTCAAGGCACCATAACCTTTTTTGCAGTAGCAATGCATTCTGGCGGTCAAGGAGGTTACTTTTCACCCCACCTAGTATTTTCAAGCCATCACATGCTCTTCATTCTCTCAATGCCTCCACCAATGAAAGTACTTACTCTCAATTTGTGAATACGTTTATGTGTGAACTGCCAACGGATCAAAGGATTAAAAAAGTAGAAAGTAAACCTGTGAATATAATATCCAGCTGTCAATCGGATACGTCTATGCAACGGACTCTATGGGACAGGACCTAGAATATAAATCTTTCCCTGGACAAGAGTAAGAGTAACCTTATATAACAAGAAAATAGCAGCAGCAGAGACCAGCTAACGTGAGCCACCTTCAGTTGGGCCCACGAATTCCTTTTCGATTTGGTACCCAATCTGAGACGAGGTCCTCTACATCGTAATAGGAGACAAGATGAACAACTTTTACTTTAGTTGTCAGAGGTTGACAACATTACCTTTTCAGATCTTTTTGAATTCCCTTAAACCATCCTCGTAAACTAACAGATGCAAATAAGTCATATTCATCGTAGAATAGTCTGGAAAAGTAACTCTTTCAGATTTCAGTTACCAATTGTAAAGTTTCATTCACAGCTTAGCGAGATGCAAATACGAACGAGCGAATTTTGAGGTTAAATTCGCTCGAATGTTTAGGTCGTACGAATGCAGATTGAGTTCCACATTTGTGGAATGTGAGTAAAATTTGACAGTTCGCAGTCGGTTATTTGCACAAAAATAACCGAATCATTGATTTCTTTGCAAAATCTGCAGTTGAATTAAGCTTTGAGCTTTTGGAATAGTAAAATTGTCAATTGTCTGTCTTAAATTCGCTAAGCTATGACTGGACCTTAACTGGAAGAAGTAGTAAGTCTCTATCTTTATTTGTGAAGGCTTCCTGCCCTTCGCTCGTTCATTTAACATTTGACATCGTCAAAAAATAATTAATTTTTTTGTTTTCAGCAAAGCTTCTCCAGATCCTATCTTTTGCACTTCATAAAAGTATTCCATGCTTAAAGTGACTACGATTTACACTGATACTATTCTAAAGAGTTGCTCTCTATGCGCCTATTATTCATGAATTTGTAGTAAAATGGACTTCCATTGTGTCCGATGGATATAAGATACAGGCTGCACCAATTAATCTCATATACTTGATACTGTCAGGACAAGACTTCTCGAAGAGTTATAAGAAATTGATAGAACAACGCGAAGCAATCTTATATGAGTATAAGGAAAAAGGTATGTATAATAGGAAAAAGGTCGTCGGGAAGGACTTGATATGTAAGGACATATAATGCTCACTAAAAAATATCTCAAAAAGGAATACAAAATTTTCCAAAACAGGGTGGCAATCCTTGGCAACCAGTAGGTACTCGTATACCACAACCACAAGATACAAAATAATGCAAACCGCGTAATACTCGTACTTTCTCCAATGCACGAAAACCTTCTTTTCCTCTTTTCCATTTAACAGGACCACTACAACAATGCTGATGATGATGACGATGTCCTTTCAAAGAAATTGAATAAGTACTCAAGAAGAAAATTTTTTTACCGCATTTGCAAGAATGAAAAAAAAAACAAAAAGACGACAGAGAACCGAAGATACAACAGTGACTATCCTTGTGGTTATCTATGTCTTCAGATTATTACTATTATCCTTGGTTGTCCTTCCGATGGAAGTGACTGAAATGGGTAGAAATGATTGCAGGGGCAAGAGTGACGAAGCACCCCGAGCAAATCCCAGTCTTGATGCTGATGGCGGCAATAGAATGTACTTTGGATAATTACATTAGCATATAAAGGATTTCAAACTGCAACGCGATTTAGAATCGCGAAAAGTACTCCAGGACGATTTCAATTACAGCAAATGGGATGAGAGTGTTTTAAAAGGATTTTTACGTACTTATGAATGTTATCTACGAGTTCGAAGGGACTCCTTCTATGCAGTTGATTTTCGGAAATCAAATAGTCTTTTGTTTGATTAAGATGAGATGACGAAATGGAATTAGTTCCTTTTGATGACACTGAATTAAAGTTTCCAATGACAATTTGATGATGGTTTTGAAGAAAAGTTTGGTTTGTGGTGATCGTTTGGGTGTTTAAGAAGAATTAGAAGTGGCCTTCGTACATGATAAAATGATAGTATGCGTCAAAGTTAAAATACAGCGGTCGCACAAAGACCGAGCAGAGATAATCCACCTTCAGGTTTACTAGAAAATTCGATTTTCAGGGTGTCCCGGTTTCACAAGAACATGCGAAGACTAAAAGAGCCGAGTCTCCTGCGACAGTAAAATAAAGCAAGTGGCTCACCGCATGGCACTAATTAAAGGGAATATATTTTCTAAAATGGAAACCAATCGGCTCAATAGTTTGTTGAAGGCCATTGAATAAGATACCGCGCTGATTGAGTTCTACACAATGGAATGAAAGGCTCAGTAAACCCAGATTCCTTCAGCTTGGGCAAAAGTTTATGCAATTCCATATTATTTGCCACTAGGATATTGACGGCTTGGTTTAAAGATAGAGTGAGGAACTCCACCATCATCTAGTGCTGCGATCTGACAGCCCTGAGTGGCACATCAACTCTGGTTATTTTATCGCTGGATATTCGTCTCTGAGCAAGAGACAGTGATAATAAAAAGATTACAGAACAAACTATGGCGAAATTTAATTCATGTCGTTGTATCTCCTCCTCCACTCACGATCAATGTAGACGGGACCGAAGACCACTCTAAAGAAAATTCGCAAAAGCAAGAGTTATTTTTCGTTTGATCTCAGCGCTGGTGTCGTTGTCTGTACTTATAGCAGAGCCTAGGTAGACAAAGTCCTTAACTTCCTCAAAGTTATACCTGTAAAGGGTGACGTTCTGTCCGAGACGTCGATGTTCAGTGTCTTCTTTGCTTAAAAGCATGTACTTATTCTTGCCCTCGTTGACTGCTAAACCCATTTTCGCCGCTTCTGTCTCAATAATTGCAAAGGTGCCACTGACATCAGTCTGCTTTCTTCCAATTATGTCAATATCATCGGCGTATGCGAGTAATTGGACGGACTTTAGAAAGATTTTGCTTCTTGTGTTCGCGCCTGAGTCTTGCGCTATTACTCGTATTTCAAGAATGATGTTGAAGAAATCGCATGACAGCGCATCTAAATCGTTTATTGACATCAAAAGTCCCCGTGAGATGTTTACCGACCTCGATGGAGCAGCGTGCATTCTCCATCATCATCCAACTTATAGAGGTAGAGGTATTTAGTTTGAAATGCTTTTTCCAAATCTACAGCATCGAATGAGACAAAAACGTTCGAATCTCATTCGTGTATTACCATCTCTCAATTTTCTCAACCGCGCGCTCCTTCTCCTTCCTCCTGAGACGCCGCTGTTTGTCTCTCCTCTTCTGCCCATAGCACTCCTGAGCAGCTTTAGTCCTTGTATACACTGTCGCTTTGTAAGCATCTTGCTTAGCTGCATGCGCTTGCTGGCACTCGTCATCAAACCAACATTTTAGTCGAATTAAGAAACCCAGCACATCAGAAGCGGGATCTCTAATGGCTTTTTGGCAGTGTTCACGATTGCCTTCGAAACTTGACAAAGACTCGATCGGAAAAAGGACTTGGGAATATCTTGCAATTGTAGCCGTCTGACGTCGAAATTCCTTACAGCATTAACTTGCCTTTGCGCTGTTCGAGATATCCTCCATCGTACTTTGGCTATAACAAGGTAATGCTCCGAGTCGATGTTGGCTCCTCGGAACGTTTGGAAGTCCATAATACTGGAGGAGTCTCTTGCGTCGATTGCAAAGTGGTCAATCTGGTTGATGGTTTATTGAAAAGGAGTTCTCCACGTTTAACTACGACAATGTTTCGTCCCTCCACAAAGTCGATTAGCCTGAATCCGTAATCGAAGGTGATGTCATGTAGGCTATTCCTCCCAACAAAACTACCAAAGATGCTCTCTCTTCCTTGCTTGGCATTAAAAACGTCTAAAATAATTTTAATGTCATAGCTAGGTCATAGAAGCTATCTTTGTTTTCGTCATCTTTCTCCTCCGTTGGGATGTACTCGCATATAAGACAAATTTAGTCTTGAAACGAATTGCTACGAGGAGATCGTTTACATCCCAAAAACACAAGACTTCTTGCCTAAAACTGCCTCCAACAACATATCCCCATCTAGTGAGCGTTACTTTTGTGTCGTTAATTATCTCCGTAGTAAATGCCGTAGTTTTTTATGTTCTGTTTGTCCGGCCCATCCCTTCGCATTTCTCGCAGTCCAATGCCTCCGCTAGTCGTTCGCCTGTAAGTGTCTATTAAGAGACCTAACATTCCACGTGTCTATCCGAAATTCGGTGCCCTTAATTCGTTCGGAGGGGTTGTCAGCAGTAAATACGTCTGTTGGTCCATTTGGGGCTCATTCGCCACCATCTCTTAGTGTTTGGAATCGTTACCGGCATAAGTTTCACTTATGTTGGAATAGCCCGGATCATTTGTTTTGTGTCGGGATTACACTTCTCCGTTAATTCTATTTGGGGAGCTTATCCCGTTTGTAGTGCTGCTATTATTTTCTGCTATCAGCTCCCGTCGAGTCAAGATGGACATCGACCAATACCAGATGGTTATATCCCCAGCATGCGTTTGTTTCGAAATTGTTATGGTTCTTCCATTGGCCCATCAAAGGCCCATTTCGAACTTCAGAAACTTTTTTCATACCAATGTACTACCTGCTGAGGTTTCTCGTTGACACTACTCGGGTAAGCATCTAACTGGCAAATCCAATTTTAAATAAATTAACCTTATCGCCATTATCAGAGGTATGACCAACCATTTCGTTGGCATCGAATGATGATTGGCTCTCATTAAATATCCAGTTCCGTTGATTGTAATTCAAAATGTAAATATCGCCCAACTAATCCGCGCCACCATACGCCGTCAGTGTCCACATAACCCCACCTCCACCACCGAGTGGCTGAATAACCAATATTTGCTGTTAGAACCAAGGGACTGCACTTCGATTGTTTATCATGGGTAAATCATGAAAATCCGATCCCATCGGAGGCACACATGTTGCAGTGTTCCAGCCAAGGCCAGGACGAGGCACACGACTAGGGTGTTTGTATCTATCACTCAGCTTAGCTTGTATTATGCATTCGTAAATATAGAACCATGAGCATGGTGTCTGATGTTCAACAGTCCATAAAAGCCACGAGCTGCGTTACAACCCCAAAGCGTTGCTGCAAGGATGTTTTATTTTTTTTGTTCTCTCTCTAAAGCTCACAATGCCCAATAGTCAGAAATTAGTGCGTTTCCCACTCGTGTGCCTGGATATATTTAGATTTCCATTAATTAACAATCATGCTGATTTTAGTCGCTACACCAGAGATGGGCATGGGGCTGGTCGGCAATTAAAACTGCTGAATGGCAATCGACAAACCTAATCTCCTGTGCAAAGCAACGAAATCACTCAATCGAGAAGAGACGATCAAATCTAATCTACTCATTGTGTAGGAGTCTGAATGATTTAGAATTTGTATAGAATGCAAAATTTATTACCAAACACTGACAGTAAACGGTGCGTATGCGCGATATTTTGCCCAAACAAATGAAACATAGAATCTTTTCGTACAGACTCTTGCAATACCAGTACATTCAAATATTTGCGAGGATTACGAGAACTGACACGAGTAGAATGTTGGATGTGAACTCAAAATCTGGTTGATATTAGTTCTTTTTAAGATACTTGTCTTCCCAAACAGTTGTCTTTCCCTTATTGAATGGGGGAATAAGAGTACTTTCGGTGTATATGTACTTAACTCTCTATTTTCACAAACTCCGTAGGTGAAATGAGCTTTGACCTTATACATCGACTACAACAGTCCGTCAGAACTATGGAAAGCGTCTGAATAGCTTGAAGTGCCGTAGGATTACTATCTGTTTTATGCCTGATTGCGAATAACCTCGTTTATATAGTTGAACCATGATGACCCACTAGCTAGTCAGGATATCTATTAGTCGAAACCTTCGGTGACAGTCTCATATAGGAACATATTCTTTTTCTTTCTTCAGACAAAGGTACTCGTAGCAGCACCCACAACGTCAGCTTTGAGTACCTGCGTACTGATGCGAGCGTAGGCCGGACATTCACAGAGATAGTGGCCACTTTCACAGAATGTTACAGAATTTTACTTATGCTCAGCACACTTAAGTTCTTAGCATGGACGTAGTGGCCCATCACGATCATAGTAAACAGCCTGCAATCTGTCCAGGAAATCACTAATCCCCTAGAATGGGAAGCATTCGTCTGCCATCAACCTAGACAGTCATGACATCTGCAGTTATCCCCTTATAAAACCTTTTTGTCAATGAAAACCTTAGACGAGGACGAGGGCAATTGTAACATAGGTTCGGTTACTAAAAAATCCTCCTCTAAACCTGGATTAGTAATTTCATCTTTCGGCCTTTCAACAGCGTTCAATCAACTTATGAGTTCTCTAACTGGCTTGGAAGTCGTCAGGGGTTTTAACAAAGCCTTACGCGCAGATTGTCCGTCACTATATATGCAAATGCTTCATCACTTCCATCGATTCATCGCAACATCAGGATTCGTTTTGCTTATGAAAAGTGAAATCCAATGTTGATGTCCTACGAAAAGACACAAGTGCGCCATCCTAAGTCAGTTTTGGAGACATTCGTGAAGACCCTTCCTGGCTCAGATTCCGACGGAAACCATTCCATTGCACAGAGAAAGTCGATCTCGTATTTTGTTTAGTAAAAAAGTTTCAAGGACCAACATCAAAGGAACGTCGAAGCGCAACCTCATCAAAGCTCCAGTGCACGTTGTACCAAAGAGCTCATCTCTTTCAACGAATTATGGCTAAGTTAGTGAGGCCCATTATATGAATATCAAGAAAAGGAGGAAGGAAGTCTCTGTAACAAGACCTTATGCTTGCGCCGACCGAAGTAACAGCGCCTTGGAGGTTTTTCACGTGACATGCCCTCTCAAAATAAGTTTTTGTCTAAGATGCCATTAAGCATTAGATAAGTCAAATGGCTGGTGAGTCATTCAAGGCGATCATTCATTGATACCCCATTCATAAGATATGCCAAGTCTTTGGTTACTTGCTGTGTTTACTGATGCTGTTTCAGTATTGAAGCGAATGTTTAGAGGAAGAATTTTTCGACTTACAGATGATTCTGCAGCCACAAGTAACTGTCAATACACATATCTTACCGATAAGCCTAGTAAATACTAGCAAATGAATATTTTTTAAATACTTTTAAAAAGGCCTCTATTTACCTTGTAACCAGTACGCACGTTATGTACTCCACTGCTCAAACAAGGACGTGTGTTTCAATGACTCTATATTTGGATATCGAGTAGAGCAAGCTAGAGCATCTAAAACGAACCATAGTTTGTAGACTAATGGATTGAAGTCTGGGCTACCAGATGGCCAATCATCTGTGGACTGTTGGAAAGGTGATTTTTAGTCATGTAAGTTTAATTTTAGGTTCTCTTTAACGCTCGTTTGATGAACTTTCGCAGAAATTCTGACACCTTTCTCGGGTACTTCATCGTAGGCGACTCGCCACAAAGTAATTACAGAAGCTTGGTGGTGACAGGTCGTTAGATTTTAGCATACAGTCTATCATTCTGTTTGTTGACGGTGAAAATTCCTCGTCAGTAAAAAGAATTTGACTGCAGTCTGTGGTTCTTCTTGTACTAGTGAAAAACGACTTTTGATTTTGGCTTACGTTTGTTTTCCTTGCTTCTAAGAGTAAGTGCCCGGTGTATCTCTATTATACGTTGAGTCTCATAAAATGTTTTGCTGTCCTTCGTCTGAGATTTGAACAGTGCGCAGAGGGCCGGATATTGTGACGCGTAGAAGATCAGTTCGAAATTCCCAAAATTCATTACGATTTTTTCGGACTGTGTCCGACTCATATGTTTGTTGATCTAATCAACACTAAAACGCAGCAGCGTTAATCTGAAATTCCATTGAGAATAACTTCAAACTGCACAAAATAATCACTTTTATTGGAAGTGTTGCTATTAATAGTCCGAGGTTGCAATTTCTATGCCGATTGTTGTGCTGTGCTGACAATGCGGTGCTCTGTTTGAAGATGAAGAAATTTTTCGAAATTGTTTCTACCAATGCTAAGGAAGTTTTTCGCGGATTAGAATACCTAGAAATCTTCTTCTTTCAGCTTTGTCCTCATTTTTTTTGGGTTCTCAAGGATCTGCTTCCCACTGACATGTTAACCAGGAATTCAAATGAATACATCACTAGAATAATCGACTTTCAGCTGCTTTCAGAAATTCTATCCAAGAAGTTCATGAATATCAGCCAGAGATACTCATCGAGCAGGGAAAAAATCTTACTCCCAAGCAATTTCGAAGGACTCACTCATTTCCAGAAATCCGAATTCCGTAATTCAAAATATCTATATTCAGGAGAAACTATCTATTATAGCAGTCCTTTAGCATAAAGAGATTCGAACTTCTCAATCATACTCAAATCATTAGATGCGTAAGCAGAAATATATTTCAACAAACAAGATGTCGTTGAAAGAGAGCTGTTTCTTGGACGATAATATCAGAAATTGTATCTTATAGCTTCATATGGGCACACACAAACTAAGGACTTTATTATTCAAGACACGTAGAAGCAATGAAACAGACAGCATCATACTCGTGCATTGGTTGAACAACAAGACTATCCTATAGGATGACGAGTCAAACAAGTTTTTTTGCCACCAATTCAACTACGAGTAAAAGTACTTCAGTCATACTACGGTTCTCAACGACAAGGTGTTCTTCTAACCACAGCAGTAGTGGTAGCAACAAATTGTGATGGGCATCGAAAAGAGTTGAGAGCGCTTATAAGCCTGGGATCCCAAGCTACTTTTATAACAGAAACAGCAGCTCGTTCCTTACGGCAAGGAGCAACGACTTCTGTTATGACAAGAAGCAAGGTGGGTATCATTGTAAAACGCCGAATTAAATCAGATTTTAAACTTTTGGTCCTTGCACTTGTGTAATGAAATCGAACTCAGCTTGCTCGTGATGAAAACAAGATAGAAAATATGTATATCCCTACTTGTTTCCTAAATGTGGCGCTACAGTTTGGGTTGGACCTGGGCCCAAGCCAACAGGAGTCTCGAGCGTGCTCGGTTTTCGCTAGCTGCCTTCAGTTTCAAACGCCTAGTTGGCTTACTTCCCTTTCCACTTGCGTGCGCCAATTGAGTCGTCATCTTCCTCTACTGCGCTGTCCCTCGGGAGCGGATTCAAAAACTTTTTTTACCCAGCCATCTCAGTCGTTGGACCTTTACTCTTTTGGCTGAATTGATGTCGCTGTCCAGTCCATACAGTTCTTCGTTTTATCTTCTTTTCCTCTCATCTTCAATGCATCACTCGAAGAATTTTCCTCTTAAAGCTCTTGGCTGCACCCTTATTCAGTTTTGATAATGCCCATGCTTATGCACAAGGTTGCAGCGATTGGCAAGAGTATTCTTCGTTTGATTTCAGCGCTGGTTTCGTTTTCTGAATTGACAACGGATAAAGTCCTTAGCTACCTCAAAGTTATATCTGTCGAGGATGACGTTCTGTCCGGGACGTCGTTGTGGAGAGTGTACCTTTGGCTTGAAAGCATATATGTACTTGGCCTTGCCCTCGTTGACCGCTAAACCCATTTTCGCCATTCCGTCTCAATACTTGCAAAAGCGCCACTGACATCACGCTGCCTTCTTCGAATTATGTCAATATTGTCGGCGTATGCGATTAATTGGAGGGACTGTTGAAAGATTGTGCCTCTTGTTTGCGTATGAGTTTTACAGTATTTTTTCAAGTACGATGTTGAAGAAATCGCATGACAGCGCATCGCCTTAGATAAATTCTTTTTTGACATCGAAGGTCTCAGTGAGGTCCTTACCGATAGTGCATATCTATCGTCATCGTGTCTGTATTTTTCAGTTTTAGTCTCTTTGCGTGTTTCATCAGTAGACAGTGTTCTGTTAGTATTCCTATTAGCGTCCTTAGCTTATCCCTATTCAGTTTAATAAGCTTCCTAGATCTGTTACCGTCGAGAAGTGGCCATAGAGCCTTTGATACCCTATCTCCTTCCAGGTTCAGCCACCTTATGCTGGCGGCCTTTATGATTTTTTCCTCAATAGTGCCCCTTACTGTGCAGAGGGGTGGTTTGACATCAGCAACCTCACTGTTGTCGAGTAGCCCTCCTCTTCTTGCAAGCTCGTCTGCTATGTAATGGCTATGGAAGCCATTCTCTGAACCGCCGCTAATTTTCGGTCCTTTTCTTAGTTGTTGCTTTCCATATGTCAGTATGGGTCTCACCACTACCGTATATAACCAGTACACCATAGCAGGTTTTAGGCCCCAAATTTTTCCCACAGTTCTTTTGCATCCGAAAAGAGCATTATATCCCTTTTCGATACTTTCCGCTACGTTGAGATCCCAATTCAGTTTCTTATCTAGAATAACGCCAAGATACTTCTCACTATCCGAAAGGGACAGATCCACCCCGCCGAATTTTGGCAGTGTGAATTTGCGGTATCTTGTACTTTCTGGTTAAAAGAACCAGTTCCGTTTTGGAGGGATTGACATTGAGACCACAGCTGCATGCTCAATTGCTGATCATCTTCAAGGTAAGCTCCATGATCTCACTTAAAGTGTTTAAGTATTTTCCCTGCACTATAATGACCACGTCATCCGCGTATGCCTAGGCGCTAATGCCCATTGAATTAAGCTCTATGAGAATGTCATTTATGACCAGTACCCAAAGGTGTGCCGAGCCGAGCTTTGTCCAATGGAACAGTTTATTACCCTACCTGCAAGCATGTTGCAGATCCAATTTGTTATCCCTTGTTCTATGTTTGCGTCTACTAAAGCACCTTTGATGGAGCTGAGCTTCACGTTATTGAAGGCCCCTTCTATATCTAGGAAGGCCGCCATCGCAAACTCACCGAAGTGTAGACTTCTTTCGATTTTCCCCATCACCTCATGATGGGCGGTTTCCACGGATTTGCCCTTCATGTAGGCTTTAAAATCGACTTAAAATCGATATATATAAACGTGTGTCGATCTGAAGCTCATGGGCTTAGGCTTACACATGAAACGGCAGATAAGGTCTTGTAGGCGATGTATAGAAGACTGATGCCACGGAGAAAGTATATCAAAGCAATTGAAAAACTAATTTGGTTCGGTCAAAGTTTCCTTACAGCTATTGACATGATACCTATATATTGTTTACACAGACAACATCCTTGTTGGCATTCAAATTGGTTCGCTCATCGCTCAAACACCTATTTATTTTGGGCTTAGATATTTCATTTATCAGAGCTGTACCGGATTGCTTCATCTGGAAAAGCAATTTCTACCTCTATCTATCCACAAATGAAACACGGAGTTCATGAATGTGTTTATAGAATTGGGTCATGTGGTCGAGATTAAAACATTCCAAAAACCATCAAACAACACATTCTAGGAGCATATGCCACATAATTAAATTTCAATGTCGGACAGCATAATTAGAACCGCCATTAATTTCCTCAACCAGAGTAAGGCCTAACTAAATAATACTTAGACTTCACGACAATCATTATGAGATGACGAGGACACCGAAACGTATTCACAGCTGACATGGAAAGGATATTTTGCATCAATACTCTCAGTGTTTAATTTGGAAAAACACACAAAACTATTTGATTAAGCACCAGATTGTAGGAACCTATTATTACGGAGACGAGGAATCACTCAAGCCAAATGCAAGGAAGCACAGTACCAGCTAATTAAATTGGGTTGTCACCTTAGATTATGGACAGCATTAAATAACCATCCCAACATTTGAAAAATGTTGATGCATCACTGCCGATAATACACATCAGGTTGGCTATTTTTGGGGTTGTTGACTCCTATCGTTTTATGGTTATTAAAAAAAATATGTATACAGCTTCAGCTAACATCTTTAATGTCTTTCTCTTGTAACATGTGCTCAGTTTTTCAAAATAGATAAACCACCTTGCACACAACAGGTAGCCTCCATCTAACTAACAATAACATCATGTACATCTTAATGAAGCAATTTCCGTCTAACATTGCGATCGTGATCGTACAATTATAAACCGTGTGTATGCCATACCCCCCACATCACTAATCATCAACCATCAGCCACTAGTTATGAGCCACCATCCCACTAGCCACTAACCACCATCGTCATTTTACATTTTACTGCGCAGTGAAATTTCCCTCATTCAAACAAATCACCATTGTAATGGCGTAATTTAGCAAAATAGCTTTGCAGAGTAGAGGACAACGAAAAGAGTTTAATCCCTCAATGCACACAAATGAAATACATATCCGCTTCCCCCTGCACCGTCAAACGAAATATTCCTTAAATTCCGCAAAACAAAAAAAACAAAAAAAAAGCTGCGGTTGGCCACACTATCATCCAATTCGCGGGCTCTTATTTCAATATAATAAAAAAAAAACCCATAAGCATTCTGCCTCCTTGCCCCATCTATCTCTGGACAATCTTTCTTTGTGTGATGGCTTGAGGTTCTTCCAAAGCACAGCATTTCGACAATGGCCACCTTGTTGTTGTTGTTGTTGTTGTTAGAAGAAGCAGGAGCTGCATCAGACAAGGCCCTAAGCCCAACACCATATAACAGTGGAAAAAACGAAAAATAGCCTGTGGAGACGAATGAAACGATAAGGACGGTGCTGAAGTTGGTCGCGAGCTTAAAGAAACCAAATAAAGGATAATAAAAATTTGTGTTTACTTAATTCGAAATGCTAGAGGGGTGTGAAGAGGAGTAAGAGAGTTATTTTCTTTCTCGGTTTTTCCATTTGGGTTATCCTTTTGGATGCGCAATAAGGAAGTACGAATTGGTTGCAGAGAAAAAAATTCATTAAATCCAAGACAAACGGGTAGATTGCGGTTTGAAGTTTTGCATGCCATACACTATGGTTTGGCGATTTTGAAAAGATGTCGTAACTAAGCTGGAGAAATGTATTTCCGGGATCTTTCCATCATAAGTTCTTTTTTTTAGATAAAAAAAGTCCATACTCTCAATAACCCTTTAGAGGATCGGACTATCATACAAGACTACTGAAATTCTGTTTAAAAGTTGGACAATATTTTTGCAGCAAGATCACGATGGACAAGCACCCACTATCGGAATTATGCTTAAGGATTACGGATTCACTGGATTGGTATAGCTACAACAGGCGAACTAAGCATTAGTAACAATTTGCCTCTGCTGCACCCAAAATTCATTAGAGTGAACGAGGAGTTTTTGACATTGCCCTGACCTTCTGGAAAGATTCTATCTAAAGAATCTTCAGCGAAGCGACAACAGCGCTCTAATTGAAAGATTCTTAATTTCTTCATGCGGTACTCAACCGACTAGCAGGCCACTCTAGAACTAACAACTATACGTAGATTGTAGCGCTAACAGAGTAAGTATGTCAATAATAATTGAGCATTTTTAAAGCACGTTTTGGTCAAAATCATACCTCTTTACGCAAATTACTGAGCGAAATTCAATCATTATTGCTCTCAACCCTAAGAAAATTGCAAATAAGAACGAGATTGCTGTCATTTTGGTAGCTGTTCGTAGGGGTATCATTTATCAGTATTTGGATTAGGCCAACCGTGCAAAAATCAAGCGCTATACTTTCTTAATTAGCAGTGGTCCCCACTAACTTCATAAGTAAACCCTAACTCAGGAAGGCTGAAATAGCAAGCGTATGCTCAGCCAGAAGCAAAATGCTAACTCATGCCGTGATGTAAAAAGCCAACTTACACAAAAATGGATTCACTGTTGTCGACGCTTGTAAACGTTATAGGACAACGATCTTCAGATCTACGCTTGGAATTTCCCTACCTTTAAAAGGTCACTTGAAGACAAGCAATTAACAGAGGCCATTGACTGTTGTACCGCAGATAACACATGTAGCAAAACTAGAAGCGTACAAAGCAGCAAAGGACGTGAGCACTACGAGCAGAAAAGATGGGAAGAACATCGATATTTAGAGGCTGTTCTACTGGCGATGGCGATGGTTTGATAGTTAGCTCATTGGACTATCACGCAGAGAGTCTGGGTTCGATTTCTGGCTGGGTCACCAACAATTTTTCAAATCGCCATCACCCTTTCGGCGGGCAATGGCAAACTCCCGAAAGTAAAACTGCCTACGAAAAAGCTTCTAAGGAGTGCCGTCCGGACTCGGCAGTAAACCGTAGGCCCCGCTCAGATGTGACAAAAATGACAACATGAGCAACACAAATGAGTGTCAAGAAGCTAGGCCGCCATGGCCCATACCGGGTTGCCAGCGCTATAGAGTTTTTTTTTTTTTTTTTTTTTTTTTTTTTTTTTCTACTGGCATCAATACGGAAGTTTTACCAACAGATTAAAAGAACTGATCAAGAAAAGATGGCTCGTACAGAAACTTGTATGCATAAATAAAGAAATCTTGGAGTAGAGCTACACTGAATGGTAAAAATATGGAAACATTTTTTCTGAAGACTAGAAGTGGGAAGAAGGAAGCCCAATATCTAGAATACACCACTCAAAACTTCTGTACTGCTCGCCAAAACGAAGAAGGGATAGCAATATCTAAGCTGAAATTCAACAAAGCCCCTGGACCTGATCGAGGTGTTCAAAGCCGCTTAAAATGACTTCGCAGAGAACATATACCAATTCATTTCCCAGATCTTGGCAGAAGAGTGTATGCCTAACGAATAGAATCTCAATATCGTCTGCCCCGATCCATAAAAAAGGAGAACATCAACTACGCCTATAGATGTATAAATCTTCTCAACATTGCATGCGAGACGCCCATATTATGTAAACGTGAGCCCGTAAGGAATTCAAGGCTTCTACTGCAAGGTGGACTAATAACTAGTCGAAGGTCAACCTATATGGGCTTTAATGCGTTCAGGAGTATAGCAAGTACGGTAGATAAAATCCTGTACTCGAAGTTGAGAAGCAGATTCCTGGCATAGTTCTCGCGGATCTGACGCTGGTTTAATGCTTTCGTCTGACATTTTACAGATGAAATAGTGTGTGCCGCTTTAAATAATAACTCGATTCGAATAATTTTGAAGTCTGTGTTTTTGATCAGATGGATTAATCTATTGTCGGTCGTCGTCCACGTCGAATGATTCATTTTGTCTGAAATACAAATGTTTATCGTCTGCAGAAGTAAACTCTATTAGTAGGTTCCTAAATTTATCTTTACATGCTCTGTTCACATTTTGGTGGATTGGTAGACTACTCGTACCGAGCTCCAGCTCGAAAACTCCTGATTTCGCTGCATGAGCTTGCCGCCAAAATTCATTAAACAAGGATATGAAATGCAGCATCGTCAGTGGCCTTCTGTCAATGTCAATGTCGATATTCAAAAGGTCTTCAGCAGTCTCTTCGGATTAAATGAGTGTCAGTTCGAGGTCAAATTTTTTAATAGCACTTTTCGTCTGGGATATTCGCATTTAGACCTTAACTACAACAAAGTATAAGTCTGAGTCGGTTTTTAGTTCTCGTAACGTTCGGGCATCTAGAGGTTGCATTGACCGCAATGAGATCAATCTTATAGAGGGTTTTTTTAATGCTTAAATATGGGAGTCATGTGCCAGCTGTGATAATGATTTCAGCCTGTTGGCAAGTCGATTTATCTCATCCTTGGAGTTATTATGATAATGCCCTCAGTTTTTAACATACTTAGTTGCTTACTTTAGCTGGCGTGGTGTACGTGGTGGATCTGGGGCTCAGGCAACCAGCGTCCCCAGCCGGTTCGATCTTTTGCTAACGACCTCCAGTTTCGCACGCTAAGTTGGCTGAGGTCACCTTCCACTTGCGTGCGTGGTCTTCTTCTACTTCACTGCCACCCGGGGGCTGATTCAAAAACTTCTCGGACCCAGCCATCTCAGCCGTTGGATACTCACTCTTCTGGCTAAGTCGATGTCGCTGTACAGTTCATACAGTTCGTCGTTGTATATTCTTTTCCACTTACCTTCAATGCATCACTCAAAGAATTTTCCTCTCAAAGCTCTTGACTGCACCCTCATCAATTTTTGATAAGCCTGCGCCATAGAGCAGGACTGGGATTATTTATACTTGCGAAAGCGCTACTGACATCACGCTGCTTTCTTCCGATTATGCCAATATCGTCGGCATATGCGAGTTATTGGACGGACTTTTGAAAGATTGTGCCTCTTGTGTTTGCGCGTAAGTTTTGCATTTTTCTTTCTAGAATGGTGTTGAAGACATAGAATGACAGCAAATCGCCTTGTCTAAATTTTTTACCAAATAATGGCCTGCCACTTTGAAGAGCTCAGCAGTCAGGCCGTCCGCTCCTGCATCTTTGTTGCACTTAAGCTTAGATATTGCTATATTTGCTCTATCCAGGTTGGGTGAACGCACTTTTTGGTCTACATCGTCCAGGTTGGAAGTTTCATTCTGGCTGACAGCGGTATTTAGATCGTATCGCAGTTATACAGTCTACAGAAATGTTATTTATAAATCCTCAGCATCGACTGCGACTATACCACGATGTTCTCTTGTTCATCTCTGAAGGCTTCAGTTCTGTTTTTTCTCAATTTCAGCTTGTACAAGAAATATTTTCCTTTGTAACGCGTATCACCCTTATGTTTGATCCGCATTTGACGTTGATGCGGATTTCAGTCCAGCATTTCCTCAGCTGCCTGAAGGTCAATTTTGTTGCCAGCCTTCTTCTTAATCCGTACCCAAATAGGCAATGCTCGTAGTACAATAGATATTACAGTGTTTTCCATGATTTTTCTGCCCTGCTCTTCACATCGCACTTTAGCCAAAAATTTCACAGAATTGACAGTTCTTATCCTAGTCAAAGGTCCATGTTCGCTTGGAAATACTTATAATATTCCCAACGAGTTAACCCCTTCCGCAAAATTTTGTAGTCACAAAATGCAGAATATTTGGACTAGCTACACCTTATTGTTTGTAATAAATATGTTTATAGATAGAAACTAAGAGGAAAATGTTTTAAAAATAATAGTTGCCAAATAGGTGGTATTAACATTTACCGCTGTTGAAGAAAACTTCATGTTGTATAAGCATAATCTAGTTTTAGTAAAATACCAATTTGTTACCAATCTTGTGGCCCATTTATTCTTCTATGAAAATATCAACTTACGTATGTATGACAAAGTTTCCTGAGTACTCCCAACACAGATATTAATTCTACCAAACTTCATGAACTCTATAGAGATTGGAACTATACACTCAGTTCTCTTGAAAAGTACTTAGATACTTAGCTTCTTGTGTCCTCATTTGATTTTGTTTGTAAATCAGCACTCCCTGGAAACCTTAACAACACTTCTGTCACACTACCAGAGTCACCATCTCTTACAAGCTTTTACTCGCATACAAATCCAATTTACCCTACTCAGTAGCAAGGATAACAAAGAAAATCGCCTTAAACGAATACTCGTACTCGTACGTAAAAAAAAAAAATTTCGAAAAGAAGGAAATAAAGAAACACAAAAACTACAATGAATGGTGCCAAAGAAAAGATTATTATGTTCGCTCTGTCATAAGGTGCTGCGGACAACGGAACAGCAAAATAACAACGACACCGCCACTGCCATAACCAACCACAAAAGTGGGAGCACAGGTGGAAACTTTTACCTTTACACAGCTACATCTACTCGTACCTCCATTCCAGTCAGTCTCTGCACTGCATCTGAATTTTTTAATTTTTTTTTTTGTTTTCCTTTCTTTTGGTCATTTGTTAACGGACGGATGCAAAACAAACTAGAGAAAATTGCTTTCTCACGAATATTAGCACCTCGCACGAGAAGGTTCAAATAAATGAGAGAGTTTAGCCAACCGCATTAAGGTGTTGCCATTTTTTACCATTTAACAATGGACCGTGATGTTTTTTTTCGGTTGCACTACCGTTGTTATAGTTGTGGATTATGATGTTGTTGCTGTTCTCAAAATACACTCATTATTGTCGAAGATCCTTTCTTATATTCACAGAGGTCTTTGTGGGTGAGGCTTGGTCACGAAATAGCATAAAAACATTTTTTTGCATTTTAGAGTTTTCTTTAACGGAATCTTAAACAACTCTATTATGATGACAGATGTGCATGTTTGATGGTAACCCTAACTCGCAATTGATATGTCAGACATGTTTATAGAACTTTGCCGTTTCAAAGGAAGACTTTATTTCACATCTTTATACTTTGTTTGGGATCCCTAAATGCTGATATCGATACACATCTGTAGTGTGCTCATAAGTATCTCAAAATTTACATACCTTGGGCGTTCAGCTAATGTACATCTCCTGTACTATAGTTATCGTATAATAATATCGCCTAATGTCATTACTCCTCCAGGTTGGGGGTTGTGCTGCTGGGGTAACTGCCCGGCCATTTAAAAAAAGGAAGTTACGAAGCACCAACAAGCCTCGGATATGGACGGATCTACTGTTGACAACCCACGCAAACGATTTAAGGACAATGAGCTTCGGATATGCACGTGGAATGTTAGATCCCTTAATAGACCACGTGCAGCCGAGCAACTAGCGGAGGCCCTAGACTGCTGCAAAGCAGACATAACCGCCATCCAAGAAATGCGGTGGGATGGGCCGGACAAAAAGAAGATGAAAAACTGCGACATCTACTACGGCAATTGCTGTCGACGGCAAAAGCAGCGCTTATTTGGATGCGGATTTGTTGTCGGAGGCAGACTAAGACGAGAAGTCCTCAGCTTCCGGCATGTGAGCGAGCGCCTCGTAGCAATCCGCATCAAGGCTAAATTCGCCAACATAGGCCTTATATGCGCGCATGCCCCACAGAGGAGAAAGATTACGACACCAAGGATGCCTTCTACAGCTCCTCAATAAGACCTACGAGCAATGCCCTAGCTATGACATTAAAATTGTCCTCGGTGATTTTAATGCAAAGCTAGGAAGAGAGGGTATCTTTGGTGGAACAATCGGAAAATATAGCCTGCACAACACCACCTCCGATAACGGATTCAGGCTAATCGACTTTGCGGCGGGGCGAAACATTGTCATGGCTAGCACGCGGTTCCCACATCTCGACATACACAAGGGGACTTGGAGAACTCCTGATCAATCAACAGTCAACCAGATTGATCACATTGCGATCGACGCAAGACACTCCTCCAGCATTATGGATGTCCGTACGTTCCGAGGAGCTAACATCGACTCGGACCATTACCTTGTTGTAGCCAAGGTACGGGTACGGATATCCCAAACTACGCCAAGACAAACTAATGCTGTGAGAAAATTCAACGTCAGACGGCTACAATCGCAAGAGATCGCCAAGTCCTTTTCCGATCGAGCGTCTCTTAATCCCTAAAGAGGTCCAATGCCGCCAGCATCAAGCATCGAAGACCATTGGAAACACTGCCAAAAAGCCATCAGAGATGCCGCTTCTGATGTGCTGGGTTTCACTCGTCCACCACAACGAAACCCCTGGTTCGATGATGAATGCCGGCAAGCACATGCAGCTAAGCAAAAAGCACGCAATGCGGCGCTGCTTAGAAGGACCAGAGCTGCTTATGAGCTCGATGAGCGGAAGAGGAGAGACGAGCACCGGCTTCTCACGAGGAAGAAGAAAGAGCATGAGAAGCGCGCGATCGAGGAAATTCAGAGATGCTACTCCAGGAATGATGTTCGGAAGTTTTACCAAAAGGTAAAAATAACATGCCGCGGAAACAAACCCCAAACCGAAGCCTGTAGAGATGAACAAGGGAACATCGTAGTAGAATCGCAGTCGATGCTGAGGATTTGGAAAGATCATTTCTGCAGACTGTATATCGGCGATGACGGATCAAATACCGCTGTCAGGCAGAATCAACCTTTCAACCTGGACGATGATGACCAACAATTCCGTCCACCCGACCTGGATGAAGTGAAGATATCCATATCGAAGCTTAAGTCCAACAAAGCTGCTGGAGCAGATGGCCTGACTGCCGAGCTCTTTAAAGCGGCAGGCGATGACTTGGTAAGGAGCATACACCAACTCATCTGGAAAATATGGTCGGACGAAAGTATGCCCGATGAATGGAACCTCAGCATTGTTTGTCCAATTCTCAAGAAAGGAGACCCTCTGAACTGTGCCAACTACAGAGGCATCAGTCTCCTTAACATCGCATATAAGATCTTATCCGCCGTATTGAGTGAACGCCTGAAGCCGTTCGTCAACAACCTGATAGGTCCATATCAGTGTGGCTTCAGGCCAGGAAAGTCCACCATCGACCAGATATTCACACTACGGCAGATCTTGGAGAAGACCCATGAGCTTCAGATCGATACCCACCACCTATTCATCAATTATAAGGCCGCGTATGACAGCATCTATAGAGACGAGCTATATAGAGCAATGTCTAGTTTTGGCATCCCTGCCAAACTCGTCCGTCTGTGCAGGATGACGATGGAGAATGCACGCTGCTCCATCAAGGTCGGTAAAGATCTCACCGAGACCTTTGATGTCCAGGAAGGATTAAGACAAGGCGATGCGCTGTCATGTGATTTTTTCAACATCGTACTTGAAAGAATAGTGCAAAACTCACGAGCAAACACAAGAGGCACTATCTCTCAAAAGTCCGTCCAACTACTCGCATACGCCGACGATATTGACATAATCGGGAGAAAGCAGCGTGATGTCAGTGGCGCTTTCACGAGTATTGAGACGGAAGCGGCGAACATGGGTTTAGCGGTCAATGAGGGCAAGACCAAGTATATGCTGTCAAGCAAAAAGGACAACCAACACCGACGTCTCGGACAGAACGTCACCCTCGACAGATATAACTTTGAGGTAGTTAAGGACTTTGTCTACCTAGGCTCCGCTATAAATACAGACAACGACACCAGCGCTGAGATCAAGCGAAGAATAACTCTTGCCAACCGCTGTTTCTTTGGGTTAAGAAGGCAATTGAGTAGCAAAGCCCTCTCTCGGACAACAAAAGTCCCCCTTTATAAGACTTTAATAATCCCGGTCCTGCTCTATGGCGCATAGGCATGAACATTATCAAAAATGGATGAGGGTGTTCTTGGTTGCTTCGAGAGAAAAATTCTTCGGCGATCTTCGGTGCCATCTGCATTGACGGTGAGTGGAGGAGGAGATACAACGACGAACTCTATGGACTGTACAGCGACATGGACCTTGCCAGAAGAGTGAATATCGAAAGACTGAGATGGCTGGGTCATATAGAGCGCATGGACACCAATGCTCCGGTCCGAAAAGTCTTCGAATCCGCCCCCGATGGACAGCGCAGTAGAGGAAGGCCAAGACTCAGGTGGCGCACGCAAGTGGAAGAGGACCTCAGCCAACTTAGCGTGCAAAACTGGAGGCAGCTAGCCAGGGATCGAGCTGGCTGGAGAAGCTTGTTGACTGAGGCCCGGGTCCACCCCGGACTGTAGCGCCACCTAAATGAAAAAATGAAATGTCATTACAGGAAGCATGGATTGTCTTGTATTGGACGATGCAGGGTTTCCACACCACTAGATGATCAGCTTATCATATGAAGCGATGATGATAAGGGGAAGTAGGGAGTTTACCGTGAGAGGCAGTCTATCGTCTGGCATGGCTATCAACAATACTTGCCAACATTTGCTACGAAAGTTATTAAGCTAGAAAGATAGCCTTTTGATTAGCTTTAACAAAGGTTCACATTCCAGGTTATAGATTCAACGAATCCCAAATCGTCTGCAAAGTCTTGATCTAACTGGAGATAAGAATTCAAAAATCATCGACGGTGCATTCTTTAACCCTAGAACGTTAACCCTCGCCTGTGAGGCCGCTCAAAATTTATTTTTTGCATTTAACTGTACGACTGCAACTCGTGGGAAATGGACGTGTACTCTAATTTTAGATTTTCGTTGCAGAAATATAGCGGTACGCGTTGCCTGGGAGACGAGCCTTAGTGACAGAGGTAATTTTTTTTTTCACATTTAGTTTTTTGTTTTCATAGAAACTTTGGATATTTGCCTGACTTTTTTGGAGAAAATTGAGTTTATATTTACTTTGATTCAGAAATATATTTTTGATGCCTGCCCATGTTTGGGAAAAAACAATGGCACGTCTGCTTCTGGCGCTTCTCTTGGCAGTTATTATTTCAAGCTGCTTACAAGAACTGTCCATGGGACCAACCACAATCTTTAGAACAGACGATTGGTTTACATCGCTTCCTTTAGCTAAAGAATTACTTGGTGAACCATACAAACTAACTCTTCTTGGACAGTCAGGAACAATAAAAAGAAAATACCCGAAGAGTTTAAGCACAACACATCTCGTCGCGTTGGAACATCCATGTTTGGCTTTCATGATAAACTGACCCTTGTTAGCTTCATACCTTAGCCTTAAAAGACCCTCCTTCTACTTTCAACTATGCACAGTAAACCAGCTACTGATCAGGTATCAAAAAAAACCTTCTATAATAGGAATCAGACAATGCGACAAAAGGTGCCGTGGATACATACGAGTATGATCAAATGTGTGGCCATTTAAGTACAAGTCGTAAAACAAAGCGTTGGCCACTGTGTGTTTTACGGGATGCTGAATATGGCGGTTTTGAGCAGCTACATTTTACATGTTTCCAACAGTCATGCTTGTAAAATCAAGCCAATGAATATGCACAACTTTCTCAAAAGCTTGAGTAATGAAATAACTGTGAAAATTGGCAGACAATTCGACTAACAGAAAGGCCTAAAATGAACAAACGAATTCGTGAAGCTCTCCATCAAGTGCTGAATGTGGACTCTCGTACTGCCGAAAATTCTTCCCCTGGGCCTGACGAACACCTAATAAAAAAAGGGAAAAGGTCCGTCTGAAGCTTTTTTCCTACAAAAAAAACCCCACATGAGCGTCACAAAACAGATTTTAAACAGATCGCTGCCAATGAAAAGCTTCTGTATTGCAGTCCTGCCACGAATCCGTGAGGGAAATTAAGAACTTCTAAGAACTCAGAAGAAAACCCAGATCTTAGCAAGTAGAGGGAAAAAATAAGTAAATTTTTGATTTCGGAGAATGTTTTCTATAAAAACTTTTGCGAAAAAAAACTAAATGTAACCAGAAGGCTGGTCATTATCCTAAAAAGGACCAAATCGGCCAACCTAAAAAACACTCACAAAAAAGCATGGGTTGCAACACTTAGACGGCAACGCAACTCTCAGTTTCGTGCTCGCAACTTACTTCCTTGGTGGCCAGATTAGAACTGGCTTACAACCAGGTCCTATTACCGGATCTGCAAATAATAGACTTAGCTAGTATTTGGCATCGATTATGGTGGCATTTAGTTCGCTGCTGTGCTTGTAGGAGACTCCAAGTCGGTACCGATGGCAGATTTCTAGTTTTGCTACAAAAAGATGTACATTGGTTGCTGGCAACTTTGAAGAGAATCTACCTATATATTGCTAGCCAGGGACTGGCTTACATACTGCACCCCTTCTGGACTTCAACATCTTCTGTCAATGTAACACGCTCAAAAAAAAAAAACGTATTTTAAATTTCGATAATTGCGATGCATGCATGAGGGTACCTATATCAGTTGGATAGCACGTGGTAAACACTACTCATTTTCTTAGGTGAAGCTACAGTTCGGTATGAATCTGTACCTCAACAACTACTTAATTGGCTTTTCAGCCCAATGTAACAGCAAGTAATTCTTCGCTTTATTTCAACTGAGGTGCACTTGCCAGAATTATTAACAGAGCTTAGGTGGACAAATTCTCTTACTATCTCGAACTATAGCTATTGGCTGTGACGTTCTGCACTATTAGTCGATGTGGACAGTATATACTTAGTTTCGCTCTCATTTACCGCTAAGCTTATTTTAATAGCCTGCATTTTGTACAGCACTGAATCTAGCCAGCATGCTATTATTCACTTACTTTGATAAGTAAGTGATAAGATAAGAGTAAGTATAGCAACACTTAAAGAGTCAAAACCTGACCAACAGTAGCCTTCCATCAATTATGGTCCCGGGCGCGCTGCTTCCAGTTGGAGACACCAAGCTTTCTAACGTCCGCAATCCCCTGGAACCAGAGGTTCGGTCTTCCTTTTCTTCTCGAACCTGGTGGCTGGGATTCGAAGACCCTCTTAGCTGGAGCATCGTTGTCCATTCGCTCGATGTGGCCGACCCAATTTTGTCGACAGATTTTTTCCTTCCGGACTATTTCCATATCCTCGTACAGCTCGTAGAGTTCGCGGTTATTCCTTCTTGTCCATGCGCCTTCCTATAATTTGCACAAAATTTTGAAAGATTATGCCTCCAATGTTCGCTTGTGAATTGTGCACAATTCTTTCAAATAGTGACATGACAATGCATAACCTTGTTGAAAGCCTTTTTAAGTCATCAACGATAAAGCAAGGAGCCATTTCCATCGTCAATTTCCGTAGACGGGCGACATGGCTCTGTGTATATGTAGCTCGTCTCAAAAAATGGTGTGGTATGCAGAATCGATTTGAACCTCTTGAGTTTTCGCACGTTATTGGCGAAGGGTATAAGACGATCGGTTCTAATCCGCAAGCCTAGCCATATGCAGATGATGGATCAGAAATGTTTCCCAGAACATGCCTAGTGTATTCTTCGTTTCTCAAACGAACGTAATAACCTTGGTATAATCCTGGATAGCAAACTTTTTTAGACCGAATACGTACGGGTATGTCGTCTCCAGGAACATTACAAATTTTGTCGACTTTCTAGAATCAAGGCTTTTGGTAAGACAGACCTAGGTCTTGTTACTAAAGAGAGTCCTCTAGAACTTTTTTTCATTGGCGACAATCTTATTCTTCACTACGTTGGATTTGTTTAGATCAGTAGTGTCACTAAAATACGATGTTCTAGCTTTTCCTAGAAGCCAAGAAATTTCTTGTTGAATTTATCAGGTTCGGTGATCTTGAAACAACAGATCTAAATTAGAACTATCGAATTGGTAAATACCCAGATATGGATAGCCAGGTATGGCAATTGCTATAAACATAGCTCACAAGCTACTCTTCTTCTTCGAACTGCTGAAGTGAGGGATACTTAACCGCTTGAAGCAGACACGCTTCTAATGTTCACATTTTTCCGTGATTAGATTTTCAGGCGTAAAAATGTCTCTTCGTTTGAAATTGATTAACACTCGCGATAGCTTAGAATCTTGTGTCGACCATATTATACTGGTAATTGCGTATATTGCACAACTATTTCAATAAGTTCCCCTACGACTAGCATTAGTCGTTAGATCGTTTAAAAGTGCATCGTTTGTTTCGCTCTTGACGTTGTCAAGCTATCTACTATTCATTCCTAGGGATCCGATTATGACCAGTTCATCACGACGCAGTACCCTCTGGTGCTACAGAGCCATCTTGTTAAGAAATACGCGGCACTCTACTCGTATAACTTTTCTTAAATTTATGATATTTGAAATAAGAAATCTAAGCTTGCAATATCCTAACTGATAAATAGATGTGACTTTGGTTTGAAAAACGGTATGGTACCGATTAAAGGATTTGTGCATGCAAAGATTCTCAAAAAAGACCTCGGTGCCTTCGTTGTCTTACTGAGAAAGACTTCGTATTGTCTCCATTCGTCCCGCTATGGAATCAGATGACGGAAGTCACAATTTGTAAATTTAAATTCGATTGATTTACGAGGGTCGTTGCGTGAATAGGATGGAATATCCTTTTAACAGTTTCCCTTGCATATTATCTCTCAGCTTGAATCCAAACTTGCATGCTGAACTAGTGAGTAGGGAATGGAGCAGATTCTAGGGAGACGCCGTTGGAGAGATTGGTAATGTGCCAAAGATGCTTGTGCAACCAACTCAATACGGCGAATGTAAGTCAATCCAGCTGTGTAGAATCCAGTCCATGACTTTTTATTGTAAGCCCTACCCTAAGCCTACAACCCTTTTGCACAAGCAAAAGACAACTAGAACTTTTTTATTTACCTCTGCAAAGTTTTCATTCAATCTGAGTTTACTTCGCAGGATGAGGGCTAAGTATGTGGCACTCCCCAAAAAACTCAGATCAGTGCCATTTAACTTAGCTGAGTCGATGCGGAGTTCTTGTCTGTCTTCTGACAAAAATTAAATATAAGACGAACTATTTGCATCTGTAGAGAGAGAGTTAGAGTCCCACTAGCACTAAGCTAATTCTAAAATGCAACTGGAGGCAGTTGAAAAACTGAAACGTTGCATGGCATGTCGCAAAATGATCGTAGAAAATAGAGAACATCTTACCAGGATCTGAAAGTGTTTTGAAACTGGTACTGATTCTCTATTGAAAGTTGAAATTCCTATCAGCGCAATTGAAAATGGTATCATCCCACTATCTCCAGGTTCCAAGCAGACCAAGTGAATGCTTCCGAATTTCTTCCAAAAATACATCGGTTTTCTGCTATTAATCAACAGGAAAGACTGTTAACTTCTTACGTACCTGCACCCCAATGTTTTTAGCCTAAGTTTTGCAGTCGATTCTCTTGAAGATTCGTATCTAAGATCATGTGGCACGGGATTATTCCTTTTTTATTCACGTTTTTCCACAAAAAAAATTTTTTAATTTAACTATTCCATCTAAAGGAGGTCGATTTCTGAGCCTTGTGCCTCACATATTTATAAGATCAAACTGCAAAACCATCCACGTTAGCGAAGGCAAATGAATACCTTGTCCAGCCATAAATTCTGTTACAAGATTTCAAGTACCCCTAGCTCATAATTTTCAATAACAATAATCCCGTTCTATCTATTTTTTTCCGCAACGAAACTAGTTTGGTGGGGCATCAAAGAAAATCGTGTCGCGGTAATCGCTTGCCATAAGTGTGGAAAAAATTCGAACCAAATTTTCGAACCTCTCAAACCACTTGGCATATCGGAAGTGTTTGTTTATCGGGCTATAAAACGTTTTAGTGAACTTTCAGAAGTGGAGGACAGACCAAGAAGAGGTCGCTTGAACGAGTGCGAAAGTTAAAGCTGGGCGTCAACAAATTCGCAGAAATCCTCTTCGGAAACAAAAGATATTGTCCAGAGAATTTGATATATCCCCCAAATCCATGTCAAGGCTTATTCGAGATGATCTCCACATGAAAGCCTATCGTCGAGCAACGGGACATCTATTAACTCCCAACCTGAAAAAAATAAGACTCGAAAGAAGCAAAATATTGTTACAATGGCACGCGGTTAATGGACATGAAAATATTTTACTTACTGATGAAAAAATTGGTACCATTATCGTCTTCGACAAATAATAAAGCTCGATAATAGCCAGTGTGGATTTGTTGAAGGAAGATCGACGGTGGACGCTATCCAAAGCCTACGAATAATAATGGAAAAGCACCGAGATTCGTCTAAGGATTTACACATGGTATCTATCGACCTCGAGAAAGCATTCGATCGAGTGCCTAGGGATCTCATATGGGCCGCGCTGAGGTCTCAAAACGTACCGGAAACGTATGTTAGAATAATACAAGACATGTACGGAAACGTGAAAACTGCGGTTAAAAGCTCTGCTGGACTAACGAGAGAATTTCCAGTTAATGTCGGAGTGCATCAAGGAAGCGTACTTAGCCCTTTCCTCTTTAACATACAATAGTATTCGACTATCTTTTAAAAGACTGCATGCGCGAAGCAAATGTAACGCCAATTCTCTTCGCTGACGACGCAGTTATACTTAGCGATAACGTCGAAGATTTACAGAACGCCTTAGATTCATGGAGAAATGCGCTAGAGAGAAACGGGTTTAAAATGAGTCGTTCAAAGACGGAGCATCTGACGTGCCCATTTGCGCATCCGTTGCGACCTGTTCCGGATATAATGTTAGACGGAATAGTTCTTCCGAAAAGCACTGTCTTTAAATACTTAGGATCAATCGTTAACATGGAAGCGAAATGTGACGACGACGTAAACCACAGAGTGAGTGTAGGATGGATGAAATGGCGGGAAAATTCGGGAATCTTTTGCGACCGAAAATTTCCACTTAAATTAAAGGGGAAACTCTACACCACGGTTGTTAGACCAGCTCTTATATACGGTTCACAGTGCTGGACAATGTACGAAGCGTTTAAAAACAAAATGACGGCAGCGGAAATGAAAATGTTAAGGATGTCTAGTGGAGTCACTAAACGCGATTGTATTAGATCTACGCGTATAAGAGGAAGTCTACATATAAAGAATTCGGTAACCGAACAGCTTGAGGCGAATCGAATTAGCTGGTATTGCCACGTTCAAAGAAGATCTGCGGAAAATCCGGTTAAAAAGGCACTATCAACTACGGTCACTCCAACTGTAAGAAAACGAGGTCGGAAAAAGAATTCCTGGATTTCTCAGATGGCAAATGCGCAACAACGCCTGGGGCTTACCACTGAAGCGATCCAGGACCGTGCATTATGTAGACGCGTTCTGCGGTCTAAGACATTAGCCAACCGCATAAGCGGAGCAGCAGCGATGCAGTAAAAATGGGAAACTCGTTACGCATAAGTTCGTATAACGAGGAAAGGGTTAATAAAAGGATAAGAAGAAGAAGAAAAAATTGGTACCATAGAAGAAGCTTATAACAAACACAGAATGACAAAGTTTATACAATGTGACCAGAAGCAAAAAAAGTTATTCCAAGGATTCAGAGCGGACACCATCCCGCTTCTGTAATAGTTTGGCGGAGGGTATCGCATCACGGTCCCACATCATTGCATTTTTGTGAAAAATGTGTGAAAACAGGGGCAAAAGTGTACCAGGAGAATGTTATCGAGGGTGTTGTCAAGGGCTTAACAAATACCCTTTTCAACGTGGAAGGATGGGTCTTCTGCTCCGGCACACAAAGCCAAAACCACGCAAGAGTGGCATAGATGCATTATTCCGAATTTTATCGCTGCTGCAGATTGGCCATCAGGAAGTCCAGACTTAAATCCGCTGAACTACAGTTTGTGATCAGAGCTGGAGAGCATGGCCTGTGAGACTCTCCATCGAAATTTGGACAGCCTTAAGGCAGTTTCCCATCGAGACAGTAAGTGCCGCTATAGAAGCGGCCACAACGTTTAAACGTTTAGACCAATTACAGGCACCTGCCTCGACCATGTTTTTGCTCGTTTTGAGAATATTGCTGTGGATACATATAAGTGATCATTGTATGACGGGAATCCTTTTTGAAAATATAATATGCAGGAAATCGAACGTATCATATGAAACCAGCTTTGATAAAATTAACTTTCCTGAATTGAACAATAGGCTACGTTATGAATATTGAGAAAGTGTTTATGTTGAAAGAAATGCTTCTTCAGCTTATAATGTATTTCTTAGTATTCTGAAAAATTACATAAGCGCATCTACTTGCACTATAACACACAAAAAATCGGAGCGTCGCCTTGTCTCGTAACCTTGTCAAAAAAATAAATATCAAAAACAAACTAAGAAAAAAATGTTGGAAACATCCTTTGAACCTTCTTCTCGAACCTGGTGGCTGGGATTCGAAGACCCTCTTAGCTGGACCATCGTTGTCCATTTGCTCGATGTGGCCGACCCAATTTTGTCGACAGATTTTTTCCTTCCGGACTATTTCCATATCCTCGTACAGCTCGTAGAGTTCGCGGTTATTCCTTCTTGTCCATGCGCCTTCCTATAATTTGCACAAAATTTTGAAAGATTGTGCCTCCAATGTTCGCTTGTGAATTGTGCACAATTCTTTCAAATAGTGACATGACAATGCATTACCTTGTTGAAAGCCTTTTTAAGTCATCAACGATAGAGCAAGGAGCCATTTCCATCGTCAATTTCCGTAGACGGGCGACATGGCTCTGTGTATATGTAGCTCGTCTCAAAAAATGGTGTGGTATGCAGAATCGATTTGAACCTCTTGAGTTTTTGCACGTTATTGGCGAAGGGTATAAGACGATCGGTTCTAATCCGCAAGCCTAGCCATATGCAGATGATGGATCAGAAATGTTTCCCAGAACATGCCTAGTGTATTCTTCGTTTCTCAAACGAACGTAATAACCTTGGTATAATCCTGGATAGCAAACTTTTTTAGACCGAATACGTACGGGTATATCGTCTCCAGGAACATTACAAATTTTGTCGACTTTCTAGAATCAAGGCTTTTGGTAAGACAGACCTAGGTCTTGTTACTAAAGAGAGTCCTCTAGAACTTTTTTTTCATTGGCGACAATCTTATTCTTCACTACGTTGGATTTGTTTAGATCAGTAGTGTCACTAAAATACGATGTTCTAGCTTTTCCTAGAAGCCAAGAAATTTCTTGTTGAATTTATCAGGTTCGGTGATCTTGAAACAACAGATCTAAATCAGAACTATCGAATTGGTAAATACCTAGAGATGGATAGCCAGGTATGGCAATTGCTATAAACATAGCTCACAAGCTACTCTTCTTCTTCGAACTGCTGAAGTGAGGGATACTTAACCGCTTGAAGCAGACACGCTTCTAATGTTCACATTTTTCCGTGATTAGATTTTCAGGCGTAAAAATGTCTCTTCGTTTGAAATTGATTAACACTCGCGATAGCTTAGAATCTTGTGTCGACCATATTATACTGGTAATTGCGTATATTGCACAACTATTTCAATGAGTTCCCCTACGACTAGCAATAGTCGTTAGACCGTTTAAAAGTGCATCGTTTGTTTCGCTCTTGACGTTGTCAAGCTATCTACTATTCATTCCTAGGGATCCGATTATGACCAGTTCATCACGACGCAGTACCCTCTGGTGCTACAGAGCCATCTTGTTAAGAAATACGCGGCACTCTACTCGTATAACTTTTCTTAAATTTATGATATTTGAAATAAGAAATCTAAGCTTGCAATATCCTAACTGATAAATAGATGTGACTTTGGTTTGAAAAACGGCATGGTACCGATTAAAGGATTTGTGCATGCAAAGATTCTCAAAAAAGACCTCGGTGCCTTCGTTGTCTTACTGAGAAAGACTTCGTATTGTCTCCATTCGTCCCGCTATGGAATCAGATGACGGAAGTCACAATTTGTAAATTGAAATTCGATTGATTTACGAGGGTCGTTGCGTGAGTAGGATGGAATATCCTTTTAACAGTTTCCCTTGCATATTATCTCTCAGCTTGAATCCAAACTTGCATGCTGAACTAGTGAGTAGGGAATGGAGCAGATTCTAGGGAGACGCCGTTGGAGAGATTGGTAATGTGCCAAAGATGCTTGTGCAACCAACTCAATACGGCGAATATAAGTCAATCCAGTTTAGCTATAAGACAGCTGTGTAGAATCCAGTCCATGACTTTTTATTGTAAGCCCTACCCTAAGCCTACAACCCTTTTGCACAAGCAAAAGAGAACTAGAACTTTTTTATTTACCTCTGCAAAGTTTTCTTTCAATCTGAGTTTACTTCGCAGGATGAGGGCTAAGTATGTGGCACTCCCCAAAAAACTCAGATCAGTGCCATTTAACTTAGCTGAGTCGATGCGGAGTTCTTGTCTGTCTTCTGACAAAAATTAAATATAAGACGAACTATTTGCATCTGTAGAGAGAGAGTTAGAGTCCCACTAGCACTAAGCTAATTCTAAAATGCAACTGGAGGCAGTTGAAAAACTGAAACGTTGCATGGCATGTCGCAAAATGATCGTAGAAAATAGAGAAAATCTTACCAGGATCTGAAAGTGTTTTGAAACTGGTACTGATTCTCTATTGAAAGTTGAAATTCCTATCAGCGCAATTGAAAATGGTATCATCCCACTATCTCCAGGTTCCAAGCAGACCAAGTGAATGCTTCCGAATTTCTTCCAAAAATACATCGGTTTTCTGCTATTAATCAACAGGAAAGACTGTTAACTTCTTACGTACCTGCACCCCAATGTTTTTAGCCTAAGTTTTGCAGTCGATTCTCTTGAAGATTCGTATCTAAGATCATGTGGCACGGGATTATTCCTTTTTTATTCACGTTTTTCCACAAAAAAATTTTTTAATTTAACTATTCCATCTAAAGGAGGTCGATTTCTGAGCCTTGTGCCTCACATATTTATAAGATCAAACTGCAAAACCATCCACGTTAGCGAAGGCAAATGAATACCTTGTCTAGCCATAAATTCTGTTACAAGATTTCAAGTACACCTAGCTCATAATTTTCAATAAGAATAATCCCGTTAACTATTTTTTTCCGCAGAGAAACTAGTTTGGTGGGGCATCAAAGAAAATCGTGTCGCGGTAATCGCTTGCCATAAGTGTGGAAAAAATTCGAACCAAATTTTCGAACCTCTCAAACCACTTGGTATATCGGAAGTGTTTTTTTATCGGGCTATAAAACGTTTTAGTGAACTTTCAGAAGTGGAGGACAGACCAAGAAGAGGTCGCTCGAACGAGTGCGAAAGTTAAAGCTGGGCGTGAACAAATTCGCAGAAATCCTCTTCGGAAACAAAAGATATTGTCCAGAGAATTTGATATATCCCCCAAGGCTTATTCGAGATGATCTTCATATGAAAGCCTATCGTCGACGGGACAACGGGACATCTATTAACTCCCAACCTGAAAAAAATAAGACTCGAAAGAAGCAAAAAGTTGTTACAGTGGCATGCGGTTAATGGACATGAAAATATTTTACTTACTGATGAAAAAATTGGTACCATTATCGTCTTCGACAAATAATAAAGCTCGATAATAGCCAGTGTGGATTTGTTGAAGGAAGATCGACGGTGGACGCTATCCAAAGCCTACGAATAATAATGGAAAAGCACCGAGATTCGTCTAAGGATTTACACATGGTATTTATCGACCTCGAGAAAGCATTCGATCGAGTGCCTAGGGATCTCATATGGGCCGCGCTGAGGTCTCAAAACGTACCGGAAACGTATGTTAGAATAATACAAGACATGTACGGAAACGTGAAAACTGCGGTTAAAAGCTCTGCTGGACTAAAGAGAGAATTTCCAGTTAATGTCGGAGTGCATCAAGGAAGCGTACTTAGCCCTTTCCTCTTTAACGTAGTATTCGACTATCTTTTAAAAGACTTCATGCGCGAAGCAAATGTAACGCCAATTCTCTTCGCTGACGACGCAGTTATACTTAGCGATAACGTCGAAGATTTACAGAACGCCTTAGATTCATGGAGAAATGCGCTAGAGAGAAACGGGCTTAAAATAAGTCGTTCAAAGACGGAGCATCTGACGTGCCCATTTGCTCATCCGTTGCGACCTGTTCCGGATATAATGTTAGACGGAATAGTTCTTCCGAAAAGCACTATCTTTAAGTACTTAGGATCAATCGTTAACATGGAAGCGAAATGTGACGACGACGTAAACCACAGAGTGAGTGTAGGATGGATGAAATGGCGGGAAAATTCGGGAATCTTTTGCGACCGAAAATTTCCACTTAAATTAAAGGGGAAACTCTACACCACGGTTGTTAGACCAGCTCTTATATACGGTTCACAGTGCTGGACAATGTACGAAGCGTTTAAAAACAAAATGACGGCAGCGGAAATGAAAATGTTAAGGATGTCTAGTGGAGTCACTAAATGCGATTGTATTAGATCTACGCGAATAAGAGGAAGTCTACATATAAAGAATTCGGTAACCGAACAGCTTGAGGCGAATAGAATAAGCTGGTATTGTCACGTTCAAAGAAGATCTGCGGAAAATCCGGTTAAAAAGGCACCATCAACTACGGTCACTCCAACTGTAAGAAAACGAGGTCGGAAAAAGAATTCCTGGATTTCTCAGATGGCAAATGCGCAACAACGCCTGGGGCTTACCAATGAAGCGATCCAGGACCGAGCATTATGTAGACGCGTTCTGCGGTCTAAGACATTAGCCAACCCCATAAGCGGAGCAGCAGCGATGCAGTAAAAATGGGAAACTCGTTACGCATAAGTTCGTATAACGAGGAAAGGGTTAATAAAAGGATAAGAAGAAGAAGAAAAAATTGGTACCATAGAAGAAGCTTATAACAAACACAGAATGACAAAGTTTATACAATGTGACCAGAAGCAAAAAAAGTTATTCCAAGGATTCAGAGCGGACACCATCCCGCTTCTGTAATAGTTTGGCGGAGGGTATCGCATCACGGTCCCACATCATTGCATTTTTGTGAAAAATGTGTGAAAACAGGGGCAAAAGTGTACCAGGAGAATGTTATCGAGGGTGTTGTCAAGGGCTTAACAAATACCCTTTTCAACGTGGAAAGATGGGTCTTCTGCTCCGGCACACAAAGCCAAAACCACGCAAGAGTGGCATAGATGCATTATTCCGAATTTTATCGCTGCTGCAGATTGGCCATCAGGAAGTCCAGACTTAAATCCGCTGAACTACAGTTTGTGATCAGAGCTGGAGAGCATGGCCTGTGAGACTCTCCATCGAAATTTGGACAGCCTTAAGGCAGTTTCCCATCGAGACAGTAAGTGCCGCTATAGAAGCGGCCACAACGTTTAAACGTTTAGACCAATTACAGGCACCTGCCTCGACCATGTTTTTGCTCGTTTTGAGAATATTGCTGTGGATACATATAAGTGATCATTGTATGACGGGAATCCTTTTTGAAAATATAATATGCAGGAAATCGAACGTATCATATGAAACCAGCTTTGATAAAATTAACTTTCCTGAATTGAACAATAGGCTACGTTATGAATATTGAGAAAGTGTTTATGTTGAAAGAAATGCTTCTTCAGCTTATAATGTATTTCTTAGTATTCTGAAAAATTACATAAGCGCATCTACTTGCACTATAACACACAAAAAATCGGAGCGTCGCCTTGTCTCGTAACCTTGTCAAAAAAATAAATATCAAAAACAAACTAAGAAAAAAATGTTGGAAACATCCTTTGAACCCCAATTTAAAAAATCGTTTTGATAAATTCTGCACAAAAGTGGCAAAGGAAGTTAAAGAAGCACGGGATGACTATTTTCGTTCAGCAATTACTTTGCTTCCATTGGACAAACTTCTTTTCCAAGAAACTCGCAAATTTCATGTAACTGTTGCCCTAAGGCTGGCTCTCAAAACAACTGTTCTAGAAACAGCTTCATGTTTAAGCTCATTACGGGATTTGAATTACTAAAAACTATTAATTCCCTTCCTAATTCCAATTCACATGGCAATGATTAAATATCGAATTTGGTACTCAAGCACATTGGACCCAACTTAGTAGATATTTTAACTTACCTTTTTTACCTTTTTAATTTTAGTATTATGTCCGGTACCTTTCCATCTGAACTTAAATGCGCTGTAGTGATTCCGTTATTTAAGAAGGGCAGCAGGACCGATAAATCAAACTACAGACCAATATCTTTACTGCCATCAATTTCAAAAGTTTTTGAGAAAATAATTAAAACGAGAATATTAGCCAACCCCATAAGCGGAGCAGCAGCGATGCAGCAAAAATGGGAAACTCGTTACGCATAAGTTCGTATAACGAGGAAAGGGTTAATAAAAGGATAAGAAGAGAATTAAAACGAGAATATTACTCGTAACTTATCTCAATCATTATAATTTTTTCTCTCCTATGCAGTTTGGTTTCAGAACTGGCCTCTCCACTCTATTGGATGCTCTATTGGACTTTTGTTCCTTCTTATATAAGAGACTAGATAAAAAACAGTTTTGTGCAGGCCTTTTTGTGGATATAACTAAGGCGTTTGACATGGTTGACCATGTCATACTATTGGATAAACTATATAAGGTCGGATTCATAGGATTCATATACAATTGGTTTGAGTCTTATCTTAAAGACAGAATGCAATATGTAAAAATTGGAAGCAATATAAGCAGTTCAAAAACCAATAACCTGGGGGTACCCCAAGGTTCTGTACTTGGCCCAATTTTATTCCTAATTTACATAAATTCCTTATTTTCTCTCGCAATAAATAAAGTTACAGCTTTTGCCGACGACCTTGGCGTTGCATATTGTTCAGCCAGTCCGCTAGATCTAATCGCTGATATAAACCATGATGTTTTCCTACTTAGATGCTGGTTTGCTAATCACAAACTTATTGTTAGTAGTAAAACTAAGCTGATGTTTATCAGTCTTACTGAGCAAGAGTCCCCCGACTTAGACATAGTATTTCATTCAAATGTCTGCCCTTGTTACGACTTGCTATACAGCCAATGCAGAATCCAAGTTGGTAAAACCTTCCACAGGAATACTAACTGTAGTACTAATTGTTTCAAAATTGAAGGTGTAGATAATTTCAAGTACCTTGGTGTTACAATAGATCAAAACTTGAACTGGTCCAAGCACATTTCTGCCTTAAAAAAATATCTTCTTTCTGCTACTCGTTGCCTTTTCCGCCTTAGAAAGTATTGTTCTCTTAACACGTTGGAAAGGGTTTATTATGGTGTATTCGAATCCAGATTGCAATATGGGCTTTGTAGTTGGGGTCGCGCTTATATTAGTAAACTGCAGCAATTAACTGTCCCTCAAAAATCTGCAATTCGTAGTGTTTGTGGTTTTCACCGTTATGCGCACACAATGGACCTTTTCAGGGCCTTGAATATTCTCCCTTTGCGCCATTTATTCTATTTTAAAGTCCTTAAGGTGTTTTTCATGAGAGGCGGGTACCTGGAGAGTCCAATTTCTGACTTTCGCAGCTTACGCAGCCATTCAAACTTTATTGTAAATGTCCCTGCGTCTCGCACTACAAGTTACAGAAACTTCTACTCCATTGTTTCATGCAAACTTCTTAACAGTTTGCCCTTAGAAATTCGATCCATAAGAAATTTGTCCACATTTTCTAAAGTAGTTAAATCATGGCTTCTTATTTTTAATCATCATGAAATCGAAACTCTTCTAAGTTATTCAATTTAAAATATAGTAAAATAAATAAATAAATAAATAAATAAAAATAGAAATGATTTGCTCATTTGCTCAACTATGTATTTACCTATTTCTGCCATTTACATTAGATTTTGTATGTATCCGCTATTAATTTGTTAAAGATTTTTTTTTTTCTTCTTTCCTCTTTTTCTTGAATTGAACTTCTATTTTTCTACCTTTGTACACCCCACACAAAGTGAATATTTTTTTTATAATGTGGCATCGTCTCTATTTTTCATAAATAACTATTCTATATGTATCAAATGCATGTGAAATCGTATTTTAAATTTGTAACTTTTGTATATACATATGAATAAAGAAATTTGAATTTGAATTTTGAATTTTTAAAACCTGCGTCAAACTATTGTGAACTAATGTAAGAAATACATTTCATGGTAAAAGATTTACTTGACTTTTTTTACTGCACTTTTAAAATGTAACAGAACTTATGGCCGGACTATGTAAATCCCTGTTTGATGTGACTGTTAAATTCTTCAATCGTTTGCATTGGTAGGCTTCGGAAGAGGATATTCAATAATTGCCTCTATTGGGTAGGACAGTCTTTGATTTCAAAACAGAAAGTTCTCGCCTTGGGACGCACAAGTACGACCCTCAAATGAAAGTGTAACATGCCCTTAAAATTCTACAATAAACCTCAGTAAGCAGAAACGTACTCGTATATCATTTGGGACTGGTAATAACTACTTCAATCTATCTCTAGTTAATTGTCCTCTCAAAGAGATAAAAGCTCGGTGGTTTCGGAAGTGGTTTCTCTGCCGCCGCCGAGTTAATGGATTCGCCATTAAGTCCTGTTAGACAGATACGTCCATATTTAATGCGAGACCAAATTTAAACAGCATATTCCTTACTCGTAGAGCTCCTTAAGTCTCCATAATTAAAACTTTTTCACTTTCATTGAAATGTTTTATTGATTCTCTTTCATCGCATTTCACAGATAAGGCAGGAACCCATGCCAGAAGGCCCGGTAAAACAAGGTCGTTTCGGTGGATTCCTCATATTTCTTTTCCCTTTTTTCGCTCCATATTTTCAAAAAAAAAATAAATATATTAATGAGCCTTATCCGGGCATGGCTTCAAGGTTTTTATGACGCTCATAACTTTCATCCAATTTAAATAATTTTTCGCTCCTTCGCCCTGACACAACCGTATTGGAGCTGTAGCTATAACCATGAAATACGTATAATGGAAAATAATGAGATGTTTCCAATTCACTTGCATGCTCTGTTGCTACTGTTCGTTGGACTCTCGCTTTGATTCATTGTGTGCCAATGAACGTACTATCCTACTGTAGTACTGTGATATTGTCGTCTTTTTTCCTGGAAAAGCAAACAGTCCCACCAAGCAAATCTTTAATTAATTCATGATTTAGTGCTAAGGAATCGTAAATCGATGGCAGCAGTATCCGAAAATCCACTCGACAAAGTACGAAAGCTTTTTAACATTAAAGCCAACACAGGCGAAAGTCAAAAAAAGGTCACATAGCCTCCATCCAATGTCGAAGTTCTCAATTGGAATGTGTCAATTAGTGAACTTCGAGGGCATTGTTAGCACTTCATTACCCAATCCACTTGCAAGACAAAACGCTCTCTCTCACAAATTTTCACCCAATTCAAATAGATCAGTGGAGCTGAAAAAAGAACATTTCCCTTAGCCACCCAAAATAGGAGAACCAACCAACCAACCGACCATCCAACAATTGAGAGCGACTTCTAAAACCACCCATCCAATTTCGAATTCAAATTATCCCAAGGGTTGACAATGGAAAGCTTCTAATTCCATTTGTGTCATCATTGTGTTTACCGCCCTCTAAAGTGGGTGAATGTTAGATGTTGGATGACTTCACAGCAAGACGATGTAACTTTTTGCTTAAGGAGAAATTTGCATTAACAAAACCCGGCCCTAATAATGAGCATCGCACAAATCTCCCTTGTATCCTTCTGACTACAGAAATCACAAACAAAACAAAAAAGAAGACAACAAAAGGATGTGAGACCTGGAGGTGTTCATCCACACCCAGTGACACCGTATGGTGGATGAAGCACTTTTGGCACTCAACCATTTCGCAGTAATAAACTTTTATTGCCACACATTTAGACGTCTGTCCTCGTTTTGGTAAGGACAAATGCACTAGGACAGATTTTCTGGCGGCTTCCGGCGGCGGCTGCAGACTACTTTCAAATGTCCTTAATGGCGGCAACACTTGAATGGAGCATGTCATCTAAAAACAAGGATGGCTCTATCCTATCCAGAGATTTGTCTTTGACTGTACGAGTACCTGTTATATCGTACGAATATATGTACTCGTATTATGTATCCATACGAGTATGGATCCGCAACCGTATTCTAGTGTCAGATTATTTTTTATTGCAGCGCTTTTATGCGGCCATTTTTTATGAGGAAACGGATTAACTTCCATTTCGGTGCGTTGCTGGGACGTGCAGCAACAATTTTATGTGGCATTTCAAACAAGATCATCTCCTGGCGAATTACGATACGAGTACGAGTATATGGCACCATGATGATATTATTAGGCTGAAGGATACCCCTGTCTATATACCAGTGTCCAGTTCCTCCTTAGATGACCAATGTTGGTTTCAGTGGTTGTTTAATTAAGTTGAAACATAAAATGTGCTAACCGCCTTATGGGATATAACGCTTAATTAATTGGCTAGAAAAAGTTGTGCGATAAAAAGTCACGGAAATGGCAGGGATACTCGTAGCCGGTCGTAGTTCTATCTACTTGTACTCATATTCGTATAAATGCTGGAGAATTGCTTGGACAGTGCCATGAGTTTATTGGTGAAAGGATCCAAGTGTAGGGTTCTAATTTATTGCACTAGTTAAATTGAGATCAAATATCTGGGTGCCGCGTTAATGTTTGGTGTTAATGGTGCATTTGAACGCGGTTTTCAGTGGTGGACGGACAATTTACGACCTAGTCACATGCGATTAATTTATTTCCAATTGCCTGTTAATTGGCGGTTCACACTAAAGATGCTCGCAGGAATCTATTAAACTTTAATCTGATGTCTGAGATTTTTATTTCTATCAAGAGTGGACGTTTCCAATTTAATGGTTTGATTCTATAGTGAACGCTCTATCACCTTCGATAAAAGCGACCACAAGTGCAAAATACAGAATGAAACCACATCTGGGTACATGTACGCTGATTATTGAATCAATTAGCTTCGATATTTGGAGTTAAGAGGAAATAAAAGTTCCTGCAGTCAATTAAGATGTTAAGATCTTCTTTATTCTTTATCTGCGCGTATACTACCTGACGTAAAATAGTCCTCTGCCGTACTATTCTTCCCTAGAGCTGGATTCAGATTGTACTACTTTCATGTTCAGGCTCTTTCGAACATTCTTCAGAGTCTTTTAACTGAGAACAGTACAATATTTTGGAAAAAAAACACCTTGTTGTGGATAAGAACATTCTATTGTATATACCAATCCGATGTTTATGGTATTGTACTCTAGATTGTAAATCTGAGTTTCAGATACTTTGAAACTGTGCATAGATTCTTTTGTACCATCCTGCACACAATAATTTTGGTTCGCGGGCGGTGAAACTGACGGGGAATAGCCTTCCTTTATTGGACGTGAACCTTTTTGTGGCTTAAGAATGCGAATCTGAATCTCGTATCTTGATTCGCTGTCAAACGCAGATAGTCGGCTTGCAGCTACATCGAACAGAATGGTGACGCTCATCGAATCTATATCTGTCAGTCAATTGTGTGTTTACTTCTGGGACAATTTGTGAAAAGTAAGAGTCGTGAATAAATTTTATGGAAGCTGTACCTAGGATTTGCCAAATTCCACAAGGATTCTTCATTTCACACCGCTTAAAAACAAAAATTCCACGTCTAGTCTGTTAAATTCTCAAACCAAAGTGAGGAAAGTCCCAACAATGCGTGCAACCAAAGAAACGTCAATCGAGTTGAATAGCACCCAACTGCGAGATACAGATTCACACAGATACGCATTGTGTTGCCGTTTACGGCTATACATGTATTCAACTTTTGACAGTTCGATATCAAATACAGATTCAAGCTTCAGATTCACATTTTTAGCTGCTCTTTAGTTGAAGTCAGATAGAGATTGAACTAAAAATTTGAGAGTGTCAAGAACAGCTCACTAACTGGCCCTAGACATGTTCAAAAATTCATAAATTTATAAAAACTTTTCAAACAAAAAAATCATTTAAGCCATGAAAGAAAATGAGACCAATATTTTTGCAGCTTCATCTTTTTCTTTTACCGCTATAAAAATACGAGTATATACAGTAATGCGCACAATTACATAAAATGTTATATATTCTCGCTGTTTGTCAATAGATGGCTACAGCAATAAGTGCTGGCCGATTTTGACATATCTGACATATTCGACATAATTGTAAACAAACCGTTTTGACACATTAGTGATTTTGTTTTGGCGTCACATACTTTTGGTTGTGTGAAAATGTCTGATTTTGTGCCAAATAATCGTCATTTGCGGGAAGTGTTGATTTTCATTTTTCACGCGAAGAAAGCGCCATCTGAAGCGAATCGAGAGCTCCAAAAAGTGAGAATCTGCGCCAAACGCAAGATGAGCTTGCATCCAAGCGATTGGATGCGTTGGGAATGATTCAAAAAAAAGGAACTTGGGTTTTTTATGATTTGAAGACAAGGGACGTTGAGCGTCGTTTTTTTGATTGCAAACAACTGCTCCAGCGGCAAACATGGAAGTGTTTTCTTCATCGCATCGTGACGGTTGATGAACAATGGATTTATTTCAGCAACTCAAAGAGAAAAAAGTCATGGGGATTGCCCGGTCATGCTTTTACGTCGTCGGCTCGGCCGAATGTTCACACTGCGAAGGTCATGCTGTGTATTTGATTGGACCAGGTCGATGTTATTTTTTACAAACTGTTGAAACCCAACGAAACCTTCACTGGGGAACTGTATCGACTTCAATTGATGCGATTCAGCGAGCACGAGTAGAGGTAGGAAAAAATTATTTTTCAGCATGACAACTCTCGGTCTCACGTTGCCAAACCCGTTAAAACTTACCTGGAAAGGTTCAAATAGGAAGTCCTACCCCACCCGCCATATTTCCGAGATATTGCGCCGTCCGCCTATTACTTGATACGTTCGATGGCACATAGTCTGGCTGATCAGCAGTTCCGTTCATATAAAGATATCAGAAAATGGCTACATGCGTGGAGATAATCTCAAAAGATGAACATTTTTACCGTAACAATATTCGAGCTCTCCCAGAAAGATGGGAGCAAAAAAAAACAGCGAGAACTTAGTTGCGTACCTTATACATATTTCTCCAACGTACCTGGATTCCTTCTGAGTCGTTTATGGAGTTGGATATACCTGCGGACCTTACAACTTTGGAACTAGAGTTTCTATTGCCTTTTGATCCAGATCTTCCACCAACCTTCGCTGAACATAGCAAAACCATTTGATCATTATTTACTTCTTAATGTGAAGATTGCGAATGCGCATACGTCCTACAAGATCACGTTTTGTCATAAAGGATGAGATTTTTGACGTTGCTGTCATTTTTCTTTTTATACTTCTCACACATAGTCCAACATCGCGTTGCGTCTGATTATGCTAGACATGTGTCTACATAAATTTTCTGTAACAAAATACTGTGGCGTTTTCGCGCTATGGTAGACACCTTAGTCGCTAACGACAGGGTATAGATACTGGGATTGTGGATTCGAACAACCGACAAAAATAGCTCTATCTTTGGGAAGAAGAGGCGAAGTCATTTCGGAATCGCCAATGTGCTGCTTCAATCTTGCACGGCACTCAAAAGTAACAGATGTGGAATAATAACTTGGTGAGCTCGGTATCTAACTGGAAATCGTCAGGCGATTCTCGTTGTTAATTTCTTTTTTTATTTTAACCTCATCCCATACACATATATAGGTATATCACGTTGCATTCTTAATATTTAAACGTCTCTTGCACATTTCAAACATCGTTCAAACTCTACTACCCGACGCATTTTTAAGATTTTTAAGTAAAGACTGGCATTTCGTTATCATACTCGTATGTATATTTCAACAGTGTGCCACATTTGTTGCAGTAGCTGTAGCTGTTGCAATTTCTGGTGATAATTTTGCCTTTATTCAACACATCCGCAATCACGACGGCGCTGTCAGCTCTAAAGATAGATGACTCATTTGGAAAGTTGATCAGTCCTATGCAAAAGAGCAGAATAATCAACTCCGAAGTTATATACCTGGATACCGGGTTGTAGCAAGCTTGTTGCGTATGCGGATGACGTTGCTATAGCCGTTTCGGGAAAACATCTTTATACTATTGAAGACCTCTTACAGTATAATCTCAACATATTAACACGTTCGAAGGATCATTGTGGAGTGGAAATAAACCACCTTAAAACCAATCTTGTCCTGCTTTCTAGGAAATATGAAAATCCAATCATAAACGCTCCCATAATCAATGGTACCACCTTGGTCTTCTCTGACACAGCAAAATATCTGGTTGTAATTTTCGAAACTACGTTGGAAACCTTATATTCAAGAAAGAGTAAGGAAAGCCTCAGTAGCTTTATTTTCTTGCAAAAAAAAGCCATCGGGTACAAATGGGCCTCCAGCCTCGTATTGCCCATTGGCTTAACGTCTCGGTTATAGGACCGATACTCACCACTTTCGTGGCGGGTGTATAGTGAACGGCTTTAGACAAAGCAGTCAACTGCATGAAGCTAAGCAAAGTCCAAACGACAGCATGTCTGGGGATAAGCGGATTTCAACGCACAACTCCTTCTGCTATTTTGGAGGACCTGTTTCACTTGACAACCCTCGACATTTTCAGCAGACAAACAGCTTCAACGCAGCTATTCGCCTTAAGGCAACTTCGGAGTGGAAAAATGAACTTATTGGTCACGCTAATATTCTCCACATACCAGAGAACATCGACTGCAGCATACTCAAACATTGGTTTAACAAACGACTGATAGTGGGGTTGATGTCAAACAAGTTGCCCGGAACTTTATGTCAGCAAATGTCAATTTATGACACGTAAGTCCAACCAATCTGCTCCTTCACCTTATTTTCGGCACGACCAACCCAAACCCCAGGTTAAACCCCTCGCGACCTTGGAATATTGTAATATAGAGAGTTAAGCTTACGCTCGCATATTGATGAGATAATCCTTCAACGATGGCCCGAAGAATTTTTCAACCCCTATGTGACCAGTTGCCTTTACATTACTTTTGTCCGACCCCTTCATCCATCGACTGCTCTCTGGTTCCGTAAATTGCGCCTCCCTTTACAACTCTATTTCCTTCAATAGTAGCCTTAGTAATTAACGAAAGTTCCAAAAAACCAATCTCTCGTATGCGAAAGGTCAAGTCAAACATATCCGTTCTTGACTTTAACCTTATCACCTCTCGTCTCAAAATAGATCTTCTTCACCACTGTCTTGGTCCAATGAATTTAAATCCAAGATTTCCTATTGTCACCCAAACTATGGATAATACGAGACCTGTCCACTCTCTGTAATGCTTTTTTAACTTCGGTTTCGATGAAAAGCATACAAAATATTCCAATTTGCGGTTGCTTGGCTACCAATATTGTATAGTGGATCCAGGCCTACAAAGAAGGTGCGAACACTCATCTTTATTGCATTTAAACAACACCAAACATCCCTTTGAAGTTGTCACAAGCAAATTATGTTAAATGACGTAGCTTACTCAAAACATGACAGGAATCCATTAACAGATAACAGTTTAAGGGTGTAGTGTTTACTTTCAAGTTACAGCGGCTAAAAATCGGAGTGGAAAAATGAACTTATTGTTCCACCCTCGTAAAACCCATGTGGAAACTCGATCACGCATACAGCCTTCGGATAGTATTATTAGGCATTGATGCACCTCAGGCTCATCTTCCATGTAAACGTGCTTATGACAAGTTTAGAAAGTTGTTGCTCCTCGGCCGACGTCTGTCTACCAACTACGTGCCGAGTACACAAAACCTCCAATCCAGAATGAAGAATATTTAAGTTAACATGTAACACCCTACTAACCTCTCTACTAAAAACCCTTAATCCTTCAATGTACTCTTCAAGATCACATCCACAATGTGTAGTAAGTGAATACAGTGAATGCATTATGTGATTACTTTGAAGCTATGGTCTACATTTACCAGACAATATTCTCACATTTGGTTAATTTTCTAACAACCCAAGGCGCAACCACATGACGTTGTTCCAAATTCTCTTAGCATGATACATGACCGAAATTTCCAATGTCCTGCAGACATGGTCTTGCTTGTGTATCATCGAAACCATCACATAAATCCCACAGACGATGCATAATTTTCATCCTTTCATTGACCATAGCCACTGTTCATTCAACGTTGCTCAAGAGTACTCGTATACTCATATACTCGAACAACACACAAAATGAATGTACATCTGTACATCCTCTGAATTGTGAATCCCCTCGAGCGGCTATCAACGTCCAGCTGCTTTAAGAAGCAACCAAGAAAAGAACCCTTCACATCCAAGATGGAACACACGCATTCTTCGGGGAAAATAAAATCGAAAAGGCAACTCATGAAAATAAATCGCAATAATTGGTCAATAAATTGTTTGCGCTCGTAAGATGACATATAACCTCAGCAATCCTTGTCCTCAGATCAGGCCGATTGCGGTCAAGCAGAGTGATGATGGAGACTTTTAATTGAATCCACCGACGGATTGTAATAATTGTGAAAGCTGCTGGAATCATAAATATGATTTCCGTCTCTCGAACTTCTCCATCCTCGAATCCATTCTCAGAAAGAAGCCTTCAAGGACTACTCGTACTATGGGTGATGGTAATGGTGATGCTGATGGTGTTCATGATCAAAAGGATATGCGAAGAGGACTCGTACTCGTATGTGATTGAGAGGAACAACCTACATTTGAAGTGATTCTTAAATCCGTTCTCAATCCACTTATGGGAACTTTAAACGGCATAGGACTTGTGAATGCGCTCCGACAAGGATGTGAAATCCTCTTTCAGTTGCAAATGTAATTTTGATAAGCGGATCGCAACGGAAGAGTGTGTGCAATGTGTATGGCATACTGAGGGAAGTGCTCACACTCTCTACTAACAGCTCCAATTATGGTGTTGCTACTTGGGACAGGAGGATGAAGCAGATTTAGCCAGCCACATGGGGTCAATTACGATTACAGTAGTAAAGTCCTAACCTCCATCGTCACTTCACATGAATGTCATATGGAGATGCTGTGAATAGTAAGTTATAGTCATAGCTATGGCCATAGTTTTGTATATAGCCGCCACCACCACCCAATGGCACTTCCTTTCATTGGCTTGGCCTTGTACGACTAGCAAAGCATGTCTACTTAGGGATGTGCAGGGATCAGTGAAAAGGAGAAGAGCTCCTCCAAGTGCAAAAACTTTGTCTATCCCGCCACACCGACAATAGCTACTCGATTCTCTACGCTGAGCATTCCTTTTCAGTCCTGCATATTACTTTAATCCTCTTAGAAATGGAGAACTAGCGAAATGGAAAGGAAAAGGACGAAATAAAACAAAAAACTCAATCCTTTCTATGCTTTAAATTATTTTATGTAATTAAATATTTTTTTTCACTAGCAGGAGAAGGGAACCTTTATGTAGAACCTTTCTTGTGGGGATTGCTCTTGAATTGAGCTCCAGATAACAAGAAAGGACGATGGATGTGCAAGGTGTGCACCGGTACCAGGTGGCATAGACCCATCAGATCGTACAAATTCACCCCGAGGACTGCTGTCCAAAAGGCAAGCCTCAACGCAAAGGACCGTTGCTGAAGATGATAGTATGGTTTGAAATTGTTGAAAATTTGAATAGGCAAAGCAAACTCACCGGACCATGAGCGTTATGATGACTTGCTTTTGATCCTTTTTGATTCATCATTGCTGGGTTCTATATAAAATAAATTAGTTTACAAAAATATTACGTTAGAAACAAATATATAATCTGATGCTTGTGTAGGTTTGAAGTTTAAAACAATGTTGTGCTGGATACTAGAACTTGAAACTGACTGGAGTAGTCTTAAGAAGTATCAAAAAAGTAGATTACGACGAGAATCCTCAAATAAATCTTCAGAGTTGATAAGTTTGCTCTTAACAGAAACATAATACGCCTTTTACATGATGGTTGGCACTCTATAGCCATCTACTATATATGGAGGCAGCCCTCTCTGATTGAATATCTCTGATTTTATTTGAAAGCACAGCAAGCATTCTTTGAATTTTCCTGTATCCTGGAGAGTCATGGGACTTACAAGTCACACAAAACCTAATGTCAATGAAAGTGCTACACGTGGACAATCTATTTTTTATACCTACAGGAAATTCTTCTGTTTATTTTGCGTAGCAAAATCTCTGCGCCTTCATTCCTCATGATGCCATCGTAACCAAGAGCATCGATTATCTCATGTGGATTATCTTTGCTTCAAATGCGATAATTTAGCTTATTAATACTCGTATATACAATGAGCTAAAGCTGTGCCTCATCAATGAAAACAATTCGAAAAAACTGCCAATCCAATGCCAGTAGATTTTGGGCTCATTCCCCAAAATTTCGACACCAACGATGGTCATTCGGCTTCAATTCTTACACGAGCTGGATTTTGTGAGCCTTCAAAGCAAGATATTTTCGTAAAATATCCCATAAAGTGGACGGACAAAGACCAAGCTCTTGTAAACAACTTCGAATCGATGAATTTGGATCTTTTTCAACACTCTCCTAAACAGATTAAATATTCCCTTCAGTACAGACTCTTCTTATGCGTCTTGTTGCCACGGTCACTTCCAAAAAAAATATTTTGAAAGCGGTCAACAATATAGCGAATAGAGGTCACAGATGGTCGATTATATCAGTCGTACTATGGTGCAAGTGCTCTATAAGTTTGGCGCATAGAACCATAGTTTTGGAACCAATTTTCTAAAATTCGGTAGGTAACTTTGTTGAAGCGTGACTTCCATCACTACTGAATAAATATGACACTGACAGTTTGCAATTTGACAATTGATGTAGCAGATTTCAATATATGAAGTTAGAAACGATTGAACGCGTTTTATCATACTCGTTTAAATTAGAGCCGCCATCTTCAGTAACAAACCCCCTGTGTTTCTGATAGTTTGTATGTATCGAGTTTTCCAATAGGGATTTGACAACTTTGAATATAATTTGTGAACGCACTCTTTCACTAATCATCAAACTGTCACTGTCAATTTATTCAATAAACTCAACATTTTCATCATGGTTAAGTACACGAACGAGCAACGTCTGCAAATTATAGAAATTTTCTACCGAAATTCGGAGTCGGTGACTGCAACATTAAGAGCGTTAATTCCAATTTTCGGTCGTAATTCTCGCCCTAGTAGACAGGCAATAAAAAATTTAGTGCAAAAATTTGAGTCTACATATTCGTTGTGTGATGTTGCTGGTTGGTCGAAGTGTCGAAAATATCGCTGCCGTTCAGACGTCCATAGCAAACGATCCAAATCAGTCAATTCCACGGCGTTTTCAAGAATTGGGCATCGCTCAGACCACATTATAGCGTATTTTGCGTAAGGATCTTGGTTTACACCCATACAAGATCAAGCTGACTCAAGAATTGAAGCCGATGGACCATTTGAAACGACGTACGTTCTCCGATTGGGTTCTGGAGAAGATGCGCCAAGATGGCGGATTTCATCGTAAAATCATCTTTAGTGACGAAGCTCATTTTTCGCTCAATGGGTTCGTGAATAAGCAAAATATGCGTTATTGGTCGGGTAAAAATCCACATGTGCTGGTTCACCACTTCAAAAAAACAAAAAAATAAATAAATGTGGCGCTGCCAGCCCAGTATGGGCCATGGCCTAGCTTCTTGACACTCATTTGTGTTGCTCATGTTGTCATTTTTGTCACATCTGAGCAGGGCCTACGGTTTATCGCCGAGTCCGAACTTTCAAAGGAAAAGCACTCCTTAGAAGCTTTTTCGTAGGTAATTTTACTTTCGGAAGTTTACCATTGCCCGCCGAAAGGGTGATAGCGATTTGAAAAATTGTTGGTGACCCAGCCAGGAATCGAACCCAAACTGTCTGCGTGATAGTCCAATGAGCTAACTATCGCGCCATCGCCATCGCGCCACCACAAAAAATAACTGTTTCGGCCGAAATGTGTGGCCTTTTTTCGTGTGACCGCTGCAAACGTGCCCGCGGTGGAAACGAAGTCGAGTTCTATTCACAAATGTTTTGATTGTACTTCAAGCCAATAATAAAGTTTTTAAAATATCTCAAATGGTTTGCGTTTTATTTAAAAAAAAAAAGTTGTGAACTCCTTATTGGAAAACCCTGTAGTACTAGAAAACCAGCAGCAGCTTAGCAAGCAAAAGCTTGCTTTCTAGAGCAAAGCCGACTTCTAATGCTGCATTCAAGATTCAAATAAGTCTGCACTTTTATCGGAGAGCTGATAGACATGATCTATCAAATAAACAAGTTTAATTTAATCAATCAAGAAAACATGTCTGTCGGCTACCAAAACCTATTCCCATCTGAAATTGTATATCGACCGAAGATACTGAATGCAATCAGTGTTCTGTTGTCTTACCCACTAACTCAAATGGCGCTGTAATGCTGGTGACACCTTCTCGTCAACTGGTCAACTGCCTACAATTTTGTACAACAAGATTGGGTAACTTTCTACTTACGCTCGCCACCTAAAGCGAAGTCTGCCCCTAGTGCGGAGATTTCGAAAACGAATCGTTAATATCCAATCGCTCTTTAAGTCATAACGATCTCAAAAGACTCATGAACACTTTTTGAACAGGGCAATATCGCTCATCCCCCAAACGGGGATATCGGATATCTGGGTTTTGCCTGATACTCAGATTCATTTCCAGATCCGGATCTAGTTTCTAATGAATAATGTTAAGTTTTGAACAAAACGATTCCACATACATATGTATACATTGATTGTTAGTTGTTTCCCAACCAGGATTTGTGTGTTCTGCAGCTGCAAATGTAGCCGCAATATGCTTTTGCCATTTCAACAGATTTGCGTTGTGACTAAGCTGAGGCTCATTTAAGTAGACTTCAAGTTAATTCTTCGCATCATATAGAATTCCCTATTTTTTAAACAGAATGTCAAATACAATCCGTTTCAGAGTCCGCTGTCTGTCGATCGTGTTTAAATGAGAACTTACGAGTAGATTACTTGCTGCATGGACTATTGAGCGCCTCTCGTCGATCATTGCGATCTTCGTTTCTGAATGATCGTAGTTATTTCTGAATCCGAATAATCCACTTAACAGTACTATTTGGCACTCTTCAGATCCTATACATATTTAAATACCTGGAATCACTCAAATCTTTAAATCCACTTTCTCTAACGTTATAACAGTCTATTCTAAGTTTTACTTATCCGTCGACGCTGTGCGTCTCTTTTTGTTATCAGTAGCTCGGGCTGTTCAGCTATTCAGATATATGTAGCTATCATTACATCATTTTAGTTTAGTGGACTGATCCTAGCTTTAGTTGCTCAAGTTAAATCGTTCGTTGTGCCTAATAGCGGGATTTGGGTCGTCCTTCTATTGAATGCTCTGTAGAAGTGTTTTTTTCCATATTCACAGCACCGAATGTGACTACAAAACAAATTCCTTTTTCACAGTCTTGTCTTCGGATCTTGTGTCCGCACGTTTTTCCTTAAATAGTCCCTTTCAATTCCAACTTCTCACGCTCTATCCTTTTTTTCTTTTGAAACATACCATGCTTTTTGCTCCTTCTTTGCTCATAAAGCTCACGAACCGCTTTCGTTGCTTTATGCAATGCCGCTTCATTAACGATTCATTTCACTTCATGAGCTTGCCTATGCTCTTTGAAACCAGCAGTCTCGTGAATGAGATCGTTTGAAGCACGATATTACTGATATTCAGAATCGAATTGTAAGGACGTTGATGAAACTAATTTAATTTAGATGCCAGATCACAGTGGTTATGATAGTAATGAAAGAGCAGACGAATCGGACAGAAACGGTCCGGCTTCAACGGTCATGTTGCCATGGCAATTTTGCGGATTACCAATAAGCTCTGTAAAAGCCATATGAATAACTGGCTAAAAACAAAAACACTCCATTGCTGGTCGGAAACCAAAGGTAAAATGGAAGCCAAACACTTTTTAGTAACCACTTACCTCAAAAGAGGTCACATACACCAAAAAATCGAATTCCTTTGTCAGTGTGACTTTGAAACAAGCTCTATGGGCTTCCACAAAATTGAGTTTTGCCCTGCAAAACTGGAAAATACTTGGTGTAGTAGTATAACATAACAAAAAAAAACACTATTTCGCTGGCAGCCCGGTATAGGCCATTTTTGTCACATCTGAGCGGGGCCTACGGTTTATCGCCGAGTCCGAACACATCTTAGAAGCTTTTTCATAGGCAATTTTACTTTCGGGAGTTTGCCATTGCCCGCCGAAAGGGTGATGGCGATTTGGAAAATTGTTGGTGACCGAGCCTGGAATCGAACCGAGACTTTCTGCGTGATAGTCCAATTAGCTAACAGTAGTACAATATACTCTTACATAAAACTAAAATCGCGGTGCAGTTGCGACTACATTCTTTCCTGCCTCAGATTCCGACCGAAGCCAACACATAGGGCAGAAAAATTTTGCGAGAAAATCCCAAAGCATCTACAGTACCAGGGTCTTTCCATACATCATAAGATGGAAGTCAAATGGCAACTGCAAACAATTCTTTTTAAAAAGTAAAGTGGCCTTATGATGTAATCGTATCCCACAATGTTCCTTTCGGCATTGCTCTAATTCAAAAGACTGGTGTTCCGTGTTGCCGCGTCGAATAACACACGCCGTGATAATCTGCGTGATTGAGGGATGTCCCAATGTCAAAGAAAATGCGAATGAGGTACGCGATTTTGTAGCACTAGTAAGCATGTTAGCATTTTAGATTGAGGATATATTCATTAAACAGTTTTGCTCAAATGAATCTTGACCATTTACTGATGACATAGCTTTAAGTCGATTACTTTCTGTCTTACTTTCGTGACAAATATTAGCTGAGAGCCAATATTGTTGATAACCAATTTACATACTGTACAATCCTGGGAATGATTCCCTTGCCACCATAAATCATTAGAATCGCAACGTAAGACCCCAATCCCTCTGCGATCGAAATATTCAATGAGTTCAGGTAGCGCCTTGGAGGTGGCACCAAGGTGTATGATGATTTTATTTCATTTACCCGTCGTTTCTAAGCTTGAGACTGTTGAAACCACATCTTGCTCATTCGCTTTATTCGCAAAATAAGACATCTTAAAACACAATTGCAATTCTTCTCAACAGCATAAACACCAAGTAAATCATGTGTGTACCTTGGAGTGAATGGCAATCTCAAAACAAATATCTTAGAAAAGATCTGTCGATCTATAAGCTCTACCAAGACTATATTGTGGCACAAATAATCACGATAAGAACAAAAACGAATCAGATAAAATAGTTTTTATATCCCAGCCCCTTGGGATTGCAACGATGCACTTAATTTTTTCTCTGTTCGTTCAATTTAGATCCCTTTAGAAATTGAGAGGATTATATGTATTTTACTACCACAACTTTTGAGGTCAAGAAGTTCACCAATTTTCCAGTGGATGGTGGGAAAATTCTGAGCGTACTTATCAGGTTTGTTGTTACTTTCAAGGCCGCAATCATACAAATTTAGTGCGGCAACATTGGTGAGACAGACACTCTTTGCAACCGATCTCATAACTTTGATTTTTTAGTCCACATACAACGGCCAAAAAGACCGAATTCGAATGGTTTGGCAATTGAATCTCTGCCTTGACCAGTCAACGTCCTTTTTTTCACACTAAAATGCTGTCATATAGCTGATTGCCTAAAGTACAAATCGATGAACGTCCACAAATTAGTCGTTATCATATTGTAAGCTGACTATGACGCGTAGTCATTACCTCCTATATGAGAGATACCCTCGATGCCCATTTCTATAGCATGTCTTTCGCTGGTGAAAGATTTAGGCCACCCAAGGTCAATAAATTACAATTTTCCAACATGAAAATGTTGATATAGGATCCCGATAATGTCTCACCATAATCCGTTGCTATCAATTTTGGTTTGCCAGAACCACTTCTAAGGTTAAGATTCGAACAAACCCTGGTTGCTTTCGGACAGCAAACAAATAAATAAGTTTATTTACAAAGAGCAGACGTTACAAGGACGTCTGTCCTTCCTTAAGGACTTGTCTAACATTCATGTTGATTCTGGAATCATTTACATACAGCCTGTAGGGACTCCAGAAGTTTTCATCTGCACAATGATCATAAAGCTGGCTATCAAGTTTCCATTCACTAGCGGGTGGGTCAACCTCACATCTCGGTTTCTTTGGATTAGGCGGTTGTAACGGAGCTTCTGTAATATCTAAGTCATTAACGAACCCACCAATAGATACTATTGTCTCTTACCTTCTTTTACTCTGAATTCGTTCCAACTCTCGACGCTAGCCTTCATCACTCTTGGCACCGCATGGTAGCACACTCGGCTCTGTTTTGACATCACCACCACATCTCCACTTCGAAGAAAGAGGGCAGAAGGTTTCTCCTCTTTTGTACTCCCACCAATGAGGAATATCGCCGTTTGCCCAAAGCTGGAAGTATAAATATGTACATTATGAAAATTTCACTCACATTTAAAGATACACCCATCTACCTGAAGGAAAACAAGGGAGCTTCCAAATCAGCCTCCGAATGATCTGTATGTCCAGCTAGAGTTGTCCCTATCGGGTAGTAGTTTACTATTGCAGCTTCAGCTGAATACTTTCCCAACTGCAAAGCCTTCGAAAAGTGTTCACTTAATTCAGCCAAGTCATCGGGAAACTTGTTTTTCATTTTTTCGCTGTATAGCTTACTGTCCCAATCATGGTGATAGCCTAGCGTCGTCCACCGCATAGAAACTTTCATTCGTCTCTTCTCGTCTTTATCCGTACAGCTCTGGTAAGCACTCCACCAATCGTCAATAACCGACTGTGTAAACAATTTTGTATTCAAATTCACAACATTCGGGTTCTTTGGGTAATCACGAAGGCACCTGGCCATCCAATATCTTTGCCCTTGCGGTGTAAAGGGATTGCGAATGAACAGCAAGCCTGGACGGTTGGATAGTTCATAGCATTTCCATGTGTAAATTGGGGTTAAACCAGGAGGAACTTCTTCGTAAATACTGTCCACATCGAGTCCAACTTCAGTGACGCCCTGCGAAAAAACAGTAAAATTGATAGGATGGTCATGACTTTCATTTGAGAGACAATATAATACCTTTACAGGCGTACTGTCAAAGTCCAAAACTTCACTAAAATCTGGAATTGGCCACTTTGCTTTGTAAAATTTAAATGTTTCCTTGAACATCTCCGCAAAAGGATTTCTATGCGGAGTATTTTCTTTGCAAACCTGTTGACATTTCAGTTGTCAATTTTGACGTACTGAATGAGTCCCAAACAGATATGCTATGAGGTATCGTCATATTTTTGATATAAGTTTAAAAAGTTGTAATTGAGATTGAGCGGGTTTATGATGCCTGATTTTGGAATTTTATCAACCAATTGCTGTTTAGATGTTATCTCATTATTTGAAGTAAAGAAATATGCTTGATCGAATCCCATAACTACAACAGGTCAGTTGTAACGTTGCAAGAGATTCTGCAGAGTCAAAGTGTCTACTCTCAGAAGTACCGACCGCGATCTATGTTAACTAACCATTACACAAACTCAAAAACATAATGGTTTTGCTAGCGGACAGTATAATTCTCCGCAATGTAGAAAATGTAACCCATAGAGGGATTACACGGATTAATGTTCCCTCTCCTCGCCAGTAAATGCTTCGGACTTTGCGTACATGTGAAATGTTTAACCGTCTGTTAAAAAGCAGTTAAACCAAATTTCTATCACATCATAGAATTTATTTGTCTTTTTAAATTATAATATGCCATCATTAGCAGTTCACCGTCTGAAATATTCTCTACGAAAGCCTAGATGGCGCTCGTATATATTCACACACACCCTTATTGAGGCAATCACCATCAATCAGCCATCCCACCTATCTACTACATTCATGTTGACAACTATAAATGACAGCTTTATCCTCATGCGTTGCTGCAAATAAACAAAATTCTGAACGATGTCTTCGATAGATTTTGGTGAACTCAAAAACGACGGGAATCTAACGTCTACAGTGAATAATTTCTCAAAATGTTTGGACCAAATCGATGCATCGATAACTGAGGCAGTAAATTATAAAGACTACGATGAATTGACTACCGAGGAGAAGGTTAAATTCGACAACTACCTTGCGTACACAACAAATTCTTTGTACTGGATGTATGTTCGTCTCCAGGGATTGGATCCAAATACGGTGAGTCCTTACTCTTTTTCGTGTGTTTGGAGGTAATAGTCAGAGATTTCTGTACCGTAGCATGGAATAAAGAAGGAACTATCACGGGTGCGGCAGGCAATGCTTAGGGACAAGCAGGTGCATGAAAGGAACACAATTCGTCCGGTTTTGGACAAGGGTGCTGCCGGACGATTTATCAGGCACGGGTTGCACGATAGAACTGATCGAGATGATGGCCAGGAAATGGATGAAAGGATCCCGACTCAGCCATTGAATAAGAAGATACGATTTGGCAATGATTCCGACTGAAATTTAATTTGACCGCCCGCTTATTGATGTTTGTACAAAAGCTTTAACATTTTAAGAATTAAACGATAATTTGCTTTAAAAAGGAAAAAAGCGGTTGTATGTTAATTACCTAGGAACATAGAGCTACTGCTCGTCAAGTAATGGCTCAAAGTAGCAAAAGCAATTTACGGTTTCGCCCTCAGTTACGACGTATGGCAAGGATGTGTATTTTGGCCAGTCTCGCTGCGTTATCTATCGCTTAATGTCTTGTATTAATCGCTGTTGCTCTACCCGCGTCTGTACATATTCGTTGTACGAAGTGATTTGTTTGAGTTTGGCCTTTTTTGAATGTGAAAATTGAGGTAATTCTCGCCCTGAATGCATACTTTTTCCGCAGCCATGCAGCGAAGGAGGCAACCCCGATACGGCCTCAAACTGAATCACATTGGTTTCGAAGCGATAGCTCTGATAGAAGTTTGGGTGTCAATGGATATTGATGCAACTAGCTCCCAACCCATCTGTCGTGCTGGTGAACTTTCCGCCAAACCGCTAGTTAGCGGCCTTAAACTAACACACTTTTCCACCAGTGCGCAGTACCCAAGACGTGATCCTGCTCTATTGTGTTATCACTTCTATTAGGAATAGAAGATACCTATTCCCTCTGGCCATCTCACCTGGCTTATGCGCACTTTGTTGATCAGGTCGGAATAAACGTGTAGTAACATTTGTACAGTAGCACCTCTTCTAGCTTCTTTATTTTGAGGAACTTGGTGTTTTTCTGATTATTTTTGCTCACAGACCACCTGCGAAGTCTTTTGTTCCAACGCCGCTTTGTTCCTGTTTCAATGTCTATGATTGCCTTGGCATTATTGATGATATAATTACTAATCACAATGGTGCCACTTTATGCTGCATAGAAATCTTCCTGAGAGGTTTTAGCGAATTACTGTGATTGTAGCCGTTCGACGTCGATTTTCGTCGTCGTACTACTTCAGTGTTGTCTCTATCCATACCATGGCTACAAGTTTGTAACTCGTGTCGATCTTAGTCGCTCGGAAATTCGGATATTCAGCATATTAAAACTGAGTACTGGCATCGATCTCAATGTGATCAATTAGGTTGAGAGTTTTTTGATCAGTAAGTAACCAATGTGGGAAACTTGGGGTGGCTATGATGGCATTTCGGGTCGCCGGATGAACGATCAGACTAAGTCCATTCTCGGAGGTGGTGGTAAAACTGTGTTGGTAGAGACGCTTTTTCTCCTAGTTTGGCATTCAAATCACTAGATAAGAACACTGCTTAGCAAAATTAGTTGAGGAACGCACCTAAACAATTTTTGGCAAAGTCGTTCTTCTTTGTAACTCCTGGGCGCACATGGTCCTTTTACGGTCTAGGTAGCCTTTTTATTTTGTAAAGGGCCCGACCATTGCATGTACATAGCCGTCAGTTTACGTTTGCTGATTCACTGGAAATTCTTATATCATCATCTCTATTTCGGAATCCTAGCTGAATGCTAAAGTTCAATCCTCAAATTACCTGTCCTTCAAATATGAAGAAGTAACTTAATTGACGATATCGCTGGACCTCTGTCTGACGTTACCATTCTCAACATAACGAATACCCCCCTGTTTTCTCTTTGCGGGGTGAGATACTGTGAAATGAGGGCTTAAAATCGATATAGATTTAGTAAGTAGCGAAGTAGCTTGCATAGTCAAATCGAAATTAAATGGTTCATTCAGCCTAAGAGTGAAGTGGAGATTCGTTTCATTTAACAGTCTGTAGATGTGGTTTTCCGATCTCATTCGCAACGTCTTGCCTCTACTACTCAATATCCGTCCTCATATTTACAGGTTTCTATCGAGGTGTCGTAAGCCTCACAAATAGGACGCCTTTTCATAAAATTTCGAAATTCTTCCCGGAGTAGCAACTCCTCAAAGCCAATTCGGTTTGAACTCGACAGATTCGAGATCTTTTATCTTGCAGCTTTTTTATCTAATATTTTTAAGACGCCTTAACGTCTAATATAGCTGTGAAAGCGCTATTATCGGCCGCGATAAGAAGAGAAGGACCTGTAATGTACTGCTAAACTCCACTCGACTGGCATGGAGTTTAATAAAATTGCGTTGTCGACTGTCGAAAATGTTCATAACAGACGACATAAGTATCACTAACCGATACGTGTTACAGTTTCTCGTGTCACTTTTGCTTCTATAACATACACTGGTGCAAGAAGGCTCTTTCTCAACTGGTTAGGCATCCAAACGTCCCGCATGATCTAATCTAACAAAATCGCGAGTTGATATGTACGACTGTCGCACGGCCACAACTTCCACAGAAAAAATGGAAGATACTAGGCACTAAGACGCAACATCTATACTTACCAGGCACATCTTATGAGACTGCGCTTTAAATTCTAGTGAGCAGAGCTGAATGTGCACGCCAGGATTATCCTTATTCAGACTGCTTTCGATTATGCAAATTTTAGCAAATTTTAGACGCAGTTGCATTACAAATGTTTGCTGATTCAAGAAATGCTAATAAGCATTGACTACGCTCAATATGTGTCGTTTGATTTAGAATTTGTGGACATAAAATCTGATGCAATGAGAGCGGGACTGCGGCTGTTTTAAGAATAGCCGCTTTCTCCTTTGTAGAGGACCCCACAAGCTAAAACTCTACAACAACCCTAGACTGAACGCGAAAAGGAAGGAAGGAACAAGTACATAACTATTTGTCCTTCAATCTAGTTTGAGAGTGCAAGGTTTATTTGAACGCAGATGGAATGATAGATTCATTGAGTTTTGTCAAGATCTTTGGTCACAAACCGATCGCGGGGAGTAGGATTGTCTACGAACTTGATAAGAAAAATTCAGATGAAGATGACTTGAACCCGAGCTCTGTGTTTTCAAAAAGGTCTTCTATTGTCGGGTTGTTGAATTTCCTTTTTCTACAACCATAAATGGTATGACCCTCGAGGTACAGGTATCGGAGTCTAAGTAGTCAGCGACTGTGGAAATCTTACTGATGTCTTATGCGATTATTCGCTTTTGGTAAGCAACTAAATCAACAAGCCCGATGAATAAGATTTGCCTCTCAGTACAAGATTCATTTGCATAAGTTTATTTAAGTTGTCTATTCTCTGGAATTATATATTTTTTTTTTATTGGATATTGAATAGTTCTACAATGACAGTTCTAATCTTTTTGAAGAAAAAGATGATGAAACAACAGAGCCGAAGTATCTCTCAGTTTCTTTTATCTCAATTATGCAAACATGGACTATAAAATTTGTGACGTTTTGTCTTTCATATGTCAACGACATCGCAGATAGCTCAGTTTGTATGGCTGACAATTGGAGGAGTATCTGCGCACACCCACTTTAGAGATAAGTTTATATGGATTGGGCCATGGGATTTCGGCCAAACTGAATGTAGGTGGCAGATGAAGGTTGAGTTTTTGAAGTAAAGTACAAGACTAGAAAACGTGTTAAGGTCAAAGGAAATCTAAATTAAATTAAGACGTGCCCCAGGGCTCTGTTTTGTTTCCGACAATATTTTAAAGTTTAATTCAAATTAATTCTCTTTTTTGCTGACGACAATACCCTGTGCTTTTCATATTCGTTCCATTTTCATATTCATATTCTCTGCTTTTCGGATGAAGAATGGAAACGGCAGGATATGTTAAGCGTATTAAATGCCGATATTAACAGCATTACCAACAGTGTCAACCAAAACCTATCAACAGTAAACCGGATAGTCTAAGTTAAATTAAAGTCCGGGAGAACCTGACACACACTAGCGCTTGCTTTTCGCAAGATTCAACTGCAAACTTTACAGCGACATCGGTCTATTCAGGGATCTGGACACTTCAGCTCCAACCAAAGTACCGGTTGAACAGAAGACGATAGCATCTAAGGTTGCAGACAAAAGTTGAAACGCATGCGGTGGCTTTGAAATGTGCAGAAAGAACCAAAAACCCGGAAATTTCCGCTTTGGGCAGAAGAGCCTGAGGAAAAATCCTTTCCTGCGTAATATGTTAAAATATGGGAAACACCGCAAACTATTGAAGCCCAGTATAGGTATATATAGAAAAGTCAATTTGACTCGAAAGTAGAAAGTGGAGGTTAAACGTCAATTTATATATATAAAAACTGAAGCCATCGTTCCTGAAATAGTCTAAGCCCAAATAAGAGCACCCATGTACAAAAAGCAAAGATTGCACCTCAGGCCCCAAAATCTAGAGCTCTAGATATCTCGCGCTTAATCGTGAGTCAGACACCTCAGCTGCAATACGAGTATAAGATATAAGAACAATCCATTCGCTGTTGTCGGGTTTACTCGTGTTAGATAAAGCTGTTCAAAAAAAGGTTTGTGTCGATTGGTGCAAAGAAATTATGAAAAACGATCATGACAGACGACGAATAATGTATCTGCGCGTGAGCACATGAATCCGATACGTAATGTATCTGCCCAAATGGAAACAAACAAGCAATCACTTCAAACAATTCTTTGAAGTTCAAATTACACGCAAATTGGACATCGCGATTAGTTTGAAAATTTGCGAGAAGATCATTCAAATAGTGGCAGAGGACAACAACAACTTAAAATTCGAATTTTTGTTTGCTTTGAACGGCGTTATAAACAAGCAAAATTGTAGAATATGGAGTGTCTGTATCCCGGAGATACTCGTATTCTTTACCCGAGATGTGGTTAGGGTCGAATAGTTGGTTTAGTGCACACAGTCATGCCCTTTCTAGCCCCAGGCATTTTCATTCCCGCAACTGCGGCAATAGAGGTTGTATGGAATACCTTGTTTGTCTGCATGGCCTCTAATTGGCACATGCCCCGTGATTACCGACGTGATTCCTCCGATATCTGGGCGGGTTCTGTTCAGTAGGTCTTTTGTTTTATTCCTATTTTAGTTCGGCCATATCATCTTTGATGTGACGCAGTTAGTTAACCCCCCTCTCTCTGGAGGTTGACCTTCTGCAAGAAATATAAGTGGATTTGTCCTTTAGCAGGATGTTGACCTTTGCCGCAAATGAGCCGTGCAGAGCTGAACCCTGTCTGACCAGTTTGTCTGCATGCTTGTTTCCTTCTATATCACTGTGCCCTGAAATCCGGAGCAGCAGCCGGTTGGCACCCTTGCATAAGTTTGGAAGATGTATTGGCCGTGTTGATAGCTTTGATAGCAGCTTGGTTCTCTGGAGATTTTTGGGACTACGATTTAGACATCATCAGGTCGTAAAACATTTAGATATGTCATTAATAAAACCTGGGAACAGTAAAAGACTTAGTACAGAACCTTGAGGGACACCTAAAGAGAAGCAAATACCATTTTCTACCGACAAATACAAAAACCACTATCTGTAAAATCGAGTCCTTTGCACCATGTGGCACACACAAGTAATATGAAAAATATGCATCTCAAGAACTAGAGATTCAAAGATTTCAATAATGAGAATCTTAGAAATAACGCCATCGCCGACGAGAGAGAGCAACATTAGATCATTTTACTTCACCTTACATAGATTTCGGACAGCTTGATCGCAAATTGGCGAACGTTGTCGATCATGGGACAACACGGACCTCTGATTTGCCTCTTGATTGTTTAAATGTAATACGATACCTTGTGATCTGGCTGAATGAGAAAGCATCTATATTTAAACAAAGCTATGGGTGGTACTCTGCTTTCGGCTGAAGGTTTTATAGAATCCAACTTGATGGGCGAGGGTAATATACTAACGCGTTATTGAAAATAGTCTGGGTGTTTGTAAGAGCTTGCCTGTACTGTAGAGAATAAAAGTTACAACAAGGCGAACCTTATAAGAGTGGACAATATAGTCATAAAGTTGACCCGAAGGCACATTGGTAGAAAATTAATCTCACAAAAAATCTGATCTCCAGGACATCGCAATTATTTACAATATATCACGAGAGTATGCACTATAATGGCTTCGATCTTCCAGAGACGTTCCCATTTTTTTCATATTTCAGGACGAATTTTCGATGCCGCTTATCTTCTACGTTATTTCAAAAGTTGCAAACAGAAGACCCAACTATTTGAGGAGCATCGCACTTAGAAGTACAGAGCGTCTCTCATTCGATAGGCGGAAAGGAATTCGCATTGGAAAGGATGCTTCCTCTGCAGCACCAGGAACTCTGATGGCACAGTGAAAAGGGAGAAATTTCATTTAAGGGTTACCCCCATTCGGGGTTTAGGTACTTCGGTTATAAAAGATTAAATCTGCCCTGCTTTCCGCAAAAAATTTAAATTCTTCCTTCTTCCGAGCCTATAAGCAATTAAATTATGAAAAGAAGATAAAAAAAGAAACAATATAAGTACATGTAGATATTTCTTAATTTGGAATCATGTTGGTTAAAACAAATTTAAGAACTTGACAAGCAAAAAATGTATTTTTATTGGTTTATTCAGGAGATTAGCACACTGCTATTTGCAAGTATTTACTAAATAAATGCAAACGCAAACATAAGCCAGCTATTAATAAAATTGTTATTTTGTGGTAATGGTATCTACTAAAGAACTTAAGCTTAAACAAAGATACGAGGGCGGGTCAATGTTTGCAATATGTTTGCCCAATAGATACATTTGAAAAGATGTAAAATATGGTATTTTGACCTTTTCCGCTCTTCCACTAATGCCAATGTTTGTAAGACCATCTTGCCCGTGACAACTTCCGAATCCCTTAAAATAACTTAAAGATCGGTGAGCTTATCCTTGGGAAAGCTGATAAAGATACGAGAATATAAGTCTCTTTTACAACATAGTCCGTTCATGAATGTCACTCACAATCAACACACTTCTATTTCTGTCTGGATCTTTTGACTCAGGTATGAGGAAACTACTGTTTGGATTTGCATTTCTTAAGCAATTTAGTGTCAGATCGCCGCAAATAGCATGTCCCTCACATCAGATCGGGCAATTCCGAATTTATATATAAATATACATAGACTGCGAGTAAGCAAACAACTAGCGAAAATCCTCGACTTCTGCAAAGCAGGGCGACTTGCGTTTTTAATCGGTCAGTCGCTATGCATGATTCCGCTAATACTTAGGAATATAGGAAGACCGTACTAGTTTATCTAGGTGATATAAGCCAATAATTCCTTCAAGCAGACCGAATTAAATGAGGATATCAAAATCTTATATATGCAAATACAGCAAGGGTGTTGGAAAAAAAATGAACTACTGTCCATCCAAAGTAGCAGAAGATTGACTTGTCTCAAAGAACATACACCATGATGGAAATCTCAGCATCTCAATATAATAGCGCCAGTAATGGAGGCGTCAGTCTCCTTAACATTACGCATAATATCTTGTCTGGTATATAAGCCGCAGAATCTTTTAGTCAATGATTGGATGTACTCCTTACGCAATGTTTATAGGCCCAATAAGTCCAGAACTGACCAAATATTCATACTACGGCATCTACGTGAAGAGGTCTTAATATCTTCGGATCGCTACTTGAGGTCACTCCATCTATTCTAAGCTCGCATATGAGAACATTTATTGAGACGAATTATATCTTTTCTAGAAAATACTTTAACACGAAACGGACACATTCATTCTCAGGAACCAATAGACGCATCTACTCCAACTGGGCGACTATTTGATAAGTGACATTTATGCAAAGTTCCCGCGTAAAAAGTTTTTGATGTCAGTTGATTGTAATGGGGCTCGCTCGAAAATTGTAATTGGTTTTCGCAAATGGTGCTACGAAAAACACCAAACTTTTTGTATTTTACCGTGAAGTTAACAGTCATACTGGTGGGGTAGTTGCCGTAGAGAATCGAATTCGTCGAAATTCACTATGCAATTAGAAAATCATATTTTTTTTAAACGTAAGTTCAAATCGGAAGATTTGCTTCGTCAGTATATGAAGAACGGTTGCAGACGAATTCTTTTTACTGACGAGAAAACTTTCACCGTTAAAGAAGTAGATAATCAACAAACACAAAGATAGAGTGCATGCTCGGTCATCCCGACATGAGTTAGAGGGTTCATTCTGGTCACCACTCAGCTTCTGTAATGGTTTGATGAGAAGTCGCCTACGATGAGGTGCCTGAACCGACTCAAACATGGTTGAATAACCACTTTCCGATCTTCATTTCCACAGATGATTGGCCATCTAGTAGCCCAGACCTCAATGGATTAGACTACAAATTAAAGTCCGTTTTGGAAACTATGGCTTCCACATCTCGACATCCATGTATTTAGTCTTTGAAGAGCTTCCTTATCCGAGCAATGAAAAATTTTCTGATGCATTAGGTGCTTATTGAAAGGGAGGCACAACTTTCAAAAATCCGACAAAACGCCACGCCACAACTTACGGCTGTTAGTTACTAAGCAAATTTAATTTCCCAACAGTTGAGATTTTTGAATAATATTTATATATGCCTCAGCAAAAATTTATAAGACTACTCAGATATCATTTTATTTAGATAGCTCTTAATTTATTCACAAAAACACAACAGAATTAACAATTTATTCTAGTCATGGCAGGTTCACCGGTCGCTTTGACTCAATGACTCGACAAAATGTTGGCAAAGAGATGTTAAGGCCTTCACGGTTTTTATTATTTTGTTTTGTTCTTTGGAAAAATACTTTATCTTGTATTACAAGCGCTAGTAAGCGCAAACAAATAAATAATACTAAAAGAAAAACAAACACATGGATATTACGCATGTGTGTTTCTACAAATGCTTTTGATAACAGTATTGGCCTCCTCCTCCGCTCTACACATCCATATTCTTTCAACATGACCTATCCAACGCAACCGCTAGAGGATTAACTAAGTCAATATCGACATATAACTCGTGGTTCCATTTAAAAATACTGTGCTGTCATTCCCTAGTGACAGTGAATCAGCCTACGCGAGCAACATGACAATCTTATAAAACAATATGCATTGAGATATCGATGTTTTAAGTTGGTAGGCATGGATGGTCTGTTTTAACCTCATTTTTCATATCATGCAGTCAAACAATTTCATCTCGGCCTCTTCTTTTGACTTCAGCTGCTTAATTTAATGGGCTACTGCTTTTTAGACTAGATTTTCATATGACGTTTGTTAAACATGGCAAAGTCAACTGATTCACTCAGCCAGAAGCCATTCTTGTTCGTATTAAATAACACTTTGTTACACCGGTTGACATTCGTCACATTTCTATTCCTGTCGCAAACGATATTTAACGTTGAGATGTTGAAAAGGAATCAACGACTATCGTATTTAACGTACCTTCAAGTTTTAGACGTATTTTGCTCCCAAAACATATCGTAATGTTTTCATTTATAGTAGTCAGCCTTAGAGGCCAGTTATAGCTATCATTTAAATTGCACCATTGGAACAAATATGCTTAATAATGGTTTAATTTTTTTGACAAGTCAGTTATATCAATCATTGAAAAATTGCTGTCCGTAGAAGGCAAAAAATATAGGGGTTGAGGTTAGAGTTGATCATTGAAAGCAAAACTGACAGATGGGAATAGAAAGAGAATTGAACACATCAGTGAAAAGATTGTAAATCCATTATTTTCTAGCGTTTTTATAAGCAACAAGCAACCCTTGCATCTTCCAATAGCAACAGTACATCATACTCATCATCGAGACACAAAGTCCTTTATAAGTCATTCTCATACCAACCCAATCCGACGTCATAACTCAGTGGAAAATCCACTTTACGCTGCCAATAAGCGAAAAGATACTTCAACGCATTCACCCCGAAAGTGTGTTGTATATAGGTCAAAGCCAAAATGCCGATACGGAAATAACAACACAGGGCAGGCATCGAGTGTTGCACTGCGGCAGCAAGCCATTATACGTTAAATGCATCAAATTGCCGAACGATCGTGGGCGCCGATGAACTGAAAATAAGTCAACAGGGTTACTGACTGGGCCACTTTGGTCAATTAAGTCAAAATGCGGACTCTTCAAATCGATTTTGCACTGAGGCTATTGCGTGAGATTGCGTGAGTGTGCAAGCAGAATTATCGATGAAATTAGTATAAAAGGCAGTGGTTGGGAAGAAAATCAAAGAGAAGATTAACCACTTTCGGAGAGTAAAGGTCGCAGCCCTTGGTTACACAGGGGGGGGCCTCTAACTATTCCAATAAAATATACATATTACAAGATTTGCAAAACAGTCTTTTTTGTGAACATATATTATCAAAGAAGCTTGTTGAAGGGGCTTATAGAATCCAGCAGAGTTTATTTTACAAATTTCAACTAAAAGTCGCATTCGTAAGGCAGAGCTCGCGTCGTGAATATGGGTGCTGTATACATTGAGTCGGAAAAGTTGTGGCGATCACCGGTTGTGGAAATGGGTGCACATGGGTTGGGCTATGATATTTTGACAACACTCAAGGCAGATGACCCACAAAGGATCGTTGAGATATATCACGATACTGGACGACATTTCACAGTGAAGGATATTTACGACCAGACCATCAGAGTGACACAAAATCTGCTGCAACTTGGTGTGAAGAAAGGTGATTTTATCGTTTTATACTCCAACTTAAACGAATTGGTCACAGCGATTACTTTCGCCTGTTATACCATCGGAGCTCCGATAAACTTCTTCGACACAAAATTCACCAAAGGTAGGCATCCCTTCGACTATGGCTAGTGAAGTGAGTTAAAATTAAAGTAAACAATTGTATCCGTAGATGAAGTGGGTCAGTTGTTGGAGCAAATTGATGCTGTGGTTATCATTTACGAAGAACAGTTCAAGAGCCGACTATTTGAAGCCCTCAAGAATGTTCAAGTTCCAAATGTAAAACATATATGGAGCATCGACTCGGAAACCTCTTCGGTGGAGGAAATTTTATTCAAACCTATGGGTGATATTGATTCCTTTGAGATTCCTAAAATTGATGATCCAACTACTCATCCAGCTACGCTCATGTTTACCTCTGGTTCAACTGGATTCCCAAAAGTCAACTTGCTTTCTCACACAATGATGAGACAAAATGTGGATACATGGTGGAAATTGTCTCCAAGCAACAAAATTTTCAGCTTAAGCGCACTCCGTTGGATCAGTCAAGTCATATTGATATTACAACCGATCTTCTGTCGGGTCCAGCGCATTTACACCTCAAAACCACAAACCGGAGATATTGCAAGAGCAATAATTGACACTTACAAAGTGACACATACGTTAATGGCTCCAATTGGGTATGTGGAAATGTTAAAGCTTGCCGAAAATTCAAAGGATCCCACAAGTCTAAGTTCCTTAAAGGCAGCTTTAATTACTGGTGAGCCTTTTAACAAGTCCTTGATGGATTTTTCAATCAAAATTGCACCCAATTGTAAGGCATTAAATGGTTATGGAATGACTGAACTCGCTGGTATTATAGCTATACATGAATTGGTCAGCAGAAGAGGCATAAATGGTGGTGGTGCTTTTGTAAGCAATATTATGGCGAAAATCATCGACGACGATGGCAATCGGCTGGGCCCTGGTGAAAAAGGTCGAATACTGTTAAAGAAAACCGTACCCTTTCTTGGATATTTGAAAAATGAAAAAGCCAACAAGGAGACTTACGTCGATGATGGATGGCTAATGACCGGAGATTATGGATACATCGATTCAGATAACTTGATCCATGTTGGCACGCGGTATAATTACTTGCTGCGTTCTGCTGGAACAATTGTAATTTCACAATTAAATTGGCCCCTGTAGTCGTTGTCAATAAATGTTTTTCTATTTGCAGATCATACACACTGATGTAGAAAATGTTGTTAACAGCCATCCAAATGTGGTGACATCAGCTTTAGTCGGAAATCCAGATCCCGAGAATTCGAGCAATGAAATAGGTACAGTTTTCGTTGTGCTGAAGGATATCAATTGTTCATCTAATATTGAAGATGAGCTGAAGAACTTTGTCAAAGACAAATTACCCAAGGAACAGTTGCAGACCATCCGATACTTCAGAGTTATTCCAAATTTGCTACGGACAAATTATGGCAAAATTGACAGAATGACTCTAAAAGAAATCGCTAAGGCAACCTAGTACATCTTAAGGACCTGCAGACAATTGAATATTAAATGTTAAAACCGTTAACCATATAATTAGGTCTATAATACTGCGGGGAAACATCTGAGTTTTATTATTTTTGATAAGATTGTCAAATTTTTTTTTCGAATAAAATTGGCTTCAACCTTAGTTGGTATTTGCATGCAGCTGGCAGAAATAACCTAATTTATAATATTTATGAAGTTTTCTACAGTTGAGATGTATTCAAGGACTCTGCGAGCCGAAGCACTATTGCCAATTCGTTTTACATGTCCTAGCCATCTCATGCAACTGATCGTTGTCACCGCACAGGTTGTACTCGTATACCTTTTCATCAAAAAGTACCCGGAATTCTTCAATCAAACAAAAACGTTTCAATTATTGATCGATATTCATTTTACTCCCTTCAGAGTAATCTGCATTGCAAGCAATACACATATTCCAACGCTTCCACTAATACTAATATTCGAAACACTTTTCATGTACCGATTTTAAAATCGCCTGCCTCTCCTTCGGCGAATCCTCCTTTATCGCTTCAATCGCCTCAATCGCCTCAATCTCCTCAATCGTCTCAAAACGCTGTCCGCGAAGTGGTAACTTGACTCGTGAGAATAGGAAAAAGTCACAGGAATCCATGTCAGATGAATACAGAGCTTGCAGAACGGTATGAACGTTCTTTTTGATCAAATAGTGGCCTACAAGATGAGATGTGTGAGCCGGTGTGTTGTCGTGGTGAAGAAACCACGAGTTGCTTCTCCACAATTGTGGCCTCTTGCGACGAACATTTTCCCCAAAACGCTTTAACAAGCTGACGTTATACTCCTTGTTCCCTGTCTGGCCTGACGTAAAAAATTCGAAGTGGATCACACCACGGCAATCAAAGAAAACGGTCAACAAAGCCATTCCGATGGTTGTTAGTTATTTTCGATGTCATATTGATAGGCCCATATCCCGTAACCGGTAATGATAAAATGTTGGTATAATGAAAAAATTTCTTTACCGACATGAATGCAATGCTGTTTCTGCAACAAATTCAGCACTCTCGGCACAAGCTTCAACTCGTCTCACACCCAAAACATCATGCATAGCGCTCTGTACCGATCCGAACGAGACACCAAAATCTGTTGATATCTCCCTTATGCTCACACGATGATCTGCGAGAACAGTTTTCTTAACTTTTTCGATGCATACGTCAATCAAACCGGCGAATGGACGACCGGAACCAGGCAAATCCTCATCCAAAGTACGGCCCGCTTTCAACTCTTTGTACCACTTATACGCTTGTGTTTTCGACATTGCCGAATCCCCGTTTGCAACCGTTCACATTTTTAACGCTTTTGCACATGATATTTTGTTAGAAACACCAAATTTCAAACAAACTCTTTCCTCCAGTAAATTTGACATTGCGCAATTTTCAGAATACAACTAACACTGACTTGTTACAAAGCTATCACGTAAAAACTCCCGACAAATGGCGCTCAAACAAATATTTTAGCGCGAGATGACAGATGTACCAACCTAAAAAAAATTGCTTTTGACACTATCCCAAGCGCGGTTTGTTTGAATGAGAAATCCAGAGTACTTCAAGGCGGCTTAAACGAGATTAGAATATCTAAGCCCCCACGGAAAGTCATTATAAAATAATCAGAATGAAAATGTATTCATAGTTTCAACCCTGGATATCATCAGGTTAACTCATGCTCGGGTTTTTTTATTTACATGCAAATTGAAAAAAAGAACATCACAATGTGTGGGAAAGGCTAGAGGTGAACTGCATTAGCTGTGTTTACTAACGCAGATTTTCGGCAGAACCAGCTCAATCAAACTGTATTACTCTTGTTTTCATAAGTTAACATATCGCCATACTTGTGCAAATACAAGTTGGCTCAAAATTAATCATCCAATTTTGTTCTTGAATTACTTTTTTACTAAATAACAAAAAATGATTTTGAGTGATGGAAATCTTTATTTGGACCTTCACAATTTTTTCTGTTAAGTGGAAAAGATGATATCCGCCAAGTGGCTGCCGTCAGTGTAGATACACATTTGTGCCCGTTTTATCGCACTTTCCATGACTTTTCGCAAGATTTCCGGTAATACCTGTTCGCATTCCTGCCGAACATTCTCCTTATTCCTCTTAAGGGCTGAGATTATCTGAGGCTTGTTGGCATAAACTCGCGACTTCAAGTAGCCCCAAAGAAACAAATCTGGAATGGTTAAATCGGGCGATCTTGCCGGCCGTACCAAATTGCCAAAACGGGAGATCACGCAACCAAGAAACGCTTCCTTCATAATATCCATTGTGGCTCGTGCTATGTGTGCGGTCTCACAGTCTTGTTGAAATCACATGTTCAACATAAGATAAAGGAGACGGAGGCAACGTAGGTTTCGAGGGTTAGTGTGAAAGAAAATTGAGTTGTACAGGAACATGCAATCGACGGTGCCTGAGAGGAGTCGGTGAATAAAAAGAATCTCTTCGTTCCTCAAGGGTATTCAGGCTAATGAGTTTGAGACGGTCACGATTAGAGGATGTATGGGTTACAGAATTCCTTGGATCATCTTTTAACGAATATATCATTAACATCAATATGTGAGCAGAAAGGAAGGTAAATTCGGGGAGGAGACTTGTTGCACTTACGTGAAAATGTAATCAATTGATATTTGGTGACAATGAGTTCTAAACAGTTCTTGATGCACCAGGTGGAAAAACTATTTCGATCTATTTGAAGGAGGCTGGAGTCATGTTGTGAGGAAATGGACTTCAAAAATTTGGTATCGTCAGCATAGAGAGAAAATGCTGAGTGTTGAATGACCCTCTCAAGATCGTAAATGGTTAGGATAAAGAGGAGGGGACCTAGGTGACTGCCTTGAGGACTACCTGAGGTGGCCAAGAAAGCGGCCGAAACGAACTCTATAAAAACGATTATCCAGGTAAGAAGATATCCTTCTTAGCAAAACAGGATTAGTTTATGAAATATCTCGTCAAAAGCCATACTGAAATCAGTTGTTATAACGTCGGCTTCTTTACCACTTTCTAAGGCTGCGAGAGCAGAGGTTATTTGATTAGGAGAAATAAGAGATTTGTACTGGAAGCTTAAGGAAAGTAAAGTAGATATGGGTGAGAGGGGGGAAATTGGGGAATATTTTAGTTTTGAATCTCCAATTAAAGTCAAGTTTGGAACGGAAGTTGGAAACGGGTTTCGGTATCTTATTACTCTTAGACTTAGATTGAATGCTAAGATTAGTCGATGCATTTACAGATACGCATCTTTCCAATGTTGAAATTAGCACCAGCAGCATTTTTAAATAAAAGTTATTTGCAAAATATTCGCTCCGGTTTGTGGTGACAGGCCTTGGAGTAAAGTACAAGTACAAGTAAAAGTAGAAGGTGACAAAAACAGACTAGAATTGAAAAATTGGAATCAGTTAGGTAAATACTAAAACCCAGGCTCACCCTGAACAGTAGCGCCACCCAAGTAAGTAAGTAAGTAAAACCGTATAGCTGGCTATCTTTAATATAAGTCAACGATTGAGTTTCTGCGAATTTTTTACCTTCGTTAGTTTGCAATTTCAGAAACATTGGCTCGTTTGTCTGTGCTTGGACGATACAGTTCTTTTACTTCTTGTTCATAATTCAATTTCGGACACAGTCCATCGGTTCCGGCTGTATTTGGAAGGCTCGCCTTTTCTTCTTTAATGTCATTTCCATGTCATCGTTTTACCACAAATCTTCTCTATGTTTGTGCAACATTTCATCATTTTCGAAAACCTGTGTTGCTAAGGTTGTTCCTGGTTTTTTTCTCAGCTAATAGCGGTTTTGGTTCCCTCAGCAAGAGTTCATGCTGACTCGGTAGTGATTTGCCCAGGATCACTTACGACCTTTTTCTCACCATTTCAGGCTCTTACGGTTGCAAAATATTTATTTACTTTTGGATGAGTCAAAAAAACGAAGGAGTTATGGTTGTAACGCCGAGGTGGTGTTACATTCGCTTAAAAGAAATGAAGGCTGTTGCCGGAATACGTTTTCTAATTGCAAACTTTTCCTCATCATTATTAAAATTTCAAACTTATGCACAGACAGAATCACACGAAAAGACGCATTTAGTGGAAAGCGGTTTTTGGAACGGTTGAAATCTGGAAAGTTTGCCATCTCTGTTACTTCATTTTTGGCCGAAATTTCGTACTATTCTCATTTCGCTTGTATGGCACTAATAAACACATAACCTAAAAATTATGAATTTATTTTCGACACTGAAACCCAATCACATATAGAAATCTTGGGATGGTGTCATTAGATGTTTTTTTACAAAGTGGGCCCCAAAACGCGCTCCATTGCTTGTTCACCCATATTCTAGTTCTGTTTGCTTCACAAATGCTAAAGCCGTATTGACATTTGACGCTATTTGTAAAATCGATGGAAATTCTGATAAAGTGGAAAATCCACTTTACGCTGCCAATAAGCAAAAAGATACTTCAACGCATTCACGCCGAAGTGTGTTGTTTAGGTCAAAGCCAAAATGCCGATTCGACAATAAAAACACAGGGCAGGCATCGAGTGTCGTTGCACTGCGGCAGCAACCAATTGTACGTAATATGCATCAAATTACAGACCAATCGATCGTATGAACTGCAAATAAGTCAACACGGAAGGGTAAATCGATCAATGAAAAACGCATTATGGGAATTATTTTGTACTGAGGCTGTTGCGTGAGTGTGCAAGCAGAATTATCAATAAAGTTAGTACAAAAGGCAGTGGAACAATCCGAGAGAAACCCCCTCCAGACAGTGAAGGTCGCAGCCCTTATATGTTAAAAGAATTGATGAAAACTGTTCCGAGTTCGTTTGGCCGCTCTATCCAACCGATTTGCTTAATTTTTATTTTTAAAGAAAAGGTATTATTGCCCAGATGAATCATCATCTATCTTTTGTCTTTCTCAAGTTATCAGGCAGAATGTGAAAACTAACTCTACTCAAGCTCCATATCTCGGATTTTAATTATGATATCAACTTGGTCTATGAACACTCACGATATTCTCCTCTTTCATTTGGTATACGTACTTCTTATGATGGGTTGGGTCCAGAAGAGCTAGAAGGTAACATGTTACTAAAAACTTGAAAATTACCTCCTGTTTAATTTGGTTTTCCCCATCTTTTGTTCCATTCGACATCAGATTTACTTTTTCCCCTTTCACCAAATTTAGACGAGAGCGAAGGATTTTGCGATGCAGTTCAGCCGATATTTTGCAATTGAACGACAAAGATTGAATTTAATACAAAAAATGTATTTCCACTGGTCCAAGCTCAGTTTGCCTTAACAAAATTGCGTTCCAATACGTGCTTATGGAACTGGAGCATTCGCTCAGCGAAAGAAAAAGACAAGGCTCACTTTCCACCAAAGAAAAGTTGGCTGACTGTTTACGCATTTTCGCGGAAGGCAACTATCAGCACGACGTTGGAAAAGACTTTAACGTCAACATTGCACAATCCGCATTTTCGCTAGTGCTGTCCGAGGTGTAAGAATCATTAGAAAACATTCTTTGCACCAAATGGATATCCCTTGAAATGAATGTGGACGAAGAGAGGGAAGCTAAAGCAAACTTATGGTGGTTAGAGGTTGATGGAAGTCATTTGCGTATACAAGCGCCTTCTACTTCTTCGTGGTATCCTTTTATTAACCCTTTCCTCGTTATACGAACTTATGCAACGGATGCGCAAATGGGCATGTCAAATGCTCTGTCTTTTAACGACTTATTTTAAGCCCGCTCTGCAAATCTTCGACGTTATCGCTTAGTATAACTGTGTCGTTAGCGAAGAGAGTTGGCATTACATTTGCTTTACGCATGCAGTCTTTTAAAAGATAGTGTGGAGATGTGTGGCATTGAAGTGTTGGCCGAAACATTAGCGGCGGAATATGCTGTGAATGAAGAGGCCACATATCCGAAGCAGGCGACATGTGGGATACCGTCGACCAAGTGCTTCAAATTGAGCATCTCACTTACGATCTCCTCTATGTCGCTTAAGGGGATTTCTTTAAATGGTGTTCCGCCGGTATCCCTAATGTACTGCTTGTTTTTAGAATTATTTTTTGTGCCGCGTTTAAAATCGCTCTACACCTAAGGTAACGCTGTGGTTAAATAATTTTTCAAACATTTATATGAATCAAATATCTGCTTTTACCTTTTTCCATCTTGCAACGTCTTTTCCAGGAGGACCACATAAATTCAACTTTGTTTCAGTTCGCACCAAAAGTCTCGCACCTTCGGCGGATTCCGTTGACTGAAGCCTTGTGCGTTGTCAGGATTTTTTTTAGCTTGCTTACCATTAAGTTCAACTGGGCTTTACTGGTATATTTTTCCCTTTTGTTCCTGTAAAAACCTCAATATTTATTTCTAAAAAGCACCACAAATACATTTCGAAAAAAATTCCGCAGCGAAACTCTCACGGAAAGAAGTAAACAAAAATATCGATAACGCGGTATCAATAATACAGGGATATGTGCGGAAAAATGAGTAGGTAAAGTAGTTTTCCGTGTAGGAAACAACAATGCAAAATTGTTTTTCTGCCCGAAAAGAGTGCGGAACGGAATCAACAATACGACCCAATATGTTTCGAGTTTATAGGGAAAATAATGATACAATTACTGACTGTAGTTCTGGCCAAATTATTCATGATTTACTTTTTTGATTTTGGATAAGACCCGGGGTGGAATCTCTAAGTAATAAGAACGGTCAACGTCAAAATACAAGTCTCTCGAGTATGTTTGAGAAAGATCTGACGGACTACTAATGGAAGGAATCCATTCCATTCGGTTTTCCAATAAGGACTTGACAACTTTTTTTTTAAATAAAACCCAAACCATTTCAGATATTTGAAAAACTTTATTATCGGCTTGAAGTACAATCAAAACATTTATGAATCGAACTCGACTTCGTTCATATGGCCAGTACGGGCACGTTTGCAGCGATCGATTCGTTGGACCCAATTTTCAAAGACTCGGCAACATATTTCGGCCGAAACGGCGTTCAATGTTGGCTCTGACCTCTTCCAACGTCGTCAGCTTGTTGGCATAAACCAATGACTTAACGTAGCCCCACAGAAAATAGTCAAGCGGCGTTAAATCACACGAACGAGGCAGCCAATCGACTGGCCCATTTCTTGAGATAACACGCTCACCATCTTGGCACATCTTCTCCAGAACCCAATCGGAGAACGTACGTCGCTTCAAATGGTTCATCGGCTTCAATTCTTGAGTCAGCTTGATCTTGTATGGATGTCAACCGTCAACGCCGTGAAATTGACTGATTTGGATCGTTTCCTACGGACGCCTAAACGGCAGCGATATTTTCGACACTTCGACCAACCCGTTATCTCACTCTCACTCACTCTCACACAACGAATATGTAGACTCAAATTTTTGCACTAAAATTGTTATTGCCTGCCTACTAGGCCGAGAATTACGACCGAAAATTGGAATTAACGCTCTTAAAGTTGCAGTCACTGACTCCGAATTTCGGTAGAAAATTTTTATGATTTGCAGACATTGCTCGTTCGTGTAGTTTACCATGATGAAAATGTTGAGTTTACTGAATAAATTGACAGTGACAGTTTGATGATTAGTGAAAGAGTGCGTTCACAAATTAAATTCTAAGTTGTCAAGTCCCTATTGCGATATTTATAGAAGTGGAATCTGAGAAAAAAAGAATGCAACGTTAGAACTTTTGCCCCATGTGAACTTTTTTTAAATTCACAACCGCGAAAATAAAGAAAAAATTCAAAAATTCAACTAAATTATTTATCAATTCTTATATATCAAGTTATGCCGGGGAACATTAATGCTGCTACTATATGTATATATTACAAGGTTTGAAAACCAGTCTTTTTTTCATCCCCGCTTGAGTACTCTTCTGTGCATTCATATGCAAAAAGCATGGTACAAAAGGCGTAATACATATCAATTACTACAATAATTCATCGCTTCATATATAATACAAGCTGATGGAGATATGTCCAGTCAGCAGTTCTATCTTAAAAGCAGAATAATAAATAGCAATTAAGTAACATTAACCTGCAAGTAAAATAAAATATTATAATCTCTTGCTCATTTTCCTATTCACATTTTATTTGCACATGATTATTTCAGTTCTAGCAAACAATCGCTAAGACCGAAAGACAATTAAAAAAAAAATCCATCTACCTATTATCCCGACGTAAAAATGACAAGTCATCTTAAATGGTCAGGTGGTACTTCATCTCGGTTGTTACAAATGTGGAATATGTAGATATGTAATATGCCACCACTTTCATACGAACATGGCCTCTATAAAGCGCTTTTATCTCAAATTGATCTAATAAACATATGTTATCACGGAAGCTTGTTGAAGGGGTTTATAGAATCCAGCAAAGTTTATTTCTCAGAAATTCCAACTAAAAGTCGCATTCGTAGGGCAGAGCTCGCGTCGTGAATATGGGTGCTGTATACATTGAGTCGGAGAAATTGTGGCGATCACCGGTTGTGGAAATGGGTCCGCATGGGTTGGGCTATGATATTTTGACAACACTCAAGGCAGATGACCCACAAAGGATAGTTGAGATATATCACGATACTGGACGACGTTTCACAGTGAAGGATATTTACGACCATACTGTCACAGTGGCACAAAATCTGCTGCGGCTTGGTGTGAAGAAGGGTGATTTTGTCGTTTTGTACTCCAACTTAAACGAATTGGTCACACCGATTACTTTCGCCTGTTATACCATCGGAGCTCCGGTAAACTTCTTTGAAACGAAATTCACCAAAGGTAGGCATCCCTTCGTCTATGACTAGTGAAGTGAGTGAGTTAAAATTAAAGTTAACAATTGTATCCATAGATGAAGTGGGCCAGATGTTGGAGCAAATTGATCCTGTGGTTATCATTTACGAAGAGCAGTTCAAGAGCCGACTATTTAAAGCTCTGAAGGATGTCCAAGTTCCATGCCTAAAGCATATATGGAGCATCGATTCGGAAATCTCTTCGGTAGAGGAAATTTTGTTCAAATCTATGGGTGATATTGATTCCTTTGAGATTCCTAAAATTGATGATCCAACTACTCATCCAGCTACGCTCATGTTTACCTCTGGTTCAACTGGATTCCCAAAAGTCAACTTGCATTCTCATAAAATGATGAGACAAAATGTGGATACTTGGTGGGAATTGTCTCCAAGCAACAAAATTTTCAGCTTAAGCGCACTCCGTTGGATCAGTCAAGTCATATTGATGTTACAACCGATTTTCTGTCGGGTCCAGCGCATTTACACCTCAAAACCACAAACCGGGGATGTTGCAAGAGAGATAATTGACAATCACAAAGTGACACATACGTTCATGATCCCGAGTGGGTATTTGGAAATGTTAAACCTTGCCGAAAATTCTAAGGATCCCACAAGTCTTAGCTCCTTGGAGATAGTTTTAGTTGGTGGCGAGCCTTTTGGAGAGTCCCTAATAGATTTTTCAAATAAAATTGCTCCCAATTGTAGAGCAGTTAGAACTTATGGAATGACAGAAATCGCTGGTATTATTGCTACAGATAAACACATCAGCAAAAGGGGCGTAAATGGTGGTGTTCTTGTAAGCAATATAATGGCGAAAATCATCGACGACGAAGGCAATCGGCTGGGCCCAGGTAAAAAAGGTCGAATACTGTTAAAGAAAACCGTACCCTTTCTTGGATATTTGAAAAATGAAAAGGCCAACAAGGAGACTTACGTCGATGATGGATGGCTAATGACCGGAGATTATGGATACATCGATTCAGATAACTTGATCCATGTTGGCACGCGGTATAATTACTTGCTGCGTTCTGCTGGAACAATTGTAATTTCACAATTAAATTGGCCCCTGTAGTCGTTGTAAATACATTTTTTTTCTATTTGCAGATCATACACACTGATGTAGAAAATGTTGTTAACAGCCATCCAAATGTGGTGACATCAGCTTTAGTCGGAAATCCAGATCCCGAGAATTCGAGCAATGAAATAGGTACAGTTTTCGTTGTGCTGAAGGATATCAATTGTTCATCTAATATTGAAGATGAGCTGAAGAACTTTGTCAAAGACAAATTACCCAAGGAACAGTTGCAGATCATCCGATATTTCAGAGTTATTCCAAATTTGCTACGAACAAATTCTGGCAAAATTGACAGAATGACTCTAAAAGAAATCGCTAAGGCAGCCTAGTATATCTTAAGGACCTGCCGATGGTTGAATATTAAGTGTTAAAACCGTTAATCATATAATTAGGTCTATAATACTGTGGAGAAAAGTTAATGTTTTATTGTTTTTGATTGTTAAATTTTTTTCGAATAAAATTGGCTTCAATCTTAGTTGATTAAATAGTATTTACATGCAGATTACAGAAATAACATAATTTCTAAAATTAATCAAGTTTTCTACAGTTGGGTTGTATTCAAGGACTCTGCGAGCCGTAGGGCTATTGCCAATTCGCTTTACATGGCGTTGTCATGGGTGAAGAAACCACGAGTTGCTTCTCATGATTTTGGCTCGTCTGATAATCGCCATTCTGATGATTGTTAGTGAGTTTCGATGTCATATTGATAGGCCCATATCCCGTCACTAGTAATGATAATATGTTGGCCCAATTAATATATTTCTTTATCGACATGAATGCAATGCTGTTTCTGCAAAAAATCAATTCAGTGCTCTGTACCGATCCGAACGAGACACCAAAATCTGTTGATATCTCCCTTATGCTCACACGATGATCTGCGAGAACAGTTTTCTTAACTTTTTCGATGCATACGTCAATCAAACCGGCAAATGGACGACCGGAACCAGGCAAATCCTCATCCAAAGTACGGCCCGCTTTCAACTCTTTGTACCACTTATACGCTTGTGTTTTCGACATTGCCGAATCCCCGTTTGCAACCGTTCACATTTTTAACGCTTTTGCACATGATATTTTGTTAGAAACACCAAATTTCAAACAAACTCTTTCCTCCAGTAAATTTGACATTGCGCAATTTTCAGAATACAACTAACACTGACTTGTTACAAAGCTATCACGTAAAAACTCCCGACAAATGGCGCTCAAACAAATATTTTAGCGCGAGATGACAGATGTACCAACCTAAAAAAAATTGCTTTTGACACTATCCCAAGCGCGGTTTGTTTGAATGAGAAATCCAGAGTACTTCAAGGCGGCTTAAACGAGATTAGAATATCTAAGCCCCCACGGAAAGTCATTATAAAATAATCAGAATGAAAATGTATTCATAGTTTCAACCCTGGATATCATCAGGTTAACTCATGCTCGGGTTTTTTTATTTACATGCAAATTGAAAAAAAGAACATCACAATGTGTGGGAAAGGCTAGAGGTGAACTGCATTAGCTGTGTTTACTAACGCAGATTTTCGGCAGAACCAGCTCAATCAAACTGTATTACTCTTGTTTTCATAAGTTAACATATCGCCATACTTGTGCAAATACAAGTTGGCTCAAAATTAATCATCCAATTTTGTTCTTGAATTACTTTTTTACTAAATAACAAAAAATGATTTTGAGTGATGGAAATCTTTATTTGGACCTTCACAATTTTTTCTGTTAAGTGGAAAAGATGATATCCGCCAAGTGGCTGCCGTCAGTGTAGATACACATTTGTGCCCGTTTTATCGCACTTTCCATGACTTTTCGCAAGATTTCCGGTAATACCTGTTCGCATTCCTGCCGAACATTCTCCTTATTCCTCTTAAGGGCTGAGATTATCTGAGGCTTGTTGGCATAAACTCGCGACTTCAAGTAGCCCCAAAGAAACAAATCTGGAATGGTTAAATCGGGCGATCTTGCCGGCCGTACCAAATTGCCAAAACGGGAGATCACGCAACCAAGAAACGCTTCCTTCATAATATCCATTGTGGCTCGTGCTATGTGTGCGGTCTCACAGTCTTGTTGAAATCACATGTTCAACATAAGATAAAGGAGACGGAGGCAACGTAGGTTTCGAGGGTTAGTGTGAAAGAAAATTGAGTTGTACAGGAACATGCAATCGACGGTGCCTGAGAGGAGTCGGTGAATAAAAAGAATCTCTTCGTTCCTCAAGGGTATTCAGGCTAATGAGTTTGAGACGGTCACGATTAGAGGATGTATGGGTTACAGAATTCCTTGGATCATCTTTTAACGAATATATCATTAACATCAATATGTGAGCAGAAAGGAAGGTAAATTCGGGGAGGAGACTTGTTGCACTTACGTGAAAATGTAATCAATTGATATTTGGTGACAATGAGTTCTAAACAGTTCTTGATGCACCAGGTGGAAAAACTATTTCGATCTATTTGAAGGAGGCTGGAGTCATGTTGTGAGGAAATGGACTTCAAAAATTTGGTATCGTCAGCATAGAGAGAAAATGCTGAGTGTTGAATGACCCTCTCAAGATCGTAAATGGTTAGGATAAAGAGGAGGGGACCTAGGTGACTGCCTTGAGGACTACCTGAGGTGGCCAAGAAAGCGGCCGAAACGAACTCTATAAAAACGATTATCCAGGTAAGAAGATATCCTTCTTAGCAAAACAGGATTAGTTTATGAAATATCTCGTCAAAAGCCATACTGAAATCAGTTGTTATAACGTCGGCTTCTTTACCACTTTCTAAGGCTGCGAGAGCAGAGGTTATTTGATTAGGAGAAATAAGAGATTTGTACTGGAAGCTTAAGGAAAGTAAAGTAGATATGGGTGAGAGGGGGGAAATTGGGGAATATTTTAGTTTTGAATCTCCAATTAAAGTCAAGTTTGGAACGGAAGTTGGAAACGGGTTTCGGTATCTTATTACTCTTAGACTTAGATTGAATGCTAAGATTAGTCGATGCATTTACAGATACGCATCTTTCCAATGTTGAAATTAGCACCAGCAGCATTTTTAAATAAAAGTTATTTGCAAAATATTCGCTCCGGTTTGTGGTGACAGGCCTTGGAGTAAAGTACAAGTACAAGTAAAAGTAGAAGGTGACAAAAACAGACTAGAATTGAAAAATTGGAATCAGTTAGGTAAATACTAAAACCCAGGCTCACCCTGAACAGTAGCGCCACCCAAGTAAGTAAGTAAGTAAAACCGTATAGCTGGCTATCTTTAATATAAGTCAACGATTGAGTTTCTGCGAATTTTTTACCTTCGTTAGTTTGCAATTTCAGAAACATTGGCTCGTTTGTCTGTGCTTGGACGATACAGTTCTTTTACTTCTTGTTCATAATTCAATTTCGGACACAGTCCATCGGTTCCGGCTGTATTTGGAAGGCTCGCCTTTTCTTCTTTAATGTCATTTCCATGTCATCGTTTTACCACAAATCTTCTCTATGTTTGTGCAACATTTCATCATTTTCGAAAACCTGTGTTGCTAAGGTTGTTCCTGGTTTTTTTCTCAGCTAATAGCGGTTTTGGTTCCCTCAGCAAGAGTTCATGCTGACTCGGTAGTGATTTGCCCAGGATCACTTACGACCTTTTTCTCACCATTTCAGGCTCTTACGGTTGCAAAATATTTATTTACTTTTGGATGAGTCAAAAAAACGAAGGAGTTATGGTTGTAACGCCGAGGTGGTGTTACATTCGCTTAAAAGAAATGAAGGCTGTTGCCGGAATACGTTTTCTAATTGCAAACTTTTCCTCATCATTATTAAAATTTCAAACTTATGCACAGACAGAATCACACGAAAAGACGCATTTAGTGGAAAGCGGTTTTTGGAACGGTTGAAATCTGGAAAGTTTGCCATCTCTGTTACTTCATTTTTGGCCGAAATTTCGTACTATTCTCATTTCGCTTGTATGGCACTAATAAACACATAACCTAAAAATTATGAATTTATTTTCGACACTGAAACCCAATCACATATAGAAATCTTGGGATGGTGTCATTAGATGTTTTTTTACAAAGTGGGCCCCAAAACGCGCTCCATTGCTTGTTCACCCATATTCTAGTTCTGTTTGCTTCACAAATGCTAAAGCCGTATTGACATTTGACGCTATTTGTAAAATCGATGGAAATTCTGATAAAGTGGAAAATCCACTTTACGCTGCCAATAAGCAAAAAGATACTTCAACGCATTCACGCCGAAGTGTGTTGTTTAGGTCAAAGCCAAAATGCCGATTCGACAATAAAAACACAGGGCAGGCATCGAGTGTCGTTGCACTGCGGCAGCAACCAATTGTACGTAATATGCATCAAATTACAGACCAATCGATCGTATGAACTGCAAATAAGTCAACACGGAAGGGTAAATCGATCAATGAAAAACGCATTATGGGAATTATTTTGTACTGAGGCTGTTGCGTGAGTGTGCAAGCAGAATTATCAATAAAGTTAGTACAAAAGGCAGTGGAACAATCCGAGAGAAACCCCCTCCAGACAGTGAAGGTCGCAGCCCTTATATGTTAAAAGAATTGATGAAAACTGTTCCGAGTTCGTTTGGCCGCTCTATCCAACCGATTTGCTTAATTTTTATTTTTAAAGAAAAGGTATTATTGCCCAGATGAATCATCATCTATCTTTTGTCTTTCTCAAGTTATCAGGCAGAATGTGAAAACTAACTCTACTCAAGCTCCATATCTCGGATTTTAATTATGATATCAACTTGGTCTATGAACACTCACGATATTCTCCTCTTTCATTTGGTATACGTACTTCTTATGATGGGTTGGGTCCAGAAGAGCTAGAAGGTAACATGTAACTAAAAACTTGAAAATTACCTCCTGTTTAATTTGGTTTTCCCCATCTTTTGTTCCATTCGACATCAGATTTACTTTTTCCCCTTTCACCAAATTTAGACGAGAGCGAAGGATTTTGCGATGCAGTTCAGCCGATATTTTGCAATTGAACGACAAAGATTGAATTTAATACAAAAAATGTATTTCCACTGGTCCAAGCTCAGTTTGCCTTAACAAAATTGCGTTCCAATACGTGCTTATGGAACTGGAGCATTCGCTCAGCGAAAGAAAAAGACAAGGCTCACTTTCCACCAAAGAAAAGTTGGCTGACTGTTTACGCATTTTCGCGGAAGGCAGCTATCAGCACGACGTTGGAAAAGACTTTAACGTCAACATTGCACAATCCGCATTTTCGCTAGTGCTGTCCGAGGTGTAAGAATCATTAGAAAACATTCTTTGCACCAAATGGATATCCCTTGAAATGAATGTGGACGAAGAGAGGGAAGCTAAAGCAAACTTATGGTGGTTAGAGGTTGATGGAAGTCATTTGCGTATACAAGCGCCTTCTACTTCTTCGTGGTATCCTTTTATTAACCCTTTCCTCGTTATACGAACTTATGCAACGGATGCGCAAATGGGCATGTCAAATGCTCTGTCTTTGAACGACTTATTTTAAGCCCGCTCTGCAAATCTTCGACGTTATCGCTTAGTATAACTGTGTCGTTAGCGAAGAGAGTTGGCATTACATTTGCTTTACGCATGCAGTCTTTTAAAAGATAGTGTGGAGATGTGTGGCATTGAAGTGTTGGCCGAAACATTAGCGGCGGAATATGCTGTGAATGAAGAGGCCACATATCCGAAGCAGGCGACATGTGGGATACCGTCGACCAAGTGCTTCAAATTGAGCATCTCACTTACGATCTCCTCTATGTCGCTTAAGGGGATTTCTTTAAATGGTGTTCCGCCGGTATCCCTAATGTACTGCTTGTTTTTAGAATTATTTTTTGTGCCGCGTTTAAAATCGCTCTACACCTAAGGTAACGCTGTGGTTAAATAATTTTTCAAACATTTATATGAATCAAATATCTGCTTTTACCTTTTTCCATCTTGCAACGTCTTTTCCAGGAGGACCACATAAATTCAACTTTGTTTCAGTTCGCACCAAAAGTCTCGCACCTTCGGCGGATTCCGTTGACTGAAGCCTTGTGCGTTGTCAGGATTTTTTTTTAGCTTGCTTACCATTAAGTTCAACTGGGCTTTACTGGTATATTTTTCCCTTTTGTTCCTGTAAAAACCTCAATTTTTATTTCTAAAAAGCACCACAAATACATTTCGAAAAAAATTCCGCAGCGAAACTCTCACGGAAAGAAGTAAACAAAAATATCGATAACGCGGTATCAATAATACAGGGATATGTGCGGAAAAATGAGTAGGTAAAGTAGTTTTCCGTGGAGGAAACAACAATGCAAAATTGTTTTTCTGCCCGAAAAGAGTGCGGAACGGAATCAACAATACGACCCAATATGTTTCGAGTTTATAGGGAAAATAATGATACAATTACTGAATGTAGTTCTGGCCAAATTATTCATGATTTACTTTTTTGATTTTGGATAAGACCCGGGGTGGAATCTCTAAGTAATAAGAACGGTCAACGTCAAAATACAAGTCTCTCGAGTATGTTTGAGAAAGATCTGACGGACTACTAATGGAAGGAATCCATTCCATTCGGTTTTCCAATAAGGACTTGACAACTTTTTTTTTAAATAAAACCCAAACCATTTCAGATATTTGAAAAACTTTATTATCGGCTTGAAGTACAATCAAAACATTTATGAATCGAACTCGACTTCGTTCATATGGCCAGTACGGGCACGTTTGCAGCGATCGATTCGTTGGACCCAATTTTCAAAGACTCGGCAACATATTTCGGCCGAAACGGCGTTCAATGTTGGCTCTGACCTCTTCCAACGTCGTCAGCTTGTTGGCATAAACCAATGACTTAACGTAGCCCCACAGAAAATAGTCAAGCGGCGTTAAATCACACGAACGAGGCAGCCAATCGACTGGCCCATTTCTTGAGATAACACGCTCACCATCTTGGCACATCTTCTCCAGAACCCAATCGGAGAACGTACGTCGCTTCAAATGGTTCATCGGCTTCAATTCTTGAGTCAGCTTGATCTTGTATGGATGTCAACCGTCAACGCCGTGAAATTGACTGATTTGGATCGTTTCCTACGGACGCCTAAACGGCAGCGATATTTTCGACACTTCGACCAACCCGTTATCTCACTCTCACTCACTCTCACACAACGAATATGTAGACTCAAATTTTTGCACTAAAATTGTTATTGCCTGCCTACTAGGCCGAGAATTACGACCGAAAATTGGAATTAACGCTCTTAAAGTTGCAGTCACTGACTCCGAATTTCGGTAGAAAATTTTTATGATTTGCAGACATTGCTCGTTCGTGTAGTTTACCATGATGAAAATGTTGAGTTTACTGAATAAATTGACAGTGACAGTTTGATGATTAGTGAAAGAGTGCGTTCACAAATTAAATTCTAAGTTGTCAAGTCCCTATTGCGATATTTATAGAAGTGGAATCTGAGAAAAAAAGAATGCAACGTTAGAACTTTTGCCCCATGTGAACTTTTTTTAAATTCACAACCGCGAAAATAAAGAAAAAATTCAAAAATTCAACTAAATTATTTATCAATTCTTATATATCAAGTTATGCCGGGGAACATTAATGCTGCTACTATATGTATATATTACAAGGTTTGAAAACCAGTCTTTTTTTCATCCCCGCTTGAGTACTCTTCTGTGCATTCATATGCAAAAAGCATGGTACAAAAGGCGTAATACATATCAATTACTACAATAATTCATCGCTTCATATATAATACAAGCTGATGGAGATATGTCCAGTCAGCAGTTCTATCTTAAAAGCAGAATAATAAATAGCAATTAAGTAACATTAACCTGCAAGTAAAATAAAATATTATAATCTCTTGCTCATTTTCCTATTCACATTTTATTTGCACATGATTATTTCAGTTCTAGCAAACAATCGCTAAGACCGAAAGACAATTAAAAAAAAAATCCATCTACCTATTATCCCGACGTAAAAATGACAAGTCATCTTAAATGGTCAGGTGGTACTTCATCTCGGTTGTTACAAATGTGGAATATGTAGATATGTAATATGCCACCACTTTCATACGAACATGGCCTCTATAAAGCGCTTTTATCTCAAATTGATCTAATAAACATATGTTATCACGGAAGCTTGTTGAAGGGGTTTATAGAATCCAGCAAAGTTTATTTCTCAGAAATTCCAACTAAAAGTCGCATTCGTAGGGCAGAGCTCGCGTCGTGAATATGGGTGCTGTATACATTGAGTCGGAGAAATTGTGGCGATCACCGGTTGTGGAAATGGGTCCGCATGGGTTGGGCTATGATATTTTGACAACACTCAAGGCAGATGACCCACAAAGGATAGTTGAGATATATCACGATACTGGACGACGTTTCACAGTGAAGGATATTTACGACCATACTGTCACAGTGGCACAAAATCTGCTGCGGCTTGGTGTGAAGAAGGGTGATTTTGTCGTTTTGTACTCCAACTTAAACGAATTGGTCACACCGATTACTTTCGCCTGTTATACCATCGGAGCTCCGGTAAACTTCTTTGAAACGAAATTCACCAAAGGTAGGCATCCCTTCGTCTATGACTAGTGAAGTGAGTGAGTTAAAATTAAAGTTAACAATTGTATCCATAGATGAAGTGGGCCAGATGTTGGAGCAAATTGATCCTGTGGTTATCATTTACGAAGAGCAGTTCAAGAGCCGACTATTTAAAGCTCTGAAGGATGTCCAAGTTCCATGCCTAAAGCATATATGGAGCATCGATTCGGAAATCTCTTCGGTAGAGGAAATTTTGTTCAAATCTATGGGTGATATTGATTCCTTTGAGATTCCTAAAATTGATGATCCAACTACTCATCCAGCTACGCTCATGTTTACCTCTGGTTCAACTGGATTCCCAAAAGTCAACTTGCATTCTCATAAAATGATGAGACAAAATGTGGATACTTGGTGGGAATTGTCTCCAAGCAACAAAATTTTCAGCTTAAGCGCACTCCGTTGGATCAGTCAAGTCATATTGATGTTACAACCGATTTTCTGTCGGGTCCAGCGCATTTACACCTCAAAACCACAAACCGGGGATTTTGCAAGAGAGATAATTGACAATCACAAAGTGACACATACGTTCATGATCCCGAGTGGGTATTTGGAAATGTTAAACCTTGCCGAAAATTCTAAGGATCCCACAAGTCTTAGCTCCTTGGAGATAGTTTTAGTTGGTGGCGAGCCTTTTGGAGAGTCCCTAATAGATTTTTCAAATAAAATTGCTCCCAATTGTAGAGCAGTTAGAACTTATGGAATGACAGAAATCGCTGGTATTATTGCTACAGATAAACACATCAGCAAAAGGGGCGTAAATGGTGGTGTTCTTGTAAGCAATATAATGGCGAAAATCATCGACGACGAAGGCAATCGGCTGGGCCCAGGTAAAAAAGGTCGAATACTGTTAAAGAAAACCGTACCCTTTCTTGGATATTTGAAAAATGAAAAGGCCAACAAGGAGACTTACGTCGATGATGGATGGCTAATGACCGGAGATTATGGATACATCGATTCAGATAACTTGATCCATGTTGGCACGCGGTATAAATACTTGCTGCGTTCTGCTGGAACAATTGTAATTTCACAATTAAATTGGCCCCTGTAGTCGTTGTCAATAAATTTTTTTCTATTTGCAGATCATACACACTGATGTTGAAAATGTTGTTAACAGCCATCCAAATGTGGTGACATCAGCTTTAGTAGGAAATCCAGATCCCGAAAATTCGAGCAATGAAATAGGTACAGTTTTCGTTGTGCTGAAGGATATCAATTGTTCATCTAATATTGAAGATGAGCTGAAGAACTTTGTCAAAGACAAATTACCCAAGGAACAGTTGCAGATCATCCGATACTTCAGAGTTATTCCAAATTTGCTACGAACAAATTCTGGCAAAATTGACAGAATGATTCTAAAAGAAATCGCTAAGGCAGCCTAGTATATCTTAAGGACCTGCCGATGGTTGAATATTAAGTGTTAAAACCGTTAATCATATAATTAGGTCTATAATACTGTGGAGAAAAGTTAATGTTTTATTGTTTTTGATTGTTAAATTTTTTTCGAATAAAATTGGCTTCAATCTTAGTTGATTAAATAGTATTTACATGCAGATTACAGAAATAACATAATTTCTAAAATTAATCAAGTTTTCTACAGTTGGGTTGTATTCAAGGACTCTGCGAGCCGTAGGGCTATTGCCAATTCGCTTTACATGGCGTTGTCATGGGTGAAGAAACCACGAGTTGCTTCTCGTGATTTTGGCTCGTCTGATAATCGCCATTCTGATGATTGTTAGTGAGTTTCGATGTCATATTGATAGGCCCATATCCCGTCACTAGTAATGATAATATGTTGGCCCAATTAATATATTTCTTTATCGACATGAATGCAATGCTGTTTCTGCAAAAAATCAATTCAGTGCTCTGTACCGATCCGAACGAGACACCAAAATCTGTTGATATCTCCCTTATGCTCACACGATGATCTGCGAGAACAGTTTTCTTAACTTTTTCGATGCATACGTCAATCAAACCGGCAAATGGACGACCGGAACCAGGCAAATCCTCATCCAAAGTACGGCCCGCTTTCAACTCTTTGTACCACTTATACGCTTGTGTTTTCGACATTGCCGAATCCCCGTTTGCAACCGTTCACATTTTTAACGCTTTTGCACATGATATTTTGTTAGAAACACCAAATTTCAAACAAACTCTTTCCTCCAGTAAATTTGACATTGCGCAATTTTCAGAATACAACTAACACTGACTTGTTACAAAGCTATCACGTAAAAACTCCCGACAAATGGCGCTCAAACAAATATTTTAGCGCGAGATGACAGATGTACCAACCTAAAAAAAATTGCTTTTGACACTATCCCAAGCGCGGTTTGTTTGAATGGGAAATCCAGAGTACTTTAAGGCGGCTTAAAAGAGATTAGAATATCTAAGCCCCCACGGAAAGGCATTATAAAATAATCACAATGAAAATGTATTTATAGTTTCAACAATGGATATCATCAGGTTCTTTTTATCTACATGCAAATTGAAAAAACAAACAGCACAATGTGCTAGAGGTGAACTGCATTAGCTGTGTTCAATAATTCGAATTTTCTACGAAAAGTCAACATATCGCCATACTTGTGCAAATCCAAATACAAGGTGGCTCAAAATTAATCATCCAATTTTGTTTTTGAATTACTTTCTTACTAAATAACAAAAAATGATTTTGAGTGATGAAAATCTTTATTTGGACCTTCCCATTTTTTCTCTTAAGTGGAAAAGATGATATCCGCCAAGTGACTGCCGTCAGTGTAGATACACATTTGTGCCCGTTTTATTGCACTTTCCATGACTTTCCGCAAGATTTTCGGTAATAACTGTTCGCATTCCTGTCGAATATTCTCCTTAAGGGCTGCGATTGTGTGAGACTTGTTGGCATAAACGCGGGACTTCAAGTAGCTCCAAAAAAAGAAATCTGGAATGGTTAGATCGGGCGATCTAGCCAGGAAACGCTTCCTTCACGCGTGCGGTCTCACCTCCTTGTTGAAACCACACGTTCACTAAGCCCCGCTCATCCAATTCCAGCAGTAAGAAGTCGCTTATCATGGCCCTGTAGTGTTCGCTATTAACATTGACCATATTGCGGATGGCGTCCTCAAAAACATACGGCCCAATTACTCCTCCCGCGTGAACGCCGCACCACACAGTGGCTTTGAGTGGATGAAATGACCCCAGAAACGAAGATTTTAGTTATTGACGTAAGCGCTTAAGTGGAAATGCGCCTCGTCGCTCATGATGATTTTCGACACAAAACCGTCCTCATCGTTGTTGTGATTGAGGATGGCTTGACAGTAATTCACACGCGACTGACGGTCAGGAGGCATTAACTAATGCACTGTTTGCACTTTGTAAGGGAAGATGTGTCTTTCACTAAAATTCGATGAAGGGTTCGTTCGGTGATGCCCGATTGCGTGGCCCGTCGTCTGGTTGATGTTTTGCCGTTCTCAGCGACATCGGCAGCCACAGCCTCAATATTCTCGGCCGATCGACCAATCCGATGGCGGCCACGCCCTGCATGGTCTCCTATGGTTCCACTCTGTTCTAGTCGAGTAGCTAACCGCCGGAATGTTTGAATGGAATGGATATGGTTAAAGACTGCCTGCAATATTAGCATAATAGCAGTTAAATGCATCTGCAAAACGAATTTGTCCGTGCCATTAATAAGAATTGCAGTGGATTTATTAGAAGTAGCTGATTTATAAAGCATATTGTTTACAATTTGCCATTCTTTTCTTAAGTCTCCCTTAGAAGCATCAAATTGGGCGTGGATCTCTATTTTAGGTTCAGCACAAAAATTTTTTATATTTTCTTTGTAAACTCTGATTACTTGAATATCTACTTTATTCAACACTAAATGTTTATTTTTACTCCTAGATCCACGGCTTTACTATTTTTCTCAAGGGCAATGAAGAAGTGCAACTAGAAATGTGCATATTTAGCGAACACAGCAATTGCGTATAGGAAGTCGCATCATCTCTAAAAAGATAATATACACGTAACATCATTAATTTTGATAACATTTTTTACCAAACATCCTACAACACCTACAATGTAATTTCCACTTTGATTTGACACAACAATTAAACCTGAGAGTAATAAAGAGTGTTTCGTTTTCACCCAGTTCTAACTTCAGACATTCATATCTGTCAAACCAATTGTCAGCTTGCAAACTGTCAGCGTAATTTTTATTTAGTACTCTTTGTACTTTTATGGTGATGACATGAACGCTTCAACAACGTTACCAAATTTTAGAAATTTAATTCCAAAATTATGGTTCATTGCGCCAAACTTAAAGAGCACTTATTACACCTTACATGATCGACCGTCTGAAATCGCTTTTCGTCGTATGGTTTATCTTTTTTCGCAACAGCAACGAGACGCATAGTAAGAGTGCGTATCGAGGAGAATATTTCATCCATCCAGGGGAGTGTTAAAGAAGATTCAAATTTATCGATTCGATGTCGTTCACAACAGTTTGGTTTTTGTCCATCCAGTTTATGGGATATTTTACAAAAAGATGTTGCTTTAAGGGCTTACAAGATCCAGCTCGTGTAGGAATTGAAGCCGAATGACCATCGTTTGTGTCAAAATTTCGGTGATTGAGCCCAAAATCCACTGGCATTTCATCCGCTGTTATATCGAAAAATCAAAGTTATATTTCCCTTAAAACACTCTATTGAATGAGATACATATGCAAAAGTTTTGATAGGAATTACTACTCCCCCCTCAACCTATCTAACAGGAATATGTCGGCAGAGTGCATGCGTTCAAAAATATACGATGAAATATCTGCTATTACACTAAGATATAAATGTTGGTTCACTTATTATTGGACAACTTAAGGAATATTCCTAATATAATATGTTTCCAAATGTGCTTGTTCAAAGCGCAGCCAAAAACTAAGGCCTACCTTCAATTGAAACGTCAATAAATATCGAATGTAAAATAACACATCAAGCTTGTATTCCTACAACCTACAAACATTCAAAACCAAACCCTCCTTTCGTGGTGTGTAGAAAGTAGAAACATTACAAGAACGTTAACAACTCGTTGAACACGAAAATTTGAATGCAAACTAAGAGATTGCTGTACCCACTTTACAAATCAATGATTACTTTCGCTTAATCTACAAATAGTATGAATAGTTTTAATCTTTTGAAAGATCGACCTAGTACAGCTACTTTTATGCGATACTTTCTTGTGTTACAATTTTAATAAGCAAAAATTGCAATACATGCAAAACAGTCTTACGTACGAGTGATGCTTGTAAACAAAACTTACAATATTACGTAATGAAAGTAAACTATTTAAATACATGTCAACGTCTGTCAAGTGTCCATCGTAAATTAAATTGAGCACTTCATACGGAAGGTGACTTTACTTGAAACTTGAAACCAATTCACGTTTTGACACACGACAATTGAACGTAATGCATTGTTAATGTGATTGTAGCAATTTGCAATTTTCTGCATACATTTTGAGATAACATGATAAGTCACATGCCCAGATACTTTTCTTAACTAGCCCCTACTTTCAGTTCCTGCTTGTGCTCGATCAGTTTAGACAGACTTGATCTTTTACAATATGAAGGTCTCTCAGCATTCGGAAACATATTTCGACGTTGTACGAAAGATTTGGAGTGGAAAGACGTTGAGTCCTCTTTTTAATGAGGATATGTCTGTGGGACAAGTATCACTGTTTGTCTTGGGATTAAATCCTCATAAAGTGATTCAAGTTATACATAAACTTTGTACATGTATTCGAAAAAAAAAAATCAATTAAGAGTTTCTTTTTTTTCTAGATATCGGATACAACTAATGAACAATTGACGTGTCAGGATATAGCCCAACTTGGCGTTAAAGCAGCTCAAAATCTTAAGCTCAAGCTTGGCATTCAACAGGGAGATGTCATTGGAATAGTGGGCAGAAACACAAACTATCTAACACCAGTAGTTCTTGGAGCATTCCTGATTGGCGCTCCCATTAGTCCGTTTCATCACATTTTGGATAAAAATACTGTTAAGCATGTATATGGACTAACAAGGCCTAAATTGATTTTATGCGATGAGGATGTCTATCACACTCTTTTCGAGGGTTTGAAAGAAATTGGCTTGAGTTGCTTGATCTACATTCTAAAAGGTCATATCGAGGGAGTGCCAAATGTCCAGGATCTTCTCCAGGATACGTATGCCGAGTCAGACAACATGTAATTTCTCCTCTTGATGTTTGATTTTATTATAAGATACATAACAAAGTTTAATTTACATATTCTAGGTCCATAAGCCTTCAGAAGGGAGGCGATCTTATTGCAGCTATCCTTTGCTCTTCAGGCACCACAGGCCTTCCCAAAGGAGTGTGTATCTCCCATCAAAGTCTGTTATGCAGACACGATTTGTAAGCTACCCTAGAATATCCAATCAATAATCTCTCAGCACCTATCAAATATGTACTTTTAGCTCATTTATTGAACCAGATGATGTGTTGTTCACATTTAGTACACTTCACTGGATCTCAGGATTATTTTTTCTCGTGAAATCACTCGTCACTGGAGCATTGCGGATCATAACCGAAGAGCCATTCTCTTCAGAGCTATGCTTAAGGATAATCGAAAAATATAAAGTTACTTCCATGATTGGACCACCGTCTTACGCCTGCCAAGTAATTCAGACACCCAATATATCTAGAAGACAACTAGCAAGTGTTCGAAATTACATATGTGGTGGATCAGCTATTTCTGTAACAGTGGCCAGGAAAATGCAAGATCTTTTGAGAAGCAATGCTTTTAATGAAGCATACGGCTTAACTGAACTCGAAGGGATCAGCAATCTCAATAAATGGCCTTATAAGAAGGAAGGATCAGTTGGACGATTGAATCCAAATACTGAAGCCAGAATATTAACGGAGGATGGGGAACCACTCGGTGTTAACGAGGAAGGAGAAATACATCTCAGAAGTATATACTCGTATAATTGGAAAGGCTACTACGCAAATGCAGATATGACTCGGACTACCATTGACGCTGATGGTTGGATTAGAACCGGTGATTTAGGTCATTTTGATGAGGATGGTTTTCTGTATGTTTGTGGACGACAAAAGGAAATTCTGAAATACAATAACTTTCAAATTTCTCCATCGGAGATCGAAGAGCAGATTATGAGGCTTCCTGGTGTTGTGGAGGTGTGTGTCTTTGGAATACCAGATCCAATAGCATGTGATCTACCGGCAGCTGCAATTATTAAATCATCAGATTGCTATTTGACCGAAGAAGATGTATCCAAGAAGGTGAGCAGTTGCTTATCAGAAGCAAAACATTTACATGGAGGGGTATATTTTTTAAATGAGCTGCCCAAGACTCCGTCTGGTAAAATTCAAAGAAACAAACTGCTATCGATTGTCCGGAATTCCGTAGCAAAGGAGGGTTAAAGGCAAAGATTACTTAAACAAGGTGGCCATTTATCATAAAATTTAGTTGAATACCGTAAAACGAGTACACCCTCTTTTTTTATTTTAAGATAAATTTGCAATAAAGTGATAAAGCTACTTTATATATGTGTAAATTGTTCATAAACTATCTATAACGCTAAGTGACCTTACATAATCCGTACTTTTTGTAGCACAACATACTTTAAGACAAGGAAATATTGTCTCTAGGCACCTGTATTTCTATTTGGCTACATGACATTATTGCATGTATAATTGCTGCTTACGTACTTAGGTGGGCCTACAGTCTGGGATCAACTTCCTCTGCGCCAGCAGCTTTATTTGACTTTATCAGAAGCATCTTCTCAGATGACTCGTTGAAAACATTCCCATTGGTATTCTACGGTTTGTAAAACGATGCCAACATTTTTAGAGAGCTTCATGGAATCGCGATCGTTTAAATGCTCCAGCCCATAGAATCCGTCGATCTGTTGCTCCGTCGGTCGGTTCAAACTGACAGGTATATAGAATACACACATTCCAATGGCCGGGGCCTTAAATATCTAGCGCTGTTTTGGTATATCAGCTTTTCGACGGCGATCTTCGGTGGTTTTACCTCAGACTTTTATGGATGTGATATCCGCTTTCGTACCCTACGTATGATCCGCGTTCGAAATGCTTAAGAATTGTCTAAATATATATAATACAATCTAGTCAAAAGTTAGCGTAGTCTTCATCTTCATCCGCTTTTTGCCCAGCCCATCCTATCTATTTGCTATATAGGGCAACCGCGATTGTTCGGCAGGACGTGGGCTGTCAGTGGTCTTAACGTTTCCTGAGCAAAAACGAAGTTCATTGTCCCTAAAAAGATAGGTGAGATCCTCAACAGTATAGTTGTCCGTATCTGAGGCTGAGGTGAACAAAAAACTTTTGGGTGGGCCCGCTCCTTAATAGAACCACTGGATAAAGGATTCGACTAAGCAGCTGGACACCAGTGACGCGCTGAGACTTTGAAAGCCGCCATCTCTACTCCAGTACGCTGCAACAACCACAGAGCTCCCTTCAGATCTGGGTTCAATTACACCGAAATAGATCCAAATGGGAATGTGCACCAATAACATACATCCTCGTATGTACAGCAACGAACCCTACGATCTGTACAATGACATCGACCTGGTCATTCCTACCCAATGCGACTACGTAGTAGAGGAAGACCCTACGTTGACAAAAACGATGATTGGTCTCTACCAAGGTATAAGGCAATCATAATGTGATAAAATAAAAATAAAAAACTACGAGTATATAGCACAGTATAAAGAGCTCAACTTCCAGATGAACGCACACGTGAAAGTGCAAACAGCGACAGTGATCTCTACTTAGTAAAGGATCTTTCATTAATCGCTTCCTATCTTTAAATTTAAATAAAACAAAGTACATATGTGTGAGATATAATCGAAATTTTTTATTCATTTGAATGGCCTATCGATGCCATTATGTATAGAATATAACATTGTTCAAATGTCCGCTGCGGCTTCTCTGGGTGGCTCGCATCCAAAATTTCCAACTTTCCATGACTCTGACGCATAAATCAGGCTGAATTCGACCGATGGCATAGGTTATGTTGGCTTCAAGGGCCGCTATGGTATGTGGCTTATTCGCATAGACCTTTCTGAGCCAACAAGAAAAAATCGAACGGGGTCAAATCGCACGGTATCGGTGGCCAGTTCACATCACCTCTACGTGAGATGACCATCGGACCTCGAATCGTTCGTGCAGAGTTTCCAATGTGGCGTGAGCTGTATGGCACGTAGCGCCGTTCTGTTTAAACCACATGTCGTTGGTGTCCATATCATTCAATTCAGCCCAAAATCCACACCAAACAGTGACTTTTTCAGGATGCGTTGGACACTCTTGGATATATTGTGCATTGGTATCGTCCCAAATTCAACAATTTTGTTTGTTGAGGAGCCCATTCATGAAGAAATGGGCCTCATAGCTGAAGATGATTTTTCGATGCTCCAACAACGCGCGTCATTGTCTTTGGTCGTTTACCTTCAGCTCCTGGGTAAATTGAATTTTGTATCCAAGTAAAGACCTAAAATTCACCAAGTTGTGATCTGCGAAAGGACGAGTTCTTGTGAGTGACTCGGCAGATCTTGCGTTTAATCGACGTACGGCTGTTGGTTAATCATTTACTGAACCAACGGACTCAAATTTATCCACCACACTGCGAATAGTCCTCTCTGTAGGACAATTATGGCGAGCGTAAAATGGGCGAAGCACGCGGAATGTTGCCCGAACACAACACCCATTTTGATAAAACAATTTCATAATTTGCACGTGTTGCTGAACGCTATATCCGTCCATAGTGATTTGGCGAAACAGACTAAATAAATGAACAGATGTAGCTCCAACAATATGGCCGCTATCAAATGTCAAGGTTCTGAAGTTCTTATTGGAAGACCCTTAACAAATAAATGTGCGACAAAAAATATCTGACTTTACAAAAAGAAGAAAAAAAGGGAAACAAAATGGGATACCAAGGCGTTACAGAACCCGAACCCCCAAGTACAGCACACACAAGCTTCTACAGAATGAAGCTAGAATAGAACTATTGCAAATAGACGCAAAATATAATAATAAAGACACTGTTGTGTCTCTGGAAATGACTTGTAAGTTTCGCACAATACTTTCAAGAACAATTCAGCCATCGGGCCGAGCAGCTTTGCTGGACTTAAGATTTAAAGTGGCCTTCCAGACACTTCACGTCCGGATGGACTTCATATTCACCTTATCTTAATCTATCTTGATCCAGGGTAAATTGTTGATAGTTGGATGTTGTTTTTCATCACCGTACGGCAGAAATAATAATCTTTCTAGGTGATCAGCTCGGATTGTTTTCCACAAAAAATGTTCCTTCTGCATCCTTGCAGATCTCTGTTCAAGCTTAAAAGCTTTAGGTTGTTCATTTTACTTTGTGTTGAAACATTCGAGCGTAATTCTTCCGGTAGTAATTCTTTAAGGTCTCTATCGAGTGCTTCTCGTGCGCTGTCTGGTTTGCGAGAACCTTTCGTTTTTATTTGCAGGGCTATGGTTTGTTTTTCTACACTGCGTACTCTTACCCACACATTTAACTTACCCCATATTTAACTTTATATAAACTGATTAAATTATTTTAAAGATGGCAACAATTTTTTAACTTCTTCTACTTTTCTACTACTTCTTTCGATTCCCGGCTGGGTCACGAATAATTTTTCAAATCGCCATCACCCTTTCGGCGGGCAATGGCAAACTCCCAAAAGTAAAATTGCCTACGAAAAAGCTTCTAAGGAGTGCCGTTCGGACTCGGCGATAAACTGTAGGCCCCGCTCAGATGTGACAAAAATGAAAACATGAGCAATACAAATGAGTGTCAAGAAGCTAGGCCATGGCCCATACCGGGCTGCCAGCGCCACAGTGTTTTTTTGTTTTTTCTTTCGGTTGCAAGATATGTTATAACGAGCACAACACCATAGTCGTAAGTGGTAGCTCGTGACTCGAAGCTAATCTATCTTTCAATTATTGTTTTTCCAGAAAAATGCCTCGCATTTACCAAAGAAAAACAAAAGAAAGTTTATAACCCAGAAATAAATCCGCAATGATAAGAAGCTGATTTAAAATGGAAGCAGCCAACGAAAGGCTGTCGTAGCACTGGGTTTGAGTGAAAGCGTATTAAGAAAGAAACTTTCAATTGGAAGTGTTGGTACTCCCCTTCATTGTTTCGCGTTGGCTCCTCATAGTAGTCACAAGATTCAGCCCTTGGACAGAAGCCTCTTCGGTCCTCTCAAAAGTAATCAACACCCTGGAAGAGCCATCACCATTTCTCACTTGGCAACTCTCTTTAACGGCGATATCCAAAATGTTGCAATGGTTGGGAACGCTTCATCTGAGTTTGCTGTCTCTAGTTGAGGACTATGACTTTTCCCCTGTATGAACAGGAAAAAACCGGCATGAACAATGTACGAACTATGAAACGAGCATTTTTTAATTGTTAGGAATATTTTGAATGAGAGTCGGATTTAACTTTTGTCTTATCGATAATAGACCGGTTGTGGTGTTTTATTTCTCAAGCTTATAAATTCATAATTTGTGTTTTTTTATTCAGATGCATAATCTTTTTTAAGAAGCTTCATAGATACGTAGATTCCTACTTAAGTTTTGAGATAGGCAAGCTAAAATAAATATTTATAAGGAAAATGGCTTTGTTGTTTTTTAAAATATTCAGAATGAAGATCACTTTCCACTTTCTGCGATTGGTTTCCCCTTATTTTTCCGAACACTTCCAGCAAACAAATGGTGGTGCAGGTACCAATCCGAAATTACCCGTCTACGTTGCTCTAATGGCACAGTGGTGAGTTGTTCAATTATTCTGAAAAAAAACAGGCGACTTTTGTTGGATTTGGCTCTTTTGAAAGACCCATACAGTCGATTGTGGTTTAGTTTCGGGTTCATATGCGTAGATTCATGATTCGTTACCTGTAACGATTTTAAAGATGTATTTTGAAGGACCGCGATTAAATTTTTTCAATATTTCTTAACACGAATTGAAACGACACGAATAATCGTCAAATTATACGTAATATCGAATGTTTGCGGGTCGAACTAATGCCCAAGCATGCCTCAATCTCGCGGCACGTCACATGATGATCTTGCAACATAAGTTCACGCACAGTATTGTTTTCTTTTTCTCACAACACAACCGATTTTGGACCTTCTCTAAATTCGTCCTGTAGCCCAATGCACCCACAATTTAATTCACAATACCAGCGTAACACCGTGACTTGATATGGTGCTTTATTACCAACAGTCGAAGCGGGTGGATTTGCACACTGTTGTTCCTTCAATCCACGTCGAAAATCATAAAAATACATCGCAAGAAAATGTTCACGATTTAATTCCATTTTTTGAGAAAGCTTAATGTTTCAAGCACCTGTACACAACACAAATATCACTCACTCGTATGACAAAAAATTCTAAGTACAATTAGCATTAAAATGTCAAATTTTGCTACGACAATGGCCCTTCTTCAAAACATCACTTGATCATCATTTTGATCGTCAATCTGATCGTCATTGCAGCACTTAAGGATTGCGATCGTCAAGCTGCAAATGTTTTTTGCTATCCTTGAGTTTTTTCATCCGCACATATTGCTTCTTGCAAACGTTTTTTGACGTTTTCACACAATGCAAAGTGTTTCCATTACTAGGATTAGATAATGGAGTTCAGCAAAAATAATAATTAGTTTAAAGAAATAAGAAAGCCGGTTTTATGTATGTGCTAACTGTCCACGAGATTCCTCTGAGTCAATTCAGTCACTTTGGAATTTATGTTATTGCGCAGTGCAAATTTCTGGCTGCCTTTTTTGCAGCCCATATGACCTTAATGAACATCTGCCCTGCAAATGCTGTCGTTTTCGAACAAAAGACTTTCGCAACTTGCGTTTAAGAACATTTTGAAAAAGCAATTTGATGCAAATGATGTTTTCGAAAACGGACAATGTCAAGTTTGACATAGGCTGAGCTCATAAAAGCAAAAAAGTTTGTAGTAATAATGTCGCAACAGTTTTGGTAAACTTTTATGAACGCGAAACTTACTGCATTGTTGCAACAACCATGCAGTTGTGAAATCGTCGTTCATAAATGTACGCAACGCATTTGAAAGAGGTTAGAATGTGTTTAAGTTTTTTCTAATTCCAAAACAATTGAGAGACAATGGGTGAAAGCCGGATGGTTTTAAGTGGCATGAACTTTAAAAATACGGACTTACGTGCATTATCCGCAACAAGAATTGCAAAAAGCTAAAAAGGAGTAGAGTATTGCTAGCAATAAGTTATTTGAAAAATGTACAAAAAAGTGTTCTGAAAAGTATTAATATTCTTCCTACTATTAACGAATACCCCGACGATATTTTTAGGAGTCATTTTCGCATGAAAAGGTCAACTATTCACGTAGGTATACATTTAGTTTGGCAACTTTCTGCAACAAAATGAAATCTGTCGCAAACTTGCAAGACATTGATTGCATATTGACTGTCAATTGAGTTATATGAATGCAACTGGTGCAAAACCTTTGCGTAGTAATACAGGATTTATGCAATTATAAACGCAACGTTTGCAAAGTTGCAAGTTTTTTGCATAAATAAACTCAATGTTCACACTGGTGTTGCCATACTCAAAAATCAAATAGAAACCCTCGCATCTACTTTACTTTATGAATCGTTCGGATCGGAAACTTTTCCGCAACGCATACTCTATCGGAAATACAAATTATCTGCTAGATATCTTCTTTCGGAAAGTAGTAAATAAAGCGTAACAACGCATGAGTTTGACACTTGAAATCATTTAAATTTCAAATAAAGAAGATTTTTTAAAAAAAAAATGGATAGCCTGGCTTTATTTTTGGAGACTGAGGCTAGAGAAAAAAATTATTCGGGCGATCTTCGGTCCCGTCTGCATTAACGGTGAGTGGAGGAGGAGATACTCGTACAACGACAAACTGTACGGACTGTACAGTGACATGGACCTAACCAGAAGAGTGAAGATCCGAAGACTGAGTATGGACACCAATGCTCCGGTCCGAAGAGTCTTCGAATCCGCTCCCGAGGAACAGTGCAGTAGAGGCAGGCCAAGATTCAGGTGACGCATGCAAGTGGAAGATGACCTCAGCCAACTTAGCGTGCGAAACTGGAGGCAGGGATCGAGCTAGCTGGAGAAGCTTGTTGACTGAGGCCCAGGTCCACCCCGGACTGTAGCGCCACTTAAAGAAAGAAGAAGAAGAAGAGGCTAGAGAATTAAGAATATGCAATCAGGCAAAGAGAATAATGTTAAGGAACCATGGTAAAATAAATGAATTTTCCCAAAAATAAAATTGTAGTCGTACAATGCTCCGAGATAAATTCTTTGCGGAGAGTATCGGACAAATTTGACGTTTGGCTGACACGAATTTCTGTAAAAAAACGGCATTGAATGCGTAGCAACGCAGCATGCAGGGTTGGGTAACATTTTGTCAGAAAAATGTTCCGATCAGCTATTCGGAATGTTACTTCGAAGCAAAAATCCTCCGATTCGTATGAAATCGGAAAATTTCCGTTCCGAACAGTTACATCGCTAAGACAGAATAGATATTTAAAGCGGCATATACATTGGTCAAATCCTCATCAAGCATGTGAGAGTGTATTAGTAAATTCTGTTTGACGTTGCATATACCCACATCAAGCATGAGTCTTAAATCATTAATTTTTACTTCAATTTTAAGGTGAAAGGACGTCCGGTTTGTTGTGCGATTTCAACTTAAATCCGTTTTTTTTTTTTTTTTGTAAAAAGAAACCATCAGTGACACGGACGATTGCTGCATCGCTTTGGGACTTGTTTTAAAGAAGAAAAGTAAAAAGATTCGGAAGAAACGGGTATGGATGAAAGAATGGCTGAAAGAACGAAACTATTTTTCACATGAAAACCTCCTGAATGAGCTAAAATTAAGTTCACCGACTGATTTTGTAAATTTCCTCCGCATACGATCTTCATTCTTTCAAATGATAACACTCAAAATTATACAAATTTTTAAATTACCGTCGCTTTATTTTCCACAACGCAGGTATAGAACCATAAACTTCTAGAAATTCCAAAATAAAATTTTGACTGCCTGCGATGTTGTCTCGTCGCTGTGCAGGCGAAAATGAGCAAATGCATGATCAATCAGTCAATCACACATACCATATACAGTATATCAAGCATGTCTACCTGATTGACGAAAAATCCAAACATTTTGATTTTGCTTCAAGCAGCCACACAACGTATACGTGTCTCATTTTCACTAATACACTCTCACATGCTTGATGAGAATTTGAACAATGTACATACGAGGGCGGGTCAATAAGTCCGTGACTTTTTGAATTTCTGACCTCTTTACTGAAACAGCAACACTGCTCCTGTCAACAGGCATCTGTCGGTTGACTCCTGTGAAATTTTAAACTTGCTGCGTCAGTTAGTTTGTGTTTGACAGCTATTTTTATCAGACTACTCACTAATTTGAGGAGAAAATGGAAAAAAGTGAATTTCGTGTGCTTATTAAGCATTATTTCTTGCGAAAAAAAACCATTACCGAGACCAAGGCTAAGCTTGATAAATACTATGGGGACTCTGCACCATCGATTTCAATGGTAAAAAAGTGGTTTACTGAATTTCGTTGTGGCCGTACAAGCACTGAAGATGCCGAACGTCCTGGACGCCCAGTTGAGGTCTCTACACCCGAAACAATCGAAAAAATTCACGATATGGTGTTGGCCGACCGAAGATTGAAAGTGCGAGAGATTGTGGAAGCCGTAGGGATCTCGCATGGCTCAGTGGTTTCAATTTTGAATGATCACTTGGGCATGAGAAAGCTTTCCGCAAGATGGGTGCCGCGTTTGCTCACAGTCGACCACAAACACATGTGCAGTTGCCATGGCAAAAATTCATGAATTGGGCTATGAATTGCTCCCTCATCCACCCTATTCTCCAGATTTGGCTCCGAGCGACTACTTCTTGTTCCCAAACCTGAAGAAATGGCTTGGTGGAAAAAGATTTGACTCCAATGATGAAGTCATCTCGCAAACAAAGGCCTATTTTGAGGACTTCGACAAATCATTTTTTTTGGAAGGGATAAAAAAATTGGAGAAGCGTTGGACAAAGTGTATAGAGCTCAAGGGAGACTTTTTATCAAAAAATCTGTGTTTTAATCCAAAAGTCACGGACTTATTGACCCGCCCTCGTATGTATATGCCGTTGAATTCTTTTTAGTGGCCTACTACTTTGTTTGGTTGAAAGGGTCGTCAACAATAGCCCCACAACTACTCAAAATTATCACCAATAGATGATTTAACGAGTGATAATAATATAAAAAAAACTAAACATTCAAAATTGCAAAATTAGATAATACAGCGAAAGATAGAAATGAAGGCAGGCACGAAATCCAAAGAGAATAAGAATAAAACAAAGAGATGATTAAATTTAAAAAATGCATTATATATTTTTCCTTTCCTTTCCTCTCAACGTTTACTTGTTGTGTTGCTGTTTGCATGTCATCATTATACAATATAATTTTTTATTTAATAATATATATTTGTATAAATAAATAATAATAGTAAAATTTATATAATATATTAAAAAAAAAATAAAAAAAAAAAAACATTAGAAAGTAATGGGCTAGTAGTAAACTATCAAAATCATTTATTTCTCTTATTAAGTTTTACTTTTGTTTTTCGTCGTTTTTTATCTATTTTTTATATATATTTATAAAAGTATTCATAATATGTGTCATATTTTTGTTTGTTCTATATATATGTATATATATTAGTGTTGTCAGTTTGTCTCATTTGATTAAAAATTAACTTTCTGTTGTCCTACGTATTTTATTTGATTTAAATTTTATTTGCATTCATCTATTAAATAAAAACTTGTTTTTTTGTTTTCTTTAGTTACTTGCTTTGCTAATAAAAATTTGAATTTGATCTATTATAAATTGTGTTATTAGTAAATTGAATATATATATAAGTATATACCTTTTTTGTTTGTTTTTTTTTTTTTTTTTTTTGAATTTAATTGATTTATTTTAAGCTTAAGATTAACAGCAGTATTGGTGCGAAAAAAAAAATTTAAAAATGTAAACGAAATGCGAGTAATGTGTGTTTTTTCGTTTTTGTTTTGTAATTTCAACTAAATAAATGTACTACTCTTCGGTTAATCATCGTTTTTTTATTTATTATTTATTGTTTTCGGGGGTGCGATGTGTTATGGGGTTGTGAATATAAATTTTCCGTACTGTACAAATTGTATACGATAACATTTAATTAATTTAACAATTACGATTCCAGAAGCAGCAAATAAATGATAAACAAAAATCATGTTCCTAAGTAAAGCAAATCATATTATTTACCTGAGGTGTACTAAAAGTTTGATACATGCTCTCTTATATCTCACCGAATATATAAATTATCTAAACACACAATGCGCGTGAACATACATATGCTTTACAAAATCAGACAAAATGTTTTTTACTCGTAGTGCAGCAAGGGGAATACTAAATTTTAGTACACTATAATCTTAGAGCTAAAAGTCTGTTACAATATTTTAAATTTTGTTTGTGTATAAAAATAGCCAAAAAGTGTTATAAAAAATTGTTCCTTTCATTTCTTTTTTTTTTTTTTTTTTAGTTTTTCTATTCTGCTTAAAATCTAATTGCGTTTTACATTAAATTGGTTTGCATAAGTTGGCAAGACTACATTACATATAGCTACGTATCGCTTTGCACTAAACACTTAGTACACCTCTTTAAAAAAAAAATTCTATTTTATGCAAATTACTAGCTTTTTTTTCTTTTGGGGTAGGGAGGGGGAGGGTAGGAAATTTCATATTATTTACACTTTTAAAGCATATAAGGAGCAAAGGGAGTAAGTGATGATGATGTGCAAGAGACCGCTCATGGACACATTTATTTCTTCTCTCGTGAAAAGGGATTGTTTTGTGAAAGTGTACTATGTCCATTCACCATCAATATTCTCATCACAGTCGAACGCAATGCGGCATTGGGGTTATGGTTTTCTTCGTCCTCTCTTAGTTTTATTTTTTTATGATTTTTTATTAAGGTTCGGCCTTTGCTGTAATGATGTTCGCTCAGTTTTTATCGGACTAAAATTCGTGGTCGGTCAAAGTTCTTTTAGTAGCGCACTCTTGGCATTCTTCAATTTGTCCAGTCGTTTTAAAAGATGATTATTAGAAGTTTCTAATTCTTCTAATCGTTCCATTGCTTCACGGTTCTAAAAAAAAAAAAAACAACAAATGCAAAACAAAAATTATATAAGACAAGTTCTTTAGAGAAAAAAAAACAATCAACGTAAGGAAAATAAGTCAATATGCATAAAATGGGTATGACAAGTCGGGAACCCTATTCATTAGATCAAATAAAGATTTTGTTAGTTTGTTGCGTGGTATTCAAAATAAGGAAATGACAAGCTCACACAAAAACGGAGGACGATATCAGTAGTTTTTTTTTTGTTTTCGTTAAGGGTGCACCATCTGTTGTTTCTGAATCATGTTATTTTGACGCTAACAGGCCTTCATAAAATTACCTCAGTACTATATTCTCGCAGTAACGGACCGATTTAGGCTTGAACAACGTTGAGAAATATTGCAAATTTACTTCTAAAGTGGATGCTGTGTTTCCGAAATTTCGACAATAAATTTCAGTTCAAATAATGGCCCAACTGTAGCTAGTGTACGCAAGCTTGTGAAGGAAGTTCATCAGATTGGTTTGCTGACTGTAACCGAACATGTGTTGTCGAAAGAGTGCGCTTAAACCCGACAATTTTAATGCGCCGAACATCAGTCACATTAGCCTGAGAAGAATTTTGCATAAAGATCTCGGGTTATTCGCTTAAGAGATCCAATTGAAGCTTCGTTATCGCTTCTCTATCGTCTTAGATAAAGCGCACTTCCATTTCGGGGCGAGGTAAATAAGCGCTACCAAGGCATGAAAACTAATTTTTACATCCAGCAATTGAGGATTTGCACTTGGGCGGGCTATAGTACCATAGTTTTGAGGGCTACGTGCCACATAAGCCGCCCAACAATAGATTTATTTCACACTATGTTTAATGATCGTGTAATCGGTCGTTTTGGTGATGTTGTTTGACTTCCACGGAGCTGCGAATTGACTTTTTTTATTGATGGGTGCCACTAAAGATCGATGCTGTGCGAAATATCCAGAGACGACTCGGACACTCAAGTAAATCTTTGGTTAAACTATTCGTAAGATATGGGTCGAAACCATCGAGATTGTATTGAAAAATTGTGTTGAAAGGATGGCCTACTGACAAGCCAACCGAGGCAGTCATTTTAATGAAGAGATATTCCATATTCAGTATATAACACAATATTTGAAAGCAACACAACAAAGGCGAAATGGCACTCTTTTAAATCGTTATTTCCTTGGATTAAAAAAAAAGTAAAAAACCAATTTATATGCATGCATTTTATTAATAGCTGATGGTTAGTTGCTTTGAGATGAGGGTAATTAGGGTGCTGCCGTTTACATGATCGAAATTTGCAGAAGGCTATACATTAAAAAGCTGTATCTACTATATAAGAACATTTACCCTCTCTGGTCAGAATGATATAAGAAAAGATACTTAAACTGTAATAATTTAAAAAAATAGGACTCTGCAAGCAATTTTTTTTCGTCTAAAATCTTTTGGAATAATTCCAGAGCAAGCAAATTGGATTCCATGTGAACTGAAACAGAAAAACGTTGAACGCCGATTTTGCACATTGAAATGCTGCTTGCCAGGCATAAACGAAAGGGTTTTTTGCACCGTACAGTCACTGGTGATGAAAAATAAATAAACTACGATAACGGAAAAAGAGGAAATCATGGCGACCAAGCCATGAAGCCGAATATTCGTGGAAAAAAAAATCATGTTTTGTATTTGGTGCGATCAGCTTGATGTTGTGTATTATGAGTTCCTCAAATCGAATAAAACCATTACTGGGGCTCTCTACCAAACACAATGGATGAGATTGAGCCGAGCACGCAAGTAAACGCGTCCTACTACTGCTCATGACAAAATTATTCTTTTGCATGATAATGCTCGGCGCATTCACCAGACATTGCCCCTTGTTTATCACTTGTTCCAATCGATGGCACATGGCCAGTCTGAGCAGCACTTCACATCATATAAAGATACCAAAAACTGGCTTGATTCGTGGATAGCCTCAAAAAATGAAGCATTCTTCCGACACGGTATCTGTATGCTGTCACAAAGATTAAAAAACAGTGGCTAGCAATGGACAATAAAACATAATGGACCGTTCTTTTGCAATAAATGCCCAATTTGTGATTTAAAAAACGGCGCAAAACTTACTTGAACTACTAATAAATGCAGGTCGTCTACACACAAATGAATGTAGGCGTTAATTAAGCACGAGGGGAGTTCATAATACCTCCGAAATTCATGCTTGTGAAGCACAGTGGAAAAGAAAGGACATACAGAACTAGAGATGGTGCAAGACATCCAAAATCGAAGCTTGTCGGATCAGTAAATATACTTTATTTTCCAGGTAGGATGCAAGTTCTCTTTGTTATTTGCAATTATCTCAAACACTGAGTTCACATGAAAGCCCGAGCGAACGTGCCAAAAGTGGTTTGCACGATTTAAAAGTGGTGATTTTGGCTTGGCAGCCAAAAACGTTTGAAAGGCGGTTTTGCATGTCCGAAATGCTGCTGGAACGCCACAAAAGGAAGTCATTTTTGCATCGGATTGTTACTGGTGATAAAAAATGGATCCATTACGACAACCCCAAGCGCAAAAAAAAATATGTGAAAACCGGCCAACCAGCCAAAACAACGGCAAAGCCAAATATCCATGGCGCGAGGATAATGCTCTGTATTTGGTGAGTTCAGATGGGTGTGCTGTATTATGAGCTGCTAAAACCGGATGAAACCATCAATGGAGAACGCTACCGAACACAATTAATCCGTTTGAAGAGAGCAGTAGCCGAAAAACGCCTGGAATATGCGACCAGACACGAGGCAATAATTTTCCATCATGGCAACGCTCGGCCCACGTTGCTATTCCGGTTAAGAACTATTTGGAAAACAGTGGATGGGAAGTCTTACCCCACCCGCCTCATAGCCCAGACCTTGTCCCTTCTGACTACCATTGTTCCGGTCGATGCAGAACTCCCTCACTGAAATACGGTTCACATCAGAGCAGAATATCAAAAATTGGCTTGATTCATTCTTGGCTGCCAAGCCGGCGCAGTTATTTTGGGATGGGATCCACAAATTGCCAGAAAGATGGGAAAAAGTCATAGCTTCAGATGGGCAATACTTTGAACAATACTATTTTACATGTTTTTCTTAAATAAACGTTCAAGTTTTGAAAAAAAAAACCCACTAATTAAATTATATACGCAATATTAAACTCAATCCTTAAATGGCGGATGAAGAATTTTATCTTGAAACTTCCAGGGAGACCTAAGCAAGAGGGTAAAATGGTGACGTTCAAATTTAAGAGTTTACATTGTCCAATCATATGACCCAATAGGAGCTACTCAAATTAAATCAACAAGGCAAAGGCTTAACACAATTCCTAGAGCACAAGGATATGAAATTAAAATGGATGGAATCCCGCTTCGATTAATGCAATTTCTCTTCTCCCTACTCGTTTAATAATCAAAGATAAAAGTTAAAATAAGACAAAAAAGAAGACAAACAATAATATTCATCCTGACACACTTTCCAATTGGGATTCAAATCGTACATTCCCAACGTTTTTTCTTCTGCTGGAATGTTAGTCTAGAGAAATTCATATAACGTAGTATATATCGTATTTTATAAGTTATATTTCTGCTAACTATAGTTGAAACTTTCCAATCTGTACCATCTTGAATTTCAAAAAGCAAAACAACTATCGCTCAAACTATTTATGTTGTTGCTTAGTTGCTTATTGATATGAGTGAACTCCTGAAGTTATTAAAAGCAAATTAGATAAATAATTGAGAGAATTTTCGATGTTGGCAAGCTTTACTTATCATAAGTTACAATTCTGACATATTTTCAAAGGAAGAATCAAACTGCGATTGAATGTTTTCAAGCTCGAGCACGTTGAAAATTTAATGGAAAATGATATAGAAAGAGTTTAACTTTTGCCATGAATTCGTGGTGTGTAAACAATTGAAAATCGTTTAATTTCTTGTATACGAGGTGTGATCAAAAAATAAGGTGACTTTTCATTTTTAAAAAAATATATTTATTTAATCATCCAAATTTATTTTATCCCCTTCAAAATAATCCCCCTCTGATACAATGCACTTGTGCCAGCGCTTTTTCCAGTCGTCAAAGCACTTCTGAAACGCACTTTTTGGTATTGCCTTTAGCTCCTCCAGCGATGCAGCCTTGATCTCCTCAATCATTGCAAATCTTCGTCCTTTCATGGGCATTTTCAACTTTGGAAAGAGAAAAAAGTCGCAGGGGGCCAGTTATAACCCTTTTGAGCAGATCAGGATCATCATTGACGTCGTTTAACATGTCTTGGGCAATGTTCATGCGATGCTGCTTTTGATCAAAATTAAGCAATTTTGGAACGAATTTCGATGACACACGTTACATACCCAAAACATCCGTTAAAATTGATTGGCTTGAGCCAAACGATAAGCGAAGATCATCCGCTATTTCCCTAATCGTGATTCGACGATTTTTCAACACAATTTCTTTTCGTCTGTGTTTGACGTGCTAGGTCGTCCGGAGCGAGGTTCATCATTAACATTTTCTCGGCCCTCTTGGAATAATTTATACCACTTATAAACATTTTTTTTGCTTAAAGTTGACTGTCCGTACGCTACTGTCAACATTTCAAGAGTTTCTGAGCACTTAATACTATTTTTTACGCAAAAATTAATACAAACTCTCTGCTCCATTACTTTTAACCACAAAAAATCGCCTAGTAAACAAAACACGTCCAACTTTTATGCCTCTCACATAAAAACAACAACTGCTATATGGTTAAAACTATAAACATATGATCGTGACAAGTGAACCAACACAACAACAAAAAAATTTTGAGTTAGAGTGTACTCAGCGCGCGAAATTTAAAAAGTCACCTTACTTTTTGATCACACCTCGTATGTATGAATATACACTATGACAAGCAGTTACATCCGCCGAAACTTTAAGCAACTATTACATATCGCACAAAAAAGCGAAAAAGAGAAACTTGGTGGTTAAATATCATACATCTCTTCGGTGATAGACAACCACCCTTTGGACTTCAAAACAAATTCTACATGAGTAAGGGGAATTGATTCCTCATTTAGTTTCACCCGCACATCTTTTTCTAGTCAGATAAGACAAACACATATCTGCAATGTCCTCTTGAAAAAGGTGGCGTTTAACCTCCAACTTTTGTATTAAATTTACACACTCAAATCAGGGTTGTTATATGTACAGTACATCATCATCAAACCGCAAACACAAAAAGTTGAAACAAATAAAAACACAAAACATAAACTCAGAACTCAAAAATTGAAACAACAAAAGCATATTTGAATACCAACACCAGAGAATGGCACTCATTGGCAATGGCACTCATCCCAGAAATGGATCACCAATTCCTGGAAATTGTAATTAAGTTAAAAGAAAAAAAAAATGAAAATATTAATAATAAAGCGTTTGCATTAAAAGGTTTTAGTAGAAAATTAATTAAACTCTAAACTTCTCCAACTCACCTCTCTTTGCAACTTTCTCCTTTCGATTTTCAACTCGGCTTCAGCCTTTTCAGCAGCTTCCGCTGTACTCTTATATCGTATTACTTGTGTTTCGGATCTAGCTAAGCTGGCTTGTAGACTAGCGATTTCTTGTTCGGCCTTCTGCAATTTATATTTGTAGTCGGAGATGATTTTGTTTGCCTCTCCTGTAATATTAAAAGTAATGTAACAATCATGATACTGAGTGCATATTCTCAAATATACACACAATCATTCGTAATTACTTACGTTGAGCTTCATAATCATCATCAGATCCTAATGGACCATTCATTGAGTTGCCTCTACCTCGTCCCTGTGTCTTAACATTTTCTAATTGTTCCTGTAAATTTTGCACTTCAGCTTGAAGTTGTTGTTTTTCTTCGCTGAACTTTTTAAGTCGAACATCTATGGAGACAATGGCAAAATGAGCAAACTCTTTCCATGTTGTGATGGCTATTGTTGTTTTGTGTATGTGTATATAATACTTACCAAGAGAACCTTGTACAGAACCTAACAATTGTGCATTCTCCATAGTGACTAGAGCACGTTTGGCATCTGAGCCATCTTCATTTTCTACAGATACAATAACTAAACCTTGTTCAGCAATAAGCACATCACGCTCATTAAGCTGACCATTAACGAGCTTCAACTCTTCCGTCAATTTGTCAAGATTTCGCTTGAAAGCATTGCATTCACGTGATTTCTCTTTGAATTCACGCTGCAACTGGGCATGTGACTCTTCCATTTCTTCAAGCTTATCTTTCAGCAATTGAATTTGATAGGATTGTGAGGCTCGTTCATTATCTAGTTGTGCATTGGCTATCATTGCCTTTCTAAAGCGTTCTTCGACGTCCTAAAAATAAAAAAATAATAAAAAACTTACAATGTGAGTATGATAAGATAAATGTTTAAGAATACAAATTACTGACCTTAAGTTCATGTCTTATATCACGTAAGCTGCGTCCTTCCTCCTCCAGGGAATCTTCACTGCTTCGGCGGGAAGACATCGAACTTGCACGAACGGAATTGACCACCCCGGTGACGCTGGCCGCTGTAAGGCGTGACCTAGCCAAGGGATCAATACCTGCCGCTGTTTGCATATCAAATACCCGGTCGGCATTTTGTTCTTGCTCTTTTTGTTGGCGTTCCAATTCGCGCATGCGAATTTCCCGCGCTTCAGCACGTGCCTGCCGTCTGGCTGCCAGCCTCGCTTCAGCCTTAAATAAAAACAGAACAATACGATAATTAAGTAATCATTAGTAATCAACGTTTATTCGTAAAAAAAAACTAAAATAGGACGGCAATAAACAAATGTAGTCGATCACAAGATGGCAAACTCTGTGTGTACTGTAAGGTGAACGTCGTCATATCAAGAAAGTGATTTTCATTTGTGTTTTGTTACTTAAGTCTACTTATTCGTCTTGTTAGCGTCAGTCTCATGAGATTATCTTATTTACTTGCATAGTAATGAGGAGTGAATTCGCATTTTAGGGATTTGGTTCAATTGAAAAATTACCTAGTGCACAGGGGTTGATTGTGCCATGTTGTGGGCTTACTTGACAAACCATTATGCTCTCGTTTGCACTTTTGTAATCGGGTTTCTATGAATTCGGAATTCCGACAATTTTCACAAACGAGGAAAACAAGTTAATAATATAACAGCCGTCAATTGTCGCTGCTTCCAAAGTTGATTGAGAAGTTCCCATCTCACTAACAGCAGAGATTATACCCCCGAAGAGATCAAGAAAATAAATAAATAAATAAATTGTTGGCGCGACTGTGCGGAATCAATCAAGGCCTAGTCTCTCCCACTCACTGTATTGTTAGTCTTCTTGTTTTGGTGCATGTTGGGAGGGGATTAAAGCTTTCTTGTCGACTCCAAATAGCGGAAGAGTGAGGGATTTTCTTTTTTTCGGTTTTGGTCGAAATGTTGGGCGCTGGTTTTCGGTGCTGGTCGAAATTTCAACCCCGACACTTCTGGTGAAGTTTTCAACGAAGTTAATCATTACGACAAGACACCTCCAGGACAAACTGAAATTTGATTTTATGAAATAAAATTGAGTTTTTATTTTAATCGAGAGAAAACTTTCTTCTGCGGCTCTTCATCGTTTAATCATTTTTATAACGTTGAAGTGAACAGTTTTGTTTTATTTTAAGTTATTTTTATCTACACAGTTTTATTTTTTTTAAAATTTTTATCGACACAGTACATTTTATAAAACAGTTGATACAGTGCGATTCCTTATCAACACGAAACAAAGACAATTAATAACCAGCGCCGAACATTTGGATACCGCTCTACTATTTTAAGAAATTACTCAAACAGGAAACATTTCTCTACCAAGAGTTTTGTCACTAAATAAAAGTTCATTAATCATAGTTCAATTTACGCAATGTGGTAACTGCCACACCCGGTCGATTTTTAAGGAAATCATTCTACATTGTGGGTAGAGAGAGAGAGGCTTCTCAACAATCATTTTTGGATTTCCTAAGTCCCAACTACTGCTAATTGACAAAACCTTAGAGATGGATACGAGCTTCAAAACGAACAATAACTCAATAGTATTGATGTTCAGCAGGCTTTAGAATGGCCCAAGTGCTTATGCAGAATTTGATGGAGTGCTGCTTGTGATGTACTTATTTCCTGTAACCGACGTGGAATCCACAAACCTGGGTTTTCAGCCACACTTCGAGCAACAGAAGTAATATTTTTAGTTATTCTTGTTCAACGGGCACAATTTCATCACCAACTTGTCCCTATAACTTAAATATCTTCAAAATGTTCACCACTTTTGTAGTTTTTTCAATCGAAATTACACCAATGCACTGGCTACAGTAATAGAAGAAGCATTTATAACAGACCACAGCTCTGGGCAACTTTTGGTGAAAGATTTAGATGGCTTTTGATAATTTTGAATAAGGACGAACTCAGAAGATGCCAGGACCGTTTTGCTATTATTGAAAACCGTAGCACAAACCACCACGGCACCTGGAGAAGAGTCGGACATAATAGCGCCACAGGGAAGAACACCGGATAAGTAAGAAAAATATAGAAAATTTCGTGAATTGCCAATAGCCACAAATAGACAATCACAGTGGTTGTGGCACTGACTACATCAGGTTTTTCACTGGAACAAATCAAAGAGGAACGAAAATATTTTGCAACACAAGATGCAGTCTCGATGCGTGAAGTGTAGAAAAGACTATAAATCAGAGAAATTCACCTAGGTGAAGATGGAGCAACGGAAAAAATTCGGCTCTCTGGTGCTTTTTAGAAGAACCGCAAACTTTGCACGTTGTCCTAAGTTCTCATATAGGTCTCGACCGGCTATAAAAGCTGCAGTTTAAACATTGGAATAAAACCGAGGCAAAGGTCAAGGGCTTGCGATTTAAAAGCGTCCACCTTCGTAAAGTGGTTTCAATGTAAGTTTCAAGTACTGTATATACTCGTATCACTTTTTGTTACGGAAAGCGATGAAACATTGTCCGTTCCTATGCATCTGAAGTCAGGAGGAAGAAGATAATTATTTCATAATTGGCGCAGTCACACTCGCACAAAGAGATGGGCAGTACCATCAAACGAACCATGGACAGTGGGGTCCCTCGCTATCAGCACAATGCCAACGAAGATATATTCCATAACGTAACTAACAACGCAAGTTGTGACACATTGCAACGAGATTAACAACATGCAGTTTACTAATGAAAATAATTAGAAGATTATGATACTAAAACGATCACAAAATAAACTAAACATTTGGGACGATCGAAACAACCTTCTGTGTCTGGAAATCGTCAGGACATGACAATGTCTTTATGACCGAAGGAGCGATTTAAAAATAAGTACGAGTATACAAAGCGGATAGCCCAAACCACGACCTGCAAAATCCTTCTTATAAACAATTTTTACCCTCGAAACTATAAGAAAAACTTCAATGTTACCAAATTATGTTACATCGCCAACCCGATCGTGTCAAAAGAACTGATTTTCAAATCGTTGGGAGCAGATGCATATCGAACATTGTGTTTCGCTGTCCCAACAGCAGCGGTGGACATTTGCGCCATTCTGTGCTTTGAATACGAATGTGGATCAATAGGTACCCATTTTGAAAGACATGTGACATTGTAAAGGAAAGTATTACAAACAAGTGCATGGTACCTTTGAAATTTCAGACGAATACATTGCTTAGTTTTGATTCGACATTTATATCATATTAAAAGTGTTTCTTACAACAATGGAAAAAAAGCAACATCGGTCCGTAATTCAATTTTTATTTTAAGATAGAAATTGGATAGATACACGTGCAAAGATATAACGGCGAAATTAGATGCTGTCTATGCCAACCAAGACCGTGGGCGGATTGTACAAAAGGGTTATCGACATTTTACATGATAAGTGTTGTCGGTCTAATGGGTGCTGTGATTGCTACAACTGGACACTAGCCGGTACAGTTCTCAATTTTGACGTAGAATTTGGAGCTCTTTAAAAAAATCTGCAGGAGTTTTTCGGTCAAGTTGTCACCGTTGATGAAAGATGAATCCTTTAACGCTAATGAGCCCAATCAACCATCAAAACAATGAATTTTTTTAGGCGAATTAGACGCATGGACTTTTTGAAAAAATGAAACGGTCCCTAGGGCAGTACAACAGCCAATTATTGCCCCGATTTAGCGAGAAATTGACAGAGACAAGCTCCTAACATATTTGGGTAAAAATTGCTGCCGCATCTACTGTTCTCGGCAGACATAAAAATATGGCTAGCAGCTAAACAGCGAGGCAGAAGCCTATTTACAAGAGTTTATAGATGGTTTAAAAAAATAATGTCAGGATTGTTACATATAATGGAAGGAAATCGGAAAGCAGCAGTGGTTCATCCTCTGCCTATACGATAACTTAATCAAAATGGATTGATTGATGACTCGGAATACATATAGTGTAAGAGCCAGTATTTTATTTTATTTCAAATTTTATCTTCTTTGTTATGGTCTTTGCAAACAAAAATACATGAAACTCGCTGTCGTACTTATTTGAGGATGTGATAAAACCGACATTGCTGATGAAGCTATTCAAAGATTTATCATGTTCACTTCGTCATGGGATTCCCTACAAAGCATACATACATATATTGATATCTCGCTTTTTTTCTGACAATCTGTCCGTGTCATCATGGCGATAAGCAGCTTGCATCTTGTACTTTCGATGCAATTAAAACATATGTATCTCCATTAAATCTTGACAATATTAACAATCCGTCATCTGCCTTTAGTCGTTCAAGTTATTTTTTATATTTATTTAGTACATTTTCTGAAAACAAGCCGAAACCGACCGTAAAATGCCTTGAACAAGTCCATCAATTTGTTGGATACATTCGATTTGAATGTGTATGGGTCTGTACAAGTATCTCTACCAAGTTCAACCAGTTTGATCTCTCAGGGGATTTGCTGCTCATTTTCAGCTTTTTATCATCACATGTCCATCTAACCAGTAATACGTTCGCTGTCCAAATTTAATTGTTTTGTCGTAATCATGTTGATGGCTTTTAATTAACACCAGTCTCTCCTCTGTCAAGTTCAAGTTGAGTAACTTTTCAAGTAAGTGAACGCACAATAAAACCCAAACTCACACACACCACACACACACACATACGAGTACATATGCTAACACAAACGAATCAATTAATGAGACTATGAGATGTAGTTTTGCCCGTAATTGTCATTTACGAGTACCTCATCCGCGATCGGTTTTAGACGATTTCAAATCAAATACAACATTTTGTATGAGAAGAATATTTGTTGGCAATTCTCGAGGATTGATAATCGATTCATTCCTTATAAGAGAGAATCGATTTTTCTGGGTAAGTGTACAGATGTACTTATTTGTAGATACGACTTACAGGATTATGGCTTAGAAAGATGTCCACAGTTGGACTCTGCTTCTTGGAAGTATTATTGAAAATAGACCTCCGACAAATTGACAGTATCTAACGACATTACGATTTAAATACAGCACCGCCTGTGTACTTGAACTTGTTGTTATTCGCTGCGCCAAAGCGCACTTAAGGAGTTAATGGCATTTATTGAAATTTTTATTAGGTTTTGTGCATTGTCAAATGTACTGGTGAAATACACAAATGTAGCTGTAACAGGCTGCAAATAAACTTAATGACTCAATTGTGCTTAACTGCGACGCAAAATCAATTACAAATTCGCATTCGAAATACGAGCTTACTCGTACATAGTAAAGACGGGGATAAGCATTAATCAAATTAAGCCAAAGTTTTAATTCAAAGTTAGCTGTACACAAACACATTTGTTAATAAAAGAAAGACACATGGATTTGTATGACTTCATGCAGGTGATGCATGGTTTTGGAATTAAATAAGCACAAGTACTGCGTTTCTCAAGGAATTAACTTTGAATGACACAAAATCTCCTATTTTTTCAAAGACAAACAAATTATTTAAAACGAGAGAATCAATACTTAAATAGCTCTTAAGAAGTTATTATAACCCTGTCTGAATTCATTCCAATTCAGCATTTACAATAACCATTCAATACTCGTTCTAATATATTCCAAGATTTTGGCCAAATATAAAGTTACACAGTGTTACACAGAAAGTGATGAGTCGAAGAAATGCCTTGGAAATGCACCGAACCTCCAGAATTGGTTTGCAAATGTACTCAGGTGCACAAAGATATGGATACCCATGCCCAAAATGCAGTGATTAGTGATAGTGTGTAGTGACTCTTTAGTCTAACGAATCTTTTCATCTTTTCTAGCAATTTTGCAGAAATGCAAACTTGATCATATCGCATTGATTTTAATCTCAGCTTCAGTTGAGGTAAGATGTTCGATGTTAATTTATCAGCACTACAATTGGGATGACATAGAAACCCAGCAGAAGAAGGTTCTACTAACCTCGTTGCTCGTTTGGAAATGCACGAAACCTGGTTAAATCTGGACATTGCTTGATACGAGGGTCGCTCAGTAAGTCCTTTGAAAATCCAAGAAATCGTGCTCGTAGCATCAAAAATGGTCTGTGTTTTAGTAAACATCATGACTCCCTGCACAGCTGTCAAAATCTTAAATATATCCATCACATGATGTCATTTTATTATTCATTTCGACTCTGAGGCTATTTTAGCGTTTTTTCGTTGCAATCCTGACGATTTTCTGCACCAATACATAACTGTGGATGAAACGTGGGTACACCACTACACTCCAGAGACAAAAGTACAGTCAAAACAGTGGATTTTTTAAGGCGAAGGGGCTTTGAAGAATACGAAGGTGGTGAAATGGGACCGCAAGGTGATGGCCACAGTTGTTTTTTTTTTTCTGGAAGCATGCGGAATTATCTACACCGATTATTTAGACAAAGAAAACACAATAACTGACTAATCCTTATTTGAAGAAGAAAAATATCCTCTTTCATCAAGACAGTGCACGGGTGCAGTTTCGATGACCAAAATCATGGAATTAATGTTCTAATCCACCGTATTAATCGGATTTAGCCTCCAGTGGCTCGGTGGACGACGGTTCACTTCAAACGAAAGTGTTCATCACCCAAACAGAACCCTATTTTGAGAACCTTCGAAACTCTTACTTTTAAGATGCCTTACGAAAGTGTATAAGGAGATTATGTTGAAAAGTTTTAAAAAATCATTTTTCTATCTTTTCCTTAAGATTTATTGAACGACCCTCGTAGTTTTGATTTCTTCACAACGTGCCAATGTTAACATACATGACAATATCGTATTGATCTATAGGCACGCAGCAGCATGATAAATATCCTATATTTCGCCCTGAAAGGCTCTGCAATGACTGTGAAGAATGAGACTGGTAAGCCTTTAGAAAAAATGTCAACACTTCCGACTTCGTAAGTTCTTTGACTCTTCAGTAAAAATTGAGTATCTCTGGCAACGTTTTCTGTCGAGCATACTGGATTTGTAACTGACAGATTGTGAGAGGAAGACAGATTTAATTACTTTTTATGCTGACACATCCTGTTTCTTGTTTTTTTATATTTATGGATGCTCCTTTGCCTTAAAAACGCATTAAAAATCATTTTCTCACCAACAATATTGATTTGTATTTTTCCCTAGCCATTATTTAGGAAAGAAAAAGCCAATAAATCAAGAGAATATGATTCAAAACCACCCAAAATCTTTGGTAAATTTATTAACACGAATTCAGTCGTAAAAGACCAGGAAATCGCAATGTCGATATAGAACTTCCAAAAAGTGTGCGATAATTAAAATGACGTGAAAGTTCGGAAGTCTTTTTGTCTGTAAAGTGTCATCTAAGGATTGTCTCAAAAAAATTCGTGCATCCGACTTCAAAAGACCAGATAGCAATAATAATTTTTCCAATTGTTATGTTTCAGCATGTAAAGTTACCAATGACATCCAGCTGTCAAAATATCCAGGAAGATTTGCCATTTCATCATGCATCGTTTTATGCTTGCAAAACGCTTAAATACGCAATGTGAATGCCGTCTTGAAGTCGGTCGTCATCATGGCTTCGGTGTACAGGCAATTCATGGCACCGTGGAAAAGTTTGAGCGTGAATACACTCTTTTGGATCTTAAGCCACCAACCAGACAGAGATTGGTGCGAAATGAAAAAAACATAGCAGCCGAAGCGGCCAGTATTGAATTCGATGCCGATCATCTGAATTGGGGCATCGCCAGAGAGTCAACCCGGCTTATTTTGCTGTTAGATTTAGGCCTACATCCGTATAGATTAAAAATTAAAGCCAGACGACCATAAACAACGCCATGAGTTCGCTAATTGGGTGATGGAAATGTTCGCGGAAGATCTGGTTTTCGGCCATCTTCTCGAAAGAGGTCCATTTTTAGCTCGGCGCCTATGTCGACAAGCAAAATTGCCATTATTAGAACAAACACAATCCACAAGTGTTCCGCCAAGCATCAATGCATCCACAAAGATTGATTGTTTGGTGGGGTTTATGACGTGGCGGCATCATCGAACCTAATGCCCAGGTGAAAAGCCTGTGATTCCAACAAGACGGCGCTACATGCCATACAAGCGAAGCAACACTAGAAGTTGTAAAGAAGAAATTCAGCGATTGAGTCATCACACGACGAGCGTTCATCAATTGACCGCCGCGATCATGAGATTTGACACTACTCGATTATTTTCTCTGAGGCTACCTCGAGTCCTTAACCTACGCTAACAAGCCAACGTCTTTGGATGAGCTCAAGGCCCACATTCGACAGGCTATTGCCGGAATAACACCACACACATTAGACCGAGTCATCAAAAAACCAACCGCTTGAAGAACTGCCACCGAAGCTGAGGCGGCCATTTGAATGAAGTGCTTTTCCACAGATAATGGCATGAACGTAGCTTTAAGATAAAGCCAGAATCAATTTTATATCTCACACCACTGTTGATTTATTAAAATTTGTTTGCTATCGTTCTTATCTAGTCACAGAAACATTATAACAGAAGAAATGACCAACGTGATGAAAATATTACGGACATCAGCAAATGTACCACAGCGTGGCCTAACTAAATCTGCCACTAACTCAAACAAACTAACCGATATTGGAATGACTTCAGAGAGAGCGCATTATCTGGAAATGACCTCTGTAAAACAAAAAGGTCACTACAATACATATAACTGAAGCATTTAGATGCAAAAAAAACATTTGAAAATACGAATTCTCGGCCTGGGCCTTACTAATTACGTTTTTTTTAAATAGAGCGGTCTAATGAATAGCTACTATGAAAGTATGATCGAAAAAAAGAAAGTGTCGTTGGAAATAAAATTATCAATAATCCATTCAAGACTTTAGAAGCAATGTCAAACTACAAGCCGCCAGTCACACCCTTGATAGACGACTTGTTTTTAAAAGAGTTCTCAAATAATGACCGATTATCTTCAAATCCATCATCAATAGAGAAAGTTTAAAATTCTTTAAAAACTGTGACAGATTTTTGACAAATAGTTTGGCCTCACATTACGCACGTCCAAACAAATGATTGATGATAACAAAGCACACACTGACTCGCCCGCCCTTAGGCTTAGAAAACCAAGCCATTCGCCAAAAAAATATCTTAATGATACGCCAATCTATTTCTGGTCTTTTGAAAGAAACAACAAAACCTATGTTCCTTTGGGCGCCGACTCAATCACCACCAGCGGAAATATCACCATAATTAGCACCCGTGTAGGAAAATAACTCCGCTCTGATTCTACCGTTGTAGCTCCCTCGTACACACAAGAAGCTCAGGGCGAAAACAAATAAAACTACCTCTTTCATCTATTGCCATTCTCAAGGCATACGGGTATACGAGTATACGAGTATATAAGTAATTAGCAACCCACATCTAGAAGAGGTTAACGAAAAATATACGTGTACCTACCTTCCATTAGGCAAAATTCTGTTTCCAATTAACGATAGTCTCATCCTCTCTCATGGAGTAAGATGACATAATACGTAAACAATGGCAGAAACCAAATATATGCAAAGATATGCTTGTGTATTCTTTGGCCAACATCTTCAGATACGTTTACTTAAGTATAATACTAAAGAGAAAATTATGCAAATACGTACAATTTGATTAGCTTGTCCTAAAAATTGTACAATCAATTCGTCATCTTGTTCTGGACAATCTTCATCTATTTCATCGCTCGCGTATCCATTTGAGGCGTTCTCAGCGGACCCGTTTTGTTCCTTACAATCAACAATTTTACGCGGTGTAATTGGACAGAATGCATCTACTTGAACTTCTTTAGCCTGTTCCAGGCTTAGATTAGCAGGCTTTTTCACAATATTGGTATTTAACGCATCATTCACTAGATCACTAGATTTGACTGCATCTACGACATCATCATCACTATTCAACGCACTTAGATCATTATCACTAAAATCAAACTCTTCACCGATTTCGTCGTAGTCCGGTGATTTTTTCGAATTATTATTCTCCTCCTGCATGTTACGCTGATCATAGATCAATCCGTTTGCGTTGGATTGTTTCAACACTTCCGACATTGTGTTGCACTAGTAGTCACACTAAAGATGCTCACTTCAAGGGGATATCTTTCCCATTCGATCGCGACAATTGATGCTTTTTTTTCCTCTTGCTACTCCGTATATGTGGAAGATTAAACTGGATTCTGTTGGTTACGCACGTTGCCATTCATTACTTTGCCCGATCTCTCTCACTGCCAGCGACTAACTAACAACGTTGATGACAAGCTCAAACAGAGACTTACGACTACAACGACAACGACAACCACAGCTAAATATATCAAAAGATCGACGACAACCACGAAGACAAAGTTGTTGGGAGACCCCCTTTTCAAAGTAAACAGAGAATGATACGGATACGACTACAACTACGAAGTGCTTTAGCTTATGAAGCCAGAGATACATAGAAAATTTCGCACAGAGTGAATTACAAAATTTTTAACGATTTTCGACTGCAAATCGACTATCTTATCTCTAGCACCCTGGACAAAGGTACAATTATCGCATTCTGATAAGACGTCGTTGTCGTGACACTGTCACGGGTTAAAAATATCCACCAACTGATGGTATTACGCGTTGTTGAACACCACTCTTTGGAATCGCAATTTGTAGTTCCAAGATCATATGGAAGGCTAAGAATTGTAACCGAATGTTACTTGCAAAATGTTTCAAGAAATGTTACGCATACGGATAATGTATGTACTTGTGATGCTTTGGAGGAGGACAAGGTGCCTTGGGCAAGTAGTGCACATTCTTCGCGCTATCTTGACTCTGTTTTGTGATCCAATAAAAAGTTGTAGTATCCGAACTATTTCTGCAATAGATACATAGATACTCGTACAACTCTGGAAATCGTGAACAAATATAGCAAAGAAAGCCAGCAACACCAATATCAACAAAAGAAACATAAAGTGCGAAGTTTCTTGGAGATATGTTTTGCAGATAGAAGGCAACTTGTGGAAATGGACAGACCCGGTTGGTGGGAGGTGGATAAGGTTGTTGCACTTCTGGATCACCCTTGGAATTGTTAGAACTTGGAGACAAATGCATGCGATTGTTGCATTTGACGGGAATACGAGTACTATTCATCTTGGTCATCACAATGTTTTTGTGCGGAGGCTTTGTGGAATTCCATTAACCGTGAGATTCCCAGGCCAGCAAAGTGGGGCAGAAAGTATCACTTCACAAAAACAATGAATTGTTAACTGTAACTGTATCAACTGAAAAACAGAAGAAACAAATATTCAGCCCTGACAGTGGTCAATGGCCTAGTTTCCTGCATTCACTTTGTCGTTCATGTTATGATGTTGAACAGCGATGAGTGGGACCTATGGCTCTTTCCGATACGAATGGACGAAGACGGAGGGAGTTTGTTATAGGCATGCATTTTGATTTTTGAGTTGTTAAATCGAGGATGGTTGAATAGAATTTTCGTTTTCTGTTTCACTGTCAGTCGCCTGAATTTAAACCCAAATTTCTTGGGTAAGAACCCTCAAAATGTCTATAGAGACAAAGAGTCTTGAAGTGCGCAACTGGAAGCAGTCGGTCAAAGACAACGTTTGATAGAGAGTCTGTAAGTTGTTAGTCGGCTCAAGCACTCAGAAGTCCCACATAGACAGGCGGAGAACTCGAGTGGATAACATTAGGACCAATACGATGAAGAAAACATCTTCGAAGCACTTTTCGAGAAAATAGAACCTAAATCGAACTCTGAAAGTGATGGATATATGCGCGAGAGGGCCTACGTAGTGGATGTGGATAGATCAGATAGAAAAGGCTGCGCGCCATGATCAATCTGTTGCTATTTGATTGGCGGATTAGGACAGATACGAAATAACTAATGTGTCCATATACCTAGTCAAGCCATAAATCCTGGTACACATATGAACTCACTCATTACGAATGCAAGACTGGGTACATCCATTTCGTATTGATTGCGATTTGACAGTTGATCTTTATGCTTCATTGTGACGTAAAAAGTTTTTGACATTAATTGCTTACATTCATGGAATGGGGCGACATCGAAAATCGTATTGTTGTAGTTGGCCTACTTATATAAATGCAACATGGAAAAAGGCGATATCTTTAGGACGTTGCGACCGCTTGCAATCACTTGCAATTTTGTGTATCGTGCTGTGAAGTTGTTTGAGGATACTGGTGGAGTACGAGACCGTCAAATATCCGGCCGTCCGCGCACTGTGAGAACTCCGAAAGCGATCAGAGCCGTGAAGAAACGAATCGACGGAATACCGCTGCGAAAACAGAAAATCTTGTCGCCGGAAATGCATATTTCCCAAAAATCCATTTCTCGTATTATCAAAGAAGATTTAGGACTCAGCGCGCACAAGCGACACACTGGACACCTGCTCACGGCCGCATTGAAGGAAAATCGCAAGCAAAGATCAAAAGCGTTACTCAGCCGGTACGCGAAGAACGCTCACAGACAAATTCTGTTTACTGACGAGAAAATCTTCACCGTAGAAGAATCGTTCAAGAAGCAGAACGATCGTGTGTATGCTCGGTCCTCGAGAGAAGCATCCCAACTCATCCCGAGGGTTCAAAGAGGCCACCATCCCGCGTCTGTAATGGTATGATGGGGAGTGTGCTACGATGGCGTTACCAAGCTCCATTTTTACGAAAAAGGAGTAAAAACATCGGCCAAAGTATATCAATCGACCGTCTTGGAACCCATTGTGAAGTCTCTCAACTAATCAATATTCAACAACAAGCCATGGACTTTCCAGCATGACTCTGCTCCAGCTCACAAAGCAAAAACGACTCAACTGTGGCTCAAAACCAACGTTCCGGACTTCATATCAACGGATGATTGGCCAGATTGGTAGTCCAGACCTCAACCCGTCGGATTACACGGGCATGGCTTGCTCTACTCGACACTCAAATACTGAATCGTTGAAGCGAGCCCTTGTCCGTGCAGTGGACAATTTCCACATGCATGAAGTGCGTCTCGCAATCGGTGAGTGGCCACATCGTCTTAAGTCGTGCTGGAAGGCAAATGGAAGTCATTTCGAATAAGTTGTTCTAAGATTTGTAGCCATTGAATAACCCAATTAAAACAAAAAAAAAATTGTTTAAATATTAATTCGTTTTTATTTGGCGCTGATTTTTCTGTGTACCGGTATTTATGACTTGACTAGGTATATATGTGTGAATATATGAGCTGAAAATCCTATATACGGATGCACGCTCGTATAAACAGTTTTTAAACTATACAGGTAAGCCTAGCCGATCATTTCTTGACAACAGGCAGTTTTGGGAAAATATTGAGATTGGCACCTAGGACGGTGCAACACGAATATGACCAATTCTTGGGTTGCTTGGTGAATTAGGCATTTAAGAAAATAGGGCAATGCTGCGACAATAAGACTCTGACGAATGTTGGGTTTTTTAAGGGCTTTTCTAGCACTCTTAGATCTAATCTAAGTTCGCTGAATTGTTTTCCTGAATATAACCTAATGAGGGAGACATGCGCAATTGTTTAAATAAGCTGAGGTTCAGTTGGTAACAAACATACTCGTATGTATGAACACCAACTCATCTGTCAAGTAAATCCGATGAATAAAGACTGAGAGAGAGTCAGATACCTAGAATGGATATCCTCCGAGCTGTACTGACAGTTGCGGGATTAGTTCCCTCAACGTTGCGTCCAAAATCAGAACAACAGCACCGCCTAAAATCCTACATTAATCGTCCTTTTCAGTGGATATTGGGCAAGACACTCGTCAGTCCAAAATTGACCAGACCAGATATTCATTTTGAAAGAAAAAACAGGAACTTTCCACCACTTCTACTGAAAAATGTAGAGGGATCATAGGAGCACCCAAACAGATACTAGTATTGCACTGCCATTTTGGACGGATAAATACCTTAAGTATTGAGATCAGATCAGAAGTATATCTAACACCTATTGAAAAAACCTAAAAATGTCGTCATTCCAAACTTGTCATTAAAAATAGAAAATTTTACCATTTCAAAGATGCATGTGCATTTTACAGATAATGACTTCAAAAACGAATAAGTTGGAAGTGTCAGGTAAGACATCTTTGATGAAAACTAAAAAGAATATAAAACTTAGAACATAGCCCTGGGGAACACCAGAATATCAGACTGTTTTATGAATATCAGACTTGAAACCGCCCACAACAACTGCATGTGTACGTTTCGAAAGATGATTTTTACTTTCCGTTGCAGAAGAGATTCATTAATTCCAAGTGCACACATTTTACAAGAAGAGCAATTGCTTTGTCAAATCAAGTGCAGCTGATTTGTGTAGATACTGGTTCATCTTTCGGTGAAACTTGCCATTACATCACATGTGAACCTTTCGTGTCTTGAAACATTTCAAAAGCTGATGGCTATGACCGCTGTCACGAAATTAATGAAGCAACGTAAGTAGGTGCAAAGAGAAAGGAGTATTTACGCCTTTTAGGCACTTATTGTAAGGCAAACCTCATCACAATATACTTGACATATTGTAGGAATTTCATGCATCAAATAGAGTGAGTGAAGGTCTTATTTCAACCAATAACAGAGACTAAAGTCGGGGCACCAGGCAACAATAGGACCCCCTGATGAACTTAATGAATGAGGCTCTAAAAAGTGTCTTAGGATCCTGTTGGGCGAAGGCAGATGAAACAAATGGTCTGCGAAAATTTTGTAATCGGAAAATACTGTAGCCTGCTTTATATTGCTCTATTAGGCGCTGAAGTTGGCAAACAACAACAAAGAATATTAATATCAACAACTTAAACAGGACGTATTTGTTCACCTTGGTTTTGAATGTTTGAAACTTGAGAGGAAAATTAAACAATTCTGTTGTTGAGTAAATAAAATGCAAGAAATCCCAGTCTTACAAGTCATGTACATAGTTACTTTGCCCAGTTAGCTCTGTATTATCGGAAATAAAACAAACCACAAAGCTGTTTGCCTTATCTTATCTTAAAAAAGGAAAATATTTGCAATTCCAGCCATTAGATTACGTAAATGCCATATTTGAAGTCATAAAATATTGATTGACTAGTTGCAACAGAGCCATTATATTCCGGCAAATTGATATTCCGATTAAACGGGGCATTATCATCAATACTCGTACATACACAACAGAGAGAAAACAGAGTGATACTTCAAATCAATAAAACTTCAATACCTTCAGATTCAGTAGGTATTTGCAATACAAGCACGATCTTAATGAAATACCAAAACGAGGTGATAAATAAAGTTTCCACAGTAACTGTGACTGTGACTCATTGTGTCTGTGGTAAACACACAAAAACGAAAACGAAAAAGACGTTAGCAATTTTATTGTTTTTTTTGTTCGTTTTTTTTTTCGTTTAATTCAAATGTTAAGTTAAAGGTCGTCTTGCGGAGCTGTTGGTCTTGAGCTTCTACTCGTAGAGCAACAAGCATACTTTGCAAATCGATTGCGAAACTCATTTCAATTATTTTAAATCGTTTCACTTTCATTTCGCCGCCTTAGAGTAAAATGTGAACGAAGCGACTTTTGCATTTCAAATGGCATATTGAATAGATCACTGAAGTATCTTTAAGGCACAGCCTTTCGCCAAATGATCTTTATGCCCGGCTAGCAATCTTGAAGAATCAATATCTCTCCTGTCAATTGAGTTAATAATTGCACAGCGTATTGTACCTTCGCAAATAAGTTTGTATTTTATCTTATCACCTTGTTTCGACTTCAGGTGAAGCGTTATTTGAATATTTTGGTTAAAGGGCGGGGGGAAAACCACGCAATAAAACCATCAACTCGACACAAAAGTGGGTGTTTTGCTTTTGATACGAAATTCACATTCTTTGTGACGAAAATAATTAAAAGCTTTTTTGACTACGTGAGAGTGAAGACCTGCACCTTCTGAGATCCCAACAACAAAAACAGATGTAACATACATTCTGGATGAGTTAATAAGTAAAAAGTGTTCAGTCATCTGCGAACGAATCGTTTCCACTTGATTGGAAACACTATGTAGGAACATATGTACAAGTGCGAGTACGTATAGTATGACATATGCCTACGAACGACTAGGTATTTGGAAATATTCGCCCGATGACGCATATTTATTTCGGAATTATTGAGTAACACTCTCTAGCTGTAGTCGTATCTTTGAGAGCTAAATGTAAATTAAGAGGTTCGTCAGGTTGTCGTTTACCTTACCACGCAGCATCTATTCAGTATCGGGATAAAATCATATGGTCCCAGTAACTGTGAGGTGATTTGGCCGTGTGTGGGATTCAAAGAGTACGCAATTGAGTGACAATAAGACACAAACTTCCACCCACCTTCTATGAAGTAACGGCGGTTTCTATTGAATTTTTTTTTCATACATCCGATGTAGTTGTAAAGCATTATTCATGCTCAAGTAAACATACAACTGATATGTACCCACATATGAATAGCATGCCTGGAGTACGGTCCATATGAAGTCAGTTCTAACAACCGCAAAATGAAGCTGTCTGTAGCTTTAAATCTATAGGCCGACGTTGGATTAATTCTGCCAAAATGAAGAAGACTTTGATCCATATAGCCACAACTTTTAAAGCTTACGAAAAAATCGAGGTGAGAAACTGTAAGTGTCACTATGATCCGAAACTATGTCATCTCCGAGCATACATTCAACAAAACTTTATTGGAACGAGTTCAGAGAAAATGGACCACGTTCGTTGTTGGAATTTGGCTCACCAGCCGAAAATAGTTACTTTGTAGTTCATAGCTTATATATGAAACTTGGATTTCAAAAAAAAAAAAAAAGCTGGATATGTACAATGCTATAGCTGCCATAAAAAGCACATATGTTACTTGAACAAACATTATATTGGAACTCTTAAACAAGTATGTGCACAGGTCCTGATCTCAAAAGCTTAAATCATTTTTAAGGAGGACTTTTACTTTCTTTTGAACGAAGTCTACGAAGCAAGTTTGTAGAAAATCAAATTCAGACTTGAGGACGTTAATAAAACCGTAATCCGTTCAGACGTAAAGTCTCCACAAAATGAATATCGAATTTGGATGGTAGACCCCTAAGACCTCGATTTGTTCAATTTAAAACCCAGACTCGAGCCTTTCACGCATGGCTCTGCTAAACATGAATCTTCCTACCCTTTATATTAAATCCTGCACTCTCTTCCATTTAAAAAGAAATTGATTTTGGTACAACTCGCAGTGAAATGGGAGATCATTTTGCTCACTGGTATTATGAACATGCTGATGACACCAGAATACCTGTTTTTGAGAAAGATGCGGCTCCAAAGCCGATCGGCAATACGGCGCTGACGACCTTTAGAAGACGACAACGTAGGATTTTACTCTTTGTTAGAAAAACGTACATCTGCTTCCAAATGGAGAAATACGCATTACTAAAGTAAAGGCATCTGTAGCCAAGCTGTGTCTAAGACCTCGTGAAACCATCTCACCATATTGAAGCTATTTGGATAACACAATGTTACTCTGAATCCATAAGGGCGTTCCTGAACCTTGTTTAGGTCCAAGCACACAAATAGATCGTAAGCAATAAAATCGCCAATGAACTTCCAAAGCAAGCCTCAGAATAGATTTTCTCAATAGCCGAATTTGCTTGGAGGTCTTTTGCCCTGTAAATTCAACAACACATACAACCTTTTCCCCTTTAAGAAGATTTTATAAAAACCCTGACGAATTTTAAAGTGATAACCAGCTTTCGTCCGGCCAAAATTGGAGTACAATGCTCACATCTGGTCAGGTGCTCCCAAGACGTATTTGCGCCTACTAGATAGGATTCAAAAACCGTGCGATAAAACTAATTGGGAATGCTAATATTACACAGTCGATTGACATCCTCGACCACCAACGTAATGTCTCCTGTCTCAGCTTGTTCTATCGCTATTCTCACCACCAGTGCTCCTCAGAACTTGCCAGTAGCATTCCGCCCCTTCAAACGTCCAACCGTAACACCCGTCTCCCTATGAATGATTCTTTCCTAAGCCGAACAACCCGCTCATGGAATGCCCTGCCGAGCTCTTTATTTACTAGTAATTATAACCTCCAAACATTCAAGACCAACGTACATCGGTACATCTCTTTCTTTCCTCCCCAACTTTCCATCGCCCGCGCTGTGTGCAATAATTTTAAGGGTACCAATAACCCCTTAAGCGCGCGCTAATTATAAAAAAAAAAATCGTCATTCCATCCATTTCAACGAATTTATCATCCAGAGCTCTATAACTTTAACCTTTGGCTCCAATTAAAGCAAGAACTGAAGTCAGTCGAACAACAACAGCAACGCCGTACATTTTTTTGGAATTGTAAGTAATTGTTTGGTGGAATTATTGTGGTCTAACTTATTCGAAAATGAGGCCGAGACATGATAAACGATTTGTTGCCACCGAAGATCGATGTCATTCAAGTTGCGAAACAATCAAGGCATTACGCACAAAGCTTCCTGACTACGAATGTACATATTTGGAATACATTTATTGACCGCCAAGAACGTGCAACTTGAAACCGTAAGACTTCTTTTTTGTGTCTATATTAAAAGCAACGTCGACGCCATCTCAGAAAGCAAACATTGAGGCAATTACCAAGATACAGCTCCAATGAAAAATTACTGTCCTGACAATAAAATTCAGTGTCGGCAGACAAACCCAGCTTATCTTTCTTATCTTTCAAGAAAACAAAGTCTCTGCCTCAATACTCTTTTCTATTTCTTTGTTAAACGATAAGAACCGCAAAAGGCCTATTGGGAGAAAAGTGCAGGATAAATCTCCTTTTTTGTCAGCCATACATAGTAGTCCTAAGACATACAACTGGTGTACATGAGCACGCCAAAATTGTTTGAATCACTAAATAGAAAAATTTATACAACCAAAGTGCAATTTAAATATTCCATTTTTCTACCTTAAAAAAATCCAAATTATTCCTGTATGACTGCATAAACGACAACAAGAAATAATCTCACTTCCCGCCAACGCAGAGACTTTTTTTTTGGAAAATAATATTGCGTGACCGTTCTCCTTTCATATGGACGGGACAACATGACGACATCCCCCAAAATTATTATTTTTGGACGTTTTTTTTGCTTGCAGCGTTGTCCATAGTCCACAGTCCACACTACCACGTTGCATGAATATTAAACCAGAGGCAACCCAAAGTACTATGACTCAAATCAGCTGTATCTTCTTTACTTTTCTTTTTAATTCTAATCATAAACCGGAAGTTTTTATTTTTATTTTTATTTTTTATTTACTCATATATACCTATAATTATTTTCATTGATGTATGTTCTCGTAAATACATATGCACATATGTGAACATATGTATCGCCCATGCGAGTAAGGAAAGATACATAATGAATTTTATTAATAAACTCGTTGAATTACTTATTCAAATATTTGCACGCAGCGATAATGAATAAATAAAAAAAATACAATAAGATCGCGTTAATTAACACCTTGAGATTAAGGCAGATACTCGCACGATGGTCTTAGTTTTGTGTTTGTATTTATTCGCGTTCCACTAAGTAAACAAACAGAAAGTAAAAAGTGCGATGAAAGTTAATTAAAAATAATAAAAAAAAAAACAGTGAAAAGTACAAATACAAAAATCTGTTAATAAGCTTAGGAGGATGCTGATCTTCATACTTGGATGATGCTTAAACCTTACATTTTTTGGCTTCAGCACTCTTTTAGATTTTGTTGTATTTCCTAACATAGATTTTCGGGAAATTTTCAGTTCCTCAATTGGGTGAAAGGCAATCAATCAACTCTTCGAAATTGAATCGAGGTATGACCAAGACACGTTAATTCATTTGATCAACTCTTTCATAAATTTCAAAATTTTAACAAGGGACAAGGCTTATAAATTTTTTAAATTATGCAAGAACTAATTTTGAAGCAGGTATATGGTACACGTACGCACGTGTTGAAAAACGTGAATAATATCCTCTTTCCCAAAAAAAGTGAAACATACCAACCAATACAATCACTTTCAGAAGATCTTACTCTTGATTTTGTGCAAACATTTTGGTCCGACAGTCTATAAAATACCATTGTCAAAAGGACTTTAGATACAATATTTTTGACCATACACCATCGAAAAAAACAACGTTTAAAGAAACATCGGCTCTCAGAAACAAATACTTTAGATCACCAATGCTTAAATTGCCACAAGCAGCGCAGAATGCCCTGAAAATCGTTTACTGAAGTCGAAGCACATGCCTACAAAGCCACAAGCCGTTGCGCGCCCATCACTCACGTTACTCGTTAGAACGTTCTAGTGGTGAAATATCATTGGTGAATTGCCGGAATCATCCACAGCGGGAACTCAAAGACGTTGTTTCAGTTACAAAGAATATTACTCCTTGGGCTTTAAAGGATAAAGACTTATTACTGAGTTTATCTGTTATCGGACACTAATGACAGTCTTGAATAATGAAAATGACTTTTAGGAGCAAAAGCTTGACATGACTGTCTACCTTATGGCCGGTTGGACGATACACAAAAAAGTTTCATAAAACAAGTATTCCTTCAAAATGATGGATTTTCAAACATTTTGAGGGATCAGTGCAGCACTTAAATGCCAAGTTGAAGAGCAACTCGTCAAAAGCGGTCAGTGTACTCTACGAGCAAACGAATATAGAGGAACTTGGATATCTACAAAAAAAAACTAAAAGAGTATAACAACGTTAAAAAATTTTCTCATCAAGAGAAAAGTAAAAAAGGACCGCTTCAAGCCAACAAGAGCCGATCAAAAACCGGTCTACATGCTTTAACTTCAAAGAAGTTTAGTAGTCGTCTTACCAAACTTGATGGACTACCTGCCGAACAACTCAAGACATTGGAAGATGGCCTGGTGACACTTGGAAGAAAATATTGCATCACAATTAGCAAAAACGAGATCCTCTTAAGAAATTTATAGGTGCATCAGTCTCTTTAACATCGGGTTCAATATCTTGGCTTGATAGGTGACAGTTTTAAGCCGAGTAAGTCCGCAATTGAGTAAATATTTACACTACGGCAGATCTTAGAAGTCCAGATCGACACACGCCAGCTCTTTATCGGTTTCAAGGTGGCACTTGACACCAGCGTCATTGAAATAGAAACGGCAAAAATGTAAATTTGGGCAAAACTTAGTATATGCCATCACTAAGAAAGCACGTCCTCGACGAATCAAATAGAGCAGCCTTAACTATAGACAGGCTTAACTTTGAGATTTTGTCTACCCTGTATCCGCTATTAACTCGCTAGAAATAGAACATACGAGGGCGGGTCAATAAGTCCGTGACTTTTGGATTAAAACACAGATTTTTTGATAAAAAAAATAATTTTATTTTTCAACGTAGTCTCCCTTGAGCTCTGTACACTTTGTCCAACGCTTCTCCAATTTTTTTTATCCCTTCCAAAAAAAATGATTTGTCGAGGTCCTCAAAATAGGCCTTTGTTTGCGAGATGACTTCATCATTGGAGTCAAATCTTTTTCCACCAAGCCATTTCTTCAGGTTTGGGAACAAGAAGTAGTCGCTCGGAGCCAAATCTGGAGAATAGGGTGGATGAGGGAGCAATTCATAGCCCAATTCATGGATTTTTGCCATGGCAACTGCACATGTGTTTGTGGTCGACTGTGAGCAAACGCGGCACCCATCTTGCGGAAAGCTTTCTCATGCCCAAGTGATCATTCAAAATTGAAACCACTGAGCCATGCGAGATCCCTACGGCTTCCACAATCTCTCGCACTTTCAATCTTCGGTCGGCCAACACCATATCGTGAATTTTTTCGATTGTTTCGGGTGTAGAGACCTCAACTGGGCGTTCAGCATCTTCAGTGCTTGTACGGCCACAACGAAATTCAGTAAACCACTTTTTTACCATTGAAATCGATGGTGCAGAGTCCCCATAGTATTTATCAAGCTTAGCCTTGGTCTCGGTAATGGTTTTTTTTCGCAAGAAATAATGCTTAATAAGCACACGAAATTCACTTTTTTCCATTTTCTCCTCAAATTAGTGAGTAGTCTGATAAAAATAGCTGTCCAACACAAACTAACTGACGCAGCAAGTTTAAATTTTGACAGGAGTCAACTGACAGATGCCTGTTGACAGGAGCAGTGTTGCTGTTTCAGTAAAGAGGTCAGAAATTCAAAAAGTCACGGACTTATTGACCCGCCCTCGTATATTTACAATTGTCAAATGTCGTAAAACTCAGAAGTTTTGATCGACAACTGTAGAAAACCACTGCTTTTAAGGTGACATCAATTACTAAACCAAATGCGGTCTATATGGAGTTGGTCTTTCACTTCAAAAGTCAGCCACCAATCAATGATGATTAGAGTGATCATCTAGCAGTGCAATTACATTTCACAGGCTTCATTTCAGAGTTTCCTGAATGCGATATGACTTGCGCTGTTGATGATCGAACACCAACAACTTTACGCTTTCACACAAGCCTCAACATAGTGATCCCAAATTGGACGGTATTGGACTACCTAAAGTGGTATACAGATGGATCCAAAACCTTAGACAAGTCTAAGTAACTGAGGAAATGCAAAGTAGCCCCACCAGAGTGATCCCCAAGTTTATTAAAAAGCTCACCTGGCAACTGCTGTTTCTTCGAATGCATTTGAATTTAATGTATTGCCAAACAAAAAAAAAATATAAGCAGCTGAATGCTTGTATAAGACGATTACTCATACTATTCCAGTCCTGTTCTATAGCGCAGAAGAATGAAGTCAGATGAAGATATCGAGTGAAAGTCCCTTTTGCATCGACGTATTTTGGGAAATTTGGGCCGCCTGAGATGTTACTGAATATAAGCGTTTCGGTGCGAAAAGTGTTTGATTCATACTCAGAGGGACAAAGCAGTAGAGAAGGTCTGGCCTTAAAGCACGTTAGATAGCTAACACTTAAAAGGTTTGACACCTTAGAGGGATTCTCCAGGCAAAAATAAATTTGTGAATGACCGTTTTCAGTAAATTTTGTAATAAAATTGCTGCTTGTTATTGAAGTTCCACTGTTTAGATTCGCATCTTAAACTATCAAATCCAACATTGCAGACTATCATCGAAAGGATAAAAATAACATATCGAACATAAGATTGAACAAACAGACAATTTCAATGACGTCTGTCATTTATTGACAAATCCATTCATTCGAAAGCAGAACAACAGTGTAAAAACCTCGACACCATAAAATAACAACTGATCAGCAGCACCCTTTACAGTTCACCTTAGACTCACTGCACTTTCAAAATATATCTAAACATTCGGCCACAAATGCCAATGATGTCACACGCGACATTTTTTTTTTTTTTTTGTTTAACTATTCCATCGTTTCTGCGAATAACTCAGTCCGTTTCGTTTTTATTTCTTTTGAATTTGAATATGAATTTGAATTTTTCCGTGACGCTTGGATCGAGGAATTTTGAAAAGTATTTCTTATTTTTTCTCCTGTATTCGTCTTATTTTTGATTGCGTCATTTAGTGTAGATACATATGTATTGGTAGACGGCAAGAACGACTTTTCGTCTTTTGGCAAAAGAAAAGTCGATAAATTATCTCACGAAGCTTTGCTCCAAAAAAAAAATGCATTTCTTGGATGAAAGGGGGCAACATACGAAGAACCGTCACAGTGAAAGATCTAAAGTTTCATCAACAACGGGTCGCAAAAGCAACATACGAATAGACGGCAACATTAGACAATAAAAACAAATAGGAAAAGAAAAAAAAACCAACGGAAACCGGTCACAATGGGCGGAGTACAAGGGGCAGGAGCTAGACTTGATTGATAGCAAAAACAAAAACATAATAGATCCGAGGATAACAACTGTCCCGATAGTCAGGGTTAGTTTGATCTTGAGACTTCAACGCTGTTACCGGCCGGTGGCGCACAGACCACGTTTATAAAACACATTCCGCGTTGGCAAACTAATGAACGGGCGCAATCGGTTTTGGATTTAAAATTATTTTTGATTTTATTACGATTTCCGAAATTCAACGCGAAACACACCTTAAGTCAAATCGCGCTTTCAGAGGATTACAGAAATAAAAAATCGGCTCTCTTCCATGAATTACGAACGGAAACTGAACCGGGGTTTATGGTGGTTCGCCGTTGAGACAGTGTGGTCACATGTGACTGTGATGACTGTGATTGTGACTGTAAGTACGACCGGCGACGCAACGTCAGGGGCAACGTGGAGGTTGTTATGGCAGTTGGTTGTTAGACAAGCAACTTTAAGACAGCAATTAACAAAAATAAAAAAAAACCTCGCCACCACCAACGATTAGTGTTTCTTTGAGAGGTGGCCCAAAGCCATGAGTTTTTGTTGTGTTTATATTTGACAGGCCGTTGAATTAGAGTGGTTTCTTAGATGTGGCTGTGGATTTCTTTTTATATTTCTGCTGGCGATTAACTACTCGAAAAGCTACCGAACTTTGTCCAAAAAAAAAAAAAAAAACAACAAGAAAGTAAAACAACAACAAACGAAAAACCAGCAACAAAACTCGTTTTATCAGTTGTGATTGAGTGGTTATGACCTTGCACTATATTTCATTTGCGCTTGCCTAAGTCAAGTTATTGTGATAAAAAGCCACCAAGTTGAGAATGGAATGTTGAAATGATAAAATATATTCACAAGCACGTAGACACGAGTACTATACTCGTATGTAATTCGACAAGAGAACAATAATAAAAATTCTTCTCATCCAAATATAAAAATTTCGGATAATAAAATTCTGAATTGCGCGTAATTTATGCATAAGAAGTGGGTTAGCCAAACGGCAGATTTTTTATTTTTTTTAATTTAACTGTTAAAGTGATAGAGAATAATATTTCCAATGAGAAATATTGGTATAAGCTCATATGTTTTACAAGAGGTCGTTCGCCCGACATGATGACGACATCTTTCAATACAAAAAGTTTCTTTTTCTACAATCTCCAATTTAGGATATCAGGTTGTTGGATTTGTTACTGATTGGGAAGAGCGTCGCCACTGATGACCGATTGCTTGGATTCAGTCAGGAACTTTGTCTTTGAGTCGTCCTCTTCGTTTCAAATTTCTTCATTGCCAATAAATACATTTTCTTACCTGAATTGGACTTGAAGATTTGTTTATGCAAATTCATTAGCACCTTGTTGGCAAAGCTTTTAAACAAGCTTAAGGGGTTAGTACACTCTAGAATTTTCGAAAAATCGATTATTTTCTTTAAATGTCCCCTAAGACCCCTGGGCGACAGATTATGGTCGGGAAAAATCTCTAAATACTCGGTTTTCAAATTTTAGTACAAGGCTGCCTGGTCTCCTTTTGTGAGCGCTCGAGGGAAGGTAGGTTAGGAGATTAGAGCAGGTACTTTGGCTGAGTAAAAACATAAGCCAGCTCTTTTAATTGAAGTCTATGAAGCTATCAACCAAATCTATAAAGCACTGACCAGTGACCAACTCGACTGTGTGGGCATTAGCCCCGAAATCCATTTCCAGTGGTAAAACAGTCTGTGATGTGGCTACAGTTATTGCAGTTTATGTGTACAATGACGGGTTCTCTACAATTTTGCACATAATAGAGGCAATGGACTTGAAAATCGGCTTGGATGTCGACAACCAGCGCATAAAGCATGCAGAGAGATCGCTGCATGAACGGGTAAAAGAGGCAAGAATCGCTTCAAGAACAAGCAGAAAAGCAAAAGCAAGAGTAGGACGATAATCTGGAATACCAATCTTGAAAAAAAAAATCGTCTATAGAAGTACGTAGAACTTTTGTTTTATTTTGGATAGTTCATTTGTTTGATGATTTATTAGGCAAATTTTTCACTTTCCACTTTGGAATTACGCCGTTTGGCCAATAATTAATATTGGGTATATAACTTAATTCGTGCAGACTTTTTTTCAAAATTTGAGCGTTTATTTAAGAAAAACATGTACAATAGTATTATTCAAAGTATTGCCCATCTGAAGCTTTGACTTTTTCCCATCTCTCTGGCAATTTGTGGATCCCATCCCAAAAGAACTGCGCCGGCTTGGCAGCCAAGAATGAATCAAGCCAATTTTTGATATTCTGCTCTGATGTGAACCGTATTTCAGTGAGGGCGTTCTGCATCGACCGGAACAAATGGTAGTCAGAAGGGGCAAGGTCTGGGCTATAAGGCGGGTGGGCCAAGACTTCCCATCCACTGTTTTCCAAATAGTTCTTAACCGGAATAACAACGTGGGGCCGAGCGTTGTCATGATGGAAAATTATTGCCTCGTGTCTGGTCGCATATTCCGGGCGTTTTTCGGCTACTGCCCTATTCAAACGGATTAATTGTGTCCGGTAGCGTTGTCCATTGATGGTTTCACCCAGTTTTAGCAGCTCATAATACAGCACACCCATCTGATCCCACCAAATACAGAGCATTACCTTCGCGCCATGGATATTCGGCTTTGCCGTTGATTTGGCTGGTTGGTCGGGTTTCACATATGATTTTTTGCGCTTGGGGTTGTCGTAATGGATCCATTTTTCATCACCAGTAACAATTCGATGCAGAAATGGCTTCCTTTTGTGGCGTTCCAGCAGCATTTCGGACATGCAAAACCGCATTTTGACGTCTCTCGGCTTGAGTTCATGTGGAACCCAATTTCCTTGCTTTTGAATATATCCAGTTGCTTTTAAACGTTTTGAAATGGCTGCTTGAGTGACACCCAAAGATTCTGCGAGCTCTTCTTTTGTTTGGCAACTATCTTCATAGAGTAACGCTTCCAGTTCTTCATCTTCAAACTTTTTTGGCTGCCCAGGATGTTCATCGTCTTTTAAGCCAAAATCGTAACTTTTAAATCGTGCAAACCACTTTTGGCACGTTCGCTCAGCTAGCGCATGTTCACCATAAACTTCCACCAAAATACGATGACTTTCGGCAGGAGTTTTCTTCATATTTAAGTAATGAAGAAGAACTCCCCGCAAAAACACTTTTTCAGGCACAAAGTTCGACATATTTGAGTAAAAAAAAAATTATTGTTTTTTACGCTTCAAATGAATGACATATACTGAAATGACATACAATGACAGTAGCTTTCCAATGCATGTTCCAACGGAATAATAACAATGGAATAATACAAGTTACTCCATCTCTTAGCAAACCGCACGAATTAAGTTATAGACCCAATATATCGAAAAAAATCTACGTACCTGTATAGCAGTTATTATATAAAATCAAACAAAATTATAATTCAAAAATTACAGAAGTTGTTTATCGGGCGGTGGACCCTAAACAAATGGAGACGTCATCGCAAAACCGCTGCATAGTCGTCAGTTTGAAATTAATCGCTTCTAAAAAATTATATTATACAATCACTGATATGTACAATTAATACTCTTTTTTGTAATCTCGATTTATTCTGCAGTATTTATGAAAAAAAAATCCTAAAAAAAAACAATTTTTTCGGCCTTTAAAGTGACCTAACCCCTTAATACTCTCATGGAGTTACTTCCAGAACATTCAAAGAAGACTCGGGATGCTCTAAATTGATGCTTCAAGCCCCCATTTAATTAAATGACAAAGAAATACGTTTGCAGCTGCCTAAGCTATTTAAATAAGAACATAGTTCTTCTTATCTTAACTTGCTCTCAATGTTGAATGCTTGTGCTCGTGTAAATAAATTTGCCGCCTTATAACTTACCAACTAATTTTTTTTGCTCTTTCGAAACTCTAGATATCGAAAATAAATAAATAAAATATTTATTTAAACCACTTCTTACGCATTAATCTAGTTTTCAATTACTCTTTATTGATTATTCTAGGCCATTCTATTTTTTCTTGCATGGCAAACACTTAGTGACTTTTCGCATCTAAAAGATACAGAAACAATATTCTCGCATCCTTCTAGTCATTTGTTTTCAGGATATTTCATGCGTTTCGTCGAAAAATTTCTTGATGCAAATGTTACAGAACGTGGCTGAAGACTGCGAAAAAAAAATCTCCAGGACAGAAGATCCAAAAGTATTTCCTAATCACAAATGTGGACGAACAGTTGAAGTTTTACTAGTATACAAAGTTTTACTATTATACAAAGAATACAAACAAACCAATGCCATGCAAAAGGAGAGGGTTTTACATCAAACATTTTGTGTCAAACTGCAGGATATTTTTTTTTTTTAAGAAATAAGAAGGCATACAACCACATTGTCAAAAAAATTTGCGGAATGTTGGTCAAAGCATGACCGTTTTTGATGGTTTTTAAAATTAATAAATAATTAATAACATTGACGATGACGACAACTCTAGCAGACAATCGACATCCAGTGAGTGAATGACATGCTTCAAATAAGCAAACACCAGAGAAACCACGTAGTTTTTAGCCAAAAAAGAAAGCAATGATCAACACTTGATGCATTTCTTCCTGATGCCCAAACTATCAGTAAGAAGTATTATTTGGACGTTAAGAAACATTTGCGTGAAGCAATTCGCAAAAAGGTGCCAAATGTGAAAAAACAACTGGTTAAAGTGATAATTTTTGGATTTTCCGTTTAAGTATTCCCTTCAGTATTCACAATTTTTTTTTATAAGAATTTTATAAGAATATAGTGATACATTTCAGAAACACATATCTACAGTTTTTAAACTTCAGAAAAAAAAGAAAATCGTTGACCTAGAGTTAAAACGAATGTTGGTCTGATTACATAGCAAACCGCATTAAACAACTCTTTGTTTTGTCGCCTCCGCTTGTAGGCCTTCCTTGATTTCTGTGCTATTTCTGAAATTTATCCCATTCGCAAAATTTAATGCGTCTAATGAATTGTCAACCATGGGACAGAATATTGTGCAGACTTGATTTCTTGTGGAAGATATGAGGTTTTTTTTAGCATACCCGCGGATATTATCAACATTATTGGATTTGTTATATGCCAATGAATTTAAATTTACTTGCTGTCTCTAAATAATTCGTCCATTTATTCAGGTTATCATTATTTGTATAACCAAAGCATTGTTATGACATTACATCAATTAACCAAACTTGTTTCCCAAATGCCTTTTTGCTGGTGGATTTCTTTTTGTTAAAGTCTGCTGCCTTCCTAATGGAGCCTATAAGTTGTGCAGCAGGTTTTCCCAAGTATCATAAGATCTATGGGTTTTTCTGCAAACTTGTTTATGAGTTTATTTATTATTTGATAAAACATTATGTTAATTAGACATATTCTAGAGAAAAGTGACCTCTAACTCAAAAATTAGGGTCAAAGTACACCAAAGTAAGCATTTTCTTAAATCCTCGAAAAATTTTGTCAACATTGCAGATAGAACCTTACTAAAGAATGATTTTTTTTTTTTTTTTTTTTTTGAATAAACGTAGAACTCATTTCCTCAATTATCACAGACAAAAATAAAATAACTCCTACATTACTTTACTTGAAAAATTCTGTTCATTCAACAACAAATGCTATTTCAAATCCTCTTGACCTCTCAAACCAAATGAATTTACATTTGTTGTGTGGAAAATAATTTTACAAAGGACAATAAAATAAACAGCAAATTTGGTAACAGGGAGATTTAATACAACAAATTTACCATAGCTGATACAACACATTCTAAGTAATGAAGTTGTAAGAATTTAAGTCCTCAACCCTTAAGGAAAAGGCGCTAAACGAAAAGCCGCTTTTAAACAAAAATCTCAGTATCAGGAACACATTTTCAATTTTAACAAAATATATTATCCCCAAAGGTTCCAGGAAGATGCAACCTAGGCCTGAGATTCACCGCATTTCTACTCGGGACAAAACAAGAATTACATTTGAGCCGATTCAAATTCAAAAACTGATTCAAAAAAATTCTGTTTTATTTGTTAACTGTTAGCAACGGTATTTTGAAAAGTTCTTGGCCAAACCAAAAATCGTATTGACATAAGAGCTATAATAATCGCGCCAGTCGATTCAATAGAGACGCTGGTTGGGCTCTATTGAAGAGGTGGAGGTGTTTCAACTTCAGTCGTAGCATACATAAAAATTTACTGCTTGGTGTGGTTTTCATGGTTTCAGGTATACTTGAGCCATAGTCCTTCTGAGTCGTTTACGGCCAATGGAAACCATTATTCCTTCATGTAAACTTTTTTTTTATAAATTGGAACTGTAAAATTTGGGGGTTATGTGGTTTTAATAGGACGATGACACTTACAGCACAACCTGAACCAGAAATGGCTCTATCAATGGCATCCCACTAGCGCGATTTAACACCTTTAGAGCCCTGTCTTTAAGGCTTCATAAAGTCTCTAAAGTCTCTGGTCTAAACGCACAAGCCAGAACTTGGGGACGAATATTACTGAAATATCGGCCGAATTATTCGAAATTGGCAAACCCAATTTCAAAATAAAAAATGTATAAATACATGTAATGTATCCAAGGAAATATTAGAAAGGAAGGATACTTTTTTGTATTCTAATGCCGTTTTTGTCTCATAGAAATAAAACCTTATTTTCAAATTTTTAATTTTTTTTATAATGTTTTTAATATTTAAAACAATCTTAAATCAAAACAAAAAACAAACTACAACTAAAACGTGATATCCCTAAGAACAATTTAGAAAACTAATAATTTATCTATCTTATTGGCGATGACTAACTGAAAAATACTATCCAACATACGAGTATATCTATTCCCCCATCAAATAGAAAACCATCTGTCTATCTATACATCATCACAAACAGTCGCAGTGAAATCTTATTGAAATACCACGGGTACCACGGGCCATTGAACCGGCCGGCGCTACTTTCTTCTTTGCGCCAGCTCAACGTACAAAAATGCAAAAACGTTCAAAACTAACAATACAAAAAAAAAACACACACACAAACAGGACAGCCGAAGATGTTCATTGATTTTCTCAAACCCCCCAGATTACGCCTGCCGACCCAATACCACGCCATTATGGCTACGAAGGAAAAATCAATAGCAGCAGACACACGCCGCAATGAATATCACCTTGGCTAGGTACTCGTACGTATACCGGATATAGTGTAAAAAAAATGTATACTTACAGATTTCCAGGTTCCCTTATTGGCTACGCCTGTTTTCAGGGAGGCATGTATTTCCAGGCAATCACTTAAAGAGGGACCCCATTGCTTGGCAAATTTCCCAATCAGCCTACTGTCCACTTTTAACTGTACCATTGTTAAAAAAATTCACAATTCTCAAACCGATTCGAATGTGTTCCAACACACAAATGTGCCGGTTTGAAAAGTTTGTAAAGTCAAACCACACACACAAAATAAAACTGATGAAATAGAAGTTTAATTATCACCTTCCCACCTATGCATGCACGCAACTTTTATTAGCACATCCAATGCTGAAGACCGATGTCCAAATCACTGAACCTAGTTGAACTAGTTCCAAATTTTAAGTTTTGACACACTCTGACACAACCGGCCGGCGTTTAGTTGTCTAGGCGGATGAATGGAGAGCTATTTATTGGAAACTCCGCAGGACCGAACTGCGAACCGAACACTACCGAAGACACTTTACGACTGAGCGCTGCGCGTTAAGGGTGATGCTCCTCCTTAGATGCCATCGTCATCATCATGCGCTCCTCCAAAAAAAAAAAAAAAAAAACCCCAAAACTCCATGAAGGATAAAAATAAACAAAAAGGCTGAGAATGCGACAGCACGTAGCAGTGGCAAAGACCCGGGCATGTATCCCACTGTATCCGTGTGTAGTTCACTCTGTACAACTGCGATACTTAATTGGGGGAGAGATGCTTCCCCCAGTTGCAGTTGCAGTTGCAATTACAGAGACGGATTTCTATCTTTCTCTTGGTTTTTTTTTTAGTTTTCTAAATGTTGTTCGCAAAATGTCAAGACGTACAATGGCAAATACATATTTGGCTTCTAATCACTGCCACCCCTGTTTATAGGGGGTGTTGAGGAAGAGGATAGATTCTCGTTGTCTTATTTGTATTTTTTGAAATTGCATACCCCACGCAAGGACATGCGATTTGTAGGCTCATCGGATAGTATTGAGGCTGGGACGATGGACGCAAGAGACACATTTAGTCTGGGTCTCGCGCTGGCGTCTGATCTCTGATGTGGTTACATATTTCCTGTAACGAGGAGTAGGTTCAATGTTTCTCTTTCTGTTTCGGTTCGGTTTCGGTTTCAGTTTCTGTTCCTATTTCGATGCGATGCGATGTTTCGATGTTTCTTTGTTCTTGAGCAACATTGTTTACAAGAGATTTGCGGTGAAATCGTATTAAGGAGGGAACAGTGATGATGTGTTTAAGGTTCCGATACAGCGGATATTACTTCCGTTTTGTCATACACAATACTATTTTCGTCTGTGTAGTTGTGCGTGCCTCTATGTGCGGATAGACATTTTGATTGACATCCAAACAAATAGGTTTTATTGTTTTATTGTTTCTTTACGGCCGACAAAACATTGTTGTATAATGCATTTTTTTTTTGTTAGTAAATGAGGCGGAGTGCGCAGGTTTTAAAGGAAGCTCTCAGCCATATTTAAGTTTAAAGAGGGACACGAATACATATTGACTCAGTGAAAAGATAACATTTTTGGATTTCAATGTCTAATTGCTTTGAATTGAAAGCTGTTTAATTTCTAAAGGCTGGCTTTCCGAAGATAAAAAAAAAAACTTGCAAGAGATGCATCGCCAATAGAAGGGCTGGGAAGTTATTCACAGAATTTTTCAAAAGGAAGTTGTGGTCACATGGAGGGTAAGTTTTCTGAAGCAGGAAGTGTGAGACCATGTTAAAGATACATAGATTCTGAGCAAAGACCTAAATGATTGAAATATTTGACCATGGAAATCTGCTTTGCATCTTTCTAATCTCGCAATTTGCAAGCTTATGCAAGATACTCGTAAATGTGAAATTGTTTGTATTTATTCATTACTGATCAGTACAAGGACATGTTTACATTCTCTGGCATATCAACACTAGTTCAAACTAAGGAGTTTTTGTATTTTTAAGACCACCAACTTTTAATCAATGTCTGTCTCCTTATCCTCTCGGCTGTAACAATATAATTTCTTTATTTTAATTTGTCTGATTTCACAATTTTCGTTACATTATTAGCAGAGTTATGAGTTGTTTCGTTGCAGAGGCTCTTTCTCGTTATGAAGCCACGACCACGCCACTTTATGGCTACACAGGCTGATGACTGATTAAAAGCTGCATTTGAAATTTTAATAAATTTGTTGTGTCCATGTGTGTTCAGTAATCCTACAGCACGCGGGATCGGTACCGAGTTTCAATGAGGTTTGATCATTTGGCTTTTGCTACGACACGTTCGGTAACTGGAGTCGAAAACTCGAGTGGCAGAAGATCGTTTTTTGTGTTTTATGTAGGAAACTGCCCTAAACCCACAGTGTACCATCATATGTATACATTGTACATGGCATTTATATGGAGATTTATAAACGTCTTGCAAGGTGCCTTATTTTTGGTATCGACAAATTGAAAGTTTGGGATCTGAAGAGAGGTCTAAACCACAGACAACATGAAGGTGCCACTAGCGTGCTAACCTCTTCAAATCAAACTGGAAACAAAGAAGCTCCACGACTTCCACGGTGTAAGAAAAAAAGCTCCTGATCAAGCTGCCAGTGAAACTTCTACGAGTCTCGATACTGCTTCACAGTATCTAGAGATAAAAGATAAAGGTTTAGTTGAAGACACACCAACTGAAGACCATCAATCTCTACGTATTGAAGCTCCATTCTATACTTCCAAATCAAACAAAGTAGAAAGGAAGAAAGTTTCTAGCCCATGATGTTCAACTGGCGAAGTCTCCAGTGCCCATGGACGGAAATCAGTAAAAATAGTCGTTGACAAAAACAAACTAGTGGAAGTGAAACCTGTGCTACAACAAGTAAAGAAGCTCTGGTAAGTCGAGAGAGAAATAGTTTTTGGTACTTTCGATGACTGCTGACGTCCGATGCAATGACATAGGAACGTGGGTTACTAGATTCGGTTAGTCTCTGAAGTAGAAAAGTTCTCGTTTGGAAAACATGCGTCTGCCTTTCAAGGTATAGGTAATGGTGATAGCAACGAATTAAACAGTGAAGGATAGTTGGAAAAGCGAAGTATTTGCGTCTGTAGTGAAAGCCAAACCATGCCTGAGTCTTCTCACTCTTCTCAAATCTATCAAGCAATTTTGCAAGACTTCTCTGAACGGAACAATGAATCCACTGAATCTTGTTTGGGAACATATCAGAATGAGATCGTCGATGAACTTGCCAAGCAAAGCTCCGAACCCGAACCTATTTCTATTGACATCAGCGTTATTTGTGAGCAGAACTGTAAATGGCATGACTCTCCAGGGCTGGGGTGAGCTAAAGGGTAAGCAGATGAGCAGTTAAAGGGAGACAAGTGTTATGATTGAAGTGACGGCAATTTCAGAGGAGTATTGATGCTGAAAATACAAATAGAACAAAGTAAAACAAGATACATTATTTTGACATTTGAATTGTTTGTACGGTTTTGAGTCCTATCCAGCAAGCGAAGGGAGATTATAGGCAAATAAAAAAGAAAGCCTTAAAAGGCAATTTCTTATTCCTTGAAGCACAAATGCAACTACTTTGCTATTGCTTAATTGGTGTAGACTTTGGGTGCACATATCTTTGGTGAAACAAATTATCAATTACTTGTGGTTCTATTGGTCCGAAAACCGAACTGTTGTTCATTTAAAAGATCTGGAGATATTGCAGGTCAGTTTTAACGAAGAACTACGAGATCTCGAAACAGATCTTCTGAACTATTTGCTTGGGTCAAAAGTCAATAAACATGATGTTTCCCTTCTTCTTCTTCTTCTTCTTATCCTTTTGTTAACCCTTTCCTCGTTATACGAACTTATGCGTAACGAGTTTCCCATTTTCACAGCATCGCTGCTGCTCCGCTTATGGGGTTGGCTAATGTCGCAGACCGCAGAACGCGTCTACATATTGCTCGGTCCTGGATCGCTTCAGTGGTTAGCCCCAGGCGTTGTTACGCATTTGCTATCTGAGATGTTTCCCATTAAACAAAAATTAAAGTTCAAGCTCCTCGAGAGCCTAATATGTGTCCGATTTAGTTTGTCGAAAGCCATGGAGCGGCGACAGAGTTTTGCCAACGTCCTCATATTCTAAACAACCATATCATATCTATTGCGCTGGTTGTAAAAAGATCTTGAATTCCCATCACATCAAGAGGTTAAACAGAACAATCTCCAAAAACAACAGTCAACACAGATCGTTGTTCCTTTTACAAACACGACAGGGAAAACATTTACAGGGCTTTCACTCTCACACGGAAATACTCGCACGATCAGTCACAAAATCGTCAACCAAGTTTCTAGTTCAATTTAACTAGTTTTTTAACATCATCGTCAAAAAAAGTCAATATTAAAACTCGGTCGGTCGTTGACTTAATGGTATGAGAGCGATTCCTTGGCAAATGGCCAAAATTAATTTGGTTGTTTTCACATCAGTTTTGCGGAACTAGTTATGATTGTTTATTTTAGAAATATCCGGTCAATGTCTATGCTAATGACTTCAATACAACTGAATTTTGAATTTTCCCCCTCATTAAGAAGACCATGATCTTCGAGGCACGCCTTCACTTTAAGTCAATACCAAACAGTTGCCTGTAGATGTAAAAAAAAACCAAACCCCAATGGTCTCCCCTAGTTAAGATCAAATTGCAATTCGATTCGTGCGATCTCGGAATTGACGAAAATAGCTTTTGCTCCATAGCCCGACCAAAGCCAAAAACCAAATTAATGAGCATCCATGAATTTGTTTTGGATAAATATCTGAGGACGCTAATAAATCTTTTTGAATGATATCCAATCTATTTCGAATCGATTTGCCTTCGCTTTTTTGTTGTTCTTGCTGTGGAAATGTGGGAAAATTCTCCCACCAAACCACTGACATAAGATTCCTCCCCCCTATTTTGGCTCAGTTTCATTATTGTTGTAGGGTGGCGCGGAAAAATTACTACACTTTAACTTAAGGACACGAGGACGAAAAAACAACGAAGAAACAAAAAACTACCATAAACCTTAAAAAACAGTAATGTGCACATGAATTTAAATTGTACTCGTTTTTTAGAAGCGCACTCGCCCGCCCTCAGTTACATCGCGTCGCCCTACTAAAGGCCATTAAATTCTATAAATAGGGACACGTCCAACAGGGGACATTGAGACAGTATACTCGTATCGTGATCGCAGATCAAATCGAACGCCCTTCTGTTGTTTTATTGGAAAAATGCTCCCATTCTCCTTCCCTCTAAATGACGTGAAACTGTCAATTTTCAATTTTGACACAAATTTTTTGAGGGCTTCCTTCTTCCGTCAATTATTGTACACACGAATATTTCCGAACGTACCAAATGTGCGACACGTGATTTTGGTCACAAACGCTTATTAGAAGGGAGCCCTCTCTTTTCTGTGTTCTCTTCTGATTCGGTGGCACGGATGCATACATTGTAAGAATGGATCTTCTCTTTAATCCAATTCGTCCATTCACACGTTCGATTTTTACGAGATAATAAGATGGAGATGGAAATGAACATAGATATGGCGATGCTTAGGGAGATGAAAACGAAGGTAAAAAAAAAAAAAATCAAGACGCCAAGTGTCGCCAGCATTTCATGGAAAAGATATCGTCGTGATCAAGCACTTAGGACAGGAAATTTCAAGGGTTCAATTTTGGATGTGCATTTTTCTCTGGGCCACCAATGAAGTCAAAGCGGATTCCTAGAAAATACGAGTTTAAACGAAATTCAAACTCTAACTGAGCACGCCTGGAGGGGTTTTTAAAAAAATTTATTTATATATACCGTAGCCGGCTAGTAATAACTTGAAGAAAAAAAAAATCCCAGTTAAAGTTATACGTTTATTGACATAGATTTATCATTCAAACCTACTGACTATTACATACATCCTGTGGTTCCTATGATTTCCACCACACCTATTCGCCATGGAGCAAAGTTTCAAGTGGTGTCTTAGCTCTCCTTAGCTTTTTTCATTTAGAGATTTCCATTGCTCTAAAGTTCTATTACATAGCAATGAAGGTGCAATTCTTTGGAATATGTTCAATCCACTGCCACCTAAAACCTTGTTACTATAATGCCTATAGAACTTTTCGAATGTATTGAAAATACTTTAACAAACGTAGTCAAGATGTTCCCGATCTGATGCCAGACTTAATTCCCCTGTTTTCTACCAACACAGCAGCGTGGATTACATCGATAATCACCTTATTGGTGAAATGATACATCCTTGCTGCACATCTCTTTGGACTTCGACTTCCTTCCACAGCTTCGCTTACTGTTGTGAACATGATATTTGGATTCGAATGACCTTTCAAAATCGATAAACATCAGCGATAGATACACTCATTCGTTCTGAAAACAAGTTTGTCCCGTTTACGTAGATCGACTTTGGACGAGATAAGGATTTTTAACAAACACTATAAGCTGTGAACCTAAGTGATCGGGAAACTGTTGATTGTCCTTTAACTTAGGTTGGGCCAACAGCATTACAATCAGGCGAAGTGGCTACCTTAACTCCCATTGATGGTCTCTGGTAGAACATACTCATAATGGGTGAAATGGCAAGGGCATGCTCGATCAACCCTTTACGGAAAAAAAAAAATAAAAGTTATGTTACAGCACAATTAGTACCTTCGTATACAAATTGATTCTCGTTGAAAAGACAATACGTCCTTCGGATTCGTACGTGTAGTGTTCGGAACCTAACAGACCACCTGCTGCCGACCCAACGCCATTTATAGTAGTCAAAGGACATAAGGAGAATGAAAACTGTGATATACTCGTATCCTATGGTGAGAAACCACAACTGATGTATACGGGGATTCATCCAACCATCAGAATGAAATCCCTGATTTGATGAAGAATGACGGCAGACATATGCAGCTGTACATCGACATCAACCCACTCAGGAAAATTTTCAGCCCGCAGAGTGTTCGAATCCAACACGGAGAAACAACCAGTAGAGAAAGTTTTCACATAAAGTGGCGCGATCAACCGGCTTGAAGTGCGCCCATGTTCGCCCACCTAAGTAAGTAACAATAACCTGTACAGCGCCGTCGACCCGGTCAGTAAAGATGACAAAAATATGTAATGTGAATGGACCACTAAGTCGAAGAGGATCATGACAAAACCCCAGTTTTCATGCCTATCTGTTAGACAGAAGGAGTTCCTACTCTGTTACTCGTTCGTTAGCCATTTGATGATTCTTTAGAAATCCTATATTGGACTATTACAATCTGTTTGTTAGCCAAAAAAGAAGACATCTCTGAAAATAGAATAGAATTCTCCTCTCGAATGGACTTAATTTTTTAATTAACGGAATTTCTAGAGAATTTCCCCCATCCCATCCAACTGCAATTTATTTAATTCACAACAACTGCAACACTGCTTAGTGATGGCGATCACTGATCACTGATCACCATGCGGGATAAATGACAGATTTTTCTGGTGGAGAGTTTTTTTTTTTTTTTTTTGACAACTGGGGACCATCAACACCAGCAGACACTCAATTGTACACAATTAGCATTTATCCATTCGGCACAAGCACTTACACTCGCCAAAAATGATTCCAAAGTGCGTGCGCAAAATAAATAGCCTCCAAGATACATACTCGTACATGAACAAGAATCTAAATACGATTTGGGATACTTTCTTACGAGGAGGGACAACATGCCAGGAGCAACTATCTCTGGACGGACTACGAGTATGTGCATTTCTTGTATTTTTGTAACTTCCGTCTAGACTTGACATGACACATCGGCCGAAAATGGAAACAAAGTCTGTGGAGCAGAGGAATTTTGAATGTGCGGCATACCCATACAAGTATATCTATCAGTGTACTTTGTGAGTTGTTGCTGACTCGAGATAGGGAGCGACCCACTCGCTTATCCGCAAAAGTTGAATGCGTCGTACAAAAAGCAGGAAAAGATGGAGCAATTTTATGTCGATCTGAATAAATAAATCAATCAATGGAATGAATGTTGTTGCTATTCATTGGTTTTTCTTTCTTATTTTTTAGCTACGAGATATTTTACAGCTATCTTCCTAACAAGGCGCTGCGCAGTGCAATAAACGAAAAGACACATTTCAACTTAAGAGCTAGTAAAGTGTTTTAAGAGCGCCATTTAGTTGTTTTATTATCATTTTTTTCTTTTGCCACAAACAGATAATGTCTGATGTTCATCGAGACTAATATAATTAAAATAGGCTAGCTGTTCAAATATTTTACAATTTTCAAAGCATAGGCGCTTTAGAGCGCAACCTTCTTCATCAAGGGACATGTAAAAGTAAAGCTTTTACAGAAAAACACATTTATAATAATGGTGAAGAATGGGCCATAATAGACGGAAAAATGTACTAATTTTCTCAATATGAAAACTGTGCCCATTTGCTGAAATGAAATGTCACCAGCAGTTTTAATAAGTCTTATATCACGGAGTCCCGAAACCCCATCTGGTAGTTTTGGAGATTGCAAGGAGAAGTCGACGCCAGCGACTCATACAATACTGCCGCAGTTGACCCTCCTATTAGTAAAAGGACTGAATAGCCCTGGAGCACATTAATCTACCACCTTGGTCCCGGAATTTACTCAGAAAATTAAAAATACAAGTTTATTCACTACACCGTTGTAATCCATGAAAACCGTGAGCATTGCTTTCTTTTTTGACTGAAAACGACGTGGTTTTTTTGGTCTCTGCTCATTTGCTGAACGCCATTCACTTGCCTGATGTCTGGATTGCGTGTCTTGGACGGGTCCATTGGCAATGTTCAAGTCCTCCGCTATCTCTCTGATGGTTAATTTGCGGTTATTGACCACAATTTCTTTTACTTCATCCATGTTTTCGTCGGTTTTCAATGTCGATGGTCTGCCACTGCGCTCATCATCTTCGATTGACTCACGACCACTTTTGAACCGCTCGTGCCACTGGTAAACGACCGTTTTCTTTAGAGAATCGTTGCCGAAACACTTTTCCAACATTTCCAACGTTTGCGCATCATTAAATCCGGTTTTTACGCAAAATTGAATACAAGTTCGTCGTTGTAAATTGTAAAAAACCGCCAAACACACAAAGATAGATGTACTTAGTCGAGTCATGGGCGCATCCATTTCGTATTGATTGCGATTTGACAGTTGATATTTATTTATACATCGTCTTAAGTCGTGCTGGAAGGCAAATGGAAGTCATTTCGAATAAGTTGTTCTAAGATTTGTAGCCATTAAATGTACCAGTATTTATGACTTGACTAGGTATGATGAGTCTACCTGAAGTCTGTATGCGCGATCGGTTTCACACGTCTTTCCCACCATCGATTCAACTGAAAAATCGAATACCACTCGAATTAAAAGACAATATAAGAGTACGGCATTAAGGATGCGAACGAATACCCTTCCTACCACTACCCTTCCGGGCACTTATTATGCATAGCGGAGTAGTGAACCGGGGTTGAAAAACCCCGTGAGAAATATCATCTTCTCAGGAAACAAATTTCGTCTCGCAAACTGAAACGCAACGATCCAATGGCAGACAAAAGTCTCCGAAATGTCAAAAAAAAAAAAAAAAACGTCAAATGTAAGCCTGCAATCAAAATGTATTATTGAAGAGAGGATCCATGTAGGAACGGAGTTGCATCTTGAAAACTAAACTCCTACGAAAAACCAACAAAAACCCGGAATATGTCGAGAAAATAAATATGGGCGCCGAATTTGGGAAAATACGAGGGCGGGTCAATAAGTCCGTGACTTTTGGATTAAAACAGAGATTTTTTGATAAAAAAAATAATTTTATTTTTCAACGTAGTCTCCCTTGAGCTCTATACACTTTGTCCAACGCTTCTCCAATTTTTTTATCCCTTCCAAAAAAAATGATTTGTCGAGGTCCTCAAAATAGGCCTTTGTTTGCGAGATGACGTCATCATTGGAGTCAAATCTTTTTCCACCAAGCCATTTCTTCAGGTTTGGGAACAAGAAGTAGTCGCTCGGAGCCAAATCTGGAGAATAGGGTGGATGAGGGAGCAATTCATAGTCCAATTCATGGATTTTTGCCACGGCAACTGTGGTCGACTGTGAGCAAACGCGGCACCCATCTTGCGGAAAGCTTTCTCATGCCCAAGTGATCATTCAAAATTGAAACCACTGAGCCATGCGAGATCCCCACGGCTTCCACAATCTCTCGCACTTTCAATCTTCGGTCGGCCAACACCATATCGTGAATTTTTTCGATTGTTTCGGGTGTAGAGACCTCAACTGGGCGTCCAGGACGTTCGGCATCTTCAGTGCTTGTACGGCCACAACGAAATTCAGTAAACCACTTTTTTACCATTGAAATCGATGGTGCAGAGTCCCCATAGTATTTATCAAGCTTAGCCTTGGTCTCGGTAATGGTTTTTTTTCGCAAGAAATAATGCTTAATAAGCACACGAAATTCACTTTTTTCCATTTTCTCCTCAAATTAGTGAGTAGTCTGATAAAAATAGCTGTCAAACACAAACTAACTGACGCAGCAAGTTTAAATTTTGACAGGAGTCAACTGACAGATGGCTGTTGACAGGAGCAGTGTTGCTGTTTCAGTAAAGAGGTCAGAAATTCAAAAAGTCACGGACTTATTGACCCGCCCTCGTAGCACCAAAATGCCTTAAACCAAGAAGCGACAAACAATAGAAGAAGTATATCGTCGAAGCGCAGGCAAACTATTTTGAAAATTGCGACACAACAAAGACAACTTGAAAGAGATTCAATTGCAGACCAGTTAAGGAGATCACCCTTTTTGAAATTAACAGATAATTTGGATTCATTTCGGAAGTTTCATAGCTTTCTTAGCGTATACTCGCAATAGGACACACATATGTACATCCCTTTTCCCAACTTTCTAGCGTTGAATTTATTATTGAATATGGAATGCAGCAGAAGAGCCCTGGACCATTGAACGCGTCCACTGAAACTTTTCTAACAAGTTCATTGGCTTTTCATTTCCTTCAACAACTTCGTGCATTTGTACCAGCCAAGCCAGAGCTTGATTTTGTGTCTTTTAGATTAGACCTGAAAATTGTTGAAGCAATGTAGCAGTTTAAAGCTTTTAATTCTGCTTAACCGACTTTCGCTTCTGTTTCAATAATGGAACTGGTACGTTCTGGAATGTAATAAAGCTCAGTGTGAAAGACGACGGAACTTCTACCACCCAATGGCCTTATATATCTAAACCTACTCTGATGTCTAATTTACACCCATCGGTATGGATTTAGGAGTATGGTTTGTCGAGAACTATTCCTATATATTCGATTTCATGTGCCTTTGATAAAAAAAACATTTTTAGAAAATTTTACATTTACAAATGTTGCAATTTCCTTAAGGTGCTTACTAAGAAGATGAAGCCAATGACTTGAATGAATGCACCTTCATTCACGAAAACCTCCACTGATAGAAAAAGCCAAGGAAGTCAGGTTCAACGAAAGTCTTCCAAAAATCCGATCCAAAAAGGCAAGAAAGGCTTACGTTCCAGCTGCCTAAAACAGTAGGATAGTTCCTAGCTCCATGAATTTACCCAACCCTACAAGCGATAGAAGAACTTTTCTACGTTTATAGTTCAATTGAAAGTGTGCTTTTATCTCAAGGGGCTATTCTTAAAACGATAGGCTTCCAATAGTATACCAACAATTAAATGATAACCTTAAATTAAAGTCAGCAGCGCAGCCCCATAAAAAGCACCGGGAAGCAAATTTCGCTCAGTTAAAATTGATGCGGTCTTAGCAGAAGAGATTTATGAACTAGTGTTCAGTACCGTTGACCAAACAAGTATAAACGGACTAAAGCACAACGGTAAAGCATGCGGTGGGCATTAATGATTTCTCATCAATTTTGACGTATATCTGGCATCAAAATAAAAGGTAATTAGTCCTGAAACATCTTTCCATGAGATTAGGTCATGCGAAGAGTCGATAGACAGCGAAGAGAGTAGTATTTAATTTGTAACTCCTTAAAATCCACTGACAAATCTTTAGCGAATAATGCCATCCAATAGAATCCACTCGCATTTAAAGAATATAGCCTGAGCGTACGTGGCTTAAAATAGTTGGTCGGCATCGTGGACACTCCGGAAGAGTCTAATCGATGTACTAATGTGAGGTTTCAACACACGTATGCGTGATACAATTGTGAAAACAGTAGTGTCACACCCTGCGAAAGTATTGTAGCGACAGTAAAGAGACGGAGTACTAAGGACTGAAAACAAATTAATTAATGCAAGCTGATGAGTGTATACCGGCTCTAGTCATTCCAAAAGGTTTAGCTATCCAATAGCAAGCTCAGAAGTAAACAACATGTGGTGTTTGCATTGAACCGACTGAACTGTGTAAAAGAAATTCGACAATAACTGCGCGTTGTTTTAAAAAAAATTATTTGACCTCTGTTGCGGGCCCTGTTAAAAAAGCCCCAACTCAACCCTCTTGTTTCCAACCACAAGTCGGGTTTTCCTTCACCTCAAGCCTAATTCACATCTTTCAGTCACCACTTAAACATCTTGATCAGACTTTGTCATCGCATTCCATTTTCATCAATTCAAAAATAAGAAAAAAAGAAACATCACCATCTCCATGATTAAAAAATCACTAGGGGCTCTTTGGCTCAATGTTAGATTTTTGTATCCGTACCGTACGACGAGTATATTTTATCACACTAACTCCCCGAGATTTTCATCTAAAATTAGAAAGGTGAACCTTCTGTTTCTGCCCCAGACTAGACAGACATATCGCACACAAACATAATTATCACGTTTGCAATAACTTGTGTTGCGCGCACAACACGATCATCATCGTCATCATCATCATCTTCGTCATCAGCACGATCATCAACGCAGCACCAATCACCATGGCATCTCATCCGAAAATCACGGAACCCCTGATTTCGTGGTTTCGCTTGCTCTATGGATTGCAACAACTGTTCGCTTGACGGTCTGTAACCAGCCCAGAACTCTGGGCTCTCAAATCCCAAACTTAAACTTCAAATCTATTTGCTTCTAACAAAAAAGGAATGTTAAGTACCTTAGGAGTTTCCTGCGTGTGAAAAAAGACCCCACAAAACAAAACCTGGAGGGAGCAACACTTCTATCGATAGCAGGAAATCTCTAGTAAAACAAAAAGAGTTGGGGTGACGTCTGAACTAACTCTCCCGTTCCCAATCCCAATCCCAATCCCAATCACAATTTCAAAGACATGGATTATTATTTAAAGTCATTGCAAGCGCTACAAGTAATAGGGAGTCCACCAATGGCAACATGTGAAAAGGGGGAACCCATACAACAAAACAAAAAACAACTGTGCAACTACGATTTTTCATGCTTTCACAAAATTTATGAAAAAAAAACTTCAAATGCATCATTTAAATTATTTTGATTAATTGTGATTAGATTGTAGCTGCAGTGGATGGAAGTTTAAGTAAGAAAATACAAAAACAAAAAACAAAAATCAAAAATTCTGGATTCCGAAATCTAGGAGTGCGCAAAGAAAGTTTCCTGCTATTTTTAAAAGCAGTCGCATGAGGGGCGAGTGAAGAATGTGCTTCCCGTTTGTGTTTTGGTCGATTTGAAGTAAATTTTTGCTTCCCTCAAAAATGTTTGTCACGTTAAAATTGAAATTTATTTGTTTATTCTTTTAGTCACATAAATTTCGGGATAAATTTACAACAAGTTTCGAAATTGACCTCAAACTTTTTCCATTTGAGTTTTGTAGAGATTTTTCGAATCCGAAATAAGTTTAATACCAGTGTACGTACATATACGATCTAAATTTTCTTTGCAGATCCTGAGTTTCAGATGTCCATTAGTATGAAATTCACTTGAGCATAGAAAAACGCCGCACACCGGATTAATTTCGTTTAAAGTCGTTTGTGAATGAACTAAAGAGAAATGTCGTTCAATGTGAGACAACATCCTCAAATGTGATTAATTCTACTGCTGACGATGTTCACGTCCATGTGCAATCGATCAACTAGCAAAGGCCCTCCACCGATATTAGGTGGACCTCAGTACTATACGGAATGTCACATACACTAATATGTTCTTATCGAGGACATGATTCTATTACTAAGGTTTGTTTCTACGTACTATTCGGCAAGAATTGTGGGGAATGTCCGAAATGCGATTAAAAGATCATATCAGGCGTTTTAACTAGCGCAATTTAATTTGGTAGCGCAATCGAATACTACAGTCTGTTTGATAACATCGTACACGACAAAAATTAAAGAAGAACTTATAATAATAAAAAAAAAAAACGATTGTACTGGTTTATTTTGTTTATTTACTTGAATGCTTTTCAAATAATATGTTGTCCACTCTCCTTCATTATCAATAATTGCTTAGAGTCTTCGAGGCATGCTTTCTACTAATCTAATAGCATAATCTTGAGACAAAGCTCTCCATAAAACTCGTATTTTTCGTGATAATTGTTTGACCGTCAAGATCTTCTTTCCTTGGAGCTTTAGCTTCATGAATGCCTAAACATTTTCAATGGGATTTGCATCCGGCGACTGTGATGGCCAGTCTAAAACATCGACGTCATTTTCTTGTTTCCACGCACTGAACAAACGACTGCGATGTTTCGGGTCATTATCTTCTTGCAGTAACCAATTCTCATTCCTTCTTTTAAACCACCTTAAGGCAGATGATAATAAAGCCTTCTTATAAATTTTGACTATGTTGGGTGCGTTTAAGTTATTTGTAAACATGAACAAATTGCCAAATCGTTGTTTTGAGAAGCATCCTCAAACGTGCACCTTTGCCGGGTGTTTGGACCGTCAAGCTGGATTAATTTATTGGATTGTGGACACCAAGTATGAGTGATAGGAGACCATGCCCAAAAATAAGCTTCATCCCAAAAAAATAACGTTGTTCCAATCTCTGTCCAAATTCTCCTTGGCCCAACTGAGTCGTTTTTCTACGTGTTTTTTTGACAGTATTGGTTTCTTTATTGTGCTTCGAAATTTTACATTATTGGCTAGTAAACGTCTTCGTATCGTATCACAACACACATTTAAACCCCTTTTACGTAAAATCCCTTGTCCTCCACGTTACGATAGAAGAGGATTTTTTTCAAACATGCGTAGAATCATTTTGTCCCGCTTTCTTGTTGTTTTTGGCGTAGACCCACGATCCGGCAAATCATTCACATTTTTAACTTGGGAATAACGGTGCACCCACTTGGTAACAAATGCTTTTGACTTTTTCATGTAGCTGCTCCGTATGACATTTTCGGTCCTTTTGGATGCGTGCACAAGAATACTGCTTCATAACGTGATGCAAACGCGACACTCATTTTAAAATACTTCCGTCTCTGACAAAAATTGAACACTCTTTAAATTTTTTTATTCAAAGCATCTTAGCAAAAGTATTTTTTTATCTGCTAATGCAAATGCCACTTCCAAACCGGTTTTCATAAACAAGTATACGATCTTATCAAACGGACTGTATATAAGACTACACGATACTACGTCCAGAATTCACTTTGCTTCCGAGCACAAGAATTCCAAAAACATGGCATGATCTCCAGATCGTTTTTGTGGGCTATAAAGGCTATTTGTATTTATCGCAATTATCATATTTGCTTTATTGGAAACTTTTACTATCCAAAGCAGGCAATCCTACCAAATATACTCAAGAAAGTCTGTGACTACACATCGATTACGATTAGTTTACCTCCATGTGGTAGCAACCAGTTTTTTAACTCCTCCAACTGAGCTGAGCTGAGCTGGAGAAAAGAGCAGGAGCGTAATGTCATGTCAGGAATGGCTGAACTGAAGATGTATGGCACATGAATTCTCATAACTTAGTTAACATTAATAGTCGGTACGACAAAGTCGTTATACCAGCTACTTTAATCTTTTTAAAACTGAAGTCAAAAATTATTTTTTTCAAAACGACTCGGCACGTGCTGATATAGAGACATCAGCGAACTCCATAATGGTCCTCAAGCCTTGTGGTCTACCATATACCAATTGTCTTGGATAAGGACGGATTCGCTGTTAAATATGAAAGTGACATTCGAATGTGTACATGGTTTGTTTAAGCTTTTAATGGACCACGTGCAGCCAAAAAACGAGCGAAGGTCTTGAACTGATACAAAGCAAATGTAACAAAAAAAAAAACACAGTGGCGCTGACAGCCCGGTATGGGCCATGGCCTAGCTTCTCGACACTCATTTGTGTTGCTCATGTTGTCATTTTTGTCACATATAAGCGGGGCCTACGGTTTACTGCCGAGTCCGGACGGCACTCCTTAAAAGCCTTTTCGTAGGCAATTTTACTTTCGGGAGTTTGTCATTGCCCGCCGAAAGGGTGATGGCGATTTGAAAAATTGTTATTGACCCAGCCAGGAATCGAACCTAGACTCTCTGCGTGATAGTCCAATGAGGTAACTATCGCGCCATCGCCATCGCAAATGTAACACTATCCAAAAAAAAAAGCGGTGAGAGGAGTAGAACGAAACGAGGATAGTACTTAACACTCCAGTGAGTATGAAAACATTTAAAATGCCTGAGCACTTCACACGTGCAAATTGTACAGAGATTGAATGAAAGAGGTTTCGGATCAGTGGGTACTTCGATCCATCCAATATTTAATGGGGATACTGAATTATTAGTGTTATTAGACTTGTTGTTGTAATAATTTCCTTGGGGGGCGGTATTAGACGTTGAACCGTTCAATTTTAAAGTCAATACACTACCAATTGAGCCACGGCCACCAACAGCAAGGCTGACTGACAAAATAAGACTTCAGCTTTCGTATAACGTATAGATCGTTGAAGTAAATTTAATGATAAATAGAAAAAAACGAAATAAAAATCATGCCGAATTGCACTAAGGCTTCTTAACTTTGCCACGGTACCAAATATCACAATAACATACCTAGTACACGGTCTCCTCATCACAATATTCAAAAAGGAACATCCCGAGTTTAACTCCTACATTATAATAAATAACCGAAAATAAGCGACGATCAACGTACACTGACTTAATGGAGTCAAAGTTCGTCTTGGTATCGATTCCAATAAACCGTCATAAGTTCCACAACTCATGTGCAGGGTATCACTCGCACACCCCAAGAAGTCCCTGGGTTAACGAAGAGTAGAGGCAAGCTTAAGTAGCAAAACAGCTCGCCTTCAAATGCACTTCTTATATTCAGGTGGCGCTTTAGTTTGGGTAAACCTGGACCGCAATTAATAAGGCTCTCTAGTTAGCCCGGCCTTAACTAACACCAGTTGCGCACTGCAAGTCTGTTGGCACTCTTCTACTTGTGCGAGCAACCTAAGGTGAGGTCGTCTTCTGCGTAGTCCTTGTGTGTTTGATTCGAAGACTATGCGGTGTCGAGTCGCATTGGTGTCGAAGCATCGGTGCACATTCTCTCTTAAAATCCTGAAATCTAAGGGGAATGATGTGCACTTTTCTAACTAGGTCGATGTCGCTGTACAGTTCATAGAGTCCGTCGTTAATTTTTTTTCCTCTTAAGCACATACATCCAAACGGGACCGAACATTTCCACTTTCAGTACTGGAATGATATGGGTCTCATGATCCAAGATCAAGAATGATCCTTTATTTAATTTCTGCTGAGGTATTGAGATGTTGTCTGGCGCTACTTAAAAGGACAAAAGCAATATGAGATTAAGCTTCTAGAAAAATGGAGAGGTAATACTACAAAGTAGAAATGGTGTGTCAAGACGACAAGACCCGGACAAAAATTTAAGCTTGCAAATAACAGGTTACCGAACCCGAAGGTCTTCCTGTCGAGCTACAAAACAGCAGTGGGGTTCGATTTCGTCGGAGAATGGTATGCCAGACGAGTCTTACATTAGCAGTGTTGGTCTGATCTACAAAAAAGGAGACCACCTACACAGAATAAACAGTCTTCTTAATATCAAATATACATATCTTGTCTGCATTGTCTTGTGTAAAAGCCTGAAACTACTTTTTTCAACGAACTGATCACCATATCAATATCGGCAGATCCACCCGTATCAAGCTCATTATATTTTGCAGGATGACGGTTGAGTAACATCGCTGCTCTGGAAAGAGCGGAAGCAATTTCAACGAAGATTCTGATATCAGAATATCATTTAAATTCTGTAACATTCTACCTAAGAATACTGTGTAAAACAGAAAATTTTACAAAAATGTTGCTAGCTTGTTTCCAAACCTTACTTTTGTTTTACGTGCCTCCCCCTGTCTATTTTAGTTTTTAAAAATCTTCCCCAACGTGTTCATTTTGAAATGGTACAATACAAATCCCCCTTATTTCTGTACACACTTTTGATTGATTCCCCCTCAGTTGCTCCATGTAATAAGCAAAAATCATCCAACATTCACCAGACACTTCCATTTTATCATTCTCTCCCCCCCTTCAAAAAATCGAGGAAACCACAACAACAAAACGTCTTTATCAGTCTATCATTGTTTCAGAATAAGAAAAAATAACCGACACATGCACCAAACACGTCATTAAGATTGTTTTCTATTTAATTACATTTGTTGTCTCCCGAGATATGCCGTCCGATGTTTGATCGACCCACTTAACGAAAATTAACTTTGATTCTCTAAATCTAGATGCAAAGGTTTTTGAATCAACAACACAAATGGGGGGAAGACTTTAAACGAACCCAGTAGGTGCTAGAATTTTAGTTGCGACTTTCCACCACCAACCCAATCCCAATGGGAATACCAAATTTAAATTTACATTGTTGACTTACGGGATTTCTGCTATGTCGCTGTCATCTAATTGTAATTAGCCGTGTGCGTTCTACAAATGTTCAACAACATTTCCGTCGTACGACACAAAATGCATGTCATGCATACGAGTATAAGACCAGCGCATGGCTGAGGGGAATGCGCCATAGCTAAGATTTCTACTCGTATACGCACTGCGTACGCTAAGTCATAAAAGTTTGCGTCAATCGATTCGATGAAGATACGAATAAGTGCATCTGAATTGATTTTCGAAAAATTTCTTGAAAATTGAAAAATAGTTCAGTTTATTGCGATTGGATAGCAAATGCATCCGTGATGCTAATTGATTTAGGACTCTTCGAATCGATGGAATGCAAATACTCGTATACCCGAAGTCTAAAAAAGGAACAGCAAGGGTCGTAAAGGATAAAAGCAACAAAACTAACGACAACCAACCAGAACAAACCAGAACACCACCCTGAACTAGACACAACACAACCAAATTTTACGATCTTACAACACATTAAGTCTAGAAGCAGTTCTTGGATATTGGCCTCTGGCTTTACCTTTGCATTTTATTGAATTAACTTAAGTGGCACATTTTTACAGTCGAAAATGTCATTAAATGGAATAGAAACATACATTCGAGTACATACGTGTAGAGTGATGTAGTAGGAGAGTAGAGTACACTTACCTCTTTTGCGATTTGATCGAGCGCCTGATCTTCTGCATTAACTCGAGAGTTGCCTCGACGCCTTCCAACAGCGCCGGGGCTATCCATTTTGGAAGACGTTTGAAATTTTGGACTAGACACACAAGTGAGAATTTAGACACACGTAACACACTGCTTTGCGTAAACACTAAATGAAAAAGAGAAGAGAACATGACATGAGTGTGAGGTAGCTTATGGTAAACAGAATGATGAATATAGCAAGGCACATGTTTAAAAAAATAAATCAAAGAAAACAATAATAAAATAAAAATCAAAAAGCCAAATGAGGAAAGCAAAAATTTTCTTAAACTATTTGTGCACGTCAAACACAACCTTAAAAAATGAGATGTTGAAATACGAGTATATACAGCTTACTTAAAATAACAAACTTTTTATTACTATATTACTAATGGGAAAAGCCAATGCACGTTGGTCTTGAATGTTCGTAGATTATAATGAGTAGAAAATAAAATGTTCGCCAGGGAGTTCCGAAAGTGAGGTGTACGAAAGTTTATAGGGACAGAGCGGTTTTGCCATTGGAGCACTGGTAATAAAAATACCGATAGAACAAGGTACGGTAAGACACAATGTCGATGTCGGGACGTCAATTTACTGATAAATATTGTCGTCGTCTATAAATTATATCGCATAATGGAAAGAGGTTTAAGAAGCACCTGAACAGATGTACGGGTATGTACTATTCATCTTATAGCGACATATCCTTCATCATCTTCGAAACATAAGGCCCAATCATTCCACCCCAGCGAACAGCACACCGACAGTTGCAGTCTTCTCAGAAGTGCAGAGTTTACGTAGAAGCAGAGGCTTCGCTCGGTGTCCATAAGATTACCTATGGTTCTTCTCAAACCTCTGCATAATTCGTGTAATTTTTTTCTTATTTGGTCTCCTACCGACGCGTAAAGCACTTGGCTGTTATTTTTGGAATATATGATATAATAACCAATATCAAGGCGTATTTGACTTTCTTAGAATATATTGAATTTAGTGTAACAGATTCATTTACTTAAAACAAAGCGAGCATTGGGAACAAAACGAAGCGCTAAAGCACATCAATACTAAAGCCGTTGAAAAATTGAATAGAACGTTACAAAAGGTTTTTTTTCTAATACGTTGAAGATCCCAGATCCTAATTGCATGCATTTTCAACAAGAATCTTATTCTGTCAAATGCCTTACAACTTTCAATTGAGTAAAATTTTTCTCTCGACAGCTTGGTGTCCATGTCCTTCGGTGGACATGGCATTAAATAATTGTGCATGCATTATCAGCTTTTCAATGACCTTCGAAGAAAGGAACATAAATACAATGGATCTACAGAAAAAGAAAGAATATATTGAGATCTTTAAATTGATTCGCCCCAGAGAATGTACTAGGTGGGGTAAAAAGTAACCTCCTTGACCGCCAGAATGCGCTGCTACCGCAAAAAAGGTTATGGTGCCTTGAAGTCCGTTCACATTTAGGCAGACATGCTTAATTTCAGTGCCATACTGTCTTTAGTTTTGTTTTGACAGCTGAATGTTTTTGACGTGTTTGGCATCATGTTGAGTATGGACAAAAACGATTTTCGTTCTCTCATAAAACATTATTTTTTGAGAGGCAAAACGGCGAATGAAACAAAAGAAAAGTTGGATAAATATTATGGGACTAATGCTCCGTCAGATTACACCGTCAAATATTGGTTTCGAGAGTTTCGTGGTGGCCGCAACTCCACTACCGATCAAGTCCGCAGGGGCACGCCCTCCGATGCGGTTACAGAGGACAATGGCAAAAAAATACATGAAATGGTGTTGGCTGACCGGAAAGTGAAGGTGCGCGAGTTAGCAGACACCACAAAGATTAGTACTGAGCGCGCACGCCATATTTTGGGCAATATTCTGCATATGAAAAAGTTATCCCGCCGCTGGGTGCCGCGCATGCTCACTCCTGACCAAAAACACGAACGCGAGAGCACTTCGAAAGAGTGTTTGGAATTGCTGATGCGGAATCGGGCGGACTTTTGGCGTCAATTGGTTACTGTTGATGAAACCTGGATCCACTATTACACACCAGAGAACAGAATGAGTGCCCGGCAATGGACTGAAGCCGGCACGAGTGCTCCGAAGCGGCCGTGTGAGGCTCAATGGGTCGGAAAGGTTATGGCGTCGGTTTTCTGGGATTGTCATGGCATACTCTTTGTGGACTACCTCGAAAAAGGAAAAACCAACCAACAGCGAGTATTACTGTACATTATTGGAGCGATTGAAGGCCGAAATTGCTACAAAACGGCCTCACATGAAGCGAAAAAAAAATTTGTTTTTGCAAAACAATCCGCCGGCGAATAAGAGCATCGCAACCACGGCTAAAATCAATGACTAACGGCTCCAATTGCTGTTGCATCCACCGTATTCGCCCGATTTGGCTCCCTGGGACTATTATCTCTTCCAAAACCTCAAAAGATGGCTAATCAATAGAAAATTCAGCTCACGAGAGGAAATCATCGACGCCACGGAGGAGTATTTTGCAGACCTTCCGGAAAACTACTTTTCAATTACTTTCAAGAAGTTGGAAAATTGCAGGAATAAGTGTATCAACCTAAAAGGTTACTATATTGAATAAAATAGAAAAACATTTAAAAAAAAAAATTGTTTCATTCCCAAGGAGGTTACTTTTCACCCCACCTAGAAGATAGAGACAGGACAGAATCTGGAAGCGTTGAATTGTCTCTAAATTTTCTGATTGTCGTTGACAGGATGACAAAATGATAATATGATAATATTTAACCATAAGCGGACAACAACTTTTCTTCCTCGAACGGGAAGATCCCGCAGTTCAATGATGAACAAATTCTTGCAAGTGTTATGAAAAGTCCAGAAACATGGACGAGGAGCTGCTCGTTGCGTCTCACAGGTCAATGCAAAGACTTTTAAAAACATATTTGCATCGCCAACAAAGTATTGTTCAAGCAATTCATTTACTAGAAATAGCAAGACATGAAATTGATTTTATGATAAAGCTGATAATGAGTAATATTTCCATTTCCATTTAAATGGGTCTCTAGGTGGACGCAGTGGTTACTTCAGCGAAAGTTACAAGCATTGAGCCATACATATGCCAAGACTGTTCCGTAAATAATATGATATTTCGGGCTATGATTGAAAGTGCTCTGTGGGTCCTTAGATGTGCATTAAATAAGACGAGACAATTGCGAGCTCCGCTCGACGCGCCTCTCTGTTACAACCTTTGTTGTCATATGAATCGATCAGTATGAAATCATACAAATAAAGGTTTCTCAATGTGGAGACATCCTTGAATCTCGAGACGTTAAAATCCAAGATTTCCGCATGTCGCATATACATACCTCGATAGGTATGCGATCCCGTCCAACAGCACGTTCCTGATGATCAAGCAAATTGTGCAAAGCTTGAAAGCCAACACCAGAGTTCCAAATTTGCAATATTCTGCATGAGCTGATTAAACTGTTATCATTGACAAAACACAGCTAGCTGTCACTGGTGCGCTTGGGACAAAAATAAGTTTGTCTATGAATAAAAATAAAAGCAGGTGTATTCTGACAAGTAATTCAAAAAAAAACCTCAACGAATCTAATAGAACTCCACAACAGATGGTTATCACTTTGAGGTAGTTATGATTTTGTCCACCCGTGTTATGACATTAATTCTGTTAACAACACCTTATCAGAAAGCAAACAAAGAGTTGTACTTACCTAATCACTGTCTCTTTGACGAGTACGCAGGGATATTAGCAAGTATTCAAAAGATATTCTTGGTCTTTTGAATGGACGACTATTGGTTTGCGAAGTAGAGGAAGACCTCGCCTTAGGTGAGACGCACAAGTAGAAGAAACCCTCAAATACGAGGGCGGGTCAATAAGTCCGTGACTTTTGGATTAAAACACAGATTTTTTGATAAAAAAATAATTTTATTTTTCAACGTAGTCTCCCTTGAGCTCTATACACTTTGTCCAACGCTTCTCCAATTTTTTTATCCCTTCCAAAAAAAATGATTTGTCGAGGTCCTCAAAATAGGCCTTTGTTTGCGAGATGACTTCATCATTGGAGTCAAATCTTTTTCCACCAAGCCATTTCTTCAGGTTTGGGAACAAGAAGTAGTCGCTCGGAGCCAAATCTGGAGAATAGGGTGGATGAGGGAGCAATTCATAGCCCAATTCATGGATTTTTGCCATGGCAACTGCACATGTGTTTGTGGTCGACTGTGAGCAAACGCGGCACCCATCTTGCGGAAAGCTTTCTCATGCCCAAGTGATCATTCAAAATTGAAACCACTGAGCCATGCGAGATCCCTTCCGAGTGCTTCCACAATCTCTCGCACTTTCAATCTTCGGTCGGCCAACACCATATCGTGAATTTTTTCGATAGTTTCGGGTGTAGAGACCTCAACTGGGCGTTCAGCATCTTCAGTGCTTGTACGGCCACAACGAAATTCAGTAAACCACTTTTTTACCATTGAAATCGATGGTGCAGAGTCCCCATAGTATTTATCAAGCTTAGCCTTGGTCTCGGTAATGGTTTTTTTTCGCAAGAAATAATGCTTAATAAGCACACGAAATTCACTTTTTTCCATTTTCTCCTCAAATTAGTGAGTAGTCTGATAAAAATAGCTGTCCAACACAAACTAACTGACGCAGCAAGTTTAAATTTTGACAGGAGTCAACTGACAGATGCCTGTTGACAGGAGCAGTGTTGCTGTTTCAGTAAAGAGGTCAGAAATTCAAAAAGAAGAAATTCTTAGAGTGAATAACTGGGGCCGAGGGAACCCTTTTTTCCAGACACCCGGGTTGGCCTTCGACTGAATAAGTAAGTAGTAACACTGATAGGGCTGTACACCACTTTCGACACAATCCACATTGACCAAATTACAGAAAATGCCTGGGACGCTATGAAAAGTCATTGGTATTTAACTTCTCTACGAACAAAACCTCAGCAAAATGTCCAGTTGTTGATTCTTCAATTTAAGTGTGCTTGAATGAACCTCCTAAGGATGGATCTGGGCTTCAAATCGAAATCAAAACAAATAGAATCTTAAGTAGTCTTAGTGATTCGATGCAAATTAAAGTTACATAAACTAAGTGAACGTGACCATAATTCATAACGTCAGAACTGTTATTCAATAAGTGTACATATGTATAGGTATAGCTTTGCAATACAGGAAACTCCTTTGTACGTCACAACTTTATTTTTGAAATTCAAGTAGAACACTGCAGACCTTCGCTTTAAATTACTGCATCCGCAGCCAATACACTTGTCCAATGATGGCAAATACCTGCAACAATCAATAATGCCAAACGGGAAAAATGCACTCGAGCGGTGCCAAGACACTCGTCATCCATCAATTGCATGTGCAGCTATACAAGTAAGCAACGAGTATAATACAAAAAGTGTATCACTTCATTGGCATTGTCTCTTTGCATCTCGATAGCAGATACACTTTGATTTGGCTTCCTTCCTTCTTTTTTAAATTTCTGATTTTTTTTTTTTCTTTCTTATTTTTTTATTATTCGTACTCTACCTTCCCAATGTCATTTGATAGTCAATCAGCAGCTAAAAGACTGACTTCTGCTGCTCTGCTCAAATCAGAAGATTATTCTGTAAATCGCCTGTACGAGTATTTATAGAATTTTATTCGTAACACACATACAAAGAGTGGACGAGTATAGCATGCTCACAGTGCAAAGTGATAATGATGCGTTCGCGCTGCGAATAAAGATGTTCTTCCGTCACACCCTGCTGTTAGTTGATCACGGCGGCGACGACGACGACAACGACAACGACAACGATGGAAAAAGTCAGCTTCTCCTGATGGAACACAGAGCAGAGTAAAGTAAATACGAAATAAGGCCAAAGAACTTGCACAATTTGAATATATAATTAAGCATCAGCATAATACTTACGAAAAATGGACTTGGACATATTTGTAGAGATGTACAACACAAGAAATAAAACCATCTAGAAGTACGAGTACATGCCTGCGTCCGTTGTTAAAGTTGGGCGAAATTATCCGAAAAAGGCAACGCACAGTGGAACCTAGAAGTATCTCGAGTAACCTATTTAACTTATAAGTTAGTGAAAGATCTAAAAGTCATCAAGTTTGGCTTATTGATTCATATAAATACATATGTACATGAATCCTATACGTTCGTCAGGATGGTGTTTCGACCAATGTTCCCTTAAACACAGTTTATTCAAAAACTCCTTGGACCGGATAAATGTACTATATATATAAAGTGTACAAATAGATCCACTATGTTTTGCCCATGGTGCTTTGTTGTATCGTTCTTTCATAGACCGCTAAAACTGCGTATGGTGGTGAGTGTTTGGAATACGTTGAAAGACAATCTAAAGGAGAAGTTCCCTCCCCAAATCCATAACAAACGAGAATTCTGACGACACGTTCTGGTTCAAGTTTTCCCTGAGCTACTTAATATTAGTGAAGAAAGCACTCACAATGTTTCACATTAACTGGATGTGATCCGGTCAACCGGATCTTGCTTTATGATAATGGCCCTGCGCAGTCATTTTTTATATGTTACCCAGTTTAAGGCTAACAAAAAATCGGTTTTGAGATTAATCACCTATCATACTCGCTGGCACTAGTCACGGCCGACTTTTCTCTACTCTCTTAGTTGAAGGCAAAATGTTTTTAATTAAAGGAAGACTCTGTCCCAACTTTTTTGGACAAAAAAAACAACCAAAAGTCACATACTTATTGACCCATTTTTATTCATCCAGCTAAAAAAATATGTTGGTCACTCATCGACCACCCTTGATGATGCACTTTGACAACTTAGATAGACATCTGTCAATTTAAAACGGTCCCGCGGGAGTGGAAACAAAGCTATATTTTAAAACTGTCTCAAAAACGGAGGTCTAAAACTATACAATTGGCGAAAAATGGCGGAATATGTCTTCCACAGTCCAATCTCTTTACATTTTTCATTAAGACACAAGTGTGGAAAATCACAGCACGTAGAAAACAGAGATATAGGTATTATACGAATACTATAGGGCGACTTCTAATATACGTGTATAATCCCAAATTCCACTCTAAATCTAAGCGTCATAGCTTGACATTTGCAAAAGTTACGTAGCCAAGAGTACATCTATCTCTGTGTGTGATGTACCACACGGTGGTTACTCCGGCAACTTTTTGATCAAGGTCTTATATTTAAAATACGAACACTTAAACTACCATACATTATACCTAGTATGCATGGGAATACCTAACCCATGTTTTCAAGATCAAGCCAGCGACATTTATATCACGAAATTGAAATTTATCCAAAATCATGACGAAATAGAATAACTTCAGAATAGAGCACCCCTCATAGGATAGCGGGGGAAACATGAAATTTATCATCGCAATCATCAGCATCTTATAAGTCATACTATCATTGGGAAATCCCAGTGAGGAATAATTAAACCAAGCACAGTAACAACAAAGAAGGAAGTGATATAGATAACAGTAGATCTAATCGCAAATATTGGAAAAGATATATCAGAAAATATAATATATATAAGGCAACACTTAAGATAGAAATGAAAGAGGGCAAAACGAGACGGGTTTCTATGTGTTAGCTAAAATATCTTCCTTTCATGAATACCTGGCTTAGTCAAGATAAGGCACCACTCATAGGACTCAATAGGCCACCTAGTGAACACAATAATCAGAAACCAAATCGACGAACACCTACCATTGATCAGACCATAACCAATAACCAAAAACAAGAAGAGCCTAAAATATACGAGGGCGGGTCAATAAGTCCGTGACTTTTGGATTAAAACACAGATTTTTTGATAAAAAAATAATTTTATTTTCAACGTAGTCTCCCTTGAGCTCTATACACTTTGTCCAACGCTTCTCCAATTTTTTTATCCCTTCCAAAAAAAATGATTTGTCGAGGTCCTCAAAATAGGCCTTTGTTTGCGAGATGACTTCATCATTGGAGTGAAATCTTTTTCCACCAAGCCATTTCTTCAGGTTTGGGAACAAGAAGTAGTCGCTCGGAGCCAAATCTGGAGAATAGGGTGGATGAGGGAGCAATTCATATCCCAATTCATGGATTTTTGCCATGGCAACTGCACATGTGTGCACCCTTGCATTGTCTTGGTGGAAAAGAACTTTTTTCTTGGCCATATGAGGTCTGAGTTTTCTCGAAAATCAAAAGATACAAAATCAAGCATAGTGAGATGAGTGGAGTATTTTACGCAGATGTGTACATGTCAAACTGGTGGAAAACATATTAATCTCAAATGGACAAAGATTAAGGAAGTGTACTGAACTCTAAAAAACAGCGATCAAGAAATGAACGGTTGACAAATGAAATTTTAACACTAATGGAGAAAAGAAGACAAACAAAGTCAAAAGAAAAAAACAGAAAACAAACAAACAAAACAGAGTGAATAAAACCAAAATAAAAGAGACTAAAAATAGTCACCTAAAACAACTATGCGATGAAGTAGAAAAATATTAGAACAATTACGACAGCTTTTGCGTACACTAAAAACTAAAAGAAATGTTTAGTGGGAAAAACCATCTCCAATTGTTAAAGGACAAAGGCGATACGATTTTTCTGAGCACGAACAAATACACCGAAGAGGACGAACAGGGCTAAATAAAAGCTTTAAACTGCTCAGTTGTATCAGAAATAACGGAGGATGAAGTCATTGAATTTGTGGCATTGTAAAACTTTGAAAAAAAACAACCAGTACCAAGTGAACATTAAAAACTAGCAGAAGAACTGAATGTATTCAGACGACTTTTGAAGGTAATTCGAAACACTATAAGACTACAAGACTACTACAGATTGGTTATAAAAATAAAAAAAAACATCATAATGCCGACAGAATGTCTCAATGACTTAACGAAACACCTGTCTATGAGTACACACGTAGCGTAGATCTATGGGGACGAGGAATTTGCCTGATCGTCATTCGCTTTCCGTCATGCATTTAATACTTATTCGGATCTCGTGTTGAAGGCCGAGTTCCTCACTTGGTAAGAGTCGAGTTCGACCCAACTAGCCGATCTTAGAGTCACGGCATTCGGTTCTTTTGAAACTCTAAGTCGGTTAAAAACCAACAAGTGGATCATTTTATGCGATTTTTAATTTAAACCACACCCGCGTGAGGTTCCCATTAGGGAGCCTATCTCTCTCAAGCCCGGACCCTTAAGTCCTGGTGTGGCCTACCGGTTACCACGCCACTCAACAGGACCTATGACTGGCAGTTTGTAACTGCTCAATTCGTAGCAACCTTCGGTAGCAATCTGAAAGTATTTAGAATACTATACTATAAGTATTGCTCAGTCCTCGTTCATTATTAGGCTACGTCATTAATGGGCGAACCCTTGGTAATTGGGTGCGAGACCCACAGCTTCGACAATAGCTAAGTATCTTCCATAGTAAGAAAATATATATGACAAATTTGAAAAGGATATTTCGTTTACTTATACACTTATTCAGCCCTCGTTCGCGACGCGCAAAGACGTTTTCGAATGATTCGTGAATAGTGAAGCCTTTGACACAGTTAAACATTACAATGTGTTAGAAATATCGACATGAATGATCGAAAATATTTACCTACATACTTAGCCAATAATTGTAAAATTAGAAATAAGATGAGCAGAGCATTGTAAAATAGAGATCCGTAGAGGAAAACCGAAATGTTTTTCTGTATCCCCTTCTTAATATGTATTCGTACAAACAAATAAATATCGTGGACAATAGTTATTTATACCCCGAAACCTAGTAAATAAATACATACACTGAAGAATAGAACAACCGACGGCAGTCATGGAGAAAATAAAAAAGTAATATGCAGAAATCAGAAGCTTTCGAAACATGGATACACAGAATAGCATGCCCCATTGGCCGACAGAGTAACGAACCTTAAGTTACTATGAAGAATGAGGCAACTCATATTAGGAACTCTACTACTTAAACGTAGCAAATAAATTTTTGCGGATTATTTTGGAAGAAAGAAAGAAGGTAGAAAAGCGGTCTGTAAACAAAGAATGCTATGGCTATCAAATATGCGGAGATACTGCAAAAAAGATTAAGATCATTCGACATATTTTATATTATTTTGCACATGGTTTGCAGGACTTTTGGTTTTAACTGAATGAAGTCACATCACATAGTGCCGGCGAAACCGTGTAATTAGTGGAGGAAAGTCGAGGATTACATTAAATTACATTAGTGTGATCTCCAATATTGTATGAATTGACGCCGCTGTACAACCTACTTTGGTCGTTTGTCGATTCGGACAAGCCAACAATGATTCCAGCCTTGGAAACCAGCATCGGGGGCAATGTTGTTAGAAAAGGGCTTAAACGTTCGAAAAAGTTGTCGCAAATTAGGACTATACGATGCTGTTTTTTGAATCATGATGTGAGCATTTGCATAATTAAGAATGACAAACTCACTGTCGCTACTGAAAAAAAATCACAGAGAAACGTAGGGTGAATTCAGAAACGTCACCATTTCTGACAACGAGATCCATCGTCCTGTGTGTTTAAACGCATTCACTACGCAGATATATTTAAGTTGTTTGCATTCAAAAACGGCATGTAGGTGCAAAAATTATCAATTTTAAATTTGTTTATCAATCTTAGACCTAAAAACGTCATGCTTGTAAGGTAGGTTGACGTTTATGAGTAAATACGATGGTAATACAGTTGGATTTATTTTGTTCTGCAGAAAACCTGCATTATTCAACGCAACTAATGCAGAAAATAATCCAGGGGTATGATTCCACTTTAAAAAAAAACAAAACAGTAATACCTATATGTTTGTTCAACATACTCGATGATAACATTAGACTTAAATTGCGGGGGTTACCCTGCATCTACGGTACCAGGCCAGTACCCAGAAAAAAAAACCATTAAATCCATGTTCCCATTTACCCATCATCACTTTCTTTCCAATAAGAACTTTCATTCCCTCTTTGCCCGATATTTAGGAAACGTCGCACGTCTCCGAGTGATCATTAATTCCTTCCTCCGTTTGGCACTACTGTGCCAAAAGAGGAAGACAATGTGAAATACATTAATCAATGGAGAAAAAGAATAGGAATAAAAAAAAAATAGAAAAAATGAAAAAAAACAGGTATTCTTGTTGTAATAGAAAGTTGTAGGCGGAAGCAACGTAGGGAAAGACGAGAGATTTGTCCAAGCCGCAGCGCTACTTAAGGGAGCAAATGAAAAAAGAAAACAAAAACAACTAGTCAAAGCAAAAAGCGGCCTACAAAAACATTCATAGGAGGCACACTTACCAATTTTGCAAAATATGGAAACAACTGGATGTCCGAATGCGGAGTTGACAGCAACGACGACTAGGTACAGCGACAACTGGGCTAAGTCCAATACGGTGACGATGACGGTGACGGTGACGGTGACGGCGACGGGGACGACGACAGTGACAACTGTGACAAACTACAGTGCGACTAAAACGATGATCTTGATGTTTGTTCTATGCTCAAAAAAGGAAATCTTAAAAGTTCAGCTGATGCTGGTTTAAACACTGGAGGGGAACAACAAAAATGACACACGCAAAACCGACCAACGACCAATGACCGACAATCGACAACCGAACCGACCAAACACTGAACTGAAGGCCGATTTTTGTTTTCTCGTTTTTCTGTATGACAAGCACCTTTAACACACTGCAAACAACAAAAAAAAGAATTCCAACGTTAAAATATGACAAAACTGCGAAGGCGGCACCTTTTCTATTCCACAAAATTTCATTAAAAATACCAAGAAATCACTTTTTTATGTAATTCCCGATAGAATTCCGCACTGTCCTGCTGCTTGGACTTTTCAATTGAACTTTAAACGCCGATTCTCCCAACAACTGGACTACATTTGTCAAATGCTTGCTGCACAATTTTACCCAATCACCTAATTTTTACGTCGCGGTGTGCAAATTGGGTGAAAAATGTTGGATCCTTTTACGAACGAAAAAAAAAATCCAATGAGACGGGAGACGAACTTTTTTATCTTTTCTTTTTGACACCCCTGCCAATAAGGAGAACGAGGATTGTATGTATTTTCGTTGATTTCCACGTCGATTATGATATTAGCTGCATTATTTTGTATGCAATTTGTAGGTGAGATAAGCGAGAATCCATTTGAGAGGTGCTTGCAGATTTTCACATTTATTAATTAAGTGAAATTGATGATTTTCTGCGGTTTTGAAAACTGTCACGAATATTTTTATGGCAGAAAACAGTCGCCATCATGAAATTCTGCGAGATGAGGCATGCTCGCCAACCTGAGCATATGAAAACCCAATTCGACGGGTTTATATGGTGCAGTTTTGTTTTTATTATTTTGTTAAATTAAATGTAGAAATTTGTAAAAAGGTGAAAATTAAAGACGACCGTTTTTTTAAGGCGATTGATTGAAGGTATAGTAACGATTATAACCATATGAAAATTTAGATGAAATACACATTTCATAAAACTTTATGATCAGTATATTAGTTATTTTCCTTGATTCATAGATTACATAAAAGCCACATTAATCTGAAAGATCGTTTCCATCTGGTGTAAAACTCATCAGAAATTTTCTGCTCTCATACGAGTATGGAAGATTTGAACGGCAACATTATATCGTTCTATGTTGATTGAATTAAGGTGAAATAACTGCAATATTTTCTATGGGGACTGCTGAAAGTAAGGAAGAAAACTCTTTCTGGAATGTTGATTTCCTTATGAAGACTCCGGCAAAAAGTCTTAAAAAGTCGCATCATCGGACAATTTCGGAAGTCGAATTCTAAGACCTCACAGACCAAACATATTGTCTATGATCCATCCGTGACACCAAAATTGTGCTATTAAATGTTAATGCAAAAGTGAGTGAGAAAGCCGTCTTTACGCGAGTTATCGGAAACACATCCTGCAAAAAACATACTTTCAAAATTTTTATGACAAATTAAAAAGAAAATGTCCTGGCATCTGGATAAAGAACTGCAAAAATGCACATGGACAACTTGAAGTCGAGTTGTAGTCGCTGCTGGAATATGCCCTCTATAGTTAAGGTTGCTCTTAAACGCAGGTACCACTAGACCTGATCGACAATTGGTGAATTGGAAATTTGGTTTTACTCAGTCTCTCAAAACCAACGAGCCTCACTCATCTTCTTATCAACAAAACTAATTATTCACATATCATCCTGAGAAAAAAAAAAATTATTTAAGCTAAACAAATCCTGTCGAAAGCCTTCTAGGCCCTGGTATTTTTCTGACTGTCTAAAGGAGTTCTCAACAAGATATGCGGATGGCTAGCAAAGTGGTTGTTTTGGATCTACGTGGCTATGGTGAGTCGATTGTATCATATGAGTGTTTTGTGTGAAACAAGTCACTCCTGCTTTTGTCGGTCTCCAAGGAACGATTTGTCTCGGCTATGTGAGTACCTTATTTAGTACGTCTAGCTCTTCTGTAACGAAATGAATAAATCTCTCTTCCTGGCATTTTCAAAGCAATTCCCATACAACAAAAAAATCGTCCTTGCTACAACCCACTATGGAATTGATAATCTTTATTGCCGACATTTGACTTTTGTCGTATAAAGATAAAATGACACCAAATCTTTTGATTCTACAAAAGTACACAATTAAGGAAGTTGTCGAATGGCCCTTAGGCAATAAAAGATGAGGCGCTGGTGTTTGTTTTTAGAGGGGCAACTCTTCATTGGGAGATCGTCAATGAACTTGCTAGACAACACTTAAAGAAGAGTTTCTCAAGACCCAGTTGTGCTTTAAGTTTATCAGCGTCATTTGCAAACGCTGACATTGAAAACTGGGTTTCTTGTGAGCATATATGGTATCGCTCCATTTGACGATCCTCGACCAAGTGAATGATTTTCGACTTCTCTAAATATCAGCAATTTACTTAGAATCTAATGGGAAGACAGCAAACTGCTTCTTACTTGTGTCTTAATGGAATACTTTAACGGAACTAAGGATTCTTACAGGAATCGTGTTTTTAAAAGTTTCCTACCACAAAGTCTCTCTTTATTTTTTTAATTAAAAAGAATCGATGGCAACGAAGACCACCTTCCATTTGTACCCAAACAATTGCTTGCGACAAAGGCTCTACAACCTGAATGCGGCAGATGATGACTTTTAAGACTGACGTGTTGCCGTTCCGTATACTATTGCTATCTTCATATTTCCGTATTTCAGAGTTTGTGCCCATAAGTCGACTGTGAATCCATGTCCTTTCATGAAATCTGTACTAATGATGCACTCGTCACATATGTCATTCCCCAGAAAAACATAGATACATGGACTTTTCCATGTGCTTTAACCGTTTCGCCCGTAGCTGTTAGCAAGCTGTTACTGCTTGTGTTATGCAACCAGGAGTTCTGTACTAAATCCCGCCTGATGATTGAGGCTATTGCACCGGCGTCTATTGTTGCCATCCGTTTTTCCTTACCACTAATAGTCAGGGCAGTTGCTTTATTCCATTCTTTTGCCAGCATGATGCTCCCGGGACCTCCTGCTACTAATTCGTGGAAAAAAAAACACAACAATACAACCACGACAACAACTTGTATTTGGATCGAATTTATCACTTTTATTCACCAATTTAGTTTATTTTATCTTTTACCGAAACCACTTTTTACAATTCCGAAGACTTTGGTCCCAGTTGTCAAATATAGATGACGCTGTTCAAATTAAGATGTTATCACAATATGTTTGCATTTACATGCATACGTAGGTCCATTGCCTAGAAAACAATTTTTATAAACCCACGACCACGGCATAGACGTATTGCATATTTTATAACTTTGAGAAACACACATTGAGATAAAAATGGTGATAACCCGAATAATATTATCACTATTAAGATACTCAAAATTCAAATATTTCGAAAGCAATACTCAGATAATGGATGGGCTGTAAAGCTATAAAACCGTCGGTGGCTTAAGATATAATGCAAAGTTCTGTAACTATTTAAGATAGATAGTTCTACGTCTCACGATCGGATGTCGGATTGGATTTCCTAGTGTCCTGGTAAAGATGAGTAATTTCAAAAACTCGTTATCTAAAAATTTGGAAACAATATTTGATCCTGAACAGAGGATATGGAACGGAAAGTGCCTTAAGCCCGTGTTTCAAAAGAATATATCTATTGGACAAGTCTCGCTTTTAACGCTTGGATTGCATGCTCAAAAAGTGGTTCAGGTAAGGATTGTACTCGTGTGCCGGTTTGATGTTAATGAAATTTAAAGGACACTCATCCTTTTATAAGATATGTGATTCCACGGGCGAGCGTTTGACTTGTGACATGTTAAGAAGACTTGGTATCAAAGTCGCTCAGTATTTGAAACTCCGTTTAGGCCAATATCAGGAAGACGTTGTCGGAATTATGGCTAACAATTCAACTTTCGTCGCTCCTGTTATATTGGGAGCTCTTTTAGCTGGAACACCTGTGTGTCCTCTTCATCACTCCATGAACAGGTGTACTGTATCGCATATCTACGGTTTAACCAAACCTAAAGTGATTTTTTGCGACGACGTGTGTTATCCTGAACTGATGGCAGGCTTAGATGATATTAGCTGGAAATGCAACATTTATCTCCTAAAGGGTCATGTCAAGAACGTCCCTTCAGTGCATGAGATTTTTCATGAAACCGAATCAGCGGATGCTTCAGTGTGAGTACATTATATGTATATGCCTGTAGTTTTAATAAAAAGACGCATTTTGTTGCAAAATAAAACTAGACATCCCGCAGAGTTGAAGAAGGGTGGTGAACAGACTGCGTTTATTTTATGTACATCTGGAACTACCGGCAAACCAAAGGGGGTTTGTGTCTCTCATAGACAGCTGTTGAACAGGCATGAGTTGTAAGTGCAATATCAGAGAATATTTTCAGCCTCGATGTATAAATTTTGATTTTAGCTCATATATTGCGTCAGATGACGTGTTGTTCAAGTTTGGTACGCTTCACTGGATCTCCGGTATATGGTTTCTAGTTCAGAATTTAATTACAGGAGCCTTGCAGATTATCACCGATCAACCATTTACCCCGGAGGTATTTCTGGAGATAATTGAAAAATACAAAGTCACCCAAATATTGGCGCCTCCGGCACAGGTCTCTCTAGTAGTTGAATCTATCGAACTACACCAGAGGGATTTATCTAGCGTTAAAGTTGTTCTTTGTGGAGGAGCACCAGTTTCAATGTCTGTTTCAAAGAGGTTTGATAAATTCTTAAAAAAAGGAAGCTTATATCATAGTTATGGACTGACAGAGTTTGCAGGAATGTGCTGCATAAATAACAATATTCACAAAAAAGGAAGTTCCGTGGGTCTTCTAACTCCAAATACAAAAATTAAAATCTTATCTGAAGAGGGTAAGACACTAGGAGTGGGCGAAGTAGGAGAATTATGGCTTTGGACCCCGTCTAGATGGGAAGGCTATTATCAAGGTCCAACTTCGGATTCCGGCTTATCGATAAAAAATCCAACAACAATAGCCTCTTGGCTCAAAACAGGCGACATGGGCTACTTTGATGAAGATGGGTTTCTCTATGTATGTGGACGGCAAAAGGATATGATGAAATTTCGTCATATTTTGATTTCACCTACTGAAATTGAAGAAGTGATTCAAAATATTCCCGGAGTTATTGAAGTGTGTGTATTGGGAGTACCCGATCCAATTCATGAAGACGTACCAACTGCGGTTATTGTTAAGCGAGCGGATAGTACATTAACGGAGGATAAAGTGTGTGAAATAGTTGCAAATGTTTTACCAGAAGAGAAGCATCTACATGGGGGAGTATTTTTCTTACAAGAGCTGCCTAGAACGGCAAGCGGAAAAGTAACACGGAACGAACTGTTATCTGTTATAGATGAGTTGAAAAAAAACATGTAAGACATGTATTCAGATAAAAGCAATATATATACTTTAAAGCTAGGCGCCGAAAAAATAAATTATATTAATTTAGGTCACCTTAACTTAACTAAAAGAAACGAAAATAATATTGAAAAGGAAGGAAGTTTTAAGGAAACTTCGTGCGGTTATTGGTTAATTAAAGTTTCTTGTTTGCATACTACAAATTTATTTACATCGCCTTGAGCTTATTATTTTCTATTCTTATTACTTGCAACGCTGATTATTGAGCTTTACAAAAATATCGGTGATGAGTGTTAAAATCGTTTGATGCGATTTTAGTGTCGTAGCTATAACATTGCAACTATCTAAGTTCGGCTTTCTCTGCAGAGAATTACCAATCTAATTCAACAAACTTTTCGAAGAAACAACCTACTTTATCTCACATATTTATCTGCTGTTTGCCGATGTAAGATGACCATAAACACTTATTCGTGGAATCGAAAGCAGAAAAATCAAACGAAATTATTAACTTAAATTCATAAATAATTTTATTCAATTCCACAAAAACCCTAACGACAACGGATACGCTTCTAACCCACCAACTTTACATAATCCGAACAAGGATACATACGTATATGTATAACGGAGAATTTCTCTATTAAACCTTTTATTTCCACGGATTTCTTTCTTCTTCGAACTGGATTGCTAATTGCCAACTGCCGTATCAAAGTTCTTTATATCAAAAAATTAGTATTATTCCTCTTCAAAACCTTTTCAGCGGAAAACCCAAAAAAATGACTATCATCCAAATGTTAATACAAGTCAAACTATGCACTTTAAAAATATAATAATTTTATAGTGTAACGCAAGATTAAAAGAACCACTTTGTTTTCATTTTTCGCAGTTGATCACACTGACTTGTCAATCAGTAGATCTCTGGCATTTATCCACCCAAATAGCGAACCATTTTTAATAACCGCGACAAAATGTGGAGAAAACTCACAATTTTCGTATTTTTAATCGCCACCGGTGCACTGGCTGTGCTTGAAAATGAATCAGACACACTTGTGCTACTCGATAATTTGGCAATTCGTGAGACGCACTCGATTTTCTTCAAAACTTTGCAGGGTAAGTTCACACGACCGCTGGCAAACAACCGGCAAAAAGACACGTCACGTTGGGCTATGTCGACTATTGATTTTCTGTCTTTTCATTCACAACAGAGCGTGGCTTTAAGCTCACATTCAAGTTAGCCGATGATGCTGGTTTGGTCATCTCCAAATATGGTGAATACTTGTACAAAAACGTGATAATCTTTGCCCCTTCTGTGGAAGAATTTGGTGGGGATCTCAGTGTGGAGAAGCTTACGCAGTTTGTGGACGATGGAGGTAACGTTTTAGTTGCCGGCAGTGATAGTTCAGGTGATGCACTCCGAGAGTTTGCATCTGAATGTGGATTTGAAGTTGATGAAGAAGGAGCTGCAGTTATTGATCACTTAAACTACGATGAGTCGGATGCGGGAGATCACACAACCATCTTAACAGATAGTAAAAATCTTATCAATTCGCCAGTCATTATTGGTAGCAGAAATGTGAATCCTTTATTATATAAGGGAACTGGTCTTTTGGCTGATAAGGAAAATCCATTGGTCTTACAATTGCTCACCGCTGAAAGCACTGCTTATAGCTATGTACCAGAAAATCCTATTAAGGAATACCCCCATGCTGTCGGCAAAGGTACGCTTCTTATTGCTGCACTACAAGCCCGTAACAACGCTCGAGTGGTATTCTCTGGCTCGTTGTTCTTCTTTTCCGATGAGGCATTCACTTCTAGCATACAGAATGCGCAATCAGCCAAGGTTTATAAAAACTCTGGAAATCAACAGGTTGCCATAGCCATTAGCAAATGGGTGTTTGGTGAAACTGGTCGTTTGCGTGTAGCTTCTGTTTCTCACAACAAGGAAGGTGAAACTAAACCACCACAGTCTTATACTATAACTGATCCGGTGGTATACACCATTGGTATTGAACAGTTGATTGATGGCGAATGGAAGCCATTCCAAGCAAATGATGTTCAGCTTGAATTTGTGCGTATTGATCCATTTGTTCGAACTACTCTAAAGGTAAAGAAGAGTGGAGTCTATGAGGCTAAGTTCAAGATTCCCGATGTCTATGGAGTCTACCAATTTAAGGTCGACTACGATCGTGTCGGATTCACGCATTTGTACAGCACAACTCAGGTGAGTTTCAAGTGATAGCTGTTGGAAAAGTTATCAATCTATGATTTGTTTTTGGTGTTTTTTTTTTTTAGATATCAGTTCGACCACTAGAGCACACTCAGTATGAGCGCTTTATACCAAGCGCTTTCCCATACTACACCGGCGCATTCTCTATGATGATTGGAGTGTTCATCTTTTCGTTTGTATTCTTGCATTTCAAAGAAGACGCTGTCGTTACAAAGCCCAAAGGAGACGACAAGAAGAGTCAATAATCCTTACTTGTGTGTATGTATTTAAGTTTTCATTTTTTTTCATAATAAAATGAATAAACAAAAGCGTGCGTGTTTGTTTGAATTTTTATGTTGAAAAACTTTTGCTCAATCGTGGGAATCTTGACGACTCATTAGCGGTTACGGCCGTCGAACACCACAAATGTTTGCAAGAATCAAAAACAGATTACCAAAATTGATTATACGCTTGGTTTCTACGTCGATGTGTAGTGCAGTGCAGCATACCTATAACACTGTTTCATACGAGGGCTGTTTAAAAAGTTCTCGGCCTAACCTAGATTGGGTGATAATATGGAAATAAATGAATATTCATACAATTTAAGCTAGTTGTGTGTCAAGTTTCATTACAATTCTTTGCATAATTTTTTTTTACGATTTTTTGATCGAACGAATCGGCTTCTATCTAAAAAAATGAATAAAACTGCAATCAGAACCGTGATTAAATATTTTGTCAAAGAGAATATGACGCCAAGTCAAATAAAGGAAAGCTTTGATAACACTGGGGGAATCTGGTCCTTCGTATTGTTGTTTAAACATGGCAGAGACAGCGTCCAAGATGATCCGAGGAGCGATAGGCCGTCGACATCTACCACTTCAAACAACATCGATAAAATCCATAAAATGGTTTCTGAAGACCGAAGTGCGGGAAGTAAGTGATACTATAGAGTTTCGGGTTTAAGTTTCTAGGGAGGATCAGGCGTTATTTCGAAGGAGTACTAGCGATTTTTTGAGAAGATTTATAACCACTGATGAAAATTGGATTCATCACTATATTCCTGAAACAAAAGAACAATCGAAACAGTGAAAACATAGCGGTTTACCTCCGCCGAAGAGAGCAAAGACATGTATAAGTCTATTGAAATAAGAGGAGAATATATAGAAAGAGAATAAAGGAAAAATATCTTTAAAATTTTTTTTGTTTAACCAATTAAGTGTAATTGTTTTTATTTTTATGTTAAGGTGTGGAATATGGTATTATTTCTTACGACGCGAAGTCGAAAATATCGTCATGTATGCTATATTTGAAACTGTCCAGTCTAGTTTCAGTACTGGTAAACGTGCATTAGGAAAGTATTGATTGTGTATACGAGGGTTGTCTGAAAAGTTTCCGACCGCAACGTAAAGATAGCGGCACTCGTCAATAAAAACTAGTGAATGCAAGCTGTGCATCTTTTGATAGTTACTTACCGAAGTTTCGAAGATGATGAACGATCGGGACGTCCAAAAACTGCAACCACTGACGATAACAGTGCTAAAGTTCACCAAATGGTGTTAGACGACCGCCGAATTAAAGTGAGAGAGATAGTACAGGTTATGAAAATGTTCAAAGAACATGTTTGTTACATATTAAATCAAGATTTAGGCATGAGAACGCTGTCCGCGCGTTGGATGCCGCGTTTGCTTACGATAGACCAATAACGTATTCGAATGAACATTTCCAACGCTCTATTGGCGCAGTATAGGCGCAATAAGTCAGAGTTTTGGCGCCGATTAATTACTGTAGATGAAACTTGGATTGTTGAAGTGTGTTTAGAGTTACATGGAGACTATGTAGAAAAATAAAACAAATTTTGAGAAAAAATGTCTTGTATCTTTGTTCGGTCGAAAACTTTTCAAACAACCCTCGTATTACATAGTCTGCTATTTGAAACTTTACCAGGTTTCTAGAACCAAATGACTTCACTGCAATTGAGCTTATTAATATACTCGTATATACTGGCGAGCTGCGTTTGAATTGCAATTCTTTGTCTATTCTTGTTGTGCATTTAACTTCCTTTTTAAGTCTTCATGTAAATCGGGTTCGCGATAACAGTGATGTCGAAACGGTTGCAATCTCATCGTCGATCATATAAAAGCTCTATCGAGACTTTCTTAGATCGCCGAAACCGGTATAACGACTTTTTGATTAGTCTCGATGTTATCCATCATTGTCTGTTAATTATGACTCGTATTGTATGTCAACCTCCCTCTCACAAAAAAAAATTGTTTCACATGGATTGACTGCTGACTTGTTAGTTACTCGTATGACTTCTGATACAAAAAAAAAAAACATAACACTGTGGCAGTGGCTGCCACTTTATGGGCCATGACCTAGCTTCTTGACACTCGTTTGTGTTGCTCATGTTGTCATTCATTTTTGTCACATCTGAGCGGGGCCTACGGTTTATCGCCGTGTCCGAACGGCACTCCTTAGAAGCTTTTTCGTAGACAATTTTACTTTCGGGAATTTGCCATTGCCCGCCGAAAGGGTGATGGCGATTTGAAAAATTGTTGGTTCTGATACAGCGAAACAAAAAGAAACCTCTATCGCTGGTTACATACTTTTTTGATGTGACTGCATACACTGTGCGACTTTACTGTAGCTTACTTTTGTGGATCGACATTGAACTTGTTTTGGTGCTGTTCACCTGTCGTTGATATCTTGTCTTTTTTAACTTTGCATCCGACATTTTTGCAATATTGTTGCGTACAAATTATTTGGCTTCAGTTGTTTGAAATTCGGTAACATCGGAAATCGTTGAAGCTGGCTTTCACAAATACAAAATAGAAAAGGATGTCATTTTTTAGGTCTTGGGTTTGCTTTAATTCACACTTTTTTTGTATCACACTGTGAAATTTTCTGATGATAAATTGGACATTCGAGATCGCTAAGATGTATGGTGCAAAGATAGTGTTACCACCTCCATTTTTGCGCGAACAAAGTCAAAACCTTGACGAAAGTTTCTCAATGACCTATTTTCGAAAAGGTTTTATACTCAACCAAACAATGTTTTCCAACAAGTCTCTAATATTCAATTCACGAAGAAATAGCTTCTAACAGTGAGTTGTAAACCAGACGTTGGTGGACCGTTAGAACCGTTGGATTACATGCTATGGATGGTTTATGAAGGCATGGCCAACTCTACTTAACACCAAAATGTTATATCCTCAAAGACGTTGTGCTTGCTGTGATTGATGGTTGACTAGGTCATGCTGAAAGGTAGATTCCGACCAATTGAGTAATATCTTTTACGATTTGTAGCTATTGAGTTATCTAAATGAATATTTTATTCCCAATGTAGCTTACATTTAACATTGTACCAGTACTTCGGATTAGATTAGATAGACTCGCGATATTTTAGGTATGGAACAACATCCAAACAATCGTAGAAAATTCCCCTTAAATTCCATTTGGACAAACACAACAACAAAATCTTCATACGAAATTAAACTTTATTACATCTTGACTTTGTTTTTTTATGTTTTTTTTTACGTTTTTGTCTTTATAATTTAAAAAAATCTAATTACAAAGTATCATAAGTATATCTCTAAACTAAAGCAATAAAATATTCATTACAAAAAAAAAAAAACAGTTATTACTCATAATTGCTGTGTATATAATTGTATTTATATATGTATGTATGTTAGATAAGATCACGTTTCAGATGAAGCAAACAAAACAAGGAACACTTCATAGAAAAAAAAGGAAAAAAATAATTAAATCGAATAGAAAGGCGACAACTTGGTTTCGGTGATGCGAACACGAAATACGAATGAGTAAAATTGATTATTTGGTCGAAAAAGAGCAGCCTTTAAAGACCTTTCACAATGCAAATGTAAGCTGCAGTTGACTGAAATAAGTGCGCTTAACATCAATGATTTTTCATAAACTGTGGATATGAAGATGAATGAACTCGCAAGTTCTACCAAAATTAACATTTTCTTACATTTACCCTACTAAAAATGATATCTTCTTATGTAATGCTTTGTTTTTGTTTATGACAATTTGAATTTGGAAGAAAGACATGAGTAGACAACAAGGATAATTGGGTGTGAGATTTTTTTTTATTTTTTTTTTGTGTTTCTTCTCTTTAATAATCCACTTCGTTTGTTAAGCCTTGTAGTCACGCATGTATTTCAGACAGAATACACACTAAAATTATTGCAAAAATAATAAGCAGTTAGGGTTTTATCTATAAGTACCAACAGTTTATGGAGACTATTTAACAACCATAAGCGACATTGACACAACATATATAGAAAACCTTGTATGGGAAGAATTTGTTTTTGTTTTTTGTTTCTCTATCTGCTTTCATGATAAATCGGACATTCAAAGATGAATCACTTAAATAAACGAGCAGGTTTATTAATGTCAGTAAATGAATACAAAATATGTTAGGGTGGTGCTTTTTGATGAAGTGATAAGCCTTTATGAGTGATATTTCATCTTTTATTCGTACTATGACAGACCACGATAGGCATTCTCTAACTTTTGAAGGATACTCGAGGTAAAGGCACTACCTCAAAAGAGAAACAAATATAAAAATCACTGTTTATGTGACACTAACACACCCGCCCGTTACTACCATGACATGAATTTAAAAAAAAAAAAAAATCGATTTTTTAATCTTTCATTTGCACGTTTATAATGTGTGTACGTGTAAAAATAAGAGAAGACAAGGAACATTGTTCGTTTTATTTCATTTTTTGTTTTTTTGTTTTTTTCATTTTATCCTTGTTTCAGTTTTTTGTTTTATGTTTTCTTCGATTTTGTATAGTTTTCTTTTTTTGGTGTAAATTATTACAAAGTTATATGTATTTCTCTTAACTTATTGTTGCTGGTTGCTTGTCCTTGTATAAAAGAGACTAAAGTGAGGTTCGTTTTTATGATGAATTACCCAAAGCAAAAAAAAAAAAAAACCACGAATAGATGATCGGTTGTTTGGTGATGAACCCCACATACACACTCACAAGCAACAGTCGGTTTAAGAACAACAACCCTTGTAGGCTGGCTGACTCGGTTGTCGACGATCAACAACAACACGTTCTGGATTATCGGCAGCTTCACGTCCAGCGGTTTTGTCTAGGATTGCTTCGGCCAGTTCACAGAAAGCCCTTTCAATGTTTATATTTGATTTAGCTGAAGTCTCCATAAAGCGTATGCTATGTTCTCGAGCGATCTAAAAGTAAAGTTAAACCAATTAAACTTTTCTTTTTTAAATACTTTATTAAATAATGAGAATTTTCTAATAATAACAATAAAATACAAACAAAAATGAATACATCTTGCGGAGCAAAATATCATGAAACAATAATTGTCCATCAGAAAACAAGTCGATGGATCCTCTGAGCATCATCGATGATTTTAAATGGATGTCTAATTGTGAATATGCATTTTTTGTTTTAGTGTTTCCTCTGAAATAAACGGGAATAGTTTCCTCTCGTGTGCGATGACACTTTTTGCCATACTTTAATCATTGAACAGACTAAGAGCTCAGATCATTTTGAAGGGAAACATTGTGCAAAAAAACTCGACTTTCCTGAACGTGGTTAGGCCAAAGAGCTCATTTCCATTTCCCCAAAAGACACAGCTTTGGCCTCGAAAGCTTGTCATGCTCACTCCTATTCACTGTCTGTCACGATCTTTCGACAGGGAAGGTAATTTTATTCTACGAATCTCCTTCGAAATGTTTTCTTTGATCGTCGCAACATGCTTAGAAAAGTGCCCATCGGCCGTCTACGGTGGTTCACCTCACCTTACGTGGCGCACACAAGTGCTAAAGGACATTGTACATGGAGTGCGTAACTTATAGCTGTTGGACCAGGTTCACTCCGGACTGTAGTCCCAGTCCCATCTAAGTAAGTAAATGAGAACTGAATTTATATTCGAAAAAATTGTAAGAGAAACGTACACGACAATTTCCTTAGTAGGTACAACGGGTTTGGCAAGTATGTATATTTTTGCTTGAAAATTTTATAGCATTTAATATGGCTATCGCGACTGCGTCTTATGATAGCCATTCTATGGGTCCAATTTTGCATCACTTTGTCCAGCATAGAAGCCCAACTCACTTACAGTTGGTTTATCGGCATGCACGATTGACTTGATATAACCCCCACAAAGAGTAGTTCAAAGAAGTCAAATTACATGACAGGCCCAATTCTTGAGATGATTCGCTAACAAAAAATGATTTCCAATAAAGTTATGTGTTGACCCGCTGTATGGCATGTTGCGCCGTCCTGCTGAAACCATTTGTCTTATAGACACACAAAAAATTGCGAATTGTTTCCCTGTAGCGCTCGCCATTGTTGGAAATGTTGGGTCATTCTTCAGATTTGGAAGAAAAAAATGAGCCAATTATGGTTCCGGCAATAGTGACTTTTTCGGTATACTCGTATAATGGGGTAAGAGTCTGGTGAGCATTGAATTCTGCTTATAGAACTATCCATTTAGCCAGAAATGCGCCTAGTCATTAAAGATAATTTGATGGTAAAAATTCGGTTCAATTTTAAGTTGATTTTCAGTCCATGCACTGAATGTATGACGAAAACGATTATAGATTCAATTACTGAACCGTTTGGATCTTATAAGGGTGCACTAGCAGAAGCGATGGCTTCTGTCGTGTTGGATGAATATTATTCATTAATGTATAAGCTGACATGAATAGATTTATAGTTTTACATATAAGCTGCTCAGATGAACGATTATGAGTACCGTAAATTGGGCGTAGTGCTCTATAAATTTGCCGCACAGAACGCGATTTTAGGGAAAAAAAAACACAATTTCTAAACGTTGTTGAGGTGTAAGTCTTTGCATTTTAATTTGCCATATATACAGAAGTTCTATACATTTAAAACAAAACACTCGTTATGAGAACAGTCCTGCAACGTCGACTTAAAAAAAAGTCATCATCGGTAGCAACAATTTTGAAGTTGTAGAAAATTAAATTCATTAAAGGATTCAACAGAGGAATTTCACCTATTAGTCGCTGCTTCACGGGTCAAGATGACACACAAGTAACAAAAATTGGCTAAATAACTGTGGCATTCTCGAAAGGAAAATAAGTAATCACAAAGTCCGCATGTTTAAGCTCAAATTCATCTAAATCTCTGTTTGGATACACTTAAAAATTTATTTAAAACGTACTATACATATGCAAATGTACTCGGAATTAGTGGCAATGAGTACTTGTGAAGCTTTAGTGACAAACGAAATATAAGTCCACCTTATTATTTAAGTTAGCAGTGTCTCTAGGTAGATGTTTATGTTTAAAATTTCTGAACCTCCAAAAGAACATGCAAACATTATAACAAAGTAAAGTAATCAACACAGTCTGAAGGCTTAATTTTTAAGAATTGAAATAAACTCCTTACAAGGTAACAAAAACTATATTTACTTAAAATTAAATTCACTTACCGCCTCACCACGGTCCTTGCTTACAACGCGTTTCTCTGTCATGTCACATTTATTACCCAGAATCATCTTTTCAACATCCTCACTCGCGTGCTACAGACCAACAAAAATTAATAATGCTAATTCATCAATTCATCAGCAAGACCTTTCTTATTATTCTTACCTCGTCTATATTTCGTAACCATTTTACTATGTTTTCAAAACTTTTTTCATTTGTTATATCGTAAACCAGCATTATCCCCATCGCACCACGATAGTACGAGGTGGTAATTGTGTGGAAACGTTCCTGTCCGGCAGTGTCCCAGATTTGCAATTTGATTTTTTTACCCCTGAGCTCGACTGTTTTTATTTTGAAATCAATTCCTGTAACCAAAAAAAATAATTTTAAAATACAATTACACTAAGGTGTTAATACTAATTAACTGAGGAATGGAAAATTGCTAGCCAATTAGCAATCTTTGGCCTAGCAAGTAAGAGTTGACGATCTCAAAATCTTCCAAAGTGCGTCAGTGTGATAAATAATTGAGCAAGTAGAGATACGAATACGCATTAGGGAATTCTCAAAGGTGATGTTAGCTTTAACATCGTTTGACAAAATTATCAAGAAGAGGTCATAATTGGTTGCACATACAGAGATACAGAGATATGTATATTATCTTTATTTTTATTATAAACATACAATAATTCAATATAGAAATTTGTGTAAATATTTCTATTTTGATATGACAAGCCCGATGCAACTATCTGATATCAGTTTCAATTACTTTGAAATACGAGTACATATTGAAGGTGATAATTTATAAGTGCACTTCAAATTATTTTTACAAGGTGTTATAAAATTTGGGGTGTGTTAAATAGTAATGACACCTATTCCCGGAAATGAGATAACGAATTTCTCCAACAACAAGTATTCTGTTGAAAGAATTTCAGGTGATGACACATCATATGCATATGCATACCTTTCTTGTTTTTAGTATAAAATGTGATAGGGGGAATTAATCGACCTACATTCATACATACAATCCTATTTTTTCACTTTAATAACTCTAAAATGAGTGAGTTAAAAAAGAAGGGGCAGAATAGTTCAAATATACATGTTGTTTGCTCAGTAGACTTCCACGAAACAGAAATGCAGAATGCCAACATATGGCTGGAATTCCTGAAAGATTACGACATCACTCATTCTTCACTGGAGATTACAAACAGTCGCTGTACATTTATTCATGAATGGGATCTATTTATTATCAAAGAAGGCTAAATATCTGGAACTAAGACCATAACAGAAGACCGAATCAGATTTCATGGTCTCCCCATAGATGCACATACTTTCTCAAGTAAATTACAAATTACAATGCGAAATATACTTTCGATTATTGAGTTTTACTTAATGGAGCTCTACATGAGACCTGCCGGCATTTAACATATTCTTACGCTAATGCCATTCAGTTGCCCACATCAAGTTCCCCACTTAAGCTCACCACCCAGGGCGAAGATTTCCTTTAATGCATTGTCCCTCTGGTAAGGATTGGAAAACCCTGAAGTGGAGTTATTTATCCACTAAACGTTATCCAGCCATAAAAGGCTTGTTAAATTTAGCCCATCTAACAAGGTGGACGTTGTTGTAGAGCCTTCATACAAAAAACTTTTTTTCTTGAAACAACAAATGCCATTTTCATCCGCTTTAAATAAAGTTATACAGCAGAATTAGGGTCTTATACAATAACTTCATCTTTCTTCGTTCAAGGGACTTGTTTCACCGTAGCATGATGCTTAATCTACAGCGATTCTGCCCTCATTTACCATTACACCAATAACCGCCACTCCTGCTCCGAAGCATTGAAGTCGAAGTTGATGATGAAAACCCTTTTTTGGCGGGGGGGTTATTACCAATTTGTCTCTATGAATTCTGTCATATACGGCCTTCAAATCAATAACAAGCGATGGTCATCATTTTGAAACTATTGAATTTAATTGAGAAATAGTTATGCAAGTGTTCCCTTAGTACGGTAGATAATATCTTGTAGCGGATGTTTTGCACCTATCGACTCAGTCTCCGTTGCTTTAAACAGAGTGTTATCAGCAGAAGTAATCCTTCCAAATTATCACCACAAAATGTAACTCGACTACTACGTTCCCATCCTATCATTGCATGATTCGGTTTGGTAACTGTGTCATTGGCAAATTCTTTTCATGTTTTGGTACAATTTTCGAATGTTATTATTTTTCGGCATGACAGCAGTCGAGCGCTTCCCTGTCTCTCTCGTTTTCTATTTAGGAAGGCAATCTTCCTCTTAAGCTTGCCCTATTTTTTGCAGTCTTTATATACCTTTTGCTTAGCTGCATTGGATTGGGTGAATTCGTAGTCATACAAAGTCCGATGTTTCTAATGATTTGCAGACTCTTGATGCTTGCGATTGTAGTTAGTCGACTTTAAACTTCTTTGGTGATCTGTCGTCTGGGATATTTCTATTTTCATCTTGACTACAACTAGGTAGTAGTCGGAGACAATGTTGGTTCCTCGAATACAAGAGCCGAGTCTTGCGTCGCAAATGCAATCATGGTAAATTTGTTGACGGTGTTATGAGTAGGTGCGACAAATGCTTACTAGCTATGATGAGAAAAGAACATGTAGACTCCATTTTTCAAGACCTTAATATCAATAGGCGATTTTAACGTCGTGCTTAGGGCATTTCTCATGTTCGAAGAGTTTTAATTTGGCAAAGTATTTCATTTCCTATTTGGGATCACAATCAGACTTTAGTTTTGTAATCAAGTGTTCACACAAATGACTGAAAAACGAAACAAAGGAATATTGAACAAAATACAAATATTTTTTTAATCACTTCTCAAATTATGCCCTTGCACAACTAGTTTGTCAGAATGCGTTAATGTTGCACAATATTTTAAGTCCAGCTGTGGGCAATAATTAAAAATAACCACAAAAAGAAAATAAAACTAATTCCGTGTATTGAACATTCACGAAGAATTTGTCGTGCTGATAAAATATTTTCATTCGAAAAAAAAAAATCAAAACAAATGCCCATTATCGAATTTGCAGTGTATTCCATTTGAATCATTTGTGTGAAAAGTACACACCTAACCATCTTAACAAACATTCCTTAAAATAAACAACTGTAAAAACTGTAAGTAAACGAAACAGAAGTAAAGAGTAAAAACCTAATCGAATATGAAATCCCTCATGGTGCTCATAAAGTCGGAACTGTTCAGTAAAATCAAAATCTTGCTAAGACTTGATAGAAATTTAGGTCCGGGAAAAACTAAAAATGCAACGCTGTAGTAAAATTAGATGTACTCGTAGTTTTCTTTTAAAGACAAACTCCCTATCCGAAAATAGTTAAGTGTATCTATTTACAGTTTATCAATCGGAAATTCTCACTTGGTTCTAGCCATCAATAGGAATATTTTGTCCTAAGCTGCTTGAAAGATTATTCTTTGTTTATTGGCGGGATGAATATATTTTGTCTCTGTTTACTTGAGTCATGTTGATATTCATTTGTCTTGTGCAGAATTTGTCTTCTTGTGAAGATCTAGAAAAAAAATTTTTAGAACGAAAAGGCCAATATGTTACTTTGAACAGAAATAAAATCCATAGTCGGTGTGATAGACATGGCAAGAGTTAATACTTCAGCCTTTTCTCACCGAAAGGCAATGTCCTCCAAATCAGTTCTTTCCATGTAATTTTAATTGTTTTTTTTATTATTTCGCTGTAAGCATAGATGTTAATAAGAATGAATGACAAAGTTGGAAACGAATGAAATCTTCTGAATAAGTTTCTTCTTATCGGTTTTACAAAAACAGAAATTTCTGCTATTAACCATCAAAATCAACTGTGAAATTTTGTGGGATTTTATTGAAAAACTCATCAACAAAAAGATGAGAATGTTTGTTGTTAAGTGCAACCTTTCGCTTGTAGATCAGAAAGAGCAATGAAAACTTGCGGATATCAGTAAAACACTCACACAAAAATAAATAAAATACAATTTTCGAAGGCAACAGGGCACCACACCCCAATTTTCTTTTGAACCCGCACAACTTCTATTTTTTTCGCTAATGGTATCGCTATAATTAGCAACGAATGCCCTTCAGATAACTTTATTTAATTGGATAAAGGCATTAGAATAGCTAACTAACTAATTCGCTGTACTAAGGTTAACTCTAAGGAGAATTAATCGTATTTACCCCTGTCATTAACCACCATAGAAATTGAGATGATGATGTCGCACATAACGTAGGCTTGCTTAAAAATGCCGTTAAAATTGTCAGTTTGTATCACACGACAGTCGTTCGTTCATCCTTATCGTACGAACTGACAGCGAAGGAGATAAAAATGTTATACTTTCTGCCAGGTGTAACAGAGTGCATTTCTTTAAGTATCCACGTTAAAAACCGCTAGTGGAAAAATTTCAAAGTTCAAGTTGCAATTGAGCTTTAAAGAAGAAGCCTTAAGAATGATGATTTAATTATTCAAATGCGAAAGCATCAGCATTCTCCTGGCTAAATAGATCCAAAACTGCATGGGCTGTGGTTTACGTAACATTTTATTATAAAAAAAAAAAAAAAAAAAAAAATTAAGAAAAAGAAGACCCCACGTCGCTGTTATGTCACCTACAGGGAAACGCAGACGTAATTTTACTTTTTTTTAAAACAAATCCGGCTTTGAGTACCGACGAGGTAACTCCAAAACCAGTTGAACCAACAAATTTTATGAAAGTCTTCATTGTCAGAAATTGTTAAGCACTTCAAATGTGGTTCCTTTATTGAATCAAATAAGTCATGAAAACCGCGTCGAAGATGTACAGTACTAATGACCAATGCGGAATTGAATTCTCTAACTCTTCTTTAGTTAAGAGCAAATAAACGTTAGAACGACGATCTAAATTTCCGTCCCGCAGAACGCACCATTCAACGCGAGCAATGAAAGTCAATATTTCTGTCTACCAGATCAAAATGAAAAACAAAAACCAAAACTCAAAACCTAAGTATAACATGGCTACAGTCTCATCGTCGTGCATGTCGAGCTGTTTAAGGCAGCAAGAAACGACTTGGCAGAGGTTATACACCTACTCACTTCCACGAGAAAAATACGGCTGGCAAATGGAATCTTAGAATCGTTTGCCAGATCTACAAAAAAAGATCATATCGCGTACGTACCGTGTCCGAGTAAGTCCACAAATTCCCAAATATTCGCAATTATAAAGCCGCATGTACCGGCTACAAATGAGCTAACGACTCATATACAGTTCTGATCTTCCTGGTAAATTCATTATGGTGAACGACGTTGTAAACACAACCTCAGCAAGACATTCGATGTCGAAAAAAAGGAGTTAGGAATGTGATACGATTGTGAAAATTCGCAATGCAATTCCGTGAATACGCTGATTATATTGACATCAATGGCAGAACGCAACGAGTTTTTACGGGATTTGAAAGTGTGCTCATATACATCGATGATGCGTAACTTTGATGTAGTTAGCGTTCATGTACCCCGACTCGGCTATTAACTCTTAAGACATCTAATTGGAAATCAAGGAAAGAGTGACACTTGCCAGTCGTTGTTTCTTTGATCTAAAAAAGTTTCTTAGTGTACGAGTATCTCAATTATTCAGATGTTGTCCAGAAACGAGTTTAAGATAGACATCGACTAGGTCAGAAAATGTGTGGAGGGTAGTTCCATCATTGTAGTGAATGGACACCAACGCTTTAGACCGAAAAGTATCCAGTTTTAACCCCCAAACACAACGGACTAGAGAAAGACCGCCACTTAGGTGGAGGGCACAAATGAAAGGGCCCTCAAACAACCTTGGATTGCAATGTAAGTAAGTGAGTTATCTTCGAAGTAAGTTTATTATGACGTTCGAGCAACACAAATGACTTTGTGTTTGGCTTGAACACAAGTTTTTAATAAGCAACACCGTGTCAACAAATCTTAGAATGCAAGGTGAAGACCTCCAAATTTTCACAACCACAACTACTAATGAATCTGATTCTAAAAATTTTCAATTTATTTGAGAAACCGTTTATTTGTGTGTAACAGTTTTGGCAGATGATTCCCGGTGCACATGCTTTGTTGTGATGTGACGTCATAGTATATAACCAAATAATTTGAGATTGCCAAGGAAAGTTCCATCGTAATGTGAATTTAAGGGTGCGACCATCAAATCACCTAACACAATTTAGATGCCAAATAACTTGCAAAGAAAACAATTTGCTCTTCGATTATTTGTCGCTAACTATCGCCCTTATCAACACTTGGCCTTGAAACCTGTTTGTTTGGGGGATCTCGTTGGATAACCATTTAAAATTAATCACTAGTCTATTCAAACAAACGACTGTCTGTTCTACAGAAAAGTCTTTCCACGTGTTTCCCACTTAAAAATAAAAATATATAATAAATTTTCGGTAACACCTTGCCACCAGATAATGACTTTCGTCGATGATATCACCACGTAGATAAACCCAGACACCCTGAAATGCTTCACCTTATACACTTTATATATTGATAATTAATTTTTGAATTTCTTGCTAAATGTCGTTGTCGTTGTCGTTGTCGTCGTCTTTGCTGCTATGCTGCTAAAATTATTTGTAAGAACTAGTTTGAGCCCGTTGTTGTTAGGCTTGCCAATGTGGACGTATACAGTCAACATTAAATATTCAACATCGATATGTTGACCTCTGTGACATCAATCAAAACAATCACAGATGAGAGGCGCAGCAGTACTTTGCACAGCGATCCGAAATAAGCTATTAATTAAGACAGAGTAATGGAAGAAATAAGAGTACACACAACTATTAACAGACTAGACAAAGATGCTCATTCACATCGACTTGATCTGCTACTGCATCGCAATCTAGAATCTGCAACGCAGTAGGGCAAGACAACACAACTTATCGAGAACAAAACCGAAATGCGTAAAATAATACAAATGCTATTAAATAGGGAAAACAATTATAAACCAGTTTATTCCAAGGGTAACAGAACAGACCTCATCCCCAAAACTTTGAATTTTCTTCGTCGAGGTGTGGAGATTTAAATTTCTATTTCGGACTCGGTATCACCCCACCGGGGAGTTGGAAAAAGATTTGAGATTTTCTGGTGTGGGCGATACGCCCTGTCTGCCCACCACACATATGTACCTGCGAGTGACTACATGTAGCAGCACCCCACCGATAAGTAGATATTGTCCTCGGATCCTTACTTACCTATTGTTGAGATGAATGTCGATGTAAATGCATCGTCGGAGAAACGAAACAAAATGCAGGTTTTTCCAACACCAGAGTCACCGATCAGCAACAATTTGAAGAGTAAATCGTAGGTTTTCTTTGCCATTTTAATGAAAGTGTTTTGTTTTTGAGTACGTTTTCCTTTTAAATAATATGAATGGTTTTTTTTCGCGAGAAAAAGTCTGATACGATTTTTCTTCGTGTAAATTTGTAACAATGACTCAAATGTCAGTTTTAATGCAATGCGACAGAAAGAGATGTCAGTTTGTTTTTTAGATAGTTTTCAAATAAACACAGTTGGTATGACTGAATGGGTGCTGTCTTAAGTGGAGTCAAGAACCAAATAGGGGGATGGAATTCTTTTCAACTCCTAAGGTGGATGCAATTAGTTTGAGTTATAAAGTTGCACTCAATTTATTCTTATTTTTTCTTGATTACCAAAATTTCCCATAATTAAGCTTGTGAATTATTGACTCCAGATTGAGATGAAAAATTTATCTTAAAGCTTCTTCAATGAGTTTTTCTTTCTCTTTTGTTAACAGTTGAAATATGTGGTGCACATATGTATATGCTTGTAATGTCATATCTTTCTCCCACATATCTCCATTTCTACCATCTCCCTTGTGTTGTTGATTAAATTGCCACATCTCATTAACACTTTGGAGACCGCGCCATTATAGATCACCTCGTGAATGCAGTGTTTTAGTCTAATACTTTAGACAGATCTGCAATGAAATAGGTGTTGCCGTAGAATATAAAATAATTTTTTACTCACCTTCTGTGCAGCCTGTTCCAACATATTCTTGTCTGCTGCTTCTAATCCAATTCATTCCTTTGCTGACGACAGTACTCTCTGCTTTTCATATTCGTTCCCAGACTCACGTTCCTGCTCTTTGGCTGTAGAACGGAGACCGTATGTTAAGCTCATTAAATTCCGATATTAACAGCAAAACTAATTGGGGAACCATCAGTAGAGTGGAATTAAATGTTTGCAAAACACAAATGGAAGCATTGAGCAATGTTGTCCTGGCATTATCCATGAATGGCGCTTGCATCGTTGAAACCAAAAAACTTTCCATTCTCGGTATGTGTGTCAGTGACGACTTACGTTGGAATGACCATATATTCGAAGTCGCCAGAAATGCTGCAAAATGTCTAGGTTTCCTTAAGCGATGTAAGAAATATTTCACCTCCCCTGATCTGGCTTCAATATGTAAGGCTTTCATCCGTTCAAAACTGGAGTACAATGCTCACATCTGGTCAGGTGCTCCCAAGACTTCTTTGCACCTACTAGATAGATTTAAAACCATGCGATAAAACTAGTAGGTGATGCTAATATTAGACAATCGATTTACACCTTCGACCCCTTCAAACACCCCTTCTTGCTATAAATGCTTATCAGTACACCCTCCAGCCCACTTTCGGGTGTACCCTGAAATATAGTGATTCTTTCCTAAACCGAACGACTCGCTCATGGAATGCCCTGCCGAGCTCTCTATTTCCTATTAATTATAACCCCAAAATATTTAAGACCAACGTACATCGTACACCTTTCTTTCGATCTATTCTTTCTTTTAAAAATCGATATGATGGAATATGTAAAGTAATTGAGGAATTTGTGCCGTTTCCTAAATGTGATTTTCCAAGCAGTATATGAGTAGCAAATATAACATTTCATTAGTTTCCTGTCCATCTCCATAATTGCGTAGTTATTTGAAGAAGACTGCATACGTTGAATCCATCACATGGATTTCTTCATGCAATTTGGTTTTTAACACATCAATGTATCAAGTTTGGCAACGCGTATCAAATGTCAAAAAGAAGTAATGCGGCTCCAAGTTTGTGATTGTGAAAAAATATTGACTAAGAAATAACAATGGATAATATTCCTCGGACTCACGAAGGTATTTTTGATTTTCATTTACATTGCTTACTATTAATTCAAAGCTTCTAAAATTCCCTTCACTCTGATCCAAATCATTTTCATTTTCCATCAAATTTTCGCTTTCAAATTAAGATTCCAATTTTTGTAAATCGAAAACGATTAGTCGGCCATGTTGAAATTACGAAATCTGTCGTGCAAACAAAAATTCTGTAACAATTTTGTTTTCTTTCTTTAGATATTGAAGCGCAAATAAAAGATTTGCAAACAAAAAAGAAAGAAATACAACTCACAAATCCCGAGGGTGTAGGACTTTTGGATAGTGGTGGATTCTTTGATACTGACCTCTACGATGACAGTGGGAAAATTGGGAAGGCACGTTACGATGGCTACAACACCTCGATTGCAGCCAACGATGAGGCAGAAGAAGATGAAGACGATGGATTCCCAGTCCCTCAAAAGAGGACAACTTACACAGCACCGAAATCGGTCTTAAAAGATGTTGTACAGGTAAGTCGAACGAAATTTAAAAAAAAAAAAATAAAATAAAAAAATTCAATACGCCAAATGTTTTTATTTGTGTTTCGTCGAAACAGGGCAAAGAAGATTTCGATCCCATGGCCGATCGTCGCCGACCAACTATTGCCGATCGTGAAGATGAATATCGACAGAAACGGCGACGGATTTTGATTTCTCCGGAGCGAGCTGATCCCTTTGCTGATGGTGTGTATTTTAATCACTTTTCAATTGTTTGTTCATGCTTAGATCGTTAAGGCCTTGTGTTTAGAAACAGTATTCATTTATGTGTATTTTAAAAATATTTTCTTCAAGTACTTGGAATTAGGTAAATTGGCAAACAATTAGGTAAATTATTGAACAATGCAGAAACGTGTTCTGAGTAAATTTCATGTATTGATTGGTTTTAAATTTCTTAGTGGAAAAGTATGGCTACCATCTGATTCTCATACCGGAGCTCGTCTTCTTCTTTGGAAAGATTGAATTGTCAGCCAACATTCAAATCGAGTTAACTTGTGTAATTCACGATACTATCCATTCCTCGGGCTTTATTGGTTTCAACTCATTCCGCTGTAGATTCAATTTCTCATTGGCAAAAGCACACTTTGTAGACACCGGGGCTTATTAATTAATCTAATGCCCAAAGAGCCATCCGTTCACATGGTATATGTTCTGCAGTGTCATTCATAAAGAAGACTCCTTTTCCTGAATAATTCCTAATGTCTCATTAGAAAGCTAATCAGTCATCTGATATCACCCCTTTTGGAGTTTAAAAATAATTTGGATTGGTTTTGCTCTTTTAAGCCGTCCAACACACGGTATATTCTTCCAGTAGGATGTACACAGTTTGTTCTTTCCACTGTTGATTGTTGGATTTGCTGAATACTGGATGCTGTAGGACTGTTCTGGGCCATTGGAGGGATCAACTGAACATTTTCTACTTAGTTCATCGGTTTTTTCATTTCCTTTGTGCCCCGGTACCCCCAAAACTTAATCTTGTCCCGATGGCACATTCTTGCATACCTTTTTCCTAGCTTGCGACGTTTTTTTTTTTTTTTAGCCTATGAGTGTATGCACCTACTCTGGTCTCAATTTGGCTTCTTTAAGGTTTGATGTTGAGTCTTGGAACTATGTTGAAAGGAAGGTAGGCCAATGAGAGGTTTATGGAGAAGATTCTCATATCATTGGAGCTATCTATGCATGCGAATCTCTGAAAATTTAGCAGTTTTAATATGGTGGATTTTTTCTTTTGACTAAAACCCCCATTTTATTGGCAAGTAGGAGATGATTAGTCTAAACATCATTGCGTAGATCCCACGAATGACTTTTGGGTGTTACCAAAGATGCGTCAGCTATCAGATATCCAATATGGCTTTAAAAGCTTAGGTAGTTGACGAGTATATGTGAGTTTATACTTAGTGTTTTGTCTAGACCCAATTCATGATATAAAACATTATTATATAGTTTTTTATAAGTCACCTTTTCGAGGTTGATTGAGAGGCTTTTTCCCAAGAAGGCAGTCAGGCACTACTTTAAGGACATCTTGCATTCAGTTACAAATTTCTTTTGGTTGTATATATTTAACGATAAACGGCATAACAAATCGCTTCCAAAATTAATTGGTTTCACTATTAAGTCGTCGATGACAAGCGACCACAGAAGAGGCGGACGAAAAATGTGTTGACAGCACTAGACTGCTTGGCCGCTAGTAAGCCGGGTAAGGGGATTAATACCTCTAAGTTCTATGGCTTTTGAAATGATGACGTATGAACCCTCATTCAATATTTATGAAAATCAAAAATGTTATCTATCTTTATCCGTAGACGTCTTTTATCTGTAATACTAGATTTTAAAGGCCGCCTTCCGTAAATCCTTATTTCCTGTAAAATATTAATTATAGACGAGAAGATTTAATAATGTTGCGATTGACCTTGGAACGGGTTTGCTCATGTCACATAATTCGATTATCCTCATAATTTTGTCATTCCTATTAGTCAAGGATAAAAGAGCCTTCAGTGCCCTTGGGAATAGGGATTTTGCTATTCTTTAAGAAAATACTATTGTATACTCGTACGCTTAAAGTGTGTTTCTTCGTAATGTCAGGCCAGCTGGTTCGAGTTTTGTTTTTCATTCGAGACATTCTGGAATTTCTTATTACCTGTTCAACAACAGTTCAAAAACTTGGCATTGTTTTTGTAAATGTTCAAAGGGCTTACTTCTTAGTGATCAAGCTGACTCACTCTCTAACACTCAATTCTGATAAGCTATACGTTATAATTCCAAAAAATGGCGTCTTTAAAAAAATAAGTTTACAAATCCAGTTAAGATGTTTGTAGTGGTAAAATAGTCTTCCATTTTCATTCAATGTCATTCGTTTGAACACGTTCTGTTTAAAATTGTAAATTCCACCTATCAGTATTCCTTACCGAATTCCAAGTACAAGAATACAAATAACTGTGTGAAAGCTGATCTGAGTGAATGCGAAAAGAATGAATGTTTCCGAAGCAAAAGACGAAGTTTATTAATATTCAAAAACGTTTTGCAAACAGGTCAACGATATTTTATATCAAGGATGCTCATCCACATCAATTGTGGAAGAAAAAAAAAAAAAAAAAAAAGAACAAAAAAAAAAAGAGCCAGCCAGATTCCAATATTCAGACGCAAAGCGCTGCTGTGCCCAGCCTCTCCGGGCCCAACAAAGAGGGAAAACGTTTCAAATTTGACACGAACCCATCACACTGGCAAATTTGCAATTTCCTACCACAATTCTCACAACCCCTACACGTTTTCCCTCTTTCTCAGTATGAATGTTAAGAATGATTGATAATGTTGAATAAAATATTAATCGCAAAAGCATTATTTCAGGCTTTGTTAACGAAGTTAAATGAAAAGTTAAACTAAATGTTTGGGAGTCTCCTATGAACACGTACGTATAAAACAATAAAAATATGAAATTGTTTTTTGAATAGTTAAACTTATTTCCATACATATACATAAATATATCGTCTACTGTGCTGAGATTAAATTTCATATTTTTATTAATTAGTTACTTTAGCATATCAGCAGAGCGCCCCAAGAAACAAAACATGTTGACACTTTTTACAAGTCTTTGGAAACAAGCTCTGCTTATATCTGAAATAACAATTTCTCTTGGTTTTATAACTAAACAAAAAAAAAAAAAAACAATAATTAAATACAACTACTTGCATTGAAATTGTATTTGTAATAAGAATAAACGCAGCAATGCCCTTTGTTCGGGTTTTTTTTTTTATATGTTGCAGGTGGCAAAACACCAGATGTTGGCTCGAGGACATACACGGATATTATGAGGGAGCAATTGCTCAAGGGCGAGGAAAATGAGGTTTGTTTCAAATCTGACTCTTAAATAATGTAATTTAGTAATACTCGTTAAACTTCTTCACAGCTACGAAAGAAGATAATTGAAAAGTCCAAAGATGGCTCACTGAAGGCGGTTAATGGAGATGGAACGAAGCAGCCGGAACAAAGGAAACGTGGACGCTGGGATCAAACTGTGAGCGACAGTTTTGTACCAGCTAAGGTAGCAGCAACTCCTAACAGTGCTGCTACGCCTACTTGGGAAGATGTAAGTAAAATTTTCTTTTATTTTGTTCATACTCATGGAAACCGTATCAGTCATGTTTTAGTGCCATACCACCAAAGTATTCGACTACGTTATTGTTAACGAGACAGTCCTCAGCCTTAGTTACTGGTTTAGTCAATTTTGTGCCTTGCATTTAAATATCTGTAATTGAAAATGTCATCATACTTTCTTAGTCGGGAAAATGTAATACAATTCTCGTGTATCATGTCTTCACGTTTTCTGCCAGTTCATTGCATTAAACTCTAATTGACTAGTTTTCTTAGATAATGTGCACGGATTCAGAAAATAAGCTAAATCGTCAATTGATTGACAATATCTATATACAATTAGCGGCGTTTACATACATTGTACGGCAATACATACGACCGGCTGGCACTACTTTGTTTGGTAAACCAAAATGTTCTGGGTCGTACAGTGTGAATGTCATGGAGTCATTACATAGTTTCGTGTTCGAACTCATAAAACGTTAAAATCTTTCCTTCTTTCGAATTATTTTCTCCCCGAATAAATTATTGATACTATGAATTCATATCCAAAATGATAAGCCTTCTATGCCTTCTGCATAGTAAAGCTCTGAGCTGCAACTCGCAAAACGAAGTGCCAGCGAAATATTGCGGCCTACTACAACCGTAGAAAAATAACGACTCCAAAATTATGTTAATAAAGGTTAGGTAAAGGGACAAATAAAGCTCCTTTGAATAATCTTTTTTTTTTTTGTTTCTATTGTGTACTCCAAGTCGATTAAGCTCTCCTTCTACTGATGCGTGGCACCTATGGTGAGGTCTTCCTTTGCTGCATTGCCTCACCGGGTTAGATTCGAAGACTGTGCGTCCATACGCTCTACGTGTCTTAGCCATTTCAGGCTTTCCAGAAATTGTGCCAGTTAAATGAATTCTACTTAAATGTGTTATGTAGGAAGTGTGCGCAACTGCAACTTAAGATGGATTCTTAAATTTGCTAGTAAAAAGGGCCAATTCGATTTTCTTAGGCTTACATCCGAGCTATGCTTTTACAACCATTTGGTGAATCCATTCAGGGATTTTAGTATTACATTCCTTAAAATATCAACACTTTTCGCATAAGCGGATATGATTCACAAAAGAAGAGAGTGCGTCACCTTGCAATGTCCTTGTTTTTTGCTTAGAATTCATGGAAGAAGTTGATTCAATGTTCCTTAATTCTTAGATCTGATAGTGCTACTGTTATATCCGCTGCTCTGGCATTTTTGAAGGCACCCACTACGTCAAGAAAGGCCATTATATTAATAACGACTAGAATTTCTAAATAAGTCATGCTATTGAATGTATGGCGATTTCTATTGATTGACTCTTGCAGTACATCCACAACTTTTTCCAATGTGGTGTGTATGCTTATAAGATAAAACACGTTGGGATAGACATGGTGGCTTCTTACTATTACTCATAAGATGTGAAAACCAAAACCTTGTAAAGTACAAGTCCAAGCAGGCATTTATAATTTGTCTACCCACAATAATACTATGATGGAGGACTCTAAGTAGAGCTGTTCCATATGTAAGAAAGTATTAGCCTTATGCTTTGCGAGTTCTACTGCTCACTGTCTATGCTTGTCTAATTTTAGTTTAATACAAATTCGTCTTATTATTTTTATTTTTCATATAGAAAACTCCAGCAGATCACCGATGGGATGAAACTCCGGGTCACAAGGGTATGTATATTTATTAAATTGATTTCCTTTCTTCAGTTACTAAAATGTCTTTATATTTTTAGGGAGTGAAACACCAGGCGCCACTCCCGGTCTAGGCACTAGGATGTGGGATGCAACACCAGCTCATCCAATGACACCTGGTCATGAGACACCCGGCCATGAGAAATCTGCAAGACGTAATCGATGGGATGAAACCCCGAAAACAGAACGTGAGACACCCGGTCATAGTGGATGGGCAGAAACTCCCAAACCGGATAGAGGCCCAAGTGATAACATTGTTATCGAATCAACACCAGGAGCCTCGAAACGTCGCAGCCGTTGGGATGAAACTCCTTCAAATGCAACTCCATCAATGACCCCATCTGCAATGACACCGAGCATGACTCCCAGTATGACTCCGCACGCTACACCCGGTCACGCCACTCCCATGCTTACCCCAGGTGGTTCAACTCCTATAGGCGTAAAAGCCATGGCCATGGCAACACCAACACCGGGGGCACTTGCAGCAATGACTCCAGAACAATTGCAAGCCTACCGTTGGGAAAAAGAAATCGACGAGAGAAATCGTCCATTCACAGATGAAGAACTCGATTCAATGTTCCCACCTGGATATAAGATTTTGCCTCCACCCGCTGGATATATTCCACTACGTACTCCAGGAAGAAAACTAATGGCCACTCCAACTCCAATCGCCGGCACTCCAGCCGGATTCTTCATCCAAGTCGAAGATAAAAATGCAAAATTCATGGACAATCAACCCAAAGGTCAGAATTTACCGTTTATGAAACCCGAAGACGCACAGTATTTTGACAAATTGCTGGTAGACGTAGACGAAGATGCCCTTAGCCCAGAGGAGCAAAAAGAGCGAAAGATTATGAAACTATTGTTAACTATCAAAAATGGAACACCACCAATGCGTAAATCAGCCCTGCGTCAGATAACGGACAAAGCAAGAGAATTTGGAGCCGGGCCACTTTTTAATCAGATTCTACCCTTGCTCATGAGCCCCACATTGGAAGATCAAGAGCGTCACTTGTTGGTTAAGGTCATTGACAGAGTTCTCTACAAATTGGACGATTTGGTGCGTCCGTATGTACACAAAATTCTTGTTGTTATTGAACCACTGCTTATCGATGAAGATTACTATGCTCGTGTTGAGGGTCGAGAAATCATTTCTAACTTGGCTAAGGCAGCAGGCTTAGCTACTATGATCTCCACCATGCGTCCTGATATCGATAACATCGATGAATACGTGCGAAATACAACTGCTCGTGCGTTTGCAGTTGTTGCTTCTGCTTTGGGTATCCCATCACTTCTGCCTTTCTTAAAAGCTGTTTGCAAAAGTAAGAAATCTTGGCAGGCTCGTCACACAGGCATCAAGATTGTACAACAGATTGCCATTCTCATGGGCTGCGCTATTCTGCCGCACCTAAAGGCACTAGTGGAAATTATTGAACATGGATTGGTAGATGAACAACAGAAGGTACGGACTATCACTGCTCTGGCTATTGCAGCTTTGGCAGAGGCTGCCACTCCATATGGTATTGAATCCTTTGATTCAGTGTTAAAACCATTGTGGAAGGGTATCCGTACACATAGAGGCAAAGGTCTGGCGGCTTTCTTAAAAGCTATTGGTTACCTCATTCCGTTGATGGATGCTGAATACGCAAACTACTACACACGAGAAGTGATGTTGATCCTGATTCGAGAATTCCAGTCGCCCGATGAGGAAATGAAAAAAATTGTGTTGAAAGTAGTAAAGCAATGCTGCGCTACTGATGGTGTGGAGGCACAATACATTAAAGAAGAAATTTTGCCGCACTTCTTTAAATTCTTTTGGAATCATAGAATGGCACTTGATCGTCGGAACTATCGCCAATTGGTGGACACTACAGTGGAGATTGCTAATAAAGTTGGAGCCTCTGAGATCATAAATCGCGTAGTCGACGATTTAAAAGACGAAAATGAACAGTATCGTAAAATGGTAATGGAGACAATCGAGAAGATTATGGGCAATTTAGGGGCAGCCGACATCGACTCCCGTTTGGAAGAACAACTCATCGATGGTATCTTGTATGCGTTCCAGGAACAGACTACCGAAGATGTAGTCATGTTGAATGGTTTCGGAACGATTGTTAACCAGCTAGGCAAGAGAGTAAAACCGTATTTACCACAGATTTGTGGTACTATCCTATGGCGTTTGAATAACAAATCAGCCAAAGTGCGTCAACAAGCTGCTGATCTAATTTCCAGAATTGCCGTTGTGATGAAAACCTGTCAGGAAGAAAAGCTTATGGGTCATTTGGGAGTTGTGCTCTATGAGTACCTTGGTGAGGAATATCCAGAAGTTTTGGGTTCAATTTTAGGTGCCCTTAAAGCAATTGTGAATGTCATTGGTATGACCAAAATGACACCGCCCATCAAAGACTTGTTACCTCGGCTTACACCGATTTTGAAAAATCGACATGAAAAAGTGCAGGAGAACTGTATCGATTTGGTTGGTCGAATTGCGGATCGTGGTCCAGAGTATGTGTCTGCCCGTGAATGGATGCGTATTTGCTTTGAATTATTGGAGCTCCTAAAAGCTCACAAAAAAGCAATTCGTCGTGCTACAGTCAACACATTCGGTTACATTGCCAAGGCCATTGGTCCCCATGATGTTCTCGCTACCCTGCTTAATAATTTAAAAGTACAAGAACGTCAAAATCGTGTATGCACGACTGTTGCCATTGCTATTGTAGCTGAAACCTGTCGTCCGTTCACAGTATTGCCTGCACTTATGAACGAATATCGTGTTCCAGAACTGAATGTGCAAAACGGTGTATTGAAGTCTCTTTCTTTCCTCTTCGAATACATTGGTGAAATGGGAAAGGATTATATTTATGCGGTTTGTCCACTGCTCGAAGATGCCTTGATGGATAGAGATCTAGTGCACAGACAAACAGCATGCGCAGCAATCAAGCATATGGCCCTTGGAGTTTATGGTTTTGGATGTGAAGATGCCCTTATTCACCTTCTGAATTATGTGTGGCCTAACATTTTTGAAACATCCCCGCATTTGGTTCAGGCATTTATGGATGCTGTCGAGGGATTACGAGTCTCTTTAGGGCCTATTAAAATCCTACAATATACACTACAAGGATTATTCCATCCGGCGCGAAAAGTTCGCGATGTTTATTGGAAAATTTACAATTCCTTGTACATTGGCGGTCAAGACGCTCTCATCGCTGGATATCCGAGAATATCAAATGACCCAAAGAATCAATATGAACGCTATGAGCTGGACTATAAATTATAAAGTGCTTAGAATGGTAGATACAAACCAGTCTTATGTTTTAAAAGGCATTCAATTGTTAATTAGCGATTGCAATAAAAGTAAATAATATGAAACCAACTTTTTTTAATAGCGATTGGGCAACAGCGAAAATTGTTTATATTTTAATAGAGTGTTGGTAATGAGTAAATTACACTTGATTAAGGTAAGCTCTTGAATTATATCCTTCCCACCCATTTGAAAGGTCTAGATTTATTATATAAATTAAATGCCAGTGTAGTTCCACGTTTGAGTCATTGCAATTTCAATCATCCGAACTGATCACGCACGGACATGTAGCAAAATAACTCGGCTATGAGCAGTTCGGGCGCCCTGTGAACAATTTAGAAATTAAAGAGGCGGTACACAACGAACAATGGAAGTTTTAGAAGAAGCTGAAAGGAATCAACCCAATAAGACCAGAACAGAAGCCTCTACTTATAACATTTAGGGAGAAATACTTAAACTGAAGCATAACACGAACGGCATACCTGCAAAGCCATTTGAAGCAGACGAATGAGTCTGAAATCGCTCATTTCCAAGGTTAGGACAAAGGAAGATGTGGCTGATGAATGGAAAGAAATAGTGTGGAAAGACCCTCTAAACTATGTCAATTTCTTTATCATCGCTTAAAAGATTCCCATCGCCTCTATCACGTTTAAGACATCCACCTTTACTCTAAAATTCGATTCGAATCGAAAGTTATTTGAAATCGAGTAATCGGTAGGTACCGATACCTTTCGAAAGTTGACCGTATTCTGACTTTCGAACGAAACGAAACAGTCTGTCGAAAGAGAATCAACATAACAAGTAAACCATCATTCTTGGTTTGAATGATTGAATTTATTCCATGAATTCATTCAATGGTGAACATTTTTCATTCGAATCTCAGAATACGATAATTTCATTCAATCATTAACTCGAACGAAATTTAGAATAAGGGCAGTCATCTACAGAGACGTGTTATACAGAATTATGTCCAGCTTTAGTAATTCAAACAAACTTGTGCAGAAAAAACGATAGAGACCCCACAATGTCTTGGTTGACAAAAGGGGCTGAAACAATGTTATGAAATCTTATCCCTTGACATGATCCGGACACAAAAATGTGCATTATCGCCTGAGGTGGAAAAATTATATACATAGATTACATGAAAATTAACCAACCCTATCCGAAGGGACAACTTAAGAAGGAGAACTTTAGCTGACGTGGCTTTCACAAGTTAAGGGGAACGCAATTGAAGACAGTTGGACCAAAATCCCAGTTACTATGAGGTCCAAACACACTTTCGGCTATAATGGTATCTAAAAAAATAAGTAAGAACTTATTAAATAAAAATACACCCTTTTTTAACTCTACTCATTGACTACGTTACTAGAAGAGCAGGTGGTTGGAAATCGCGGCTACCGACAGATTTTTAAGATCAATAGATTTATGGGCTCCGTTTAAATATTTAAAAACTACAACAAACTGTTTTCTATTCTGAGCTGGTAATATCAACTCGGGCTGCATAGATGGTGCCTATCGTGCCAGTACACACCACTGCATTGTCGAGTACCTACACCCTGATGCAAGCGTAGGCCAGACATTCACAGAGGTGGTGTTTCGCGCCGTCGTGGTCACTTTCACAGCAAGTGTTGGAGCGTGTTATATCGTTTGTGCTCATCAAAATTAAAAGCTTAGCAAAAGCGTAAAGCCCCGTCACGACTCCAGTAGCAGTTTACCGTATTTTCTACTGCAGGACAGCATTCGCTTGGAATTGCTCTGCTGGAAACATAATGAGTCATGAGTTAAGGATTACATTATTTCAATTTGCATATAGAATTGGCGTTGACATCTGCTAGGCGCCCGATTTGTATAGGTCTCCAGTTAATCCCCAAGACACCCCGAGTTGGTTTATGCAGTCACCTTATTCTGAGCCTACTAAAATCTTCTTAAAATTATCTTGTCAAAAATTTTATTATTTTGTAATTCCATTATTTAACTCAAATAGCATCAAAATTATTTAAGAACATAACTTAATCAATTCTACACCCTATACCAACACACTTTCTGAACATTTCCCCGCAGTACAGCCAATACTTACAAATGAAATAGCTACTGACAAACTGACATTCCGCTAAAATGATGAAGAAAAAAAAAACGAAATGTGAATCAGCATCGGTGTCCGAGCCATCTGTCGGTGTGTCGCGATTTTCTTTGTAAATTATACTGTCGGAAGGAAAGAGATTTTTTGCAAAGCAATTTCATATTGAAATCGCCGCAAATTATCATCTTAATTATTATAATTTTTTTTCGCATTTTTTATACCCCATTTTGACTACCTAAATTACTCACATAACAATGGCTCTGAATCCACAGTATCAGGATATTGGAAAAGGATTTGTCCAACAGTACTACGCACTGTTCGATGATCCTCTGCAACGAGCAAATGTTGTCAACTTTTACAGCGTAAGTTTAACCTGAAACCAAATTAAGACATTGCACCTCGGGAAAGTTTCAAGATCTTCTGGATACCTGAGTGGGAACACAACGCCCCATAGAGACTATTTTTAGGTTGGCCATAACCTTAAATGGGGAGAAAACAGGATGGTTTTCTACTTAGAATTGTTCGGTTTTAAGATTTCAAAAAAATGTCGTTTGACTACTTTGTATGGTTATGGTTCAGTGTAAACAAAGTTTTTGCAGATTTAAGATGACTATTGCAAAAGTGAAAGCATAGATTGTTCTAGATGTAGGGCAGGCATTCTACGACATAAATTTGTATAGGCCACAATTAATTAGCTTGCAACTAGTCACTTTGTTTTGTTTGTCAAATCGAAAATATCGCTAACTTACTGTTGCTATGCACAAATGAAGAACTGCATTACATCTTTGAGTACTCGTATACGAGTATGTTGTGTTATCTACCATAAAAACCAAGAGTGTCCAGTGAACTAAAATAGTTTTTCGTTTTTGTTGCTCTTTACAGGCTACAGATTCATTCATGACCTTCGAGGGTCAACAAATACAAGGAGCACCCGAAATTATGGAAAAACTATCAGTAAGCAGTAGAATCCTTATAGAATATCACATTGAAATTTGTCATGTAAACTGAAATGTCTTCAATTGCCTTTGCAGAGTTTATCATTTCAAAAAATCAAGAGAATATTGACCGCAGTAGATACACAACCCATGTTCGATGGAGGTGTTTTAATTAATGTTCTAGGAAGATTGCAAGTAAGTTAATTTATTTAAATTTTTAAAATTTAAAAAAAAAGAAGAGAATCACGTCTATCATTGCTATATTAAAATTTCTAATTGTCTTGTTTTTTTTTTGTTTGTTTTTTATATTTTAATAATTTAAATGGTAAATATATGATGATCCTGATAACAGACAGATGATGATCAACCACATGCCTATATTCAGACATTTGTGTTGAAGCCGATTGCAACTAGTTTCTTTGTGCAACACGATGTCTTCCGGTTGGCTCTGCACGATCTGTAGCCTAAGAAAAGCAATTTTCCCATAAGACTTAGTTAAAACTACCAAAATACCGTAAAATGCAATTGAAAGTATAATTTTAGCGATGAACGAATGATGATGTTTTCAGTTGTACGTAAGATAGTTCTCCACTAAGCAATGATTTGTTTTGGCTTTGTTATCAATTTTTATTTCGTTTCGTTAACAAACTAATTTATTTTCTAATTTCTATTTTTTTTTCTTTTTTTTTTAACACTAAAGTCATTCATACACAAATCGTACTTATAAGAACAGGATAACTTTCACATATTTTAATTTCTTTAAACAAACACTGCTTTGTGGATTGGTTTGTACTAATGCCAGGTGTTTGGGATGAATTTGGCTTAAGGTTTTAGATAAGAACAACAACAAAAAAATGAAAGATTTGTATAATATCTTGAAAAATGTTTAAAATTTGTCATACAGCGCTTTCTTTGACTTGGAAATATCCTTTATATTTCTATTCGAACCTTTTCACTTTGTGCCGGATTTAGATTTAGGGCTGTTGATTCATCTTTTCAAAGCATCTGTCTCCTTTTGACCATGACCTGACGTATTTTAATCAATAACTTTGAATAATAACAAAAATGTTTTTTAGTTACATAATTTCTCCCTTATGTAATCCACACTCTTATTGCATAGAAATTTCAATCGACATGAATTTTAAGATTATAATGGAAATTTCAATTTCTTACCTATTTTTACATATATGTTCGATAATTTCGTGTAATTTAAAAGGGGTGGCGCTGCCAGCTTCATAGTTTATTTCATGTGTTAACATTCTTCAAACCATGATGTACAAATATTAGAAAAATATGTCAGTGTGTGTTTGGTAGCAATTGAAAGCAGACAGCTTTCCGTATTTTGAAGGATATAAAGAAAAGTGAATTTCTTCTGGTTAAAAAACGTTATTACGAGTATAAAAAGAAGGCACCTTCAAGGACTGCTCGATGGAAGAAAGTTTCCCGTTGATCAAAGATGGGGGAATTGTATTCGATGGAGTTAAGAGATCGTTTCATAGGTTTTTTTTTGGGACTCTACCGGATGATTTCGTTTTCTTCTGGCTAAGAGTAGCGTAACCCTTAAAAAAAATTATTGAATTTGTTTCAGCTACATTAGCTGCACGAGAAGATAACTGTTGCAGTTTGTCGGGTCATCTTTGCTTTAATACAGCGGTGTAAGAAAAATCCTCCTTCACAGATAAGGCAGATAGATCTATACTACTTCGGATGGTATTTGATCTACATGCACTACAAGTTCTAGGTTGCTTCTTTTAACCTTGCTTCGCTTGCTTCATTTTTCACAAATGATGTTACATCCTTACAATATTAGAATTAATGTTATAAGTAAGGCGACAATATATTTTAGAACATACCAAAAACGAATTATTCGTACGACGTCGATCAAAACTGTCTCACAATCTTTTCACTTCGAACATTGAAATAGTGTCGCATGTTTACTTGTTCTTTGAATAAATCCATAGCAAAAATATTTATTTTAAAGGATTTTAAGCAATTATTTATTTTACCTCGACATCTTAGGCTTAAAACACACTGGATCAGAAAAAACGTTTTATGTTGACTAATCAGCATGTTTTTATACAATATTTTTGAGAATACATAGCTTTGCATAAGAGAACAGCACACACCGAACGCAACACATGTGTTTCAAACTGGTGTCGTCGATTATTGCACACTTTCTTATGTCACAACACACACCTCAAAGAAGACAAAACAGAAAAGCGTGTATCTTTGTCCATAGCTGGAAAGTTGCTTTTCAAAAACAAACTTTCGATTTTGTTGTTTTTTTTTTTTGTACTGGCGTTTATTTATTTAAGAGTTTTCGTTGAGAACATGTGAGGAACACTTATAATTCAAGTATGGAGTAACTTATTAAAGATAGAGTTAGTAAAACGTACTACGCCATAAAATCACTATCTTGAAACGCTATGCTATACTTTTTCGATAGTTTGTATTATATCAAATTACGAGGGCGGGTCAATAAGTCCATGACTTTTGGATTAAAACACAGATTTTTTGATAAAAAAATAATTTTATTTTTCAACGTAGTCTCCCTTGAGCTCTATACACTTTGTCCAACGCTTCTCCAATTTTTTTATCCCTTTCAAAAAAATGATTTGTCGAGGTCCTCAAAATAGGCCTTTGTTTGCGAGATGACTTCATCATTGGAGTCAAATCTATTTACACCAAGCCATTTCTTCAGGTTTGGGAACAAGAAGTAGTCGCTCGGAGCCAAATCTGAAGAATAGGGTGGATGAGGGAGCAATTCATAGCCCATTTCATGGATTTTTGCCATGGCAACTGCACATGTGTGCACCCTTGCATTGTCTTGGTGGAAAAGAACTTTTTTCTTGGCCAAATGAGGTCGTTTTTTTTTCAAATCGTCATTGAATTGGTCCAATAAGTTGGCATAATATTCCCCATTGATTGTTCTTCCCTTTTGAAGGTAGTCAATGTGGATTATCCCGCGTGCATCCCAAAAAACAGTCGCCATAACTTTATTGGCTGACAAACCCACCTTGGCCTTCTTTGGCGCCGATTCACCCTTAGAAACCCACAGTTTTGACTGTTGTTTGTTCTCTGGTGTGTTGTGATGGATCCATGTTTCGTCCACGGTTACAAAACGGCGCAAAAACTCCTCCATATTGCGATTAAACAACGCCAAACCTTCCTGTGAAGTTGTTACACGATTGCGTTTGTGGTCGACTGTGAGCAAACGCGGCACCCATCTTGCGGAAAGCTTTCTCATGCCCAAGTGATCATTCAAAATTGAAACCACTGAGCCATGCGAGATCCCTACGGCTTCCACAATCTCTCGCACTTTCAATCTTCGGTCGGCCAACACCATATCGTGAATTTTTTCGATTGTTTCGGGTGTAGAGACCTCAACTGGGCGTCCAGGACGTTCGGCATCTTCAGTGCTTGTACGGCCACAACGAAATTCAGTAAACCACTTTTTTACCATTGAAATCGATGGTGCAGAGTCCCCATAGTATTTATCAAGCTTAGCCTTGGTCTCGGTAATGGTTTTTTTTCGCAAGAAATAATGCTTAATAAGCACACGAAATTCACTTTTTTCCATTTTCTCCTCAAATTAGTGAGTAGTCTGATAAAAATAGCTGTCAAACACAAACTAACTGAAGCAGCAAGTTTAAATTTTGACAGGAGTCAACTGACAGATGCCTGTTGACAGGAGCAGTGTTGCTGTTTCAGTAAAGAGGTCAGAAATTCAAAAAGTCACGGACTTATTGACCCGCCCTCGTATTTAACGTTTCAATCGTCATTCTTGTGAAGTTTCTGAACTTATCAGGACGGCCATAAAGTTTTTAATAGTGTCCCCCTGCATCTCGTTTTTGGTTGTACCCATCACTCTCTATTTTGTGTTTGATATCTCTCTTGCGCGATGGCGCGATGGTTAGCTCATTGGACTATCAAGCAGAGGTTCTGTGGTTCGATTCCCGGCATCTCCATCAGTTTTTCAAATCGTCATCACCCTTTCGGCGGGCAATGGCAAACTCCCGAAAGTACGAAAGTCTACGAAAAAGCTTCTAAGAAGTGCCGTTCAGATTCGGCGATAAACCGTAGGCCCCGCTCAGATGTGACAAAAATGACAACATGAGCAACACAAATGAGTGTGAAGAAGCTAGGCCATGGCCCACCTTGGGCTGCCTGCCAGCGCCAGTGTTTTTTTTTTTATCTCACAAACTTCAACAAAGATAAATAAAATTGGAACAACTTCATCGTCTGAACCAGATCACATGTTGAACAAAACGAAAAACAAGGCACGAACTCAGTTTTGTTTTTCCTAATATACACCAAACGAAACAAAAAAGTGAAATAATTTGTTTTGGTTACATTGTATTTCAAAACTTAATTTTTTTTTAAACTCATAAGCTAATGGAGAAATTTCTGATCGAATACAGACAATCTAACACATTGACGTTGTCCCCTTTAAAGTTCTGACAGATACGACATTGTTGATTCGGATCTTTGGTAGAAACCAAACTTTGGATCATACTTTGAGTCTCAAGATTCCTAACTAAGTTTCTATGTCTGTCGAATATCCCGACGAATCATACTAAAATGTTGCAAATCGTTTTTTAATTGAATTTCAACTTTGTCTTGATGTATGTACGAAACACATCCCTGTTATTGCGACAGTCTTAATTTGTGTTGCTTCAATCTTCGATTGAATTATTTTCTATAATATGCTATGTCGATAAACTTGTTGAAGAAAAATCACCAACTCACATATAGTAATGTTTTATGCTAAAAACAATTGTTGGTTTTTGATATTTATCTATGATGGTTACACTTGCTTTTACTTCCAAATTTTGCTCGTTAAAGTTTGAAAGCAGTTCTTGGGCCTTAAAAATAATTTTTGCGTTTAACGGCTCTCCTCTTTTCTTTAACGGAACCAACCAACACTTTTCAATGTCACGTACATTTCTTACATATGTAGTTATGGCTTTCTTGAGTAGTTTTATGCAATTCCATAAGGACCAAATAGTCCTCTTCAATTTTGTACAGGGTGCATTTCGCCTCTTCGCTACAATCTAGTTTGTATGCCAACCTTAGTTTATAGGATATCTTCAATTAGGTTCAGGTGGTCGATCTGATTTAGACTAGTTTTTGAAAACAACTTTTTTCTCATACTCAGACAGAGGCTATTATCAAGTTTAAAGATCAGGACATGTTAATATATAATACATATTTTAACTACTTAGTTAGTCCTTCATTTGCTGATTGAAGTTAATCAAATAAATGTGGCAAATGGCAAGACTAACTCAATAGGAATTGCTGTTGACCAAAACCATATCTGTGACAGTCGTTTGATTATGATCCAATCATTCCCGTATTAACTTCTCAAAGTATAATATAATTAGCCTGCGTCCATTGCCATGTGTTTTTATTTTACATTATTCTACAAGTAAACACATTCATTTAAGCTACATTGTAAATATTGAGTTTTTATTTAATAATTTTATTTTTATACTTTTTTACATTTTATTATTTTTTGCATGACAATTAATATAAAAAATTAACCGTTACCACTAAAGTTAGTTAATAACAAAATTATTTTTATTCAATTTCAGTGTGATAACGATCCTCCACATGCGTATTCACAAGTTTTTGTCCTAAAACCATTGGCGGGAACATTTTTCTGTGCGCACGACATCTTCCGTTTGAATATTCACGATTCGGCTTAATTTAAAAAATAAAATTTCAATATGTGAACAAGAAAAGAAGAAAAAAAAAAACATAAAAAACAAAACAATTGATTATAACGCGTTCTCAAGGATAATATGAACATAATATGAAAAAAAAACAAGTATACCTACATTTGCCTTTTGTTTTTTATCTTTAGTCATTCGAAAATGACGACAATTATAAGCAGCCAAATTGAGCAGCACTATTTTAAATACTTATGTTTAGTTTGTCAAGTCATATCAATTTGTAAGAACGCTCAGTTTTAAAAATTAAATAATAATAAATAAAAAAATAAAGAAATAAATAAATAATTAAAATAATAATTATCTTGCTTTGAATGCAAACTTTAGTCACTGAGAACAGACTTTTTCCATTAATAATTTCCTTTATAAGTTTCGCCGTTCAATTTTAACATGGAATGCTTGATTTTTGGAGAACACATATATTTAACTAATATTGTAATTATAAAGAGAAGTAAAGCTAACTAAATAAAATTATAATATTTTTTAGAGAAAGTAAAAATTAAAAACATAAAACAAATGTTTTTCTTATATTTACGTAAAACAGTGCGTACAGCAAAACCCGTTGGTATTAAATAAATCAAAAAAGGTATTTAAAATATAAATTTGACTGTTGTTTTGCAAACCGTACTCGTAATTATGTTGTGGCGAAAGTCCTTAAATTTTGTATGTTGTCTTGATTTCTCATCGACTCGCAATTGACCACCTTGATTCCTTTGTTTATTTGAATGATAAATCGTTGTCTATTGGTTGCACCGCAAACTGTGTATGCATATTTAACTGGCTACGAGCATCCGAACAACTAAGAGATATTCAGAACTACTATATCACTGCCATGTGCAAAGTGTGATAGAAAGGGGGATTGAAAACTCACATATGTATATTAATGTGACTGCTATAGAGGTGTCTTCAGATTTGAGTGTGCGAGCAAACTCATTGTTAAAATGTGCGTCAAGGCTAAATTCACCAACATCAGTGTAAAATGCGTTGAGGCCCTCAGAAGAGAAGATGATTTTACAATACTAAATAATGTTTTTGCTGCGAGCTCTTCGACAAAACCCTCAAACCAAGTCTTAAATATGACATTAAAATCGTTGGGGGGATTTAAATTTTTTAAACCTACATGACACATCATTAAAGCACGGACTAAGGCTAATTTCCTTTGCTGCGGGGAGGAATATTCACAAAGTAAAGTGGCACTTAGTGATATAGGTGTCCGAACATTTCGAGCGATTAATAAAGAAAGTGACGACAGCCGATGTATTTACGGATATCTCAGTTGCCAACAAAAAAAAAGTGCAGAAATACTGTAATGAGACTAAACGTTCGGTTCCCGCAATCGGGATCACCTAATCTTTGGGTATCGCGAAGACTCAACTTCTCGGTTATTTGTTTAAGAATCTATTGTATTTAATACATTGGTTGCTTTCTACTAGGCCGACGAAACCCAGATTTGACGAAATCAGCGAATAGGCACATTTAACAAAATAACAGGCCTCCAAAGCGGTAATGCATAGGCAAATTTCTCACAATTTTGTTACGATGACTCTTAGGGGATATAAGGAATTCAGTCCTAATTCAGTCTTAATACGAATGAAGGCACCGACTCATAATCCGTCGTTGCGTTAATGGTGCAGACCTATTGCTATACAATCCTATACAATCCGCATACCTACGCATATCAACAGTCGTTGATATTTTGTTATTGCAGAGAGTTTTTCTATCTTTAAATGATGACAGTTAACATTATTTCAATGCTTTCACCATTGATAATTGATAATTTTTCCGTCGCAATTAAAACATCCGTTGATTGTGGACCAACTTGCATAAGTGTATTCTCTCTAGCTAGAAATCATCTAGATAGTAAGCTTATCTGGAAGCATAACACATAATAAAGAACCTTTGGTAAACGTTGGGAACAAGATCATGTACGAATATATGGTATAGTGCGCTGGTATGGAGGAAAGCTGTAGAGAAGACAACTTAGAGTGTGTCGCAGTTACAGGACCGTAACTCCTGGAACAAGTAAACACACAAAAGTGAACTCGAATCAGAAAGCGGACGAGCTAGGAAAAGGGTGTGCCTCCCTGCACAGGAGTAACGAACACCACGCCACAAATTTACTAAGAAACCCCGAAAAAGAAAATTGAACTTATAACCATAGAACGATCCAGCAAAGCAGAGATCTCCAGATGTCACTGTGTCATCGCACGTATTCTTTGGCCTAACCTAGACAGCGGGAGAAAACTTACCTCCTCTTCACACATCAAAGAGGGCGTCCGCGTCGCTACATGAGTTCTTACTGGCCACTACCTCATTGGTAAGATGGCTAGCAGAACTTTTGTAAAATCTGTTCCTACCTCCCCGTGTGCTTGAGCAAACTAAATTGTACTCAGCGGAAATTCTTAGTAAAGTTACCTATTTATTCTTTCCAAATATTGAAAATTTCAAATATTACCCGTAGCTCGTTTGCTGTGCTTCGAATTTTCACTTATCCATTGTTGACTTCTTACAAATTTTGATGATATCTCTTCTTATTCCCTATACAATGCCTTACTGCTGTCGGACGCGGTCTAGTTACCGCTATCCTTGTCTCTTTATTCCAACATTCAAGAAGCACTATCACTTTCGCCTTTTCTACTATATTAAGTCCACGGACGAAAGGCTTATAGACCAAGAGCCCACATCAAATTTTGGGTGTGATATGATAACCAAAATATGCGTACATTAGTGTGATGGCATGCACGATACGATATCAAATCCGGATGTCTGGCAGCGATTCTTCGCAGCTGAGATTAGTAAAAGTAGGTTGAAAAAGTGATTTTTTCAAAAGTCTAGATTTTTGTGATAACCACTTGAATTTAGTATCAAATGAAAGAATAGACTGCCCTGATCACAAAAGTGTGGGTGCCAGACGTTTTACACACAGCCTAACCCTTGCCAGACGTGCTAATAGTATGCAAAAAATCACTTTTTGAAATAATTGTGATAACCATTTATTGTAGTATAAATAAATACAATTGTAGTCTGATCGTTCTGTCACCACGTTTGTTTATTTGAATTGTTCCTTATCTAAAAAAAGAAGTAAAACGTCTAAACTTAATTCGACTATTGACAGGCACATGTAAGAAAGCGGCAAGTCATTTGTGATCCCGTAAATGGTTCTGCGTCTGAATTTTTTTTAAACCTCCCACAATTAAATAGATTAAATACTTGCGTCGGTAGTTATGATAGCTTGAGCTTTTAATTGCTGGTTTGTATACAATTGTTTGAATATTTTTGGTGATTCCTGTCGAATTAAACTTATTAGTTTCATTCATTCAAATATGACACGAACCGAAGTGTGTGGGTGTTTTCAAAAACGTCATACTAACAAAGATCTGCATTAGTTGCATTTAGTAATGCAGATTTTCTGCAGAACTAACTTATCAAACTGTATTACTTGTGCCGAATGGCGATGGCGCGATTTTTAGCTCATTGGACTATCACATAGAGTCTGCGTTCGATTCCTGGCTGGGTCACCAACAATTTTTCAAATCGCCACTACCCTTTTGGCGGGCAATTGCAAACTCCCGAAAGTAAAAAACTGCCTACGAAAAGCTTGAAAGGAGTGCCGTTCAGATTCGGCGGCGATAAACCGTAGGCCCCGCTCAGATGTGACTAAAAAATAACAACATGAGCAACACAAATGAGGGTCAAGAAGATAGACCATGGCCCATACCGAGCTGCCAGCGGCAGTGTTTTTTTTTTTTATTACTTGTGTAGAATAGTCAGTTCAAAAAAATTACTCTTGTAAGTTCTTGTTCATCGAAGGATTCTATGCAATTCTCCATGAAACAACTAAATGATTTGTGGTGTTATTTTGTTTAAAACGCACAATTTCAATGCTCATTGTTCTGTTTTATTATTTTGTCTTTGCTTCTTTGTAAGATTTTTTTTTCTTTTTCAATAAATTACATAAATTCTATAATTATGAATTATAAAGAATTAATAATTATAATATTATTTTCCACTTAAAAACAGTACGCTTCACACTTTCAAATTTCTAAACAATTCAAATTCTTCTGAAAAATCAAAATGAAATTATAACATTAAATCAAAACAAATTAAACATTTTTGAATCAAGATTTTAGAAAAAAAAAAAAACAAACTTTATTCATAAATCAAAATGTTATTATCTATTTCCCAAGTTTTAAAACTAAAGCGAGGTTTAATTCATGTAGCTTTTGTTAAATATTTAAAAAAAAAACAAAACAAATTAAATTTATTGTCCAACTTAAAATTACAATTTTAAAACTAACAAAACAAACGATAGCTAGTTCTACAATTCTTTGGTGTGTGTATTTCAATTGAGTCATTTAGAAAAACAAAAAAAAAACTACAAATTAATATGGCAAGTGCTTCTTTCTACCTTAGCTTTCGAGAAAAACAAATTAAATTTCTTCACAAAAAGAAAGTACAAATGTATATATTATATATATGAGTTAAATTAATAGAAATAATCGCTTAAATTAATCACCGAGGGCACTATAAGTACATGTTATAGATCACCAATTTAATAAAGATTCTAAATAAGAATAGCAAATAGTGAATGGCAACTTGATCAGTACTGTCATTGCGACCGAAATTATGAGAATTCTTGGGAAATGAGAGAAAAATTAAAAGTTATCACAAATTCTTTTTAGACTTTCGGAATCAACAGTTCGAAAATGAAGACTAGCTTTCAAGAGTCAACTAATTTTAACAAAGAAAAACTCGTACAAAAAGAGAACAAAAAATAAAAATCAAAGAGATCTCCATCAGATACTCAGCCAGAGGCAACTCTTTAAAATTTATGTTGCTCTAGTGATTTAAAAAAAAAAAATATATATATATATATATAGATATATATATTATCAAACTTGACTAAAAAATTAAACTCTTAACTCATGCGCATACTAATAATATAACGCCCGTTTGTGTATGTGTTCTTTTTTGTTTTGTGTCTGTGTGTAAAGAATATAGTCACGATAAACTTTTTTTTTTCTTGTTGGTGCTCTTTTTCTTATTTAGTATTTTCTGTGCTTAAAGTTTCGCGAAGATAATCCTTTGAGGGAGCGCATTGCCATCGCTCGATTAAAGTGACGTTGCATTTTCGGCTCAAACTCAGATTGCTGTCCACAGGCGTCTGAATTATCCGATGATGTTATAATTACAATAAAAACAGCAATTACCTAAAGGAAGAAGTCATATTTTATTTATAAATTATTCATTCTATTGGTGTTTGATGGTGAAATTACCAAAGCCGCAATAATTAAAATTGTGTACACATGCAGCGGAGATGTCGGATTATTTTCGACATCACGCAAGGCCTTGAGTATGGGCTCATGCTGAGGGTATAATTCTAAAGCGTGCCGTAGATGTAGTACAGATTCCTGAAAATGTCCATAGGCCTTAAAGATCTCACCAAGCGTGAAATACTGACGCCATGCTGAGCGATCCGGTGGTTGAACTTCTAGAGATCTAAAATAAAAAAAATATTCCTTACAACTTGAATAAATGAATATCAAGAAAAAACAACAACTAATATTAACCTTCTTGTTAAGTGTATGGCGTCGTCAAGGTACTGTAAATTGTACAGTACTCTCGCTAAATTGAGTAAAACCTCGGCATTCGTTGGTGATATTGCCAATGCACGTCGGAAGCATTCTATTGATTGTCTTGCGTCTCCTCGTATGCGCCAGTAATTACCAATTTGATTGTACAAGTGCACGGAGCGTGGCTTATCCTTCTTGGCGCGTTTCAAACGCTTCTCCAATAAATTAATGTCAAAACTTTTAAGCGATTTCTCATCTTTGTTTTTAAGGAATAAATAAGCAACCTGAAGAGAAAAAAATAACATTTATGTATTGTATGTATGAAAATATTTAACATGTTTTTATTTTTTAATAATTAAATGTTTAAAAGGCCTGATGAACGATTTTTTATGTAAAGATCTAAGGACAACTTGACATAAAAGTTATACTTAAGACACTAGTTTATCGGAGAGGATAAGATAGAATGTTAATATCTTACTTATATGATCAACTGCCCATGAAATGTTCAGTTTCTGTTCAGGTTTTGGTGACTTGAAATGCTTTTCTACGTTTTGGTTGAACTTCTAAACGTTATTCGAAGAATAGCATCCTCCTCCTTCCCTTATGTTTTGGTCACAAGCTGCGCTCCTTTTAGTAGTAACTACTTTGGGGATATGAAAGCTGCCGTAGACCAATCTGGGATTCGTTATCTACCTCTTCTTTATGACAAGTTCCGAAAATAGTTATTGAGCTTAGCTCCAAACTCGATGAAGTACCTCATACAAGGATTATGCATTGCTGACTTCTGAGGATGCCGCTGCAAAGTCATCCTCCTCCTGAGAGTCAACTTTTTATAACAGCTATACAAAAAAAAAAAACACTGTGGCGCTGGCAGCCCGGTGTTGGCCATGGCCTAGCTTCTTGACACTCATTTGTGTTGCTCATGTTGTCATTTTTGTCACATCTGAGCGGGGCCTACGGTTTATCGCCGAATCCGAACGGCACTTCTTAGAAGCAATTTTACGTGCGCAATTTTACTTTTGGGAGTTTGCCATTGTCCGCCGAAAGGGTGATAATGACTCGAAATTTTTTTGGCGATGCCAGAGATCGAACCACGGACCCTCTACGTGATAGTCCAACAAGCTAACCATCGCGCCAACGCCACCACCAAACAATTATAACAGTGTTGGTATATTTTCTTGCTCAACACTCTCACTTACAAGTTTGAGAAGCCAACCCCATTTGAATAAGACCAGAACCCGGTGGCTAACATAACAAAGTTAAACAAACACGAATGATGTGTAGTCAAAGCAACTAGGAATGCCCATTTGTGCAACAGCCTATAGTAAGGACAAAATTTCAAAATTAATAAAATCTCCTCCCTCTCCGACTCTCATCTGTTGGTATCTTTATAAAAAGGCTATAAAAAAAACACTGCTCAATATTTTCCAAAAATTGTTGCTTTATTGAAAACAGTAAACTTTCCGACTAATTATTGAATATTATTTCATTCGAATGACTGTATCGGGTGGCTTGGCAGAAGGCCGTCTAGTCAACCCAATTTTCCTATACATGTTCAATGGTTCGGCCCCTATTACACGAATACACGAATAGCTCGACTAATACTGTTCCTTAGTGCCTGAATCGTCTTTAGATTGTTCGCATAGCATCGATCTTTAATAGTACCCTAAAAAAAAAGTCCCACGACGTAAAGTCGCAGCTCCATGGCTGCAAATTAACATCAGCAACTTGACTGATTACACGTTATTGAACTTAGTTTGCAATAAATCGATTTTTTGACGGCTTGTGTGGCACGTAGCCCCATCTCAACCCCAAATCCCCAATTTTTGGTCATAAAAAACCGGTCATCATGCCTCTGTAACTCTCCATAAACTGTAACGTTTCTTCCCTTCCGGCCGTGGAAGAAAAAGGGGCAATAATGCCCGCCATTATTACTCTATTACTATGTGTGGATTTTTCGAGTCCCAAGTAAAACAAGCAAAATTGCCAGCTTGTTTACGGAGCAGCCGAGATAGAAATCGACCTCGTCTAATAAGATGATTTTTTGGGAAATTTTTTTGTCAGTTTCGAGCTGTTTTGAAGCTCAAACGGAAAAGTGAAAGCGGAGCGGATGGTCATTTTGCTTCAACCACTAGATGGCCTATCATTTACTTAAAACGTAATTCTGTTTCGCGCATAAAATATTAATGTATGACTTTAGCAGCGTCCTTTTAAGACATCTGAGAATTAAAAAGGTCGGTTTACGTGAGTAAACGACCTGTCTCTCACTAAGTCGCATCGACTGTCATGGAATTAAATGCGAACCAACCAAGAAGTTGATAACTAACGGCAGCGATTTTTAAATTTACGATTACCTATTAAATCGTGCAGGCGTTAATTTATCTATTTCAAAATAGTTCCAGGAAATGTATTTTAATGCTTTTTATCAATTAACACATTTTTTGCATAAACGATGGACCCTAAGCTATGATACCATACCATAATGCAACTTATCAAATACTTCACGGTTGGTACGGAAATAACACTGCACTGACGACTGTCTATAACTCCTTTTATATTTTCATAGTATGCGACATTATCTTCGCTAGTCGATAGTTATTCCAAGGGACAGAAAGATGCTGGCTCAACTACTTACATATCCAATCGCCAGCCGTTTAAACCTTCAATCTTCGATTGTCGCTGAGCTTAAATCCCTACGTTTCGACGTTTTACTACTTCTTTTATTTTGTCACTTGCTTAAAGTTTATGGAGCTACTCTTTTAATTCCCGGTACAATGAATTCAGAGTTTGGGTGCATGAATATGATTTTTTCCCATTTTACGACAACTCGCGGAACAAACTGCGGCAATATTCCATAAGCTATTGTCAAACGGCGTAGGGAAATATAAAAGAAATGTGTGTGGGATATGGAATCAATAGAATTATCGGAAATTCACCAATGACATCTCACATCCGTCATTTCACAAAAGAAAGTGTTGCTCCATTGAGATATCGAAGGTAAGCTATGAAGAAGTAGTTTTCGAATGCGCCGATTATAAATTATTGGATTTCCATTTGTTGACCGTTCTAAGCTGCAACTACTTTGGCTTGGTAAGCTTAAATGCAGATTTCAAATTGATTTTGCAAAAACATAAACATCCACGAATACAAATAGAGATAAAGGAAAACTTTAAAAAAATTGTATAACCATTTTAGCATGAGTGGTTAGTTTGATAACACGTTGAATTACATATTTGCTCATAATCGCTACATAAACAAATACAAAAAAATACTCACATCAGGCTCAGGTATCAATGGATGATTAAATCTCTGCGCTACCCCAATCAAATAATCGTAATAAGTGAAATTTACAGGCTTTCCACAGTCTAGCACTTCATCCGTTTCACGGTTTGCCTTTTTCAATGATGTCTTACTAACAGCCACAGAAGACTCTGTAGGGGGTTCCTTCAAATGAACTCCACTTCTCTTCTCACCACTTCAATAAACAAAACGAAATTAAAAGAATTTTTGGTATTTTTCTCATTTAACTAACTTTTCACATGGTGTATCACATGACCTGTCCACAGATTGTTTACTCCATGTAGAGCCATACGCAACAGTAGAAGTGATAATGTTAAATACATCATCGTTCTTGTACTTTTCATTCACAGCCGGACTGAGAAGGATAATGTCCTGTAAAAGCAAAAACTAAATTTGTATTTTTTTTGCTCATGAATTTAGTTTGAATGGAACTGACTTTATCTTCATCAATACGTCCAGTGATTTTTCGCTCATCAGGGTTGAGTTTCCACAGTGTTGAGGTCCTGGAATTTGTTATGGGAATTTGGAGGCAAAGAGCGCACACGGCCAGGTAGGCCATGAACACATTGAGATTCATCTTGTAGCTGCTTGTTTCGCGTCAATTTTCAATAATTAACCAATTAAATTGATTCTACTTTCATTAAACATTGCTTAAAGAGAAAGAGTGGTTTTATAGTGAATTTGTTTTTGCGGAAATTGTTTATTTAATTTTTTTTTCACAAATGGATTTTTCCCCTTGTAGCACCTTGTCAAAATCACTGATACCATTTGGCATACACAAATATTTTTTTGCTATGACAGACCAATTGGACTGTTATACGAAACTATTTTATCCGATCACAATAGATGTGCGAGTTAAGTCACGATGGAGTTGATAACACTATTCATCAAGTAGTAAGTCGACATTATTAACTAATTTCCGCTCGTTTGTATTGTATATAAACGTTTTTGTTTTATTTCAAGTTTTTACATTTCGACTGCAGTTCGTTACAGGTTTTAGAAATTGAATGTGAAAAAGCTGTTATTTTGTTTTTCTGTGACAATGCAGAGGCGATGGTGTTTCTAAAAGAAAGGAACTGAGGTAGTTTATCCAAATACAATATCGGCCATACATTCTCAGCGGCATACCGATCATTACCCAATTACAAACCATTCGCTCTTTTGTAAAGCTGGGTTGAAGATGACGATAGGTCTGTTTTTTTTAACATCGGTATCAGTGCTTCATTTTGCAGGCTAGTCGGAGAAGTAATATTAGACCAAATCAGCTTTTCTAAAACTTTTTCTGCAAATAAAGTTCTGGATCTAGTAGCTTCCATTCTTAAGGAAGCAGCGAGTCTTCTCAATCGTCAATTTCCTCAGTATGAGTGTAATAGAAAAGCACAAACGAAAAATGACTATAAATTGTACCCTTATTTACGGTCACATATGGCTTTAGTAGATAAAGAGATGGGTAAGGATCGATTAAGGCTTTTTGAGTTTTCTCTATAGATATTTATATTTCCTGGATGAAGTGAAAATATCAATATCTAAGTTGAAGTTCAACAAAGCTGTTGAAGCGGACGTATTGACTGCCGAGCTCTTTAAAGCGGCAGGCGATGGCTTGGTTTGGAGCATACACCAACTCATCTGTAAAATATGGTCGGGCGAAAGTATGCCCGATGAATGGAACCTTACTTTTGTATGACCGTTTGAAGCCCTTTCTCAACAACTTAATAGGTCCGTATCAGTGTGGTTTCAGGCCTGGATCAAATCGACCAAATATTCACAATTCGACAGATCTTGGAGAAAACCAATGAGCTTCAGATCGATACACACCACATATTTATCGATTTCAAGGCCGCGTATGATAGCATCTATTAAAACTAGCTATGCAAAGTTATGTCTGGTTTTGGCATCCCAAGGTCGGTCAGTATAGTGCAAAACTCACGCACAAACACAAGAGGCACAATCTTTCAAAAGTCCACGCAATTACTGGCATACGCCAATGATATTGACATACTCGTAATGTCAGTGTAGCGCTTGCACGTGTATTGAGAACGTCACTTTCGATAGATATAACTTTGAGTTAGGAAAGGATTTTCTCTACCTAGGCTCCGCTATAAATTCAGACAACGAGACCAGCGCTGCGATCAAACGAAAAATAAATCTTGCCAATCGCTGTTTCTTTGGGCTAAGAAGGCAATTGAGTAGTAAAGCCCTTTCTCGGACAACAAAAGTCACCCTTTATAAGACCTTAATAATCCCGGTCCTGCTCTATGGCGCAGAGGCGTGTACATTATCAATTATGTATGAGGGTGCTCTTGGTTGCTTTGAGAGGAAAATTCTTCGAGTGATTTTCGGTCCCGTCTGCATTGACGGTGAGTGGCGGAGAAGATAAAATGACGAACTGCATAGTTTTCAAAGCGACATCGACCTAGGCCTAGGCATGGACCTGTCCCCGAGGGACAGCGCAGTAGAGGAACGCTGAGTGGAAGGGGACCCTACCCAACTTAGCGTGCGAAACTGGAGGCAGCTAGCTGGAGACGCTTGTTGATTGAGTCATGGGTCCACCCCGGACTGTAGCGCCACGTAAAGTAGGTAAGTAAGAAAGACTGTGTCGAGCTAGTGCGAGCCGCTGTGAATCGTAGTAAGGCGTTGCTAGAAATTTCACAATAGATGGAAAATCATAAAGTTGTAAAATTCTGTACTCACTTACAGTCAAACTGTAAGTCATTTAAAACGTTTAAAAACTTTAAGCGCGAAATGACCTTTCTTGATTTGGTCCCATCGGTTTCTCGAAGAAATTATTATTTTTTAATACAACTTACAAAACAAAGAGTAAAAAAATCGGTTATGTATAACGATATGTACACTCATAGATTCAGATTTTTCCATTTCAAATAATTCTTCAATATCGTTGGGACAATGAAGGATTTGTTTTTTTTTTCGATCATGACTATGAATTTTGTATATTTGTTAATAAAAATTTGTGTACATATATATATACTATTTAAGTATTTCTCTATCCGGTGCTTTAAGAAATAAAATATACCTTTGCAAAAAAAATTCAAAATTTTTTGACCCGTTACAGTGGTGTTTCCAATTAAAAGCCCTTAAAGCGCGCTTACATAGTCTCACTACCCATTTCGTCTGCACTACTATATTTACATGCTCGTCTCCACAGGTTTCCGTTAGGGTCCGGTTTGCTTGACTTTTCGTGAAACTTCCGAAGCTGATTTCTGGAGCAGCACTCATTTATATTCTTGTTCAGCATTGCACATGCTCTTTCTTTTTTTCGCAAAAAAACAAAAAACAGATGTTCTTCTCTTCTGTTTTGCTTGTAAAGCGCACGACACCTTCTATATGCAGTATGCACTATGGATTTATTGCATGGCTTAACTAAGCTTAATGTGTGAAACCTATCAAATCGTCTATGCCTATTATCTTCAGCCTGATAACCGTAACTAAACAAAGTCACATTAAGATTAAAATCATCATTTATAGTACTAAAACTAAAACATACAAAATAAATTATATTATACAAAATGTAATTAGTGATTGCTAGGAGTGGAATGAGTTGTAAGAACCATGTGATCACCATGTTACGCTATGAACAATGTTTACATGGGTAGAGTATCTAAATCTTATCATGTTTTCTTTATTTAGTTAAATGCCAATAACATTTTTTGTTATAATTATGGAATCAACTATTTGCGGAAGACTGTCAAGGATCTACACTGTCGCCAATTGATTAGAAAGCGCGTGAACGCTTGTTGAAGTTGTGTTTTATTTTTGGAAAGTGTAATGATGTACATGTAAACTAAGAGCTACAGCCTTACCTTTTCCGATACGATTATTTAAAGTTAGAATATTTAATTGCGAAGCCATCCAAACATTTTTGCTTTATACTTACATATACCGTGTACCTGTGCAGCACTTGATAGATCGCACAAAAATAAGTAACAGCAAAAGTTTCACTATGTTGATTAGCGTTATACTCGTAAACTTGTCTGTTTCAAATTCATTTGCTCCGAAATTACATGCTTCCCCTTTGCTATATACATTGAAGATCAGCCTGCTTTGTGCGTTTTTGCTTCCGGTATTCTTTTCTGTATCGCATAACGCAATTATTTGTGACCTTATAGAGCCTATAATCAATTACAGTCTTTATTTAATACATACATTCAAACCTACAAAGAAAATTTTTATTTAACTAGGTCGAGCAAATAATTAAATGCAACAATTCTTATCACTAGATGCTGCAGTAGAAGTCTTAAACTCTTCAACGCTTACAATAGAAAGGCTTACCTGCTTATCAACCTATAAATAAAGATAACATTTTACTTAACATGTAACCAACTGCCCAACTAAAAGCACTCTGATTCAGCAAATTAATATTGCCCCTACTTCAGAGGTTTCTATATATGTATGATACAAACATAGAATAGTATTCAATATCTGATGCGCTTCTGACGACAATAGGACGAATAACCTAAAAAAAAATCAACCAATTGGATGCAATCTTCGTTGTTTACATATCAACTTGGTCGTTTGTACGTTAATAATAATCAGTTTCACAAGTCACATCAATTAGTCGCATGTAGCAATAAAATAGCACTTGCTGCACCGCAATGCAACCCAATAAAAGGCGTTGGCATAGATAAATATTCAATCACTTAAGTACTGGACAGGCTGCTTTAAATGACTTACAAAATCGTCGTATAGAATTTCTTCAATCAACCAACAACTATAACAATGTTTCGTAAAGTTTTCTACTCTCATACTTCATTTGATGCCAAGGAGCAAATCTGGAGAGGGCCTAAGAGTGAATTAATCGTTGGACCGGAAGTATCTGTGGGACGATTCGTGTTGGAAGCACTTCTTAAGTCTCCCGAAAATATATCTCAGGTACGTTTCGAATCAGTGTTGGTGCCAAATCAAATGGTGCAATTAATTATCAAATTGAATTCATTTGGAATTTTGCCAAGAACTTACTAAATAGCGTTTTGCAGATCTGCGACAATAATGGACGACAGTACACTAACCGAGATATTGCGATTATGAGCATTCGTGTGGCCCAGCATCTTCAAGAAATGAACATGCAACAAGAAGACGTTATTGGAATTTGTGCCGGAAATTCTGATTTTATTGCGCCTGTGGTGTTTGGTGCTCTACTTTGTGGAACCATCATAAGTACTTTAGATCCCTCATTTGACAAAGGTAGGTTTGTATCCTGTACAGGACTTAACTCGAACTCATTTTGTGAACCTTTATAGATGGCATTCGGCACATATTCTCGATAACTAAACCAAAATTGATGTTTTGCGATGGTATAGTATTTAATTCTGTGCAGGCATCCCTTGCGGAAATCGGTCTGGACATTCCAATTTATACTATGAAAGATCACCTATTTGGTGGTAAACAAGTTCAAGAATTTATAGCTCCAACTGGTAGAGAAAAGTCTTACACTCCCATTACATTGAAGTTAGGAAGCCAGCAAACAGCTGCTGTTTTATGTTCGTCCGGAACGACAGGCCTTCCAAAAGGAGTCTGCATGTCGCATGAAAGTTTACTGAATTCAAAGGTTTTGTAAGTAAAGAAAAAGTCATTGCATAAACTAATTTCGAGTAATTAATATTTCTATAGGAACTTATCATATGGTGACAAATTACTGTGCTTTAGTACCCTATATTGGGCTTCTGGTTTAATGTCCTTGCTTCATGGAACTATACTTGGGTGCACAAGAATAATCACCGATCAGCTGTTTTCTCCTGAACTATTATTGAAAATCGTGGAGGAGAGAAAAGTTAATATCGTCTTTACGCCTCCATCTCAGATGGCTATGGCAATTCAATCACCGGATTTCAAGAAAAGAGATCTCACATCAATAGAAATGTATCTGTCAGGTGGCAGTGCTGTACCCTTTGCAGTTTGTCAGGCTTTCTCAGAACATGTACCATGCCAGCTGTATGTAGGTTATGGTATGAGCGAGATTTCCGGTGCATGCTGCTATGGAATACCCACTAAACCTGGCGCTAATGGACAGTTAACCTCGAATATCGAAGTCAAGATCATAGACGATGCTGGTAACAAATTGGGAATATCTCAGAGTGGAGAAGTTTGCGTAAGGACACCGTTCAAATGGCTTGGTTATTATAAAAATTCGACGGCCACTAAAGTTATTTATGATGATGATGGATGGATTCATTCTGGTGACATTGGATATTTTGATGAAGACGGATCTCTTTACATTATCGATCGTAAGAAGGATATTTTAAAATATAACAATTTTCATTTTTTCCCAACGGAAATTGAAGAAGTCATCTCAGAAATTCCAAGTGTAGTTGAAGTGTGCGTATGTGGAATACCAGATTTGGTATCGAGCTTTTTGCCGGCTGCAGCAATTGTAAAGGTTGCAGATAGTAAATTGACAGAGGAAGACGTGACCAGCTATGTGGCAGAGAGAATGGCTCACTTCAAACATTTGCATGGAGGTGTTTATTTCTTTGAATCATTACCAAAAACTGCTTCGGGGAAAAATATTCGCTCTAAAGTCGTGAATCTTGTTGAGACACAGTGGCGACAAAGGAAAGAATGTAATGGCAGGACAAATGAACGTTCAGATATTCAGGTGTCAGCATAGACTCATATACATTTGTAAATATTTTTAATTTTTTAGTTTGATTTTAGTAGATTTAATTAGCACAGTTAATAAAATAGATATTTGAATTGAAAATGTTTTAGTTATAGCCTATAAACTTTATTTACTTGTATTTTTATACATGTACGGTACATCTACGAGTACATATAAGTCAGAATAGTGAACAACTTAATTGGATGATATTCTGCTAACGACTTTCGAATTCCAGAGGGTCCATAGAATATCAGATTCCTCTAATTCAGGCGAGAATTCACGCGGTACACAATGGGCAACATGGGCTTGAACGAGATCAACTGAAGGAATTGCAGTTTGTATACTTCAACTTCTGAATACAATGTCCTACTCTTTTGAGAACTCGAGCACAAAACAACCTTGTAGCTTTAAAGGTACAAAGTAACCGAATATTATCGGCAAGATTCGAAGCAGAATGAGCAAGGTCAAGAGTTATCCAGTAACAGTAATTAAATGGGACAACTTTAACAACCAGTTTATTGCCACCAAGCAGTGATTCATTGATAAATTAAACGATGTAACGGCGAACGGTTTGTGAATAACTGTAGTGCAAACCGCTTAGTCATTGAAGGTACGTACATATGATTAAACGCAGATTTATATATTTTTGCTGCACGTTCGAAACTGGTGTATATCCGACATCAAAATTTCATATTACCCTAGCTCCCATATGTATTTATGATGTGACTTTCAGGAGCATAAAGCAACCAGGTACAATAGGAACAGGCTTCCAATACTTCTTCAGTTATATGAGGCTTTGAGAGTAGAAATTTGATATAGTTATGAAATGGAGTGTAGTATATCACATATGGGCAAACGAACGAGAGCACATAGTCCGCGAATTCTATGAGCTTATCTGCAAGAGAAAGAAATAAATCACAAAAAGAACATGGTCGATTATGCTGCAAGCTGTTTGAAAAAGGAAAAGTGTTTGGAAAACTAAAAGTAAGGTAAGAAGAACATACTTATTATTTGAAGCCAGGACAAAAGTCTGATAGTCTACACTTACAATTCGGAAGGAATGTTTCTATAGACTGCTCTCTAAGGGAAATTAGAACCAGTTTTTCGATAACTGTTATATTTATGGGCTGAGTATAGCGCACTGTATGGATATTTTTGGTTATTACAACAAGCAACTAGTAACGATTTTAATCCTTGTCTTATGAATGTAAGCACGACGGGCATATAATTTTCCCGATGTGTTTATTTTTTTTTTTATATCAGTTCAGGATTTTAAGATCACAGTTACTTCAAATTAAAAACAGAAACATATTTTCTTAAACTTAATTTAATGACCTACAAAATAAATGGATTGTTAGAGTGGTAGAGGCGTTGTTTACCACAAGAATATAAATGCATTTCAATATCTGAATAAATTGTAAATAATGTATATGTATGTGTATATATAACAAAATCATAATAGATTTAAAGAGATTCCACGGCGTAACACACTGCTACCAGCTGAGTTCTTCAGGAATTCCTCCAGGGTATTCGCCGGTTAAACATGCTGTGCAATACCCAGCCTGTTTTGGATTTGAACTTTTCTTGTTCATCTGCACGGCTTTTTTTAATCCTTCAACGCTCAAGTACGCCAAACTATCCGCACCTAAAAATAATTAAAACCATTCAAGGAACACTTTCAAAACGTATGTTATTTGCTTTTTTTTTGCTTACCGACATGCCTGGCTAATTGTTGAGCGTCAAGTTTGTTCGCAATAAGCTCTTCTCTTGTTGGAATATTGATGCCCATATAGCATGGATATTGTAGCGGAGGGCTTGCGATTCTTATGTGGACCTCTGCGGCACCAGCATCCCGTAAAAGTTTAATAATAGGTCCAATGGTATTGCCTCTTACTATAGAATCATCGATAAGTACTAGTCGTTTGCCTTCAACATTTTCCGACAAAGCACCAAATTTTTTTGCTACACCCAATTGTCGAAGTCGTGTGGATGGTTGAATAAATGTCCGTCCGACATATCTGTTTTTACATAGAACCTCGGCAAAATGAAGTCCAGACTATGAAAGAATTGATAAAATATTAAATTTGAAAATAATTTTTAAAATCTTTGATATTTAGACGAACCTCTCTGGCATAACCATGCGCAGCAGCTGTTCCTGATTCTGGTACAGAGCTAACAATATCAGCTTTTATCGGAGCCTCTTTTGCTAATTGACGACCACATTGAAGCCGTACTGAATAGACCATCTGTCCTTCAAATATGGAATCACTTCTCGCAAAGTACACATATTCAAAAATGCAAAACGCATGCAACTTTGAGTCGGGGCGTTTAACAATATCAATAGTGCGAATACCATTCTTAGTCATTTCCACTATTTCACCTGCTTCAACTTCTCGAACGTATCTTGCACCAATCGAAAGAAAACCACAACTTTCACTTGATACAATCCAGCCTTCTGCATGTGCTTCTTCGGCTTTCACTATAAACGGGCGGTTTAAATGAATTCTTTAAAATTAGTTCTAAGTTAGCTCACCTCCACCGAGATTAACGGGAACAATTTTTCCTATACAAAGCGGACGATTTCCATAGGAATCTCGTACAGCGTAAATCTTATCTTTAAGCATAACAACTAGCGAATATGACAGGGGTGCCAAAGTCATAAAGTGTCGGATTCGTGCTGGCCAATCAGGACCATCTCTCTGAAAGTACAGTAAGTTGCTTTCTCCAAAAAAATACCAGAGTGCCGTCTTACCTCAGAAACATCCGGACTACAGCACAGAGATTGAGCGATGAGTTCACTATCGCTGTGTGTTGAAAGGCCAACACCTCTTCCTAGTACCTACAAATTAAGAAAGGGATCAATTTTAACTATTTTGAATGCAAATCAAAAACTTACTTCTCGGCGCAATTGCTCACAATTGACCAATTCTCCGTTGTGCGCTATAGCCAAAGCACCATGCGCTGTGTGGACAACAAAAGGCTGACAATTTACTACTTCAGATGCCGCTGATGTAGAGTATCTTGTGTGTCCGATACCAAGGTTTCCTTTAAGTTTTTTGACAGAATCGTCATTGAACAGGTTATTGATCATGCCCATTCCCTTGTGTACGTTAAAATTCTTTGAGCATTTTCCCATACTAGTAACAATACCAGCGGATTCTTGACCGCGATGCTGAAGTGCTACCAAGCCGAGGCATATCACCTGCGCGATGTCTATCTGCAAGGTTAAACAACAATTTTTTTTCCCGTAAATAAAAGCTAAGACCATACGCCTTTTAAACAACTTTATATAGAAGCAGCTAAGACCATAAGCCTTTTCAAACTGGCAAGACAAGACATTGACCTATGATACTCTGTGTGTAATATGCTAGAAACACTGCATGACAGTATATCGGGCTGGCTAATTGTTGCAAGATGAATCAGTTAAGTTATAATAAAATCATTGGAGGACACTTTGAAAAGTAATAGTCAGATTCCAATTACGTGTTTTGCTTACAATAGATACTTTTTTATTGCAATTATCAACGTTTTCGGGGAAAATATTTCAACCATCTGAGTTCATTGTGGTCATAGATAAGTCGTCTGAAAGAAACTGAGTCATTACCTTAATGATAAGATGTTCGCCCTTAACAAATTTAAATAGGATGATCTACAGTGGTTATCAACATCTTCGAGTAGTATACTATGTAGATTGGTTAACGGGAATTGACCTTGAAGGAGAGCACTTTTACACATTCTTACATAAGCAATCAATCCAAAAAAAATGAGCATGACAACAGAAATTATTTGAGCTGGATGTGAACGTTGACATTGATTTTAATGTCACAGAGTGGACATGCGAAATGTTCTTCAACTGATTGTTTCAATGGCCATGGCTTGACACTGACAGATTATATTACGCTTTTGGTTTAGAAGAATTGATGAGAAGTATGACTTTGTAAAATAAGATTGAACGAACCAATGTTTGATGATTGGAATGGAATCTCAGTATATATGGTTTGGCTTTATCTATTTGTCATTAGATTTTGATCATTCTTTAAATAATTCATTGTGGAACATTATGTTAAATCGACTCATGAAGAGCTATCGTCATTCCAAAACTCTCATTCGAAACTTAACCATAACTTTACATTACTTTAACTTATGGTAGGTAAAAAGCTAGCTTATTAGGACTTAAATTATCCAGATGTATGCAGTAAAAAAAAAGCAAAAGGATAGACTAGATTAATAACGATTATATTTTGGAATGCAAAATTGTTAAACTGTGTTTCGTTTACATGTAGAAGGGATTGTGATTAACGTGGTACATTGGTTACTACCGTGGGTTTGATTATTAGGCCACACATGCACATATTTATGTAATTTTATAAATTCACCAAACAACGAGATGGACAAAGGAAAGCGACTGGTCTAATTCTAATGACCTTTGATCTTTTCCAACCCCCTAATGCCGCTGAAATTGGTTGGTACAAGGCTAGAGTTAATGAATATTTCCCCAACCCCATGCGGCGTTGAAACTGGCAACTTCTTAAGCATAAAACAAAAAATGCAATGGGAACACAAGCTGCGAAACCTGTAACTTCCCCCCTCATGTCGACACCAATAGTACTAGCACACTGTGCGCCAATTGCCTTAGACCTCATTCCTCCGCATCCCAAATATGTCCAAAACACATACAGAGTAAACAAACGCTAAAAATTAAAACGAAAAACAAATGTATTATAGTTTGGCCGAAGCTAAACGAATGTATAAAGAGCAAAATCCTATTCTTCCCACCAGCACTGCACAACTTCTCTCAGATAAAATTACAAACCCTCCAAAAAAATGAAAACACTACCGAAAACCACTCCGAAACTATCAACCTGCCAAAACCTCACCAAACCAAACCAGCTACAAACCAAAAGAAATAGTTCTTCCTCCTTGCAGCCAAAAGTTGCTTGTTCTATATCTATATCCACAGACACACCATATCCAACTTTAAATTCAACCCTAAATCCAACTACAAAACCACTTAAACCCGATAACAAACCTTTTAGGGACATCAATAAAGATGACACACCCCATCTAATTAGACCCACACACAAAACAAACTCAACACTTAACCCACAGCAACACTCTCCAACTTACCCAAATCTGCTGTAACCCAAACACTCATAAAAAACAACGAATATTTCGTAGACCCATCCGAACACGATGGTGAAAACATCTAAAGACAGTACTTTTTTCTTGACTCTACAGTTCAGGGATTGAATCACCTGGGCTCCACTAGGAGCTTGGATGGTTCAACATCTGGATTGTGAAGTCAGAGTATTTACCCCCCAAAACTTGAATTACCCAGATTGTTCACAATGTACTCCAGCCACGCCCCCCCAAACAATTTTCCCCCTATTTCCACAATCAAAGCTTGAACACGACATCTAAACAAGGCATCGGCCTTCTGGTTCAGAAATCCATCCCCCATCGTTTTTTTAACATTACCTCTAATATATCGGCGATAGCTGTCGAATTAGAGCTAAAGACAAAACTAACATTCATTTTATTGTACATCCCACCAGAACAAAAATTTATTAACAAAGACCTTGAAGATGTTGTCAGAAACCTTCAAACTCCGATTCTTTTGACATGTAACTTCAACTTTGGAAGCCCGCAATTGGGCTTCTCCTCCAGCGATTCTCGCGGCAAAATAATCGAACAATCCCTTAACACCTCAAGCTTGGTAGTTTTGAACGACGGTCCCCCAACCGATTTTTCAACTCATAAGAGCTTCACCCATGAAGACTTGACCTTTGTATCCGCCTAAATATACCCTAAGACTTCAAGGACAAACCCTTCCGACTTACACGGAAGTGACCACTACCCCATTTCAATAACAATAGCTCTTGGTAGGTCACATAATCACGTTAAAACCACACCAAAATATCAAACTGATAGAGCAGATTGGTCTATGTTTAAAACCGAAATCGCCAATTTTCTTATACACACGGGACCATGTTAAAACATAAACAAAGAAGCAGCCACGATTCAAAAATCTATTCAGCATGCAGTAAACTTGGCAATCCCTCAAACAAAAAATAACTCAAATAAATCAAGTGTTCCTTGGTGTAATAAACAAATTGACGAGCTGCGACAGAACATACAAAATGCTTGGAGAATTTTCAAAAGGTACCCAAATACGAGTAACTACAATCTCATCAGCAAATTCCTTATACGCATAATGATTTCGCTGTGTTTTCTATGTGCAAAGATGTATCAAAAAACAGCTGCAGATTTTTCAAGCATCCTAGCAGATTTTTCCGTCTGGTGTAATCACTCTGGTGCAAAACTATCGCTGTAAAAAAGCAAACTAGTTGTTTAAAACACATACCGCTTAGCTAAAATTTAGAACCCATAAGTAATGTAAATTCTTTAATACTAAACAAATGCCTTAGTTTTGACTCTAATTTTAACTTTAAGAACCATTGTTTAAATCTTAAGAATAGCCTAGCTACCAGGTGCAATATCATTAAGTACTTAGACTGTAAGAATAGTTTCTGCCACATTAATTCTCTCATCAACATCATCAGGGCCCTATACCACAATACTACAAGTACTACAAGTACAAGTGCAATTATACAAGTCTTGAACAATTGCATAACTCAAAAAAATAAGTCAATAAGTCAAGGCACTTCTACAAGTGTTATGGGCAAATACACCAAGTGGGAAGTTTAGTGAATTCCCACTTTCTGTAACTGGAAGCTACAACTGTGGAAAAAAATTAAACTTCACTGGTTAAATAGTTGATCAAATCTTGCAGGCGATTTAAGACGGCGATTTGAGCCTTCAGAAGTACGCTCATAAAAAAAACCAAACTGAAGCCGGACTTCTATCCATTGAACAGCCACCAATCATCGTCGACATCAAAAAAACTCTGAGTCGTAGGAAAATACCCAAGTGTCTATCAACGATTTATAACGCTGTAATGCACGCTAAAAACATCGGCATTCCATTATCAACGAGAAAATGCAAAAATCCACTTCACCCACCATGGACACTTAATATCAACAAATGTTCCTGGAAATCAGGGACAGCGAACAACAAGCTAATTGGAACTTCCTTTTTACTGATGGATCAAAAACTAATGTCGGTGAAGCCTTCGTTTGTTTGGAGAATTCTCCTGAGTTCTATCAGCTGAAGCCCTGAGAATACTCAGGGCCTTTGAATTAGCTGACAACAAAAAAATAATAATATGTGCTGACAGTCTATCATCAATTGAAACCATTAAAAACATTAATAACAGAACACCAATAGCTGAAACCATCCCGGACCGACTTATCGGGAGCAACAGAAAAATCAAGCTTATGTGGATACCGGGACACGTAGGTATCAAAGGCAAGGAAGCAGCTGATAGAACTGCAAAAACGGCGACAGCAGAACCTCTAGTTTCCTTCTACATCCAATCGAATAAGGACATAAGAAGGCAAATTATAAGGCACTGGGAGGACAAAGGGATAGAAGACTGGAGACTGTACACCCACCGCTATGCATAAATAAATAAATGTGGACGCCAAAAAGGCCATCTACCCAATCATCTTTCGAAGAAGACTCCACTTAGGGCACTCAAATTTTACGCACGGTTATCTAATGACAAAAACCGAATTGTCGCAGTGTCATCTATGTTGCAGCAACGAAACAATGTCCATGAAACATCTCATCTATGAATGCAATCAAGTCAAGAAAGAATGCAATTACTAACCGAACTGAATATTGTAAATGATTCTTAAGTTTTCCCATTTCTTCTAGCTGAAAGCCCTGGTATCTAGTGCTAACCTTTTACATTAATATTGTAATTTATTCCTTTTTAATAAAGTTATAATAATAATAATTATGATTATTAATTAATTAATTAATTTAATCAGTGGATTAAGAGAGTTTTCCTGTTTTATTCTTTAAAGGCAAAGGCGATACGGAAAATGTCAACAGCTAGCGACTGGTTGCTAACGTGGTATACACAATGATTTAGAGTATTTGAGAAGGCGGAAAAATACCAGAAATGTATGTATGTGAGTAAAGTGAAAAAATGGGAGAACTTGAATTTAGGAGTATAACACATAACATAATATTTTTTGTTAAATCAACACAGGCACTAAGTTAGTTATATAACCCTACTGAGCTCTTAAATTTCATCTATTAAGGCGTTAAAGATAACATGAAAAGTGCAGTTTCGGTTGCATGTAATCGTACACATATAATATAGGTCGGAAGAAATGCAATGAAAAATAGTATATATTTCTTCTTATGTCAATGTACAACTTTAGGTGAACATAATATAACTAGCAGTTCACAAAAATAAGTTGGTGTAACGGCAAAGGATTTTTGTCAATTCAAAATAAATTGAATTGTATTTAACATTTTTTAAGGTGACGCAAAATCCACGAAACATGATCATCATTTGAAGAGATTTGTAATATAAGATTGCCCATACCCTATCATTGTTGCATTTCAACTTAAATATAAAAACTAGAAGGCTTACACACTAGGAACATTCAAAAGTCCTACATACACTTTATGTAAAAGTAAACTAGATTTATAACGTGTAAGATGTGGGTATTAGTCAAGTTCTTTATTAAACGTAGCAAAACCACATCCATAGACATAATCACTGTTAATTTTGATTTAAAGATTTAAACCTTTAGTTTATGCACGCAGCCTACACTACATTTCAATTTGCAAAAAGTAAATTAACTTACCTGTGTAGGCCAATCTCCGCATGCTATTGCTCCAAATACTCCACATTCGTGTCTTAATCCCGTAACTTCTTTAGGATGTGCCACTGGTTTACTTGTCCTTAATATTCTTAGGTTTGGTTGTTGAATGTTTTCAGTATCTGAAATTCATAAAATTCATTTTTAATTTTTTCAAACTGATCACCACGTTGGTCGAATGACCTTCCTTTTACACAAGTAATTACCTTTTCTGAGGCAGTCACTAGATGATCCACAATCATCACATCTTGCACTGTCTGTTTCCATATTTGTTTTATTGCAGTTAACTGATATTCCAATGTAGTGAAAACAGAAAAAAATAACAAAGATCCGTGTTTAGTGTATTTGTCGTCGACCAAACTGAACCGATTGATCTGAAATTCAAATTTAAATTAATTTTAGCTTAAAGTTCTCAATCTCAGTCTAATCAGTTGGAGTGAGATAACAGATATTATGATGTGGAAATGGAACTGGTTGGTTCTTACAAAAAGCGCACGCCATAGGGGGTAGTGCTCTATAAAATTCGAAAAGTGTTAAAACAGCAAAAACGTTATCTTCGTTGAATTGATAAAAGTGCACCCTATACAAGTACGAGTAGGTTTTTGAGGTGATTGATTTGTTTTCATAAGTTTTCTAGGAATCAATATAAATTTATTTTGATCAATGATACACATGATTTTGGCTGACGGATTCGATTTTAATCAAACATCTAAGTATAGATGCGTTCCTAGTTAAATATAAAAAAAAGTATGCCTGGCAGATAATCGGCTTGGATAATTTCAGTAGCGATAAATCATGATTATTGCAGCATTCGTATTTTATTACTTAACTTATGTATCTACTGTTTTTCTTTGTTTCAGAAGACAGCGTCAGTTTAAGTTTGGTTTTGACGCCCCACAACGAAGGTGTGACTGTTTATGCAGCAGACGGAAATATCGATGAAGTCTCTTGTAGTTTAGAATACAAAGAAGACTAAGTTATTCAGAAAAGCACTCGAAACAGAATCTAGTCATTATTGCGTATGGTTGGGACGAACAGGCCATTGGTAAAGTCGTGTTTTCTAAAAAGCATGTTAACATTTGGCCTAGCATAAATTTATAGTACCAAGGCCGATGTAACTAAGTTAACATTAGTTAACTACAATATAAATTGTGTGATAGGTAAAGATTTTGCTTCAGTGTCATCGCATTGGGTAGAGTTTAGATTCCCCATTCAAAAAACAATTGTTGCAAGTCTTGTTGATAGCATACTAAGTTTTGTTTTTCTTTCACATTCCGTCTTTGGTATAAGCGATGTCTTAGAAACAAAACTCAGCAAATTATAAGTTAGATTGTCGTTATTCACATTCCATTTGAAACATCATATAAGTTTCGTTACGAAAACAACTTTCTTCATATTTGATCACATTGGATTCTGGTAAGAATTCTCTCAGGCAGGTCTTCGTTTGCTTTTAGAGTTTTCACGTTTAGGTTCCCTTTTCATTCATATTTCCTCACACAGGAAATAGTGTAAATAGTGTGGTGTTCGTTTAACATACATAAGTATTTAAAGACCGACCAAAAGGTGTTATGAAACTTGTACGTGACATCCTAGCAGGATAACAACTTATGCTTAACTTATGGCTTAAGGAGAAGATCATACGAATATTTAGTATTATAAACTGAATGAAGATTATGTAAATGTTAAGTCTAGCCACACACGCATGTATTACCCTATTGTGAAGTGCTCTTAAAAAATGCATCTTATCAAGAAACATGGGATGATCGACCGTTTACCAATAAATCAATGCGCGTATGCTGGGGTAAATCGAGATGCATCGAGATGTATCGATGACGACAGCAATTGTAAACAGGTCGATTTCTTATCTGTTGTTTTGGATGTAAGTCACTCGTTGTTTCCAACATACAAAATAAACAAACAACAATTGTCCGCTGTAATGGAAAATTTACAAATTACAGGTTCGTTAGTATAGGTCATTTCGGTGAATATGCAGCTCTTTGTAAAAGCCTTCATTGCAACTGTACGAGTATTTAGTAAAATTCGTAAATAGTGATGAAATTTTCTGAAATTTCTTGTCAGACATTTCTTGTCGGCTACCATATTTATGTATTACAAATAATACGGTGTTACGTATTAAAAACTCTTTGTTGCTATGTTCGTGCATCTAAGTTCATAAATGTGTTATCATTTCCATGTTACCCAAGAAGGGCTGATTCAATAAACAAACAAATAAGCAGACTCAACTCGGTGGTATCAAAGGACAGTTATCAACTTAAATAACTTGAACTTCAAGAGCTAAAACAAAAATGTATTCATTGTCTGTGATATAAGGGTTGTAAAGAAAGCCAAATTCTTGAGTCCTTTAAGTTAATATGTAGAATTTGCTTCCTTGATGTTCCTAAGATTAACACATATATGTACGAGTATGCCTACAGAGGTTTAATATTTACGAAACATGTAAAGAATACTTCTTGTTGAGCAAGTTTTATGGTGTAGCTTGTAAGAGGTGCATAGTTGCAAGATAACTAAAAGAGCCAGGAGTCACAACCGAGACGTAGCTGGTGTCCGTTTATTGGAAATATTGTGAAGGCAGACTGGAAGATTTTACCGAATACGGTATTTTATACTTCGAAATTATGAAATGAAACTGGTTTACAATTTTACAAAGATCTGGCTCTCTATTTCAAGACAATAAGATTTTGTAAATAATATCTATGCTAGTGAGCAGGAGTCTGCTCTCTTATCGGGTTGCTGTATATTGAAATTTTTGCTTAAAAGCATGAATATTTTTGAAATATATTTTCAATTAATCTTCTTTATGTTATTAGCTTTGCTAGAAAATTCAAGTAGTTTTAATAAGCTATTATCTGCCTTGTAGATCTAAGATATTTGTGTGGTAGATATAGTGATTTAGAATTTGCCACTTGAAAATTCATAAAAACGTACATCGTTTCCAGTCCTCATGCCATTGGTAGGATCCTACGAATTAGAAAAAACAAAACCAATCCTCTGACAATCAGCCTACAACTCCAAGCTTCTTTTAAAAATGAAACCTTGCAGGCATAGTGTTTATACACGGCTGTTCAATAAGTAAAAGTGCGGCATGAGTAAAACAATTTTTAGTTTCTTTGTTTATGACAAAGCACCAGAAACTCGGAGACAGCAACGGGTAGACCATTTGTAGGTTTCTTCAGCAGACTTTGAAAGATGTTTTGAATCTCTTCCCTTACATGATCCATCAATGTAAAAAAACTAAATACGTAAGACTATTGTTTAACCTTGTTGAGAATGATACAATCTTTTTGGCCAATTTAATACTGGCTGACGATACGCTCTCGTAAAAAAGCAATACTGCAGATCTTCAAAACAGATCCTATCACAAAATGCATATGACTGTTCGAATTATGCTTCGACAATTTTTATATCCCCAATTGCTATCATACCCCAAGATGTGGCTGCAGAAACATGGTGCATTACATCACATTCAACAATTTCCAAGTAGTTGAGTTGATGACAACGATCCTAGATGTTTTTTTTTTGCGTAGCTACGAATATGACAAGTAAACCCTGAACCAACTTAAACAAAACCGTTGCGAAGAAATGGAATCTGTACCGAAAACATTGGTAAATGCCATAAAAAGGACAGATTTTTGTGTCAGTTATTTAATCCTATAAACAATAAATATATACCTAATTGCTTCCCAGTTTAAAGCAAGCAAAAATGTGCTAAAAAACCTTTGTTTTTTTTGTTGGCAAAGGGGTAAGAGATCGAGGATGTTGTTCTTTTTTGTTAATTAAATGTCCGGTTTCAAAGTGTTCTTAGTTTTAATCCCATCCGATCCCATAAAATGATTTGCTCAACTCAACGTTAAATTATCTATTAAGAAAATTGGAACGACTTTTCCTACTGAAAATAAGAAGTAAATAAATGAATAGATACTTCAACAAAATAATAACAACTCTTTCATCTACAGAATGCCAGACCCGAGACAGTGAATAAATAATGAATTAAAAAATAAGTACGCATATAATCGATGCACGTACATACAAAGATATTGTAAAAATATTCGTAACTTTGGCTGGTAACAAAAATCATACGAGGCTAAACTGGTTTAATCGGATGTCTACTGAATGCCGTGGGTCAATTTTTTTCTTCATTTGTTTGTTAGCCTCAAACCTACATGCAGATAGCAATTACAATAAAAATGCGAACCACAATTTGCAACCTACGATCCAAACAAACGCACGCGCTCCAAAGACACTTAACCCATTCTAACCTTGATAACGCACTTGGAAACTATTTTATTACAAAACACTGATATACACCTCCATAGTAACTACATGAAGTGTTACATTTTTAAAAAAAAAAAAGAAAACAAAATCTTCCAAAACATATTTCTTTCAAAACCACGTGCGTTTTATACACTGTAAATTATTAGATCACTTTACGACTTAAACAAAAATCCATTTACATAATATGAGTCAATGCTAAATGAAACCTAGTGCTGTATAAATAAAAATTCAATGAAAGAATTCCACAAATTCGTTTATAATACTTTAATTTATTTTAAAATAGAATTAAGTACTTACATCCAGCTGGAAGCCTTACACAGTGCAGCACTTAGAAGGTATACAAACCAAAACAAAAAACAAAAAATAACAATGCGTACTTCGAGACCGGTTCCACAGAAGTAATAATTTTATAGAAATTGACACTTTTTAAAGAAGCGTCGTTCACCACAATATGAATGCACGAGTTATATGTTTTTAGATAAAGATAAAGCAGGCCACTATCAAATACTATTGTAGTTTGCAGCGCGCTAAATAATTAAACGCCCGCACCAGCATAAAGGCCAGCGACAACCTCTGCGTTACAAAACTGTTTAATACGTGTAAAGTCATCAAGTGACGAAGAGACTTTACGAGACGACAAGACTTTTATGAATTAACGCCTCCAATGGGAGAGAGGGAACACTTTACTAAGGGCATCTCTGTTTAGAAGTGCGTTGATGTTGTTTGTAACATTTAAATCGATCACGAATATACCTAACCCTCATTTATCCAGCATATCGTTATTGCTAGTTGTCCTCCAATAAGAACCAACACTATCATGTAGAAGCTTAATGTCTTGGCTGAGCTTAACAACTAAACTAAAAACGCGATGCTTATGCAAGAATATCGAAGCGAAAGATTAATTTATTTTGTACCTATTATAATTACTTTAAAAACCTATTTACAAATTCAGAATAATTACAATCATTTGGTATTTTTCCATTAGTCAGACAATAGCCCGAAACAAGGTAATCGTTAATAATTCAATTTCATTGTGCAATCGGATCGGTTTAAGTCACATAAAAATTAAGCCAATGACCCCCTAGAGCTTCCGACGTTACCAAAAACGTAGAAATATGATGAATTCTGATTTTAAAATCTATTGATCTTCTTGAGAATTTTCTTAATTGTTGAGACCTGTATTTTGAAAATCTGTAGAATATTATAGAAGGGTCACTTCACAAAGTACCTTATATAAAGGGTTTCAATAGGGGCATAATAAACTTTAGGGTCGCTTTTTTTTTTATAATTTACGCGCGCCTTTATGATATTCTTTTACTGTTGCCAGGGCGCGGGCGGAAAGATAGGAGGAGAAAGGAAAGTTGTTGTGATGTAGTGGTTTGAAACTCAGGGTGTTTGGTTTCGATATTGACTTTGCAGGGGTGGGAGTCCGAATAGGATGGAGAGTTTTTCTTCTTTCGGAATGGTTCAAGTTGTGAATTTTAACGGTTGTTTTGTGCTTGAAACTCTACAACAGCCAAATCTACATGTCAGTGTTATGCCTTCACACGCAGATTTTTCTGACTAAGTTCCAAGTACACAATGAAAAACTTGTCATGAGTAGGATTCGAACCTTGACCGTCCGAGTGAGAAGCGTTGGCTAGTACCACTACACCACGGCCCCCCATAATTCCGCTTATTTCAATTTCCGGTCGTAATTATCGTCCCATATATTCAATATTGAATGTTCCTCTACCTATCTCACAGGTCAATGGTGCAGTAAAAACCGTTATAGTATTACTTCTACAATCTAGTGATTACTGATTTACTTAAGGTAGCGCTACAGTCCGGGGTAGACCTGGGCGTCAGTCAACAAGCATCTCCAGCTATCTCGATCTTTTGCTAGCTGCCTCAAGTTTCGCACGCTAAGTTGGCTGAGGCCCCCTTCTACTTGCGTGCGCCGCCTGAGTCTCGGTCTATCTCTACCGCGCTTTTCCTTTGGAGAGTATTCGGAGCGGGTAGTTGGTGTTCATTCGCTCGACATGACCCAGCTATGTATCTCAGTCCTTAGATCTTTACTCTTCTGGCTAGGTCGATGTCTTGTGCAAGAGTAGATAATTCTTGGGGCAGCTTTCACCATGGAACCAATTAATTTCAACTATTTCATCCAGCTTTTGTCTTATACTGATAACATGTGCCGTTATTAGAGGCAAAAATAGTAAGGCTGGAACATATGTACCTACACACAAGACACAATTCTTACTAGAGACAAAATATCTTCACTACCGAGACCTATAATTTATAGGTGATTGAGCTCATCCTTTTCGGAGTCAGTATTGATTACTTAGAAGATCACTGCAGATCTTCCTACTTTGATTTAGCGAAATGACTATGTTGAGAATACCTTGCTCAAAAGAGCTAAATGGTGCTATTATCACAATTCGTAGTTCCCACTGATTCTACTCGATTTTCGTGCGATGAATGTCTTTGAAGCTCAGTCTCCCGGTCCGAGACTTTAAGAAAGCCGAATAAGCTGAGTGCTGCCAAGGCTTGGTAAAAACTGAAATCTACTTGCCTGAGGCTAAGAGGGTTCGCAGAGATATTTAACGAATCCGAAATTCGAAAAGGAGCAGTATCTGAAACCTACATAATTTTAATACCAAAAAAAGTGCTTTAACACTAAAAGGTCAACAACCGAACATAGAACCTGTACATTCGGTAAAATGTACTTTTATGCAGGTGGGTTAAATCGTCGTTTGGACCTTCAAAACAACTTTATCGAGTTGCAGTCCCGCATTGCTTGGAAATATTAGTTCACTTATACATACTTTACTGTTTTTAAGAAAATGCTGCTGGCGATCAAAATAGTTTCTGTGATTATTTGGAGGTGAATTGTAAACATCTAAGACGTTGCAATTATTAAAAAAAAAAAAACTTGACAGCTTAGCAAAGTTTTGACACAAATCTGCTTTGACATTTTGGATCAAAACAAGATCACAAAAGAGTTCACTAAAAATACAATAATACAATAGGTATAGACTTATTAACTAAATACGCACCAACGAATATTTGTTATCAACGATCCAGTAATGAATTAGATTTTTCTGCACCAGGTGGTGGTTGTCGAAAGCAACCACAATAAATCCAAGAAGTGAAGAACGTCTTCTTAATCACGCAAGCACAAATATTTAAATAAAAAAAAGTTTCTGGTGCACGATGCTAAACTCGTGTTTTGTCGACAACTTTCCATGTGCGTCAAACGGGAATCAAACGCGCCAAAAAAAGAAAGAGTATACCCCATTCCTGTCTGACAAGTTGGATACTTTATGTTTCTTTGTAGTTAGTTGTACAATATCGCTGGTCTGGCATGGGCTAGAAACATTTGTTTTGGTTTTTTCCACATAATCATTTCGATTATTTCTGTCTTTCCAAACTGGCCCTGGTGATCTTCCATTGGCAGCCAAAACATGTGCAGATACAACAATGCAATTGCAGTTAAATTTCCTTATCATTACCATTATTGACGGTGCGCTGTGTCAAGTATATAAAAATCTTCCACCTCATATCAGCGGAGGAAAATACAAACGCAACTCCGTTTGAGAAACAAGCAAAAGAAAGGGACAGATCTAGATAACAATTCGAAGTCAAACCGTGCGGCAGCGATCAACCGCGCACACATAAAAAATGGTCTGGGGGCGTTACACAATTGCATATGTGTTGTCTGGCACACAATTCTCGGCTGCAAATACTTCGGAATCTATGAAATTGATCAGAGATGTGCTTGACTTCAGTATGTTTTAATCCGTGATCCGACGTTAGTATTGTAATTTTTAGCCGGCAATTTAATTTCAATCCTTTTTAAAACCGAAAACGCAAAATATACTCTCTCTCTAGAAATGGCGATAGTAAGTAAGTATAATACTATTCCTAAATACAGTTAATGATCATGCAAAGGTAGCTTTTCATACAACATGTGTCAAATTTTAGTTGAAGGTTACACTTTGGGCAAATTAATTCAAGAGGGGAAAACAAAACAAGTTTATGATCTTCCCGATCACCCTGGTTTGTGTTTGTTGTTGAGCAAAGATCGGATTACTGCTCAGGATGGTGCGAGGTCTCATGACATGGTTGGCAAAGCTGAGATTTCCAATAAGACAAATGGATTGGTTTTTCAGATACTTAACGCAGTTGGTATGTTATGGATGCATACATAACATCATGCATGCATAGTTTGTTTGAAGCACATGTTGCTGATTGATTTCCTTTGTTTTCTTTGCGATTTAGGATTGAGAACCGCATATGTAAGGCCATGCTCGGCTACTGCTTTCATTGCTAAGAAATGTTCTATGATACCTATTGAATGGGTGACAAGACGCCTAGCTACAGGATCGTTTTTGAAGAGAAATCCCGGAGTACCAGAGGGTTATAGGTATGTTGTTTTCCTTTTCAGTATCAGTATATTTCTATAAGAAACTTGTTATCTATCAAGGTCATTAAATCTCGTATTTAAACGGGTCAGTGGTGCATGATTCGTAAATGATAAGAAATGTTTGCGACTCAATTTTGTCTAATTGAGTGGGTGTGGTTGACAAATGTCTATGTACGTATGTAGGTGCTAGGTGAGGCTTCCAATCCATGCTTATGTTTTGGCAAATTTTCAAAAATATAAAATTATTTTGGCTTTACTAGTTAAAAGCTTTCGTTATCTTCATTTCTTCTGGGGGGGGAAGTATGGTCGGATTGTGTATTATTGTGCAGGCTTGTAAAGCGTTTTTGTTTAAATTGAAGCAAACCAACGATTTAAAACATTTGATGTTTGTGTTCAATTGTGGTCATGATACCATCACACTACGTTTTATAAAAGTCGTCCTGTTAGCCCAATGTTCACTCCTTTTAACCGTCAATCGGCTTGTGTAGTCATAACATGGGTTTCCATGTTAGTGACCACTAATAGTTGATGGTCTACCTACATTAAATAAAGCGTTCATGTGGCCCAAGAGATGTCATATCATATGAACGCGGGGCCAATTTTCGAATTCACTTAGAGAAATATTGTACATTTTCCAAATTATGATTAATGGTTCGAGTTACTATATGGCACAGACCTCATCAATGTCATCCTCAGCAAATTTATTGTTGAAAAATGAACTGCCGGTGGCACCCATGTATTTTCTTCGGTGAGCACAGGTCGATTTTGTTTTAGATCAGTTTGGAGTACCATATTGGTAAATGTTACCTTATCTATAATTTGGAGAATAGCTCCTTTAGATGGACAATTATGGGCACTAACAAATTTACAAAATGGTCTGTATGTTGAGCGAAAAGAACGCAAATTTTAAACAAAAAAAACTTCGTGACGCAAAAAAAAGAAAATAACACGTTTCTATAAAACGAGTCCGAACCTTTCAAACCAAATATTAGATGAATGATGTTTCGTTTGTTTCAAATGAGCTCAAGTGCAAATTAAATTATTATTATAGGAAATTAAAAATAAAAAACTATCGTGTGACCTATCAATTGGAAGGGCTTGTAAGGGTCTCAATAATTTAAAAGAAAAAAGTTTTAAAGTTATTTAAGGAAATAGATGAAAATTGATCCCTCTCCCCTAGCTCCGAAACAACTAAGCCTATAATTTAACAAAAAAAATATAGAAAAAAGGACTTTACTTATAGGTAACAGGAAAACCTACAAGAAGCCTGTCTAATGTCTAAACATAACGTGGTAAATCCTTCAATATTTTGGGTACAAATTTACATTTGTCGTTTTACTTTTAATGTATGGTGGAACATGTTGTTTTTTCAACTAGAATGTTAAGTTTGTTCTTGGGAGAAATTATTTAAGTTGCCACAAGCAAATTTAGATCAGATTTAAAAAAAAACATGGTAACATATTCAATGTATGGAACCCGCTCCACGCGAGGTCAACTCGCACTTGTATGCATTTTTTTTTCTTTAGACTGCTTTCTTATTCATATTTTCATATGTGCTTAAACAACATTCTTTTGATGGGAGTAACTGCTTTTCTTATTTTCTTAGTGTTCGTAAAATTGAATTGCTATTAATGATTATCAGCATCGTTCATACTCTTAGGAGTTCCTGCATTATTGATGATTCGATTTGGTCTCCAAAATAAATAGGATGTCTGCATACCTTGCTTAGGAGCAGAGTTGTTAAAACATTAGATTAAATATTCCATTCCTGTTGTATTGTAGCTCAAAACCTTGGAAATCTATTTAGATTCGTTTTTAAAAACACCTTTTATATATTATCTTAACAATGTTCATTATCATTCGGAGTAACTTTCTAAAATCATAATTGCATAGACATCATTGATGTGTTTGTGTTCTGAATTTCCTTCATAACAACTGCAATATATTGATCTAGGGTTTTATTGGAGAGTAAGTAGGAAACATAGGCATGTAAATTTAAATGTAAATTCAATTTTACATATTATTTCAACATACATATTTGATATTTAAACAGCAAAAAAAAAAAAAAACTGCTTATGTTTTTATGTCTAGAATGCAAACAGAGAACTGTGTTATTGACGCTGTCAGCAAAACTCAATAAACAAATCGATAAGAAAATGCAAATGAGTTGTTTATTCCTCCCCTAGAATCAACTTAAAACGCGTAAACACTTAGCGTTTGCATTTTATTTGACACGGTCTAAAAACAATAAACTGGTTATGCACACAATCCAAACAAATAAATGACGATTCATCATATTTCATACTTTTAGATTCGCACCACCAAAACAGGAAACGTTTTTTAAGGATGACGCTAATCATGATCCTCAATGGTCAGATGAACAGATTATTTCTGCAAAATTAACATATAATGGAGTACTAATTGGTAAGATTTATTGATATTAATTCTAGAATAATCCTTAAGTGTAAATAACAAATATAAATGAGTTAACGCTGCAAAATGTTTTCGAATTATCAGCAACACTGCTGGGGACTTGCGTCAGCAGAGATAAGCTGAAATTTCCGATCATGACCTTATTATTGCTTTTAAAATGATAGATAGACTTAAGCCTTGTTAGTTTTAATTTGTTTTTGTGTTCAATTTATTTTTTTAATATTATAGGTCAAGATGAAATCGATATTATGCGTAAGATGAGCATCATGGTGTTTGAAGTCTTAGAGAAGGCATGGGCAACAAGAAATTGTGCATTTATTGACATGAAAGTTGAATTTGGGGTTGATGAAGATGGTAAGATAATATTAAAATTATTTTTTTAAGAATTGATTCTGTGATTTTTGGTACTAAATTCAATGCAACAATACTTTTAATTAAGCAATGTCCCAAAAACAAAAGACATTTGAGAGATAAGGAATTTAATACGTCTCTTAATTTCGTTTTTGATAGAATAGATAGAAAGCTCTCTTAAGTTTTGGCTGAGTAGAGGACAAAAGATTTTGTTTTAACCACAACCAACGTATATAGTACAAGTGTAGAATGATTTTGTACTAATATGCCCTTTCTTCTTAGTCCTTAAAAGCCTTGCTATTAGTGCGGTCTTTGGTCAAAGGCTTCTCATTACGCATTTGTGCGCAACTCTTAAAGCAAAGGTTCTTACCGATGGGAATCCAAGACTCTTCGAAGCGGAAATATTTATTGCCTTGGGGTCATAGGGCGGGACTATGATAATTAGTGTCCTATAAAGCCTCCTTAGTACTCAAATGGATTCTTGGTTGAAAAGAGGAGTGATTGACAGGGGTAACTCTGCATTTGATTTCTGATAGTGACATTATTCTTTTTTATACTACAAAAGTTTCTGATTCACGGATCAGCGTATTTTTTAAATCACTCTTTGGTGAGTTTGGAGGTTAAAAGTCTGTATAACTTGCTTCTACTTAACATAAGTGTACTTACATGGCTAGAACATGCGCTGACAAAGTAATAGAGAAAGACCACACCTTAAGTGGCTCGCACAAGAAAAGAGGACTTCAACCGACTTGGAGTGCACAACTGGAGGCAAATGGTGGACCGAATTCACAACTTCAGGTAAAAATAACGTAAAACTCTCATTCAAATAGCTTTTCGAAAGAAACCAAGGGTCTAAAGAAGGATTCATCAAAAATAATATCGGTTGTCGTAGCAGTTTCGAGTTGTTTTCTTGGTTTGGCGTTTCAAATTGAACTGTGAATCCACAGATTTTTCAAAAATGTTCCTTTCATAGTAAGGTGTAACAAGATTAAAGCGTTGCTATTCCTCTATCAGCATGTTAGGGTTAGTTTAGATAAAGCAGCAGGTTTTCCTGTTTAAAGAAGAAAATTATTCCAATCGATTCGATATCCCAGCTAGAGTGCAGTTAACACTTTACTACTTTCCCTTCTAATATTGACTTCTCGATATTGTCCTACAATCAGGGTGAAATAGGGTAAGCAGGTGTACTGATAGACCATGTATATTCAAGAACTCCACTGCAGGAGTAGGCAAAATGTTCACTGCGCCAAATTTTATGGGTCGAAGCGTAACTGAATTACCAACTAGGCATCATAAAGGATATACAATCGGGGGGTAATAAATGCCTAACGAAGGTTCTGGCATACAAGTAAATGCTTGAGACTACGAGTATAGCGAGATATGTCAGAAAAAAAAACTGATTTCGGGCATACCTAAGCACCCGAATAGTACCTACGAGTAGATTAACTCTGAGGATCTCCGAGGACCTACACCAACCTGCTGATACACCCGAACATAATCTTTTTATAAAAGTTTAAGTAGACAGTTTTCAGATATTAGCCTTACTGGGCTCCTGATTCCTAAAGTATCATCGCTGCTGAACTATTGAATGCTGTCATATGTGGCTTTGAAATCAAAAAAGGGGTGGTCAATCTAAACTCCAATATAATGCAGCAGCCAAAATCTTGGCCCCTCTACGGAGCAGAGGGTTGGACCCAGTCAATAGTTTTTGAAGGAGGAGTTCCAACTGGAACTAACCCGCCCGTACAGTGACATCAGTCCAGTCATGCGTCCAACGTCTAAAATGGCTAAGGGATACTGCGCGAAGTGACATCACAGTTCTGTTTCACAGTTTTTTTGAATCTTACCCCAAGGGCGCAACAGATGACAACCTTGTTAGTTGAGAAACAGGTGGATGTATATTAATTGAACTTGACCTACAAGAAACTAACTAATAACTCCGAAAATAATACATTTTTTGTTTTATTTGAATAACTACCACTTTTAATTGATTATGAGCCGTAATTAGATTCTTTTCTTTAAACGAAATCAGGAAACTATATGTTCGTGAAAGATATTCTACTTAAGAGTTATTCAAGTTGAATCTCTCTATTAAGTTGGCTTGTCAGATTATTTGAGTTGTGCTCATGAATTAAAAATAGATAAATTCGACTTGGCCGTTACTTGGGGTTGGTTTTAATGTCGTACCCTGCTTTTCAGTTGTTTTATCAGCAATAATTGAATGAAATGGTTAAGGTTGACATGGTTTCTGTACTGTTTTTTGAATAACGCCCCCAATAAATCAAACTAATAAATTAGATGTTTCAGTCAAGTTCCTTAAACAAATTGTTTTATGCTCTGATTACTTGGCACCGATTAGAGATTAATAAAATTAATTTTTTTCGCTTGCAGGAAATATTATTCTCGCGGATATCATCGATTCTGATTCTTGGCGTCTATGGCCTTCGGGAGACAAAAGACTTCGCGTGGACAAAGATGTTTATCGACAGCTAGCTGCCGTATCAGAAGGGGATTTAAATACTATTAAAAAGAATTTCGCCTGGGCATCCGAACAACTAGAAGGAATCATTCCAAAGAATGATCATCTTGTTGTGATTCTTATGGGCAGTGCATCGGATGCCACTCACTGCGAAAAAATTGCCAAAGTCTGCAAGGAACTGGGTTTAAATGCTGAAATGAGGGTCACCTCAGCACACAAAGGACCAGAGGATACACTAAAAATCATGCGCGAATATGAGAGTGTTTTGAGCAAGCTTGTTTTCATCACAGTCGCTGGACGTTCAAATGGTCTGGGACCAGTATTGTCTGGAAGCACAACATATCCAGTTATTAATTGTCCACCAGTTAAGCCAGAAAATGTTCAACTAGATGTTTGGTCCAGTTTGAATATACCCTCTGGTCTAGGATGTGCTACAGTGTTGTATCCAGAGGCGGCTGCACTCAATGCTGCGCAGATTCTTGCGTTGAGCAATTTCATCATCTGGGGCAAGCTGCGTGCTAGACAAATTGACAATTTACTAACTCTGAAGAAGGCTGATAAAAGCTTGCGTGGTGTTCGTGCCGTAAGCTTTGAATAAAACATAACTATAACACTTTGATTTTTTCTGTACAAATAAACTTTTCAATATATTTTGTTATTTTACTCGAATGAAAGAGACGGCATGGCATTTGTATTGTAGATGAAATGGTGGGAAGCTTTTCCTACTGAAAATACATACAATGCTTGATAAGCTTTCTCACTTAGTCGCAATGCGCACTAACACTTTGTTTCACTTATCTTATACTTGCTGAATTAGAATGAACAGCCTGAAAAATTTGCTTTTGCTTTAGTATAGTCATTAGTTTCGGTGTGTACGGATGGGAAATTTCTGAAATTTTTTTTCTAGTCATTTGTAAGTAATGCTAGTTTTATTTCGTAAATTAAATCAAGTAATTCCAACTTCTTCAGTTAAATTAGGTAAGTGGTAGGTTTGAATATATGAAAATTCTTAACTAAGTATCTTACCCGTATTGAATGGATGCGAGGTATTTCACAATCGGAGGTAGACTGTGCAACATCATGCAAAAAATTATCATGAAGATGATGTGATTGTAAAGTATTATTGTCGCAATTGTATACAAATTGTAAATTCGGTAAGCTATTTAAATAATGTACAGGGCAACAGATTGTTGGCTAAAGTGTACTGATTTTAATGGTACAAATATGTGGATAAGATGGAATGTTTCTTTGTTTATAATCTGTTGGTTCATTATTGATTATTTGTTTTCTAAGACTCACTTTGCAAGATAGATAAGCGTATTATCAATGGAAAAGTTCCAAGAGGATCTAGACAGATACTCTTCTTCGTTGCTTCTATGGAAGGTGAGTTTAGATGCTGTAATAATTATGGAATGGATGAAATGTAGTTTCTTCAATCTGAATGTATAACAACAGTTGAGTTGTCGTGCATAGGTGCCGGGTTTTCTTACACAATCAGACTAGAATTTGATCAGTAACATGTTCCGGGTATAAATTGTTCGTATTTAGATTCTGCTTACCAATTACTACTTTGAGTAATAAACCTTTGAAAAAAAAAAAACGTTATATATAGCATCTTCTGATACACTTTGGTACATCACTGTCCTTGTGCAGGTGACATGGAAATTTGTGATATTTGCCATTGCTTTCGTTGTAATGTTTTTTTTGTTTTAGTAACATGTTGGCCTGATTATCACTGATGTACAGTATGTAAACTATGATGAATTAATTATCGGCATTGATATGGGCTGACCGAACGTTTCGCCTATCTGATATGATGACTGTTGTGACAAATTTTGTTCCGCAGTGAATCAATCAGGAGATTTATGCTGTCAATTTCCGTTTTAGTTCGGAGGCGCTTCAGTTGCGGGGCAATAACTTTTTAATAAAAGCTGTGCATTAAGATTATGTAGGTTGGTTTTTTGTGGCCTACACTCAAATTTATGAACAAGCTTCTCTAATTTCGGACAATTTTTGCGAATTTTAAGAATTTTAAGATTGCTGTGAAAAAGTATTATATTCCACTTGATTTACAGAACCGATGCCCGAAGGCTCTTGGTTCTTGATTCAGAAATATCGAATGTAATTTTTTGTTCGATTCCTTCTACATACATACGTGATTAACTTCATACAATAACTTTATGCCTATGTTTCAGGCTCTTCTTATCACCAAATTTATAGATTTCAACAATACCACAAACTTTATAGTTTCTTTCACCAAAAGCATCTACAGCCGTGTAGGAGACATAGTTCACTCAGCTTAGTCTACTTCAACTATTGTTTAGTCAATTTTTTAATTTTCAATAATTCATATCTTTACATTTTTTTATAAGAAATTGCGACCACATTTTGGCACAAATTATGCATATTGCGTTATTATTTGGGCTCCTTTTGCTTGATTCTCCAGACAAATTGGGATTTTTCACTTGGTTTTTGGATGGAAATCACAACGACTCAAACTAAGATTTGATCTGGCATAGATTTTTTCAATAAAGCAAAAACAATTTTTGCAGGCGTTCTTCCAAATGTTAGTTGATATGTCCAAGTCTTAATTTCTTTAAAAATATACAAATGAATTTTATATTGGGGTTACTGTTTGCTTATGAGTACTTGTTGAGGACTCAAGAGTTTATCCAATTTCATTCAAAAGTCCATAAGAAGTGCACATTAACCAACAAAATGCTTAGAATTTTCCTAGCTTAGAGTGATAAGACACTTCACGATACATAGGGTGCTTTCAAGAATTCAGTCTGCTGCGCTGAAATTTTTTTTTACGTTTGCTGCAAATATTCTCTTGTCTGCAGCTTAATATTTGAACGGTCGAATGCGCTGAACTAAAAGACCTGACAGCTAATTTCTGTCAAAATATATGAAAGATGTCATTAAAATTAATTTTATTAAATTCTGCTTTAGAGCATTTGTCTCTATCTCGACTTTATAGAAGCTACTATCTTTGTTTAGAGACTTTATAGAAGCTACTATCTTTGTTTATGTTGTGCAGCCAGAGCAGCCAGAAAAAATTGCTGCAGGAAATGTGCAGCGCTGCCGTCACTATCTGAATATTTGAGAGCAAGGATGCACGTAGCCGCCTTTAAGTTTGAATATTTGAATGGTCAGCTGCACTATTTGTGCAGCCGCCTGAATTCTTGAAAGCACCCATATATTGTACATACTTCTACACAAAACGATGGTTCCCACCTAACTAGAGATTTAGGGGCGGCTTAGGCAAAACTACATAAAATTCACTTAAACATAAATCGGGTTATTTGATTCAAAATGTGGGGCTTTAGGGTTAGCCTGGATCAGGACATTTTTTGTGGAAAAGCATCAGTAGATGGCCACTATAGATATATTTGACTGCACAATCTTGAAAGTATTATATTAATATCTCACAACTACGCAAGTTCTTTAGCAGACAACTTCAACTGTTCAACGCAATGTGTGCCTAGGCCGACGCAAGCTCCTGTAGGCTATTTAGTTGACCGTTGACGTTAATGAAGGATGCGATTTAAGTGCATCCTCTTGGATATATCACACGAGCAACTTACCGAGTCATATTAGTGATAAAGACTACAAACAGTTGCAATTTGTATTTAGTGCTTCTTGGTACTTAACATTTTTCAAAGCATACCAAACGCAGATTTTGGATGTTTTAAAAAAGTCATACTAACTAAGAACTGCATTAGTTACGTTTAATAATACAGGTTTTGTGCAAAACTAACACGGTCAAATCGTATCTTAGCAAGTTTAAGATTTGGCTGATGCTTAATTTTTTTCCACTGGCATGCAAAATAAATAAAGATCATAATAAGATGCGTGAATGCGCAGTGAATGCGTTCAAAAAAGAGCAAACATCTGCGATTGTTATAATTTTGAAACGCTGAAATTCATGAACTCTCCCTTAACTTTACAGATTTTCTGGTTATTGGTTATGTTTGCTTAGACTTTTATTGCTTGTATTTTTTTATGCGTTTTTTCACAATTGTCAAAGGCTTCAATGATTAAGCGTTTTTTTATAAATATGAGGTATTTTCACGTCCCTGATTGAAAAAAGTCAAACATTATCGGCCTAATCCAGATTTAAGGTGCGTTGTCTGCGTCCGTTAAGCCTTGGCATTTTCTTTTTTATAATGAAACCAACATGTACGATGCCACAGGATGCTACTTGGTATGCACCGACAGATTGACATATTTAAATTAATTTTTAGCTAGCACGAGTGACAATCGATGAAAAGGGGGTTTCTATGGCGGCTGCTCTTTTCGGTCGCAGTGAAAAGTCGTTTGCTGGCGTATGCTAAGGTTAGAAAAAATTTTTTTCGTCTACGCTCATTATATATGGTATATGTATCTTTGCTAAAAATATATATGTATGTAGCTATATTTTTTTCTCCCATCACGCCCTACGCATCCAGGGATTCTTCCTACGCAGGTGACAGTGGGGTTGCGAAACACATTCTCTCTGAGTGCCCGGCATATGCTCGTATCACGTATACTTGGCCTTGACCTGGTGGATGTTGGTACTATAGAATTATATATTTTTTACGGCCGTATTTATTCATCTTTCTATAAAAGAAAAGATAATTTCCGGTTAAATGAGTATACAAACATTACAATGTGCTACATACTTCTTTTTCTAAGAGCCCTGGTCTAACGAGAAAAATAGATTCTTAAGACTTTGCTAATCGCCAAGTAGCAAAACTGTTTAAGCATTAGTTGATAGGCTTCCAATCTTGATAATGCTGTTTAAAGCAAGGATGATTGCGGATTCGAGTTAAAAATACAAGTAGCCATGTTCGCTTACAAATTGTTTAAGCCAACGTCATCTTTAGGTGTTGAGTTTTGACCACTCAATGAGAACCTTTAAGTTTCAGAAATCAATGATTATTCAATTTTATAGCCAAAGCTTCAGCTCTTATTCAAGATATTGTTGGAGAATGCAGCTCCTACGAAGCCCTCGTTTTACATAAGGTAACGAATTGACTAAATATATTTTGCAAAGTTTGCATTCTTAACTTAGTATTACTCCAATCGGTCTGGATTTCATTTCATTTCAACAACTATTCCCAAATTTTTAAAATAAATGCTTGTTGCGCATTCTTCACTCACTAAGCCAATATTTAAAACATCAAAATAAAATTCTTTAACACTGACATAGTACTCGTATTCCATAAATAGCGAATTCAGTTTTATATAGGCATACTCCGATTCTTAACCTCGCAGGTATCACAATAAACTTGTATTCGTACATATGTCACTGCACTTAGCCATCAGTTGTTGTTGCTCGATTGCGAGATTAATTCGTTGTTTACCCTGATAAACGTATCTTTTCCAAATAAGACAAAATTATTTATTTACGAAAATCAATGGCTCCGAGCTAAATAGCCGACTGCTTTTACTTTCAGTAAGTAAAATGAGTTGCAACATTGAATCAGTGCATAGCGCAGGTGTAGGTGATGTGCACGACATCCCAATGAATGTCATACATCGGCCAATTCCATCTATTTTAGATGAGAAAAAAGTATTGTCGTTAATGGATACGATCAAGGTAATACGAATTTATACTTTTTATCAATGAATAATCATTTTCTGATTTTATGTGTGATTTTAGAAGGAAGAGACAGAGGGAAATGTACCGCCAATTGATGTCCTTTGGATCAAGGGAAGTGCAGGTGGGAATTATTTCTACAGCTTTGGAGGATGCCATCGATTTGAGGCTTGTAAACGACTTCAAAGGCCAACCATAAAGGCTAAGTTGGTAGAATCTACACTAAGTGACTTAAGTCATTATATGGGATCCAGTACGCCGAAGGATTTGTTTTAAAGAGGTGTAGCTACTCAATAGCTACAGCCACTGTGTAGTGACTTAATTTGTTTGTTGGACAAATGCACTTTCACTTATAAATGTACGACACTCTTACTGTTTTTTACTTTTCTTGTTAAATATGTTTATGAATCTGTATGTTTTAGTAAAAAAAAAATTGTTATATTTTATTGTGTTTAAATGAATCTTGCCTGTCTAAAAAAAGGTGGCAGTCTAGAAAACCATGACTAAACGGACATCGGAAGGGTAAATAAAGGAATTTTATAAAATGTTATGTGGTCCGCGGTTACATACGAGTATAAAGTTATAGTGGCTTAATAGTATAAAATAAAATAATAAGTCCGGGGTGGACCTGGGGCTCAATCAACATGCATCTTCAGCTAGCTGCCTCCAGTCATCGCCGTTATACAGTCTGCAGAAATGATCTTTCCAAATACTCAGAATCGACTGGGACCACGGTGTTCCCCTGTTCGTTTCTACAGGCTTTGGTTCGGGGCTTGTATCCGTGGCATATTTTTCGTACCTCTTGGTAAAACTTCCGAATCGCGCGTTTCTCATGCTCTTTCTTTTTTCTCCTGAGAGCTCGTGAGCATTTCTAGTCCTCCTATGCAGTGCCGCTTCCAGTGAAACCCAGTACATAAGAAGCGGCGTCTCCGATGGTTTTTGGCAGTGTTGCCACTCGTCTTCGAAGCTTGGCGGCAAGGAACCTCTTAAGAGATTAAGAGAGACTCGATCGGAAAAGGATTTGACGATCTCTTGCGATTGTAACCGTCTGACGTCGAAATTCCTCATAGTTTAGGACAATTTTAAAGTCATAGCTAGGGCATTGCTCGGAGGTCTTGTTCAAGACATCGTAGAAGGCATCTTTGGTGTCGTCATTTTTCTCCTCTGTGGGGGCCTGCGCGCATATCAAGATTATGTTGGTAAATTTAGCCTTGATGCGGATTTCTACGAGGCGCCCGTTTACATGCCAGAAACTCAAGACTTCTTGCCTAAGTCTGCCTCTAATAATAAGTCCGCATCCACATAGGCTTTGGTTTTGTCGTCGATAACAATCGCCTTAGTAGATGTCGCAGTTTTTCGTACACTTTTTGTCCGGCTAATTCCATCGCATTTCTTGGATGGCGGGTATGTCTGCTTTACAGCAGTCTAGGGCCTCTGCTAGTTGTTCGGCTGCTCGTGGCCTGTTAAGGGACGTTATATTTCACGTGCATATCCGAAGTTCGTTTGCATGGGTTGTCAAAAGTAGATTCGTCCGTATCCGAGGCTTGTTGTTGCTTCGTAACATTTGTATCTTTTCCATGGCCGGGCAGTTAGTCTGGCGGTACAACTCCCAACTTGGAGGACCAGTTACATTTTTGATACGCCTAGGACGAGAAGTTGGTTGGACCGAAAGCCAGTTACCCATTTTGGGATAAGAGTGCTGCGGCTCTTCCTCCACCATCTCTTTTCCAAGACCCTAACTTAGTCCCGGAAATTCTTCCCGGCCTGAGCTCCAAATATGTCGAAGTAGCCCGCTTAAGATCTCACTTGTTTCGGGATTGTTTCCACCGTTGATTCCATCTGGAAAATTCATCCGTTGGGCCGTTTATAGTGCTGCTATTTTTGTCTGGACAGCACTCGCGCTTATAAGTTTAGTCCAGTCAAGTGTCCAGTACCCGGCGGTTACCACGAGGAGGGTAATTGTGCTTATATTAGCACAATTGATGTGTAGAAGGTAGTTGCCACACTGGATATCGCCAGGTTGGCATTTCTCTACAGCACCCAACCACCAAATAAGGCTTTATTAAATAAAATTATAATATTTGATGGTCTTATAAGCTTGCCGCACTGGTCTGAACTTATTTCGTACCATTCTTACTCCAAAGCAAATTTAAGCGACTCTTTTGATGCTATTGAGTCTCCCGGATATTACGTTTTAGAATATCCCGAAGGTGGTCAAGTGAGTTGAGATCCAATGCCATTTTCGGCAAACCGTCTCATTGAAAGAGCGGACTTTAGCATAGCATTATTATTCTGCATTTTTATATTTCACATGTTTGTGTTACCGAAAAATCTTTCAAAAGAAAAAAATCATCATGTTTTCCATAACGTATTGTGGAGACCTGTGCCGCAAAATTGGTTAAATGAGTGGCAGGTATTTTAGAATCAGTCGTGTGCAAATGGCTCATTGGGATAGTGAACAATTTGGAATAGAATCTAATTGTGTCGGTATAAATGAATTACCTACTGAGGGTAAGATATTGAGGTTTGCAACATTCGGTGTAAGAGGGTCATGGTGCGCTCCTAGCGAAACACCACAATGGGTTGGTAAACAGGATTTGCATACCAAAAAGGTCATGTTGAGCATGACAAAATGGTGGGACTGGCGGGTTGTTCTTTGCTTCGAATTGCTTTCACGTAGTCAGACAATTAATGCCATTAAATATTGTTCTTAGCTCGATATCAGAGTTGGCCAACTGGAAGGGGGTTGTTTTCCATTATGACAATTACACAAGCTGGGAAGTTATGAAACACCCATAGTACTGTCTAGATCTTGTTCCAAAAACAATTTAGACAATTCCGAAGATGAAATCAAAACGTACGTGGACAACTTTTTTACCCGTAAGACTGACGTTTACAAAAGAGGCATTTTTTTTCTTCCAGAATGAAGTAATAGACCATAACGGGCAATATCTAATGAATTAAATATAAGCTTTTGTACCAAAAATGTGTGTTTAACTTTAACTCTAAAAAAAACTCCAGAATTTATTGAACGATCTATTAGTTTTTTGGTAGTATCACCTGTTTCTTCTTTGCGGGCGTGATGCAAATTTAGCTTTGCTACGGTTTATTACTAGATGCTCACTTACGGTATACAACTAAGCTTTATTTATTTGCTTTACAGCAGATACGGTTAATCACAAAGGTAATTATGCACCCGTCGCTTCACTATATTTGAATTGAAAATCAGAACTAGTTCAAGAAAGCAAAAAACAAAAGTATATTTTTTTAACAAGTTTAAAAATATTCACAAAAGGATCGATTCAATAAAAAGGACAAAACCTAAAATAAAAAATCAAAGTCAACTCAAAATACTAAGAGAACCGTATGACAAAAGTACAAAAATTCGCTGTTTTAAAAGTTTCATTGATTTGGGTATTTTTTGGCATATCCTTTTGCTTTCAAAGCAGCTTTATTCTTCAAGGCATCTTATTTAGCTTATTTAGGAGGTTTTGTGATTTTGCACCACCCTTCCATGTAGGATACGTTTTAGTTTTTACATAGAGTTTTTTAATTTGTCGCTCAAGATGCTTCCACAGATACTCAAATACTTTCATATCAGTCGAATGAAACGGAAACCGTCATATGTTTTTGCTTTTCACCAAACCTTATCACACTCATCTGGTCCGTGAAGTTAAATTTTTTTCGTTTGAAAAAATAAAATTATTCTAGAAAGCCTGATCATTATTCTCATGGAATTTACGACTTTTATACGCTTTTAGCGATTGACCTTATTAATGAGTTGTTTTTTTTTATGTTTCGGCTGTGATAACCAGACATTATATAGTATACGACGTATGCTTTGGGGATTGCAAGACTTACTAGTCTCACACGTTATTTCCGATTAAACTTTTGGAGTACCAATCTAAAGATTTTTTCTAGCTTTGTTAACTTACTATTGGATCCCTTTCAACAATATCATAAAATATGATGTTTTGATTGTTTTAAATTTAGCCAATGTCTTGTGAAGATTGAGCTTAGGCTTATTCGTTGGGTCTATAACTTTCGTTGTTGGAAATCAATCGATCGATTCCAACATATTGTCCTTTATGGTAAGTAACTTCAATCAGTTGATATTATTTAAATGGCGAAAACAGTGCCAGAGTGAATGCTGAAAACAAACCTTATATACGGGCGAACGACTCCTTTTTCCTTTCATTGTGTGATTACGGTCCCATGGCCCCCAGGAATGAAAGACGTCAGAATTCTAGAATTCGATCATGTTCCAGTTAATGTCTGTAATATATATTAAAATAAACAAAAACAATGCAAATATGTTAACTGTGAGCATGATAAGTGATGCGTTGTACAGTGTTGGTTCCGAATTGTATGCAGTTATAACTAAAGCAATACGTTTGGCCTATAAATTTGCTTTTCCCTGAATGCCAATCAGATTTTAAAGGCATACATCGCTGTGAATCGTTATTTGTTTTATTCTACCAACTTATATGGCGCTAAGGTGCACCAGAGACCAGCTTTCACGCCTTTACCCCGATGTCCATGTGCTCAGGGTGACCTAGCCATCTCCACCAGGTTATCCGACCTTTTCAGACGATATCGCCGTACAATGATAGATGCAAACTGTACCGAACGTATTTTTACCGATTAAGCCACAGGTCAAGCTTCTGCACCTTAAAGTAGAACTATATATTCAATGTATTGTATTTGTAGTTGCTCGATAGAGCGCTTTTCTACTCAATTGCCTTTGTGTTCTACTCTATTGGCAGATTATACATATATAATTTGTTTTTCCTTCGTTGACAGCTAAACCCATTTTGGTCGCATCAACTTCAATATTTGGAAACGCTTCATTGACGGCTCGATGTATTCTGTTGCCTCCATAAACGAGTAACTAAACAGACTTTTGAAAGATGGTGCTTTTTGAGTTTAAATGCGAGTTTCTGAGAATTATTTCAAGAATGATGCTAAAAAACTGGCGCAAGACAACTCTTCGGCTTGTGAAAGTTCTTTCTGGCATTGAAGTTCTCAGTTTTGTCATAACCCACGAAAACTAGATTTAGCTCTGTATAGTTCGACTCTACGTATACTGTCATATGCTGCTTTGAAATCCACGAAGAAGTGGTGTGTATCGCTTTTGAACTCCTGGATTTTCTCCAAGATCTGCCGTAATGTGATAATCTACAATAATTCGCAATGGATTTTACTGCCCTAAAAGAGTCAGCCTGTTGACTATGAGATGTTAAAGGGACTTTTTCCTCTGTAGTTGGTGCAGGTCAAGTGAACTACTTTTTTAAGGATCGGAAAAAAAATGCTGAGGCTTTTTTCGTCAGCCATAGTTACATCGACCCAGATTTTGGTAATGAGATGTTGCATGATTCGTCTCCAATCATCAACAGCAGCTTTGAAACACTTAAACTTGGAAATAATTACATCAGATGTAATACATCTTTTTTTCAGGAATATTATGATGTGCGGCTTGTGAGGCTATGTAAATTTCTGGATCTTAGGAGCATTCTAGTGGCCACTATATTTTGAATCACCTCGTTAGTAAGTCTAAGAACTTACTGATGTTTTTATCAGTGTGGAACTGTTTTTTTTAGATCGGATTTTCTGACAACGTTCGTTGAACATCGCCAAAACTGTTGAATTGTGTAGACCTCCGAACACATTCAGTTTCATTCACTAACATTCGTAACATTTTTTTTAATTGTGTGCTATAAAACTAAAATCTAATTGATAATCTTGGTTTGTTAAATTCATTTAATGTCTCAATTTTATTGCTTTAATTTCAGGGTACACTTTTCAGGCAATGTAACTACCTAAACACCGGAGTTTTCGAAGAAATGCCACATTGCATAATTAAATTACTTCGACTTCTGAAAACCCTCTAAGTCAGAACGTTCTTTAATGCACTTCGATGTCAGAACTTCTACAGAACTGGATGAGCTGATTAGAATATCATCTTCTATCCGTATACCGATTCCCCGAAATTCTTTTGGAACATCCAACCTATCTGTAGGGATGTAAATTCCGGGTTCTACTGTGCAAACCATACCTGGTTGAAGCCTCACGCTACGAGACATCAGAGGCGTGTCATGTACATCCATCCCCAAATAGTGGGACACGTGGTGTGGACAGAAGCCATATCCAGCCTATGAGAGCAGAAGTATAGAAACTCAAATAAGATTGAAAAAAATTCTAGGTACCCTTGCTAATGCATGCTGTTGAGTAACATGCTTCGAGATAAGGCCAACTTCTTGCAAATATCTCCCCAGTCTAAAGCACATTGTTTCAAACAAAATGTCCAAGGTTTCCCCACCTTCTTGCATTAAAAATCCTTGTGGTGTTAAAAAAAAAAGATTACTTAAAGAAATCGATGCTAAGCAACCTTTTTTACCGATTAAATCCTTTTGTAGAAGGAGGATAACGTCATACAGGACCTTTTGTGCTTCCGTAAATTCTCCATTAACTGGCCAAGTTCGAGTTATATCGCTTGAATACCCTCCGTACTCGCAGCCAGCGTCCATAAGCACAAGATCCCCACTCTTTGCCAGCTGGGTATTGTTAATGTAGTGGATTGTGGTGGCATTTGTACCAGCTGCAACGACAGGTGGGTAGGCTAGGTAACTGGCATTTTTCATTCGACATTTGTAGTCCACCATAGCAAAGATGTGATGTTCCGAATGGCCTGGTTTAGTCTCTGCCATGGTTTCATTAATTGCTTCAGATGCAATTTCGCAAGTTTTTCGCATCAGATCTATCTCTGCTGGTGACTTAAAAAGTCGCAAACTTTGTACTAACCTAGTTGGAGACTTTATTTGACGGATTGGTGGAACATTTTTAATATCTTCCGTCAGCTGTGGCTGATTCGAAGCTTCTTCATCATACCAAACGGCAGTGTTGGATGTTTTCTTTATTTGACTAGAAAGTATCCACTGTACAAGGTTTAAACAAAAAGTCTGAACTTACTTGTAAATTAACGATTTAAACAGGTTAACAGGAAACGCTTCATCAACTCCAAACATTTCCAGTGAATTGTCCACTCCAGTTCGTGGGCCATCCCATAATTCAGCCTGTTTGTCTTTTGGCCTCATAAAAAGTGTTGATTTTGTTTTGCCCAATTCATCGATTGACATGACTAGGGCAGAATCGGGTTCCAAACACCCGGTGAGGTAGAAAAAATCTGAATTTTGACGAAAGACGTACGGTATTTTGTCGCTCATGTACTTTTTACCCGCAGACGGTATGATAACCTACAGACAAGCTCATGAATTTGATGGTTTTACAAGTAAAGAGGAATTTATGCTTACAGTGTGATTCCGAACACTAGGCTCCACATCAATGTTGTACTTTTGAATTTCGTCCATAAAACGAGCACGACGATCTTTGAATTCATCGAGCCTTACACCCGGAACTATTTCACCTGGTCGAAGGAGATGTGGATGTGTCGAGGCAGTGGGTTGTCCAAGGCTTTCTTCTCCATTTATACTAAGGGATTTATCTTTTTCGGTTACCACTTTTGCATCGGAAAAGCATCTTGCTAAAACGGACAATGTTAAAAGAAAATGAATATCAAGGGTTGAGAAATATTTACTGAATTGTTTGGGAAGTATTCTGAGACTCTTGCGGGATACATTTTGCATTAGAAACATTGCCAAACAATATCGAGAAAATAGATAAAGCCAACGAAAAACAAAAATATAAAATCACTAGTTTTGTAACAGCAGCATTTCTGTAGGTAATGTTGTTGCATACGAAAAAGTGACAGGTGATTTTGACTTACTGTGTCGGCACTGCCAGACTCATAGAAAATAAATTTCTTGAAACAGCATGATGTTGGTGGATGTTACTCCCTCGAAATTTTCCTGATTAAAACAAGAAATAAACGGTATCTGCTGTTAAAAGAAAAGATTTGTTATTAATTTAATTGAAGTGATGTGAGGTTATATGCATTATCAATATACATAAGTGAAGGTAGTTGGATTAATTATATATTATTTATCTTGCGAGAGCATCGGCCATTAAACCTCTGTGTGTTTCTTATCATTTTAACACACTACTCGAAAACAGGACATCGCTTCCAAAGTGGAAGCAGACAAATTCACAACAAAGTTTAAGCAGCTCTTGGGCTCACTCTGCGATTACTCGAATAATATAATGTATCAGGTCTTGAGAACGCTCCTTTCAGAAATAGTCTGAGAAGAAGGATAAGGCAATCCAGATCTGTAAGGAACAATTCTTAGCACTAAGGACGCATTTGGCATAAAGCTTTTTGATTATACCATGAAATGGTAAACAAACGGAAATGAGTATTGAATGAGCAGAGCAGAAATACTCGTATCTAGCATGGACTGAATGCAATTTATATTTTACTAGAATCCGTAGTGGGCCATCTGCTGATTTTGATCTGGAAAAGAGCGACAGTGCAGAGTCCGAATTTATATATGAACACCTTTTGGGAGAGAAGACAGCAATATCTATGCTGTAATTTAAGGTATACTAGGCTGATGATTCTGATGAACAACAAGTAAAGGAAACCCTCTTGACTCCGCTAACTATAGAGTGTAAGTTTTCTCACATTGCGTACAACATCTTATACGAACCCTTGAACCCTTCGTTTACAACCAGTGTGGACTTTATCTAAGATAACGAGCATAAGTAGAAGGCGTCCCCACCCAACTTGAACTGCGCAGTTGGAGGGAGTTATATAATGGACAACCTAACTGGAGAGACATGTTAGTCGAGCCCACGTTTACTTGATATTGGAAAGACATCAAACAGAAAAGGTGTTTTCTCTCCAAATCAAACTCCGGATATTAAGACTGGTAGCAACATTCGAACTGGAAAAGCATGGTAAGAAGACGGCACTTTCGACTTCTTAATAGGAGACACAAAGGTCGCACCGAATATAGCTTCAGTAGTAAGCAGCCAATGAATAAATGACCACTTGCGTGTGGCAACTGAGTCTCGGTCTTTCTCTACTGCGCTGTCCCTCGGCGGCGGATTCGAAAACTTTTCGGATCGGAGCGTTGGTGTACATCCGCTTTACATGACCCAGCCATCTTAGTCCTTCGATCGGCTCTTATTTCCAATAAACGTGTAAATTACACTAATAACTTAACCTTTATGGGCTAACTTAATGTAAGGTACTTATTAGAGTTAATGCGGATAGCGATAATGCTGCCAGATTTGTTTTTCAAAGTACGAGTAGTACGAGGGCGGGTCAATAAGTCCGTGACTTTTTGAATTTCTGACCTCTTTACTGAAACAGCAACACTGCTCCTGTCAACAGGCATCTGTCAGTTGACTCCTGTCAAAATTTAAACTTGCTGCGTCAGTTAGTTTGTGTTTGACAGCTATTTTTATCAGACTACTCACTAATTTGAGGAGAAAATGGAAAAAAGTGAATTTCGTGTGCTTATTAAGCAAACCATTACCGAGACCAAGGCTAAGCTTGATAAATACTATGGGGACTCTGCACCATCGATTTCAATGGTAAAAAAGTGGTTTACTGAATTTCGTTGTGGACGTACAAGCACTGAAGATGCCGAACGTCCTGGACGCCCAGTTGAGGTCTTTACACCCGAAACAATCGAAAAAATTCACGATATGGTGTTGGCCGACCGAAGATTGAAAGTGCGAGAGATTGTGGAAGCCGTAGGGATCTCGAATGGCTCAGTGGTTTCAATTTTGAATGATCACTTGGGCATGAGAAAGCTTTCCGCAAGATGGGTGCCGCGTTTGCTCACAGTCGACCACAAACGCAATCGTGTAACAACTTCACAGGAAGGTTTGGCGTTGTTTAATCGCAATATGGAGGAGTTTTTGCGCCGTTTTGTAACCGTGGACGAAACATGGATCCATCACAACACACCAGAGAACAAACAACAGTCAAAACAGTGGGTTTCTAAGGGTGAATCGGCGCCAAAGAAGGCCAAGGTGGGTTTGTCAGCCAATAAAGTTATGGCGACTGTTTTTTGGGATGCACGCGGGATAATCCACATTGACTACCTTCAAAAGGGAAGAACAATCAATGGAGAATATTATGCCAACTTATTGGACCGATTCAATGACGATTTGAAAAAAAACGACCTCATTTGGCCAAGAAAAAAGTTCTTTTCCACCAAGACAATGCAAGGGTGCACACATGTGCAGTTGCCATGGCAAAAATCCATGAATTGGGCTATGAATTGCTCCCTCATCCACCCTATTCTCCAGATTTGGCTCCGAGCGACTACTTCTTGTTCCCAAACCTGAAGAAATGGCTTGGTGGAAAAAGATTTGACTCCAATGATGAAGTCATCTCGCAAACAAAGGCCTACTTTGAGGACCTCGACAAATCATTTTTTTTGGAAGGGATAAAAAAATTGGAGAAGCGTTGGACAAAGTGTATAGAGCTCAAGGGAGACTACGTTGAAAAATAAAATTATTTTTTTATCAAAAAATCTGTGTTTTAATCCAAAAGTCACGGACTTATTGACCCGCCCTCGTATGAAAACGTTACAAAATGTGTCACTTTTATGTAAATTAAATGTTAGTACTGCCAAATAATCAGAACGTTAATAAATAACGCCGAATGCCGTGTTTTTTGGCTCATAAGCGCTGATACAGTTGTCAAGGAAACTCCCCTATTATGTGTTTGTTATTTCAATACATTAGTAGTTTCTCAGAACTTCTTGCTCCCATACTACATGACAGTGGCAATACTGACGCATCACTTGTCGGAATTGACATTTCTCTTATCTTTCTGTGGTTTCTGGTTAGAGTTCTTAAGCAGGTCATCTAATGTAGTGATAAACAAATTGTTAAACAATAAAGCAGTGATTAAATTTTCGTTTATCTAATTCTTTATTTAATATTTGTTTCTTTCAAAGTCATCACGTGTCTATAGTGTTAACGTCAGCAACAATGTCGATCTACAAAGATTTGCCTGATGTATGTGGTACCCGGCTTTATTACGCATCTTTTGCAATTCTTTCTTTTACAGGAACACCCACGAAAATTGATTCCATCGCTATGTAGGCAGTTCTACCACTTGGGATGGGTAACAGGCACTGGAGGAGGAATTAGCATGAAACTCGGGTAAGTGTTAGCTAATAAAGTGTTTTCCCAATTTTAACTTCACTTCACTTCACTTCAATCTTATTCCAGGGATGAGATTTATATTGCTCCATCTGGAGTTCAAAAGGAACGCATCGAGCCTGAGGACCTCTTTGTACAAAACATCGATGGCAAGGACCTACAACTTCCCCCGGATTACAAACAGTAAGATTCAATCTCCATCGCATTTGAGATTTTAAAACTGTTTGCTTCTTTCTTTTGCAGTCTGACTAAAAGCCAATGCACACCTTTGTTCATGTTGTCGTACCGTCATCGTGCATCAGAGGCAGTGATACATACTCATTCCCAACACGCAGTTATGGCTACTCTTCTATGGCCTGGCGACGAATTCCGATGCACACACTTGGAGATGATTAAAGTGAGTTCGAGTTTTCTTCTGATAAATTAAAAAGCTTCCAATTGATTTGGTTTATTTTCATAGGGTATCTACGATGACGAAAAGAAACGCCATCTTCGATACGATGAACAACTCGTGGTGCCCATTATTGAGAATACACCCTTTGAAAAGGACTTAGCCGAGTCAATGTACGCAGCAATGATGAAGTATCCAAATTGTAGTGCAATTTTAGTGCGACGTCATGGCGTCTATGTATGGGGTAACACTTGGCAAAAGGCCAAAACAATGTGAGGGCGTCTTTGTAATACTTTGCAAGTGCTCTCGTGTAATTTTCGTTTGTTTTGGTTTTTACTTTCAGGGCTGAATGCTACGATTACTTGTTTTCGGTTTGCGTTGAGATGAGGAAGTGCGGTCTTGATCCTGAAAAAATCAATTTGTAGTGATTTGCGGTGCGGATACTTTTGATAATATATCTACAAATTGCATTTTCGAAACGAAGTTCATATGAAAAAATTGCACAAAGTGATCGTTTTTTGTGGGGTTTGTTATTATAATAAAAATTATACACATACTACTTGTTGCCTAATATATTGTATTTTAACCTCAACTGCAGTTGTATTTATTTTTGAAGATTTTTATAATTTCTTGTTATTGCCTTTGAGAACAAGCCGTACAAATGGCTACAGTGTGACTTGATTACAGATTTCTGTAAATATAGATAACTTCTTTCGAAGGAATGCATTGCCATGTAAGCTGAAAGTTGCAGAGACCCAGTTACAGAAACGTTAAAGCTTAATTTTTCAAATAGACTACTACAGGCTCGAACAGTTTATGTATTGTATCAAACTTAAATTACTGCCTGAAAGCTTCAAGTATAATTTACAGTTTATACCAGTATAACTAGGTAAAGGTAGAATCACTAGGAATAAAAATACCTGCCATCTTTAGATACAACAATTCGGGATATGTAGTCCACGTTCTAATAAGAAGAAATTATGGTTTAAAGTGATGTATTATTTTAAAAGTTTGTTTTTATTTTGTTTGTATTCTTCTAAATGGAAGGTTCCTTCTGGAATTTTACCTGTTATGAGAGTCAATAAGGTTCTTAACATTATACAGATTTGAGGCATTGTACATCGGTGAGTCTCACTGATGCTTCAGCTACAGAAGCATCTGTGTTTTAGTGGTCTCACATTTCGAATTAGATTAATATCTAATCAAAAACTTTCATTCATTATTAAGAATGATTTATGGTGTTATTTTGGTTTAATTTTGAGCATTTGGTGATTTGAATTATTAGTATTGCACTAGACAAAAACCATAGGTACATATTCGCACAAAAAATGGTGTCTGAATATCCATTATAAATGTACGATTTCGGTACTCAGTTCACTGGTTGAATTTGCTACATAAATGTTGTTCAATTGGATCCCCAGTGAGTACATTTTTTCGATTGCAAAATCACCTATCATTAATATTTTCAATTTATGAATTTTCATGTAATCAGTGATCATTGTCTGGTTACATGAATAATTGATTGTTACGATTCACCAGATCACATCTCTTTTGTCGTACTATGATTTCTTCGTGTTCCAAAAGTGTTCGCGCTCAACCTATCAATTTACTTTTTATGATTCCCGTATCAGTATCTTTATCTTCGATGACAAAATGTGCCTAAGCTGATGGGGCCTTCATATTTAATCCTCATTTATCGCTTTATAAACCCATTGATTGAAAACCAGGTTTCGTCAATAAACACGATCGACAACATAAGACTTGAGTTGAAGCTGCTCGTGTAAGTGGGCTCTTACACTTTGCAAACTATCGTCACAAGCCGTAGTCTCATGGTCTTTACCAACTAACGCGAACTTATGGCAACATATTTACCAAGATAGATAGGCAAAGGCTGGACTGTTGTGATTGACAATTGACAATTGACAATTTCGGGTCTCCAGAAATGGTTTGTTGAGTTTGGGTCATGTGAGGGGATGCAGTACGAAGGTTTACCATTGACGGTAGAAGCTGACTTTTTGCACTCTGGAGGAAAATTTTTTTTTCGTCACAATATTCCGTGCTAAATGAAAACCGTCAAGGGCTGTCGTCTTGTTGAGGCAATACTTCCCAATTCGACTAAGCGGTGTGCATATACTATGTTCATATGCCCAGAATTCAGGTCCCACGTGGATCACTGAAGGCCATCCCCTATCGGTTTAAAGTTTATATCGTGCCCTAGAGCTTCTATAATCCTTGTAACGATGGCTTTAGCTACATTGCATGATTGTCCGGTAATCATATTTCTCCCTATTCTTCCCTATATTTCTCCCAATGCATAAGTGGTTGCTTGTTTTTGGTTTTCGTTTACGTATAATTAAGTAGGTGTTCTCGAAACCCATTTCTAAACGACTTCTTGATATATAGCAGCAGTCTCTTTGTCCATCTTCTGTTCGTGGAGGTTTTCCATCGCCGTTACCACTTAATCTAAACAGTGTCTCTTATTTCTATCCTTTTCGCGGTAAAGTCGTTGCATATTCGTTTTAAGTTCAGAGACTTGTATTTTTCCTTGATTTGCTATATTTTGAATCCGTAGAGAACTTCACGTGTATTTTGCTTGCATTCTCTGTTCCGGTCAATATATCTTATTGGTTTAATGTGCCCTTGTACTCTGCACCTAATCCAATAGATCTTTATGTGGTTTACAGCGAGTTGGTTCTCGTACTTTCACTACAAAAAAATGAAATTGATGGAATCTCTCAAAATAGTTACTGCTGTTGTAAGTTGGCCTTCGGTGGCTACGCATATCCATCTCTGTTCCCTCGCTTTATTTACTCGCGTACCTCATCCGTGGCTTACTGACTTCGTACGTTCACGCATACCTTCAGCAGCTTATCTTTTTAATCAACGACTGCAGGCCCTGTGTAACAGGTGATCCTCCCTAGAAAATAGATGCCAGCTTTTGGAATTAAATATTTCTTGTTTTCAGTTTTGCAACGATGTAATCCCGCTGTGTATAGGGTGCTTATTGTGCTGAAGCCGCTTGGTAGTGATATGGTTTAACTGGTTGTTTAGATAAAAACAGGTTGCAGAAGTTTTGGAAACATTGAACGTTGCAATAATTGTAATACGATTTAATCCGATTAACCAATTAAGCCTGATCAACCACAAATGAGTACATATGGGATGCTGTGAGTAAATTTTCTGTTTTTCAGCATCTGATATGTGTTAGACGTGCTTAACTGATTTTTTCTGCGATTCATCACATCCTGCTGCATTTTCTTATCCACAGGTAGGCAGATTAAGTCAGAGTTTTGCATGAACACCTAAAGCCTCTTGCCGAACTTTGGACCAAGGAACCCAGCACCTATTTGCTACTCCACATTGGATCAGTCTTCTTGTATAAGAGCCATTCTGCGGTTTTACACATTTAAATTACAATGGCCATGATGATCCCACTAGAGGTGTACCTTTTCAGGTCAGGCTCGGACGGTGGGCACTGCGTCTCAGGGTACCGCTTTTAAGTCCTCGTGGGATTACTGGTAGTTCTTGGCGCCCAACAGGACCTAATGACCGATGGCGGTTCATAATTAAACTCGAAAGATCGTAGTAACCATAAGTGGCGTGATAAGACCAGTATTTGTTCATTATTAGATAACGTCAGGGCTGTAATTTTTTGTAGTGTTCGGTCCAGTGATCAAGTATTTTCCGCTTTAGGAAAATTTTTATTCAATTAAATTATTCGCAATTAAAAAAGAAAATCAAATGGCGGGAGGTGAATATTAAGAGATTATCTCTTCTTCTGATTCCTACGAACCCTAAGGAAGACAGTTTTCGCGAAGGTTCTTCGTTGATTAATTGCATTTCCTCTTATTTCATTCAATTTGTACATACTAATAAAAAAAATATGCTTTTGTATTATATGTTTGTACAAAAGTCGATAACAATCAATTTTAACGTCCTATTTCTATTTCTAGGAACGCTTAATCATAGTTACCCTCCTACCTTTACTCGATGGCAATAAATCATACTCGTACTATTAATCTATTGTGAGAAAATAACAAACAAGCTATAGGCAGTTATAACACCGCTAAATATATTCAATAAAAGTAAGGATGAATATTTATATATATATTGTACAACAATGTTTAGAATTTAGGGAAGTAAATAGGCCTATCTGTGGTATCTGATTCGTGAACGCATCTGAAAGTTTGAATGTTTTTTAAATGCAAATGATGCCCCACATTTAAATAGTGAATAAGATCGTGCGCCCCTTGTTAGCGTTGTGTGAAATTAGTCTTTAAAATCTGTTTCAGTAGAAAGAGCGATATTTAAGATTAGTTGAGATTTCGACGTCGCCGGAGTAGTTGCGTTGCATTTTCGCAAGACTGTGTATTGTTATTTTAACAAAATTAAATGTGTTCAAAATCGGTGCTTCTTAAAAAATTTTCCATTCGTAATAGCTTTGGTTTTCGAAGTGAATTTTCAGTTGTAAATGCATATTAATTTGTAGAAATGTAAATAAAAATGTGTCTTAGAAGCAGTTGACCTTCTGGGCGATTGGTAATGGATTCTAAAAAAAAAGGGTCAAAATGTGAGTTATTAATTTTTCTTTCAATTTCATGGACCTTTAATGTAGAAAGAAAGTAAATTGTTCAATTCTGGTGACTGCTTTGATTGTGTGTTGAGGTTTTTAAACTCCAACTCAAAATTGATGCCGCCTCTTGGATCTTCTCTTGAATATTTTTTTTTATATATATGACATGTGCGCTGCTCGAGGCAGATTATTTATATTGTTTGGGGTGATGTCACTGTACATCTGAACTCTCGTGTTTTCCGGAATTGTGCACGAAATTGTCTGCCAAATGTAGTTCTATTCATTTTGAACACAGCTTAAGATATCGAGAATGAGATAAGCTCGACAGCACTGTCACTGCAACTGTGATATACATATGCTTTGGTTAGCATTCACCAATAGGGACCAAAGGGATAAGAAACAACGCTTATTCGAATGCGGATTTGTAAGATGCTTCAGATATAGTCTTTGTCTTAAGACAATCCGCATCAAGGCTAAATATACTAACATAAGCTTAGGGCCCATGGCCCTATGGAAGGCAAGGACGACGCCAACAAAGAATTTTTCAACGAGCTTTTCAACAAGACATGTGAGCAATGTCCGAAGAATGATGTTGAAATCGAGAGGATCAGAAAGAAGAACATTTTTGGTAGAACAGTTGGTAAGCACAACCTACTCGACACGGACTTAGTTTTATTGATTTCGTGGTGGGATGAAATATCACTATAGTAAGCACACGGTTTCTTCATTATGATATACACTTGGGGAGATGGAGCACCCCGGATTATGAAATAATAAATCAATTTGATCAGATTATAATAGACGTAAGGCATGCTTTCAATATTTTAAAATTCCGAGGGTCAGCACCTTGTTGCAGCTGAGATGCTTATGCGGATTTTCCAAGTGCAATAGCAGAAAAGAATTATAAATGAGAGAGTATAACGTAGAAAAGCTGCAATTCCCAGAACGCGTGTGTCCTAAAACTCATATGATGCCAACAACAAGCACCAAAGTTCGCTGCCAGAGTTCCAACAGAGATTCTAGGTTTCACCACCATCAAGAAGTCCCTGGGTTGATAAAAAAATGTCAGCAAGCACATGCAGCTAAACAAAAGCATATAAAGCGACGTTGAAGTGAAGGACGAGAGGAGCTCGTAAGCTCTACGAGAAGAACATATGCTTCTCCAGAAGATGAGGAATGAGCAAGAGAAGCGCGCGATCAAAGATATTGAGCAGTTGTACCCATCTTTTACCAACAGGTAGCAAGAACGTGTGAAAGCAAGACAAAACGTACAGAAGCCTGTAGAGATGAATATGGAAACCTTGTAGTGGAATTTCACCCGGTACTGAAAATATGCAAAAACTATTGCTGTAGACTCTATAACGGCAAAGAAGCCCAACATCCCACCGCCGGCCAGAAAAGACCATTGAACCTTGACGATGATATACAAAACCTCCCCCCACCTGGCTTAAATTAAGTAAGGATAGCATTATCTAAGCTGAAATCAAACAAACCAACTAGACGAGTTATTCAAAGCTGCTGAAAAGACTTTGTAGAAAGTGTATGCCAAACCATTTTTCAAATTGATCGGAGGAGGAAGTGCCTGATGGATGGAATCGCAACCCAGCAGATCCTGGAAAAAAAGTCGGAAACTCCAAATCGATATCCATCATTCTAAGGCCGATCCATGTCTAGATTTGGCATCCCTGCCAAGCCTGTGCAGAATGATGATTTAGAAGACTCTTTTATGTCAAAGAATGTTTTAGACAAATTGACGAACTTTTAAGTGTATTCTCAAACATTATACTCGAAGGAATTGTGTGGAGCCCCCAAGCGAATACCAGAAGCATTATCTCTCAAAAGTCTGTGCAACTACTAGCTTACACCGATGATATCGATATAATTGAAAGAATATGGCGGGCTTAGTGGTAAATGAGGGCACAAAACCAAGTACATAGTATACTATCAAGAAGAAGAAACATACAACATCGACGAATATGCTTGGCTCCGCTATAAATTCTACTAACAACACCTCAGCAGAAATAAAGAGAAGAATCGCTCTTGTCAATATCTTGTTTCTTTGGGTTAAGAACACAAGGACCTTAAAAGACCTTAATCATCCAAGTCCTGCTTTATAGCGATGATGCATGGACTCTATTAAAAGCTGATAAAGAGAGAGGGATGGCTAGGACATGTAAGTAAGATTCGAACATTCTCCGAATTTTCCAGATTGATATCGCTCTATAGTACATAAATACATAACGAGGATTATTATATCTGTTGTTACATATTTCTCGTACGTTTCTGCATTGCTAACGAGCCACTTGTTAGGTTGGATTAAGTTGGAGGCTTTTGGGAATGATTTTTAATTCAAATAACTTCAGCTGAAACTGATAGGATTTTATTACGTTCTTCGTTAAAAATGGCACAACCAGCTGATTAAGTGGACACTACCGTGAAGGCAAGAATTTGTTATTAGACAACATTTTGTTATACTCGCTGACGTTTTGATTTCTGTCGCTGTATATCGTCCGACACTGCGATGCTTACTCGTATGTTACACCTGACAGACAACTGTTGCATATACCAAACTTGAGCCTAAGCAATTGAAATTTTCGCAATTAGGGACGATGACTCCTTCTAAACAGATGTCACGAACATGCAGATATTTGGTCATAGTATACGAGTGATTCGTTACACGTTACCTTCTAGCACTTTTCTCCAATAATTAAGAGTTGATTGAAGGGTTGTTGGATCGTCGTGTTACTAAAGTGGACTTTGTATTCGTACATTATCTTGGACTACTTCAACCTTAACTTCGAATTCTTCGGTCATTCTTGGATTTAACTTTCATCTTTACTTCATCGTTCATATCGCGTATCATTCTTAAATACGTCTGGGGCACAAATTGAGATCCTGACACCAACCAAATAAGATCTTGAGGAACTCTGTCTAACGCTTCTTCTAAGTTGATGAAGAAAAAAATGCCGATTTTTCAAAGCCTCGCATCACTATTCTTAAACATTGAATGGTCTCGTATTTCGTCCTGGAAAGTCACAATCTCGACTCTTGTCGGCTCTCTAAGACCCAGCCGTGCTACTCATATTGGATCTGGACCGACGTTACTGGTGTTTGGTTGTAGACCGGGAATGACAGTTTTTTTATTATAAAAATGTCATTAAATACTGACATTTGTAACATGCTGGCTTCTGTTGTCAACACTTTCAGCATTCATCAGTGAATGGCACTAGTCGCAATCGACAAACTTTCCATTATTGGTATTTGTGTGAACGACAATCTAAATTTGTTAGAACAAATTCGTACAACTGTTGCGCAATGCCTAGATTTTCTTAAGTGTTAATTGACAAATAACTATCACTGATGTAGTGTCGCTTTCTGATTTGGTACTATCGCTATTTCGCCTATCTGTTCGGCCTTAGCAGCGGTGACGGTTTGAATGTTATCATTATCCTCAAGCAAACTTAAAGATGGGGTTGAATACTTGAAAACTTTGAGTCGATTGAATCTACTAGCTTTGACTTTGTTGAAGAAGGTCATTGAAAAATCCGACACAAAAAGCTATAACGTTCAAAGTTCCAGCCGAAGTCGTTTCAAAGAAAGATAATAGAATGCTTCGGTGATTAAGTGCCTATTTGAACCAGTACTAGCACCGGCTATATCATCGTTAGACTGCTTCGAGGCTAGATCGCACATTTACAGTGGCAGTGTTCTATTACAGAATCTTGTGGCAGTTACTCGTATGACTAGGACGTTTAGGTTCTTAGCAACAGGTAGGGACCCCACTAGTAAGCAATATGCAGTCTTTACGATTGAGAGCAGACTTTCTGCAACTTTTTAGAGATAGAGAGAAACATTTAATTGGTTTGTCTGCGATTATGCTCACAAGAAACCCAACTATGAGTATCTATCGAATTTCTAACCGAGTACGTATTAAAATATTCCCAAATTCCCATATTTATAAAATTAAATTTCACTCATATAGCAGTAGCGCATCCAATGGACCCAATTTTCAAGACGTTGTTGACTGCTTCCGGCTCTATCTCACAAATAGCATAGGGGATATTCGATTTAAGAGTTTGAATCATTTCTGGATTGTACACATAACATACATTTCTAAGGGCACCACACACACACACACACACAAAAAGTCTAACCGGATTAAAACGCAACTCCGAAGTGGATGATAATAAGTTTATCAAACTTAGCGCACATAAAATCGATTGGTTAATGGGCTGTGTATGGGTGTGAGTATGGGTATGGTGTGCCATCGTGTTTTAAACCAAAGACCTTCCAAGTCCATGTCTTCGATATCAACTTACAAAAATTCGGTAATGAGACATTACCATAGCGGCTATCGATGACTGAATTGGCAATGCCAAGAGCATTTTCGAAATAGACCATCGATGCCACTACTACAAAATCCACATTAAACCGTCACTCTCTCTTAACAATAATGATGAGGCAGTTTTGTATGTTAACAAAGCCGCCGAAATGAAAATGCACATCGTCAGGAAAATACTTTTCGGCCAAATTCGGCTTCCAATTCTAGCTGCTGTAAGGCCCAAACTGAGAAGCAATAACAAGGCAGATGCTCGTTTGCCTTCAACTGGTGACTAAATTGGACTTTGTAAGAGAAAAGCGCGAGATCTTTGTGCTGGTATGTAAAATGTTGTTGAATTGAGTTGAACACCCAGAGCAGAGCAGTCACATTCTCGTAGATATATACGAGTACCATACGGCGACAGAGACCGTCAAGTAGTCTGTAAACATCCCAGTTTAATGAACTTTTAGCACAAACTTGCATACAGCAGGAGCTGTGGGTTCTTTATCTTGGCCAAAGCTAATTTTCAATAAACCTAGTGTTTGACGAATAGGGTAGACATTGAGAGGTGTCATTCTGGCGATATCAAGTTGTTGTTACTGCTTCCACATCAATTGTGCTTATTTTACCTCCGCGTCAGGTAACTGGTCTGTGTTTACTCGGATTCGACTTGCTAAACTTATAAAGGCGAGTACTGACCAGCAGAAAAATATAGCAGCACTATAAACGGGACAGCGGATGAATTCCCCAGAGGGAATCAACTCTGAAGTAAAATCCCAGAATAACTGAGATCTTATTCGGGCTTCTCCGATATATTTGAAGTTCAGGCCGATAAGGATTTCCGAGACTAAGTCATGGTCATGGTGATGGATGTGCCCTTTATGGACCATCGGCAGTGCCCACATCCCCGGACCGGTTATTTTCTTCGGTCTAACGAACGACCCCTCGTACTAGGGATATCATTAATGGAAGTGCCCGGCCATGGAATAAATACGAAAGTTCCGAAACACAAACTAGTCTCAATCCTCCAGGATTGTAGCGCCACCAATAGTAAGAAATAATTTTGTAACATTTCACAACGTTGTTCAAGCGTAAAGCGATTTATTTTGTTCCACAGATATATGATACTAAAAGATCTCTCAGTCAAGAAACATGACCACCCTGTATAAGAACATATTATGTTCTCGAACTAGCTTGGAACTGATGAGAGTGTTCAGTAAGGCCGTAAGTATACCTGGACATGTAGCTGGAGATGTAGATACTTCACATACTTCACCATTAGCATTGCGTACATCTCTGCATGGAAAAAAGACGCAGGTTTTCTTAACGAGGATTGAAATTCATCATTGTCATCCTCTAAGAACACAATAGCGTCGAGCTATCGTAGATAACGAGCCTTTTTGAGTCATACGTGTATGGCAGCTTTACCAAACGACTTGAAGTGATAGACGCGTTATAGACGCTTAGAATCTTTGGACATCTATTATCAAAATTTTTTATCAATTTTCTTGACATCGTTAGCTTAAGTCCACCTTCATAAGTTGTCTATGCTTCCCGATTATTTTATCAACAAGTCCTTTTCTGTTAAATGATTTCTGTAGGTTCTGCCGAGGAGTTATAGAAACATTCTCTGCAAGATTCGTATATTTCACCTATGGAGGTGTGACCGCATATCAGGATGATTCTGTTGAACTCAGGCTTAATGAAAGTTTTGAGTACATTTGCTGACGTGTCAATAGCTTTTGAGTTCTTGCCTTAATCTGGCGTTTACAATAAATCCTTGCCCAAAATTATGTTGCTGCTTTTTTTCATAGCATTTTCAGTTGCTGGTTGCAGCATTAAGCATCTTTAAGTTGACGCCCTTCAGCCAGTATCTTAAGTGTACAACACACAACACCACCAGTTTTTACAAAATGCTGGCTGTAATTGATCTCTAACAACAACATTTGTTGTTTAATGGTCATTGTCTGCTTTGCGACGAGTGCATACGTATTTACGAATGCAGAGCTTCATGGAACTTTCCATTTCAAACCTTTTACTTTCGAGTTCCTGCTTAAGTGCTGGTCTTCAATACAACAAAAAACCAGGAACACAAATGAAGATGTTAAGGACAACCAACACCATCCATGTCATTCTTTAGCAACTCAAGAGACGCATTTATGTTAAATGCAATATACACCAGCTTCAGACGTCTAAACACCTGCTTTTACTGTGCATCTCACACCTGCTGTGATGATTCGCTTAAGCAATTTTAATGCCCTGCATTAGTTATTCGTATTATCAGTGTGTACAAGGAATGCACACTTGTCCCTCTATCCACCCAAGTGTAAGGACGTAATTGCTAATGGCATTGAATATTATCCATTCAGGCCATGAACTCTTGATCTAATAATCGATTCGAAACCTTCTATGTTGCACGTTATATACACTCAACACTTGAACCAGGATGTTGTCTTTCGTTCCACAATTCAATGTCAATATTCTGCATACGATTGTTACTGAAAGGTGTGTCCAGCGCCCACTCACCGCAATCACCCATCAATGATGTGCTATTAAAAACATACGGACAGACCACCCCTGCAATTTTCTGTTATTAATTGCTAATACTCTCGTTTCCTTAAAAATTGACGCAACGACAAACGCATCGATTTGCCTCAGTGACAATGAAAGCGCTGGAAGAAAAACAACAAAAAAAAACATTCAAACTGACGCTTAACTTGAAATGATGATGAATGACTCTCACCTAGGTGCTAGTGTAGTTATTGTTCCCTCCTATGGTGGTAGCCGACATACTATAGTCGAGACACACTCTTGTCTGTCTTTTATCCGACCGACGATGCGCAGGTTTTTAAACCCCCGCGAAATCAAAAACCCCCACATACTCGTACAGTGTATATCACCCTCAGTAATATGGGAATTGTTGTCCCGATAGGGGTTGAGTTGTCTGGAGGTAACGACAGTTTACTCCTCAGCACGACTTCTGAGCACTAGTATGGTGAAGTAAGGCACAGTACTAGTATAGACGAGTTCAGTGGAGGACGAATGTCCTGTACAAAAGCGAAAATAAACTATAAACAAGGGAGGACTCAACAGGTTCAAGTCAGTCTACGTCGTGCCTTCTAACTGTACGGTGGTGGCAAGTCCTTTTTTTTTTCGTTAACTTGTTGCTTGCTTTCGACTTAACCACAAAATTCAAGAGAACCTTTTTAATCGACTTATTTTCGAAGAAGTGTGGAATGCAAGTGTACCATATATTTCGGCTCTTGCTCCAGATGGTGCAATTAAGTGCAAATGCGATTTGATTTGAATTTTGATTAAAAAAAAAAACAAAAAAAAAATACCCAAAAGGACCTGTTTCCATTTATCTCTGGCTTTTTAAATCGCGCTGTGGGTGTACGTATACTTGTATTGTGATGCAAATTGTGTTAAATTAAATTCGCAAAACGTATTCACGAAAGGATTTACAAGGATTTTGTGGTATTTTTGTTGGTAAATATTTTTTCGCTTAGTCGACAGGATTACCAAGGAATTTGGGTATATACGAGTAGAATAGAATACAATAGTGCAGTACTGGCACTGTGGGCAGAGAGGAGCGATCTTTGGATTAACTCAGAATGACTAAACAGTTCTAGTTACGAACTTTTTGGGGGATACAAAAGTGCGTACAAAGTTCAAATAAGTTCAAAGTAAAAAGAGGGTGCAAGTTCAATGGGGGTAATTAAAGGCGCGCGTTTTTTCTCCGAAGATTCATTAATAAGAATTAAATATGAATGACTCTCTCTTCTTAGAAATACGAACTATCTTTCGGAAGTGATTTGGAAAATTGAAACTTTTATCTTTTTGAATTATTTATTTTTTTATTAACAAAGTTATTGTTCGCTAATAAGAGGGAAAGTAGATTCTTTTAAATTTGCCGTCTGGCCTATGCATTTTACTCGTATGTGCTTGTGAATAAAACTATCGAAAGAGATGTTAAAGTTTCTTATTCATATTGTGGAAAGCCGCTGACCTCTTAAAGGCATCGGAGGTCATCTCCGATTGAGATCAACCGAGCAAGCAGGCAAACCTAACGTATGTTCGGGGCTTTAAAAATTCTCCTCTGCTTTGAGCCTTGTCTAGCAATTCTGACCTGGGACTTAGATTCACACAGACCCGACTCAATGAACTAAGCTTTCCGTCTGCATTCAGTGAGATCATACATCTTAAACTTGGTGATAGGGCCGTGATAGGGCTCAACAAGATTTTAAGCATGCCTCAGCTGTCGCTACAGATGCAAATATTTCGCCTCTTCTATTGATTCTTTCTTATATATTATAGTTCTCACCATCGGATTGAAGAACAGACGCAATTTTTCTAGCGAAGATTGAAATCAGATGTTACTGTCTTCTAGAAAGAGCGGTTCTTAGCTCAGATACTGGCTGAAACCATTCTTGGGTACAGGGAAAGTTTTATTTCTTCCTTTTTTGTTCGTAACACCATAGATGCTCAAGACTATTTCTCTTCTAACAAAGATGGTTTTGAGAGCGCAGTAATGATATATAGAGTTGGCCTATACTTCCGAAGAAGAACCTCCATGCAGCCAATAGAGACCATTCTTTAGAGTCAGTTGAAGCCAGCAGTGACTTATTGTCGCCGATTGTGTCCAGGGCTGCCTGAGAAGACTTCAATTCAATTATTTATTCAGTAGCTAATTATACATTTCTTTATAGATTATTTACATTTATTATTAAGAGATTTAGGAGAAGTTCCTTAACAGCTGTAGTTCTAAGTAATTATACAATATAATAATAATATTGAAATTAAAGTTTCATTAAGGGAAAAGCTACAAACGAAAATCCCTATTCGAATCTTTAATCTAATATTGGACTTATCCTGGTTGCACACTTAGCTGAGCAATAAGTCTAAAATTCGAGTACGAGCATTTTTCATGGAACTTGTTTTTTATTGTATTTATTGACGCAGGCTACTTCATGGAGACGACTAGTAGAAAAGTCCCTAGGCAATCCAAACATCATTTACAAAATCTTGCTTTGACATCTTTGCAATTTAAGCAGATGTACTTTTGCACAATCAGACCAAACAGGACTACCATATAGCAGAATGGATTGAAGGATGGTTTTGTATATGATAATCTTGTTACGGATTTTAGAGATTAAATTGACTTTTTCAATGCGACCAAGTATATGTTTTTGGAAAGTAAGTTTTTTTTTATCCAAAACTACTCCGAGATATTTACAGTAGTTGGCCCAGTCTATGTCAAGTGAGGAGAGTTTTAGTCTTCTATTTGGTAGAAAAGATTATTTTCTGCGTCTCGTGAACCAGATAGCTAGCGTTTTTTCCGCATTAATCTTGATTTTCTATTTGAAACAGTATTCATCAAATTGATTTAGTCACTGTTGAAGTCTGAAAAATAGATACCAGAGGCAAATATGGCAGTGTCATCAGCGTTCATTGCAAGTTGTGTATTTTCATTATGCAGTTTAAAATCGGATACATATTAATTTAATAGAGTTCGTGCAAGGATTGATCCTTAGGGGACACCAAATTCGATTTCCGTGGATAGACGAATATATAAATATTACCCATACTTATTAAAAATTGTCAATCTGTAATGAAGCTTTGTATAATTTTTATAATTGGAATGAGAAAAACGTGCTGATAAAGTTTGTGTATGAGGGCATCATGCCAGACAGTATCGAAAGCTTTTTCTAGCCAGTGGATTCTTTCGCTAAAAATCTTTCTTTAATATGCTATGGTAACAGTGGTCTGCATGCTATTGCTAGCATGTGGGGAAAGGTGAAGTGTCCCTTGTGACAGCGGAGTGGCACGTTTGCGATGCTCGGCTGAGCTCGTCGGATGGGGGGGATCTTGCTGTCGCTTGCTTACCTACAAAATAATTATCGTGCCGAATTAAATGATAAATTACGCATACGGGAAATCCTGAGCATTCATACATATACCTACTAAGCTATGCTGTAAATAAGCTGAGAAAATCATTGTTATGAGACAATGCTTTCTTGCAGGACTGGCCCACCCTACTATTCACAAAGTGCACCTCGATTGCTATGCCTGCCTATTGTAAGCAACCCCCTAACTTCGAGGAAAACCAATCACATCTTCACATCTTTAAATACACACCCGCCATCATTCGAACGTTACTAATAAATCATTGTATCAATTCAAAGAATTCTAGTTTATTACATTTTTAATTCATTACAGAAGGTATGTTTGAGTAAAGGACAATAAATTTTAAGGTTACTATGCAAAAATTCTATACGTATAAGTAAATTAGTATGTTTGTTAAACAAAAGATGCCAAACTTGATTGCGACGGTTTGATAGGAGTATTATTAATTAGATTATACGAATATGTATTGTACTTACTTTGATTACTGCTGCAGATCAGGTGTGCACACTGGATCGCTTGATTTCATTAAATATAGGTGTTTAGGTTTTAGTTTTTTAGGTTTTAGTTTATAATACATTCAATCAAAAGGAAAATTAGATTAAGAATAAAGATCTCATTTTGAGCTAAATACACATTTTACTACGAAATTTTATGCTTTAGTTAGGTTAAGAGTTTTTAGTTAAGTTAAAGTTTATCATATCAAATTTTAGACGCATTCAATTTTTAGTTCAATTTAGTTTTCACGTCGGTAGCTATGTAACTTTTCGTTGTCGAAATTGGAACGTAGCGAATTTTGATGCTGAATGTGATTTTTGATTGATGACAGCTTGGTCACAGTGAGTTAATCAGCTTTTTGATTGAGGTGTGGGCGCAGAGGTGATTTTAATACGGATGATAGTAGCGTAGAATTCCAATATGTCCAATATGAATTTGATCATACAGGTGCGATGTATGACACGTGTTGCAATCGTGATATCTCTCGTGGTTAGCATTTAAAATAATATCATATTTTGTTAGTTATAATCCTGAGCGATCGAAATATGACTCATTTAATTAGGATTTACGCCTAATTTTAGAGATAACTCACGATTACTAGCAACACGTGTCTTGTTTTAAACTAGATTTTGTTTTGATTCGATTTATTTTGATGAACTTATCTTTTTTTTTTTTTTTTATCGATATTAATGAACACTATTGCAATGAAACTTGGGGATTTTATTTTCCACCATTAAAGATATACTAGGAATACTCCGCGCACCACTTACCTGGAAGAGAGCTATCACCAAAAAGGCATTCTGCCTGATTGGTAGAAAGGCGGAATGGAAGCATGGGTATTGCTTAGTAATTGAGCGCGAATTTTGAGTGAAATATCGCACACCAGGTTTTACAGCGGCTCATAAAGGATGTGACGTTGTCGTTGCATTTTAAGTTTGTTGTGGAGAGATTTTCGAAGATAAAAAATTAAATAGAAAATTTAGTTTTGATAAAACGCAAGGAATCGCTACAATGTCGCTTAATTCTGGTGATCTGATGGCAGGTGGAGTGTTCTTAACGAAATCCGGATTGAGTATCAGGTATATCCTACCTCCTTCAATGTGTAGATCAAGCCTATCTTTGATAATTTTTTCAAGAAGCTTACTTTTGCAGCTGAGTAGGCTAATGGGTCTGTAACTAGAAGGTGTTTCTTTGGGTTTACCGGGTTTAGATCCTGGGATAACTTTGGCTGTTTTCCAGGCGGTGGGAAAGTAGCAGAGCTAAAAATTAATGTCAGCATTTCTACACCTTTCGTTGCTAGAGCTTTAAAGAGCATATTATTCACATTGTCAAGCCCTGGTGATTTCTTGTTTTTCAATAATTTAATAAGTTAGATATGTGTCGTTAATAACGTATGGTCTGTTGGATAAAGTGGATAGAGTAGAGAGTACTTGAGATTTTGTGTGGTAGTCACTCAGGTGAGCTGCTGTTACATTGTAACTACTAAATGTAGTAGCCAGAACGTCGGCCTTTACTTTTTGGGTTAAATAGAGATTATTGTTTATTCGAGGGGGTGGGACATTATTTTGAGAGTTATGAGTGAGTAACTGATTTGTACCTTTTTGAAGCAAACTGGGTGAATTCAACACAAAAGGCAATCCGTCATTATCCGTCACTACAATCGAGTACATACATACAAGCTATAGGGTGTTGTGTTATTCAATTCACAAGTAGGTCCGTTTATAAGAGCGGGTTATGGTGAGCTGGTTTTAATTAGGCTATCCGGTTAGTGAGTCTCGGGCATAACACAGAAATTCTTTGCTTTATATTCAGAGAAGATGCCTTCAGATTTTCGTAGCACTCGTAATTCCAACTAAACTGGCTGATTTTGTCCTCTTAAGAATTTTAACTAGCCTGCTGCTTTTGGCAAAAGTCTTTATAAGAGGCATTCCTAAAATAATCTGCACTCAATTTATCACCTCATTAACCTTGAATTTATCCTGTCGGAATTTTTTAACTTAGACAAGGAATTAGTCTAGTCCTAAGCTAAACAACGCGACTAATTCGAAGAACTGAGAACCGGCTGCAACCAATTTTTATCGGACTGAAATAACGTATTTATACTCATTTGTGACACAATTGATGGAAATAAAGCAAACTATGTTAGCAGCGGTGTGCCACAAGGCTCAATCTTAGGCCCCCTACTAATATTTGAAGAAATTTTTACATCTCCGTGGTGATTGTAGCAAGGTCAACTCTGCATCTGTATGTATTAACTAGCACCAGTTAGGCTGTGTTAATTCGAGAGCATGAACTTGTTTCTAAATCATTTCTCAATTAGCTCAGAATTGTTATTGACAGTCGTATAAGTTTAAGGCATCATGTACAGCTGTTATGTGAGAAATCTTCGAAAACTGTTTACGTTTAATACCTTTTAATGATTGTAAGGCTCATGAATAAAATCAGAGGAAGAAACAGAATAAAAGACTCCTTCTTGTTGTATGTTCTCTACTCATGTACGCAGCGGTTATCAACCATCGCAAAGGTTGTCTTTATTGCGAGACGCCAAGTCCGCCTTAGCGTTTAAAGAGGCGTCAGACCATTTTAAATTGTGCCGCATAATGCAGCGCTTTATAAGAGAAAGGCTTATTCGTTAAGACCACTATATACTTAAGGACTTGGATACAGGGTTTTGCTGTCTCCTGTTAACCATAAATGCTTCTTCGTCGAATGGCCGGTGTAATTGATATTATTGGGCATCCCTGTCCTGTCTATCGCATATCCTAGACATCAATGACTTAGGTCTTACATTCTCAACCAGTCAGATAGACGCACGGGATTTGTGCGAATAAATCAATAAATTGTGGAAGCGATGGCATTATATTAATTTGTGTGTTTGACACTTCATTCTATGGGGTTTCCTCTGAGTACTACGCAACCATGCAATTTAAGGAATATCTACAGCTCTTTTACTACAAACTTTTAAGTTGAACCGACTCACAAACTGGATTGAAACTAAAGGGCTGACCAGAATGTGAATCTGAATCTCGTATCTTGAATCTGTATCTCGAAGTTGAATAACACCCAACAGATTCACATGTATTCTGCACGGACGAGCTTGACGGGGGATGCCAAAACCAGACATGGCTGGTTGTATACGGCCTTAGAATCGATGCAAAGATGGTGGGTATCGATTTGGACCTGTTGAGTTTTTTCCAGGATCTGCTGGAGTGTAAGGATTCGGTCGATTGTGGAACATCAGGTTGCTGGCGGAGGGATTCAGATGTTTACACAATATAGCAGACAAGATCTTGTATCCAAAGGAGAAGAGATTTATACCTTTACAGTTGGCGCAGTTGAGGGAGAAGTGGGGATTTTCGAAGTACAACCTTTCAATATCTTCGGTCTTCTTGCACTATTTTTCTTCTCATGAAGAATCCGATGTTCTTCCCATCTCTTTTATCACGAACTGCTCTCGTCTTTCGCTAGAGCGCCGCTTTTTATTCTTTTTGTTTAGCTGCATGTACTTCCTGCCATTCTTCATCAAACTAGGGATTTCTTGGTGGGCGAAACCCAATACATTTAGTGCAACATCTCCGATGGCACTTTAGCAGCGCTGTCACTGGTCTTCGGTACTTGAAGCTTGCGACAAAGGAGTTTTCTTGTTGAGTTAAGTTGTTCTTTTTGTTGTGGCCTTTGGAGAATCTGCATTCGCACATTGGCTGCAACAAGTTGGAGATCTCGGCCAATGTTGGCTGCCCGCAACATTCGAACTTCTAGAATTTTTGAGGCATGGCTTACCTCTATCGCAATGTGAACACTTTGATTATGCGTTTCATGTGTATATCGAGATTAGGAACTCGTGTGCTTGCTATAGTGATATTTCATGTCGTCTCAAAGTCAATTAATCCAAGTCACTTGCAGAAGTGGTGTCATGTAGGCCATAAACCCGCCACTTCAAGTAGCCGCAAAGAAAGAAGTCTGGGAGTGGATGTAATGGCTCTTCGTGCTCTTCGTTGTTGAGAGTGAGGATACATACATAAGTGGAGTACAGGGTAGGATAAGGCAACAGTATCCAAACGCCAGATTTGTTCACTGTGCAAGTCATCGCTTGAACCTGGCTCTGTCTAATGCCATGTCAACACCCTGGATTCGCAATTGTCTTGATGTATTAAGCGAAATAGCCGATTTCTTCCGGAAACCATTCAAATGCAAATAAGACTTTCCAAAACGCGATACAAAAACCAGCACCAAAAAGCAGGAAATGTTTGCGATTAGTCTTCAAGATATATGCACCAAGAAGTGGGTGATGTCTTCAAAGCATCAACTCTTTTGGCAGCAATTCAAATAAAGTGATTTCCTGGTAAGCCTCATTGTATGCAAAAAACTTTAACGCTACCCTCATCAATCACACAAAACAAGTCTTAAAATCTCTAAAAAAAACAGAAGAGAAAATACTGGAGATTTTTTCAGAGACGCTTTTCAATCTGCATCAGAACTTGCCGAGGATTTTTTTTGAAGTTAACATAACAGCTCCGAGGATTTCTTTGAAACAAACAATACGATCCAATCTAGAAACATCATGTCCTGAAGAATATCTTAGAGTTTCTATACATATTCCCTTTCTAGATTCTCTAATACAAAATCTGACTGACAGATTTATGATCAAAGAGGATGTTCCACCATCGTTTCAAGCTCTGCTCCAGGGTTTTGCTGCGGTTAATCGAGAAAATGAAATACCATATCCTTGTCAGCTATTAAAGCGGAGTACATATTCTGGTGCGAAAAAAATTCATCGATTGATCCCTCTACCGATGTTCTAAAACTGCTAGATGTACTCGTATGTGACAAGACCTATTTCAGGAGTAAAAGCTACTTGCTTACAATTTTGGCTCTATTACAACAACTTGCGTTGAAAGAACCTTTTCAACGATGTAAGGATCAAAACAGTATACCGAAGCGTCATGGGCCATCCAAGACTTAGCGCACTTGCAATGCTGTCTGTTCACTCAGGTATCCATGTGGATCCAAATGAAATGATCGATATTACGACCCGTGGACCAACGATAGGTTTTTATATGCAGATCATCCTGAATCAGCCTAGACATAGATCTGGTTGATATATCCAATTCCTTGGACATGATCTTTTGCTTCCTAAGGGGATTTCTCCAAATTCGTTTGCGCACTGCCTTAACTACCGCCTGTCCTCTACTTCAAACAATTCGCCGAAGCGAGCAATAGCTCGATAAACAAATATTCTCGATATTTCGAGTGGTTTTAGCAACTCGAAAATTTGGTCATCACTCTATCTGCACTTATGCAACGCTATTTCCCTACTCCATGTTAACAGTTTGCAAACTGAAACCAAACTGACTAGTATTCTTCACTAATAATTGCATGTGTTCTGAAAAAAAAGGTAACGGTTCTATTCCCGCGAGAAGTTTTGAACGATAAGCGCTGGAAATTGTGTAACAGAACTTATGGCACGACTAGGTACATATAGTACTTTGAACATTGCTCAATTTCTGCTTATGCTTCGTTTCTCCTATTTTATTTTTGAAATGTTCAATCCCACAGATGGAATATGTTTAAGAAATTCTTATTTATTGTCATAAAAATAATAATTTGGCCAAAATGGACTGTTTTTACTGACTCTTGGTTGAAAGTCCTGTATGATCCTTAAATGCATGCACCCTTAGTGTTGAGACTGCGTTTTGCTGATATTAAGTCTTCTTCAAAAGAAAAACGTTCATGGCCAAGCTCTAGGTTTCATTGTTGAAACAGCTCAGTTAACGATCTTCCAACAAATAAAAGATGGATGTAGCTAAATCGAGTTATTTAAAATCGGATGAATAATGCTATAAATAGGCTTTACGACCATCCATAAACATGGAATCAATGTTCATGACTGAAAGCTAAACAATTTCACAATAAAAATTTAAAGAAAAAAATCTTTTTATGATTTAATGTTTGTTATATCCTTCCGCTGTGGAATGTAATATTACCGGATCGATTGTATCTTATATTTGTTCAGCAAAGAATTCCACGTTAAAAGTATTTGGTTGCCCTAGTTCCAGTATTTATGAGGGAACTTTTCTTTTGTGAAAAGTTCATAACAACTACGAGTGTGATGATAGTTCTTTAAAAGGCTTTTTGAAAGTCAGCATATAAAACGAGAAAAGGGATGCTATGTAGACATATGTACTATATATCCCCTTTTTTCATATGCACTGTGCTAACAAATCTGAAAGTCTATGACATCCTCCTTTCCCCTTTTAGAACGTTCTCCATAACGACTACTGGATACGTTTTAGTTAAAGGTTGCTAAAGGTTTCGTTGTTGGAACATTGCAACTAGGTAGGTATTCCTTTTCAGATATTAATGTTAGGTTTGTTTTTTTTAAAGAGCAACCACACGTTATATTCGTAGGTATTGCGTAATGTGTTATTAAGGCAACTCCTTTAGGCAGACATCTGTCTGGTCACGCAGGTTTATACATATGTGCATATAACATTTGCGAGTCCCCATTTGGAAAAGGATACGAGTACAAGGGATGAACTCACCCTTTATGACTATTGCTGTGATAATTGTTTACACATTTTTCCATTATTATGTTGTAAATGACCTTTAATTGGGTTCGTTTTGGCAGAAAAAAGGCGTTATTAGCGCAATTCTGCACCACGGGATGCAATATTCATTTAATTTATACAGCCCATTTGCAGCTTTACTATGGTCCACCCTCTATTTTTTGGAAACAAAATGAATATTCACGGTTATTGTAGGTAGAAAGGATTTTTTTTTTGTTGAATTCCATGGAGTAATAATGGAAAATGTAAGCCCCTTACCGATTTAACCAGAAAATGTGGTCAATTTTGTTTTGCTTTATTTTGATCATATTGTGTGATAGAGTAGTGTCCTTTGTTAAGAGAAAAAATAATTAGATAAATGTAGGAAATATGGGCTATCTAATGGGTTCATCTGATTGTTGACTGTTGCACGATTTGGATGGTTACTGAACGGCGCAACCTAGCGATGTCCAGTACTGTAACTATGATTACAAATCAATTGTGCTTATTTAATTTTCTCTACAAACCACAAAGTAATGTTGTTGTTCCACTGGCCTTGAGTTGGTAAGAATCTAAGTGCGTGTGTTGAGCTGAAGAAGATAGTAACATTGAGCGGGTTCCATATTCTAGGGACTACAATTTTGGTCAAACATAACACATGGAACGGAAAATTTACCTGCTAATGCAGATGATATTTGAGTGGGCGTTACAGTCCGAGGTGAACCTGGGCCTCAGTCAACAAGCTTCTCCAGCCAGCTCGATCCCTAACTAGCTGCCTCTAGTTTCGCACGCTAAGTTGGGTCAGGTCCCCTTCCACTTTCGTGCGCCACCTGAGTCTTGGCCTTCCTCTACTGCGCTGTCCCTCGGGAGCGGATTCGAAGACTTTTCGGACCGGAGCATTGGTGTCCATACGCTCTACATGACTCAGCCATCTCAGTCTCTGGATCTTCACTCTTCTGATTAGGTCTATGTCGCTGTACAGTCCATACAGTTCGTCGTTGTATCTCCTCCTCCACTCACCGTCAATGCAAACGTGACCAAAGATCGCCCGAAGAATTTTTCTTTCGAAGCAACCAAGAACACCCTCATCCGTTTTTGATAATGTCCATGCCTCTGCGCCATAGAGCAGGACCGGAATTATTAAGGTGTGAGAGAGGGCTTTGCTACTCAATTGCCTTCTTAGACCAAAGAAACAGCGGTTGGCAAGATTATTTCTCGCTTGATCTCAGCGCTGGTGTCGCTGTCTCAATTAATACCAGAGCCTAGGTAGATAAAGTCCTTAACTGCCCCAAAGTTATACCTGTCGAAGTTGACGTTCTGTCCGAAACATCGGTATTAAGTGTACTATTTACTTGACAGCATATACTTAGTCTTGCCTTCATTGACTGCTTAACCCATTTTCGCCGCTTCCGTCTCAACACTCGCGAAAGCGCCACTGACATCACGTTGCTTTCTCCCGATTATGTCAATATCGTCGGCGTATGCGAGTAGTTAGACGGGCCTTTGAAAGATTGTGCCTCTTGTGTTTGCGCGTGAGTCTTGCACTATTATTTCAAGAATGATGTTTGAGAAATCACATGACAGCGCATCGTCTTGTCTAAATCCTTCTTCTTCAATAGACTTCAATAGTCTTGGTGAGATTTTAACCGACCTTGATGGAGCAGCATGCATTCTTCGGCATCATCATATACAAAGAGGCGAGTTTGGCAGAGATGGCAAAACTAAATATTGATCTGTATAGCTCGTCTCTATTAATACTGTCATAAGCGTCCTTGAAGTCGATTGAAAGGTGGTGTGATGGTGGATTTTCTCCAAGGTCTGCCGTAGTGTGAATATTTGGCAGACGTTGGGGTTTCCCGGCCTGAAGGCACACTGATATGGACCTTTCAGGTTGTTTACGAAGGACTTCAGACGATAAAAATAACACTGAAAGTGAACCTGAAAGTGGAAGAGCAAGTTGAGATGGACAACGCAGTATCAGAAAGCGAAACCTTTTGCTCCCTTTATTTTAATTTCAAAAGGAATTGTCTCTGTATTTCTTTTTTTTATTTACTCCCAAAATTAACGATAAACAACATTTTTATTTTTATGGAAAAAACAACGAATTAATTATGAAGCACAACATCCCCTTAAATCGTAACTGGTAAATCAGAGAATTTTTGATGTTTCTTCATCTGGCCGAGATTGGAGGGAAAATTTTTTTAACTGCGGGATGAGGACATGGGATGAACAAAATAAATTGACTGAATAAACGTTGTCGGCAAAAGTCACCCCCGAATTCTTATTTGAGTTGAGTTTTATGTAGGTACCTGGCCTGAAGGTTCAATCCTACGGTTGGTCTTCGTACAAGATATCAAAGTGTTGATCAGGGCCCTTCGAGATAAACAAATACCATTACCAGTCGTGTGTAAGGTATGAATTTGCCTTTGGGCAAAGCGTCGGGACCTATAATTCTATGGATTGGAAACATAAACAGCTATGGTAGCCAGTTCATGGTTGAGACATGCTGAAGGAAGTTGTAAGCAATTCGGTTATATCCCATCTTGATTGCCATCGAGGCCTGACACATTCGGATGCCAGGAATTGTCACTTTCAAGGGGACAATTCCTCAATCTTCATGGAGGAGACCCATTAAACGTCATTCAGGGGGGTCCTTTTCTTACCCTGAAGACGATACCTCGTCGTATCACATTCAAATCTTGGGGAGGCGTCGAGATCGTACGGCATACAAAGCCACTATCTCGCAAGCGAAAATCTGATGGCGACCCACTTCTGACTTAACCGTATCGCTCCAAGCCGATGAGCGAAATATTCCCCAAGAAACAAAGAGGTCATTGTATCTATATCTGCGCAAATGGAGCTCTCGCACTCGGATAGTATTTGTCCTCCACTAGACATCCTTAACATTTTCTTGAGTGGTTTGACACTTGTATGCTCATTTCGAATTGATTGACTGTTCTTTTACCCCACCGGTAATCTCCAGACGTGGGAACCCACTGATTGCATACAAACTTGTGGGAAAGTTTTAAGGTGTTAAAGTGTCACAGGCTCATTTCCTTTCCTTTCATCGAACCCTATTTTTTTTGCCATCAGTCGCTTGTACTCTTTTAAGGGAACAAATAGAGCGGATGGTGAGATTTGAGGCAGCGAGTTTGTCTTTATGAATGTTAGTCAATACGTCCATCCATAGTGCTGTGTAGCTCATATATAACTTGCTCGTCGTGATTTACTTGGATGACTCCAAATTTGTAGCCGAGCGTTCTTTTTTTTTTAAGCAGCGTTAACCCCACACCATTAACTCCAAAGTTAGTGCTGTACTTTTTACCTTGAAGAGAGGATGCTTGACCGATTCAACACCACTTTCTATCTGCTTGTGTTTTGCTTCACTACCATTCTTGAGGATATGTGGGTTAGGAAGCATGTTGTAGGGCGATTGAAAGTCCACTTTGGTAAGCTCTACAAGGTCCCATTGTATTATGGTACTTGTTCTGCCCGGAAAGACAGGCCAGATTCAGAACTGCGGAAATGTTTTAACCGACTCAAAAAAAAGATGAAGAAGGCTGGCCTTAGGTCTTCTTATTGAACAGCTCGTAGAGGTGTCTCGGCTTTTTTTTAGGCGCAAATAAATGCAGCTAATATTTTATATGGGGTGATGACGCATAATCTCAATCTCATGGATAGGAAAATTCCACACCGAAGGAGCAATGTTGCTATAAGAAGTTCATAAGGAGATTGATGTAACAACTAATATACTATTAACTTTACTACCACTACTTTATCAATAAAAAAAGTGAATTTCTTGTTGATTGCCACTTTGCTTAAAGAGGCAAAAGACTTCGTAGTCACTCATCGTTCGCATTACAAAAGATAAGATACTAGTTGCAGCTAGTCCCACTAGCATGTCAGATACATGTATCAATAAAGTAATCGTATCCTTGGTTGATCTGACAAAATTTGCCTAAAAAATATGCAAAAGAATCTGAAAGAATACTGAGAGTATGTACTCGTAAGATGCTGAAACCTACCACAAAGAGTCTACCTCAAGTGGCATACCCAATTAAACTCATTTAATAGATCTTTTTTTTTTTAAATGTAAGGTCTTTCAAGTTGCGATAAGATCTTAATTTGTATCACAGCGTAACTAATTGTCACTGCTATTTAGTTGGAATACTAATCTGCATAATTTTAAATTTGACTTCTTTGTTTCATCCTACGAATTAATGCTTTTCAAAGCACGTTTTGGTAATATCTTTAAGATAACCTTACAAGATCTTAAGGGATTTTTATCGGAATTTCTTGATTTTAACCGCTTCCGATATACGAGTATCTCATCTTCATTTACAGTTCAATTGATAAATTAGCGAAGTTCAAAGCTCTTGACGTTGACGAGCAAACAGAGAGTGTAAACTTAGAAATTTATTTTTGTTACTCGAGTTAGTCAGACGTGATTCTTTGCTCTAGATACGTGCAAATTCGTATCTTTTTTTTTTCCAACAAAAATCAATTGATATGACAAATAATATATAAATTGCCGGTTGAGTAAGCGATCCGATAAGTGTTTACATTTTTATTTTTATTTTTTTTTGTGAGTTTGGTTTTTGCCAGACAATATTTGCTGACGTGACTTTGTGTAAATGTGATTCAAAATTTATTTATGAAAATATGGAAGATATTCTCTAAGACGATCTTCGTTTTCTCATAAAAGATCGTGTGGGAGGTGGTCTTGCACAGCAAAGATTCCTGGGTTTCAGGTAATATATTTTAACTTCTCTTGATGAATATTTTAGATAAGTAATAGGAGTCGACACTATTTAATTTATTAAGGCAAAGAAAAAGGTTCATAGGTGATAGATACTATTCGCAAAAATATGTAGCTTGTACAGAGGGAAACTGCTGCAGTTTAAGAAATGCCGCAGTTTAAGAAATGCCGCAGTCTTTCTTTTCCTTGTAATATTGTGGCGTCTTGTTGAAACCGTAGGTCTTCCACAATAATGACATTCAATTGGGGAACGAAGATGTCAGAAATAATGTTACCGAGTACCTATACCAAACGCCCTTTTAATGAACTTATACAAAAATGTATAATTATATTTTTAACCCTATAACATGCTGAAAAAAAAAAAAAAATGTGGCGCTGCCAGCCCGGTATGGGCCATGGCCTAGCTTCTTGACACTCATTTGTGTTGCTCATGTTGTCATTTTTGTCACATCTGAGCGGGGTCTACGGTTTATCGCCGAATCCGAACATCTCTCCTTAGAAGCTTTCTTATAGGCAATTTTAAATTCGGGACTTTGCCATTGTCTGCCGAAAGGGTTATAGTGATTCGAAAAATTGTTGGCGATGCCGGGGATCGAACCACGGACCCTCCACGTGATAGTCCAATGAGCTAACCATCGCGCCATCGCCACCACCAACATTCGTAAGTTATAGAATTAAATTTAGCATATTTTGTACGATGATGAGGAACATGTAAAAATCGAATTTTCTAGGACGTAGGTTGCGAGATGGTGCAAACTTTAAACTTTATATGATAACTTAAAACATCAAAGACAAAAGGTTTTAAATGAAATAACTTTCTTCTAGAGAGCAGTGTTTTTAAACTTATTGAACTACATCGCGTGCCATAAGGAGTGTAATTAGAGTTGGAGAAAACCTTTCGGAAAGAAAACTTTGTGAACCTTTTTGAACTTTCGCAATTCGACCAATAGAAGTTTGTTGATGGGGATTCTACATAACCCAGCAATGGGATGGGCCCTTCCATCAATGAAGTTGTCTAATAAAAAGCAGGTGTAGAGCAACATTGATTTTATCTATAACATCATCAGACCCTTACGTCACTGATGGTTGCTATGATTTATCTAGTAACAGGCTGCCTGTCATAGGTCTTGTTGGGTGGCAAGACCACCGGTTGTCCATACTAGTATTTAAAATACGGTATCGTGGGAGTTAGGAACCTCCCGGACTTCGGTCCGGGCCTTACTTGTTGGGGAAGGCCCCCTTGTGGAAGCGTCATGGTGGCTGTGGTTTGAACCTCGCAAAATCACATTATCAACATACATTTGATGATGATGAAAATACATTTGAGAGTCAAATATGACCTCAAGGCACATTTGACCAATCAGACAGCTATTTAGTCAACTTATGAGCTCAAAGTGAAGACCGAGCAATTCAACATTTTTTATAAGTACATTATGTTGCACACTTTAAAATCCTTAAGAAAAATCGGCGCAAATTTTGTTAACTTGTACACAATTTTATAAATTACAAATACAGTATTTGCCAAAGATACACAAAATCTTGAGATACATTGGAAGGCAACAAGCGTTTATCAACATTAGAAAAAATCTATTTCAGTTTGGGCAAGTTAAAATCACCTATTATTGCAGCCATTATCAAAATTTAGATTTTTTACAACATTGCGAATATTTTAAACATGAGCATCGTAAATTGTTGAATTTAAAGAAGGAAGTACCTAGTTAAGTCATAAATACTGGTACACAACTGAACTCACTCATTAGGAATGCAACACTGGGCACATCCATTTCGTATTGATTGCGATTTGACAGTTGATATTTATGCTTCATTGTGAATTATAAAGTTTTTGACATTAATTGCTTACAATAATGGAATGGGGCGACATCGAAAATTGTATTGTTATAGTTGGCCTACTTAAATGCAACATGGAAAAAGGCGATATCTTTAAGACGTTGCGACCGCTTGGAATCACTCGCAATTTTGTGTATCGTGCTGTGAAGTTGTTTGAGGATACTGGTGGAGTATCGGCCGTCCGCGCACTGTGAGAACTCCGAAAGCGATCAAAGCCGTAAAGAAACGAATTGACGGAAAACCGCTGCGAAAACAGAAAATCTTGTCGCCGGAAATGCATATTTCGCAAAAATCCATGTCTCGCATTATCAAAGAAAATTTAGGACTCAGCGCGTACAAGCGACATACTGGACACTTGCTCACGGCCGCATTCACATTCAAATCATTCAAATCTTCACCGTAGAAGAATCGTTCAATAAGCAGAACGATCGTGTGTATGCTCGGTCATCCAGAGAAGCATCCCGACTCATCCCGAGGGTTCAAAGAGGTCACCTTCCCGCGTCTGTAATGGTATGGTGGGGAGCATGCTACGATGGCGTTACGAAGCTCTATTTTTGCGAGAAAGTAGTGAAAACATCGGCCAAAGTATATCAATCGACCGTCTTGGAACCCATTGTGAAGTCTCTCAACTAATCAATATTCAACAACAAGCCATGGACTTTCCAGTAAGACTCTGCTCCAGCTCACAAAGCAAAAACGACTCAACTATGGCTCAAAAACAACGTTCCGAACTTCATATCAACGGATGATTGGCCAGCTGGTGTCCAGACCTCAACCCGTTGGATTACAAGTTTTGGTCCGTATTAGAGGACATGGCTTACTCTACTCGACACTCAAATATTGAGTCGTTGAAGCGAGCCCTTGTCCGTGCATTGGACAATTTCCCCATGCATGAAGTGCGGCTCGCAGTCGATGAGTGGCCACATCGTCTTATGTCGTGCTGGAAGGCAAATGGAAGTCATTTCGAATAAGTTGTTCTAAGATTTGCAGCCATTGAATAACCCAGTAAAAAACAAAAAAAAATGTTTAAATATTAATTCGTTTTCATTTGGCGCTGATTTTTCTGTGTAACAGTATTTATGGCCCTACTAGGTATATAAGGAACAAAGAAATAAATATGAATGAATCTATTGACTTTAGAAACAGGCAAATCAACACAAACACATATTTGTTCAATATCATTACTAATTTCTCTTTTTGTAGAACAAGAACGAACCGCAAATAAGACTCCTCCGCTTCTTTCCGAGGAAGTTTGGTCGTAAAATCGATCCAACCGGATGACATCGAAATCAGGTGTAAACAACTCCACACTATGAAAATCAGAATTCAGCCAGGTCGATGAAATTGTTAGGACAATCAGCACCAGAAGTGAAGAAATCCATTATCTTAGATCCAAACACCTGATTGCATTCATGTTTTTTATTCGAAACTTACGTAGCATCAACTTCGGTGATAATTCCAGAAGAGAATGCAGGAATGGTAACATTAGTCGCTACTGTAGCAAGAGCACCAGTAATACTCGCACAAGCAGCGTTAGCTTCAGAGAATCATCAGCGACAATAACAGAAGGATTGGAAGCAGTTGCTGAAGAAAGAGAAGCATCTTCAGCGGCATCTGACGTAACACCTAATGACACGATGACGATGCGGAATTCCTCATAATCTTAAGCGGCATGTACATTGGTCAAAAACTCATCAAGCATGTGGGAGTGTGTTAATAAATTCTGTCTGACGTTGCATATACACATTACACATGTGCAGAAAATCTACTTGTAGTACTGCTGGCAGATCTGCCCGTGAAACAGATGTGCAGATATTTTTTTAAGTCAATCCCATCGGTTGCTGCCATTTTTCAGCTACTGTCACTTATGTGTGACACTGTCGATTGCAGCGAATTTTGTAATAGAGATTTGTTGCAGAACAGCGCTGCGTGCAGCATTTATATGTAGTTTCGCGAATTAAAACGTGTATTCTATTGTAAACTGCACACAAAATTCTGTTCATGTGTTTTGGGCATAACAGGAACTGTTTTTGCATCGCTTCCGGATCCTTTTTTTATATCTTTAAGGAGCGTTTTGTACTGATCATTTTTTCAACTACTGTTGCTATATTGTTTCTCTTTTACGTTCGACAACGCATGTAAAGATCGATCAATTTCTACAAATTCCAAAACAAAATTTGTATCCTCCATCTTCGAAAAAATTAAAACCCTTTTGCTGCGCTGTCTGCTTGCGATGTTTTCTCATCGCTGTCTAGGCGAAAATGGGCATATGCACGATCAATCAGTCAATCGCCCATATAGTGTATATCAATCAAGTCACCTGATTCACCAAAAATCCAAACATTTTGATTTTGCTACAAGCTAAAACGCAAATATATGTACGTGTCTCATTTTCACTTATACACTCCCACATGCTTGATAAGTTTTTGACTAGTGTATATGCCGCTTTAGACGCAGCAACAACAATATCTTTAGCTGGAGATCTTGTTTATATTGTAAGATTGCGGTTTTTTGGTGAAGAGCGAACAGCTGGCGTCGTTGACAATGGATGGCCGATGCGCTGATCGGCTATCGTGGAAATCCGTTCGTAAGGTTGATTGACCTTTGGTTTCCTCTGTGCGTGAGTTGAAACGCGAATATTACGGCTGGTTGAGTTCTGAGCAAGAGATCTTTGGAAATTGCATTTTAACCACAGAGAGCTCTATCATTTTTTGAATGCAAGTGCGCAATTGAATGTTTAGGCGCTTCTCATACTTCAACAAAATATTTACATCACTTTTGTTTAAATCATAAAAATCAGAGTGTGAACTCCAGTCACACAAATCACATATTCAAAAGTTATTATCAACTATCTATCGATTTGAAGCACTTAGCACAGTTTGAATTCATGATTAATAGGAGACAGTAAGCACATGCACTCGCGATGAAAGCTACTAAGCCTGACGCACATTATTGGAGAAATAAGAACCGGTGATTTCACTTTATGACTTTTTGTGGATGTGCGTCTCACTGCAAATGCGGCGATTTTCCATGTTGGTGTAGTAGTCAATTAATTAAAACTGAGCCTCTTCGTTAAACATTGAAGGAACGAAAAAAAAAAATTTTATTTCAGTTCATTCACCAAACGTACGACACACACGATGGTAAAGCGGCTTCAACTGTTGTATAAGATGAAACCAAGATATTTCTGCAAAATTTGCCATAAAATTAATGAATACAGCTTCAAATGCTTCAAGGGCTGTTAACGATAGCAAATCGACTTATTCTGGCTTATCTCAAGCTCTTTCAGCGGACATTAAACGATACCAGATGAATGCTGTCGATTTTTAGAATAGCTGGTGCATAAACTAGCCATGGATACCATGATTACTCGTATATGTTGGTTGACCAGATGGATGAGTACGTTAAACATAAAATCGACCCAGCGGTCGCGAACTGAACTTCGATTCCCAAAGTAAATTTGTGTAGCTAACATACGTTACTGGGGTTTAAGTAAAAGAAAATTACAAATGGGCCTTTAGCTGCGAAATTGGCTTTCACTAGAAAAAGTATTGTTATTCATCCTTTATGTTATCTTTTCTAGAATGTTGCTATTAAACGATGAGTAAACTTTTTAGTGCCTACGGTTTCAGTACCCGCCACATCAACCGGCTTCCACTGAGGGACGAAAGGACATGTACTAACCTCTTAGAGACTTTGGCAAGTATTTATTTTATTTGGCGATATCTGAGGTAGCCCTTCAGTCTTCAGTTATGCTGGCAAGACTCGCAATTTTCACTAAACAACAGGACAGGATTCAGACTGCTTTCAGCTTTGTATTCTTAAGCCAGCTTCATAGTGCTGAGCCGCACATCTTAAGCGCAACTTGATTGTCACTACAGTGCACATAATTTACCCCTCGCCCCGAATTATCACAAAATATACCAACTCCACCTAGTATACGCAAATTAGTGAAGAAAGTTTGTGAGACTGGTTTGCCGAAAGTGTGCGTCCAAACACAAGATCCCGCCAAAGATCTCAACAATTGAACATTAATCGCTGAGAAGAATTTTGCATAAATATCTCGAATTATTCGCTCACAAGGTCCAATTGACTCGGAAATCAAGCAAAACGGCCATCTGCTGCGTTATCACTCTTCTGTTTGGGTTTTAGAGCAGCTCGAAATTGACACCAATTTTGCTAAAAAAAATTAGATCAGGCGCATTTTCATCTCTGCGGCTATGCACGAGTACGTGTAAACAAGTTGAATTGCCAAACTTTGGGGTCGAAAAATCCAAATGTAGTCACAAAGAAGCCAATGCATTCTTTGCGTGTGCCTGTTTGGAGTGGCCATTTTTCTTCCTAGACGACAATGAAAAAACGTGACATTCAATGGAGAGTGCTGCCCAGGCATGATGGCCGATTTTTTATGGCCAGAAATTGTTAAGACTTGGTCGAGCTATGGTTCAGCAGGATGGGACTACGTGCCACATAAGCCGTCCCACAATCAATTTGTTGCACTTTAAGTTCAATAATCAGACGTTTTGTTAATGTTAACCGTCACGCAGCTGCGATTTGACGTCCCTGGGTGTCATTAAACACCGATGCTATGCGAACAACCCAGAGACGATTCAAACATTCATGACCAATATTGGCCAAGGTTTTCGTGAAAAAGGGGCACAGGAACATCTCAGAACTAGCAATTGCGTATTTAATTCCGTATCTCATGTTCGTTGTCGGCTTCAGTGGCACTAAATCATCGATCTTGGACGCCAGGTCAGTGTTCGTTTCTCGACATATTGTTCTTATCACTTATCACCCTCAGTATCTCGATGCTTTTGCCAGCATATCAACAAGAAGGCACAACCAAAATGTTTCTGAACCGGGCGCCATTGATGTTGACATTTCGATTTTCTTCATTTTTGAAGAAGTGCGGCACGATGATGCCCAACCACACCAAAAAGTGTGTTTTTGGGGTGTAACGGTAGCTGATAGATTACCTTTAGATTTTCCCCGGCTTAAATTCGCCAATTTTGCTTTTAAATAAAGCCACTAACACGAAAGTGACCCTCATCACTGAACAAAGTTTGACGGTAAAAAGTGAATCAACTTCAATCTGTCCAAGGAAACAATCAGCTATTTACTCGTATAACACGACGCAAAGAATGATTGCTTGGCTTTAATTTTCGCAGCTTTTTCGGCTAGTGAGATATAAGAGACTTGTAAGTGCCTATACCAAGCAAATTCTTGCCCAGGTGGCGAATCCATGCCCGACATTTTAATCTGTGTGCACTCTGCGCATTCTTCGCCAACCGACCACAAGAGTTACTGCAATTTGAAATTTTTCAAATATTTTGCGAATAACGGACTCGTTCGGTTGATTATTTTGACCGTAAATTAGCATAGCGCTCTATAAATATTTTTTTTTTTTTACTGAAAAATGATTTTGGGAACGCATCCAGCATTTGGAAACATTGAGACAGACCCTGCAAATATGTGCTGCAAATAAAACGAAACACACAAAATATAGTGTTTAGGTAGCAACAATTCATTGCCCATTGCACTGCTGGCGTCATAAAAATAGTTTTTTGAGTAAGTACTGCACATGCCTGGTAGACATCCGCTCGAACAATCGAGGCATCGATTTTTCATTGCTCATGCGGTATGATAGCTACAAGCAGGAGTTTCAGGAGAACATGCAGATATTGAAGGCATACAGAACACCATATGGGAGTCAACGGATAACCCATCGGCGCGGCGGCTGGCCATGACATGGCTACATCAAAATGGAAGCTGAAGTTCAGGAAACATTAGTACGGTGCGCTGTGGAATGCGACAGTCATTCTCACTCCAACAATTCACACCAATTGACAAAGCAAAATTGGATCTTCCCCGGATCGTACTTCCAAATTCGACGGCAACTACCTCAAATGGAACCAATTTCACAACCTATTCACCCAACTGGTGGATCAGCAAGCAATGTCAGGGTGCCAAAAGATCTGGTACCTAAAAAACCAACTTGTCGGGGGAAGCAGAACGACTTATTCGTCATCTAATCTCCGACGAGAATTATTCTTCAGCCTGGAAAATGCTACAAGATTGACACAATAATCTGAGGCTACTCTCAACGGCTTTCATAAATCGCCTACTACAACAAGTCTCGTTGCCAACGGAATCCGCCACAGGACTATAGACAATGCATGACACCACGCAAGAGTGCCTACATGGACTCAACAATCTCGAAGTAGGCACGTAGAACTGGGATCCTTTTCTGGTTCATCTACTTATTTAGAACCTCAACGAACAAATAAGTTGTAATTTTGTTCTCGCGACACGATCAAGCTAATCTCATCGTTGGCCAGCACTCTCTTTTATAACGTACATTGGTATTCTGCTATTTTGGTTCAAGCACCAGTTTTATCAGTAGTTCTCAAGGTTCATGCACCTTGGGCGACATTATAATACGTACATATACGTACACATCGAGTTAGTAAGGGCCTTTGTCCTAGAGTACCTTTTCTATAAGGTATTGTACGATTTGTTATACTTGCCAATCCCGATTTCTTAATAATGGGACTCTGTCAGGAAACAGTACTCCATATAAGATCCAATCATCCCAGACCGGATCTATAGCATAAAAGTATGGATGCCAGTGAAGGTGGATTGATTGTTGGTTCATTTACATTGAAGGACTTCAGCAATCAAATATTATCTCCGGTCTAAACAGTCTTGTATTCCTATCCAAACGAGCAACGTAGAAGGGTGAGATCTCATTAAGTGGCGCGCACCTCAATCATCTAAAGTGCTCGTTCAAAGGCCGAGCTTACGAATCGTGTTGAATTAACTAATTTCTACGACAATCCTCACCTCTTGCCCGGAATCTAAGTAAGTCAATTTGGGACCTACGGTTTCCGCGCGTTCGAAATTGTGAGAGCGGAAATTCCTTAACAAGTAAACATTTACACATTTGAAGGTTTGTCGTTGCTAACCGAAAGGGTAGTGACGTCATAAATATTTGTTGTTTGGCATTTGATCGAGTCCTATGAATCGAACTCATACCGCTGGCATAGTAGCCGACGAATTGACCATTGTGTCACGATGACCATTTATCCATCAGAGACTGGTTTGGAGAATGGGAAAGTTTGAGTTTCTTTTTTTTTCTTTCTGCTGAAGGACTTCATCGTTCTCAAAAGCCCGGTATAGTTTGGTTAAGTTTTTGCAAGCAGAAACAATGTACTCATCGAAAGTTAGAAATTGAACCATCTCAGTTAGTTGTTTAATTTCACTGCGAAATAGCGAGCTACGCAACCAAATGGTATCCGTTTTCATAAACTGCGCAACACCATTACATACGAGTAGTAGGCCTTGAGTTTTGTTATTTGTTTTCAATAAGAAGACAATGCCTTGGAAGGATATACCTATAGAAATCCAATTAATCCAGTTGATGGTTGAGAACGACATTGCCTAAGCCCAACGACATCTAACACGCTCACCCCATTTGCATTGCTGGTGTATGGTTGCTCCTTATTGACACAAATGTACACTATCCTTTGGCCTAAAACAAATTGACAAGCTCGTTCAGAGCCCTTCCCAGTTAATATTTGGACGTGCCATAAGGTTCGTGGAAGTTCCTTAAATAATAAGTTTCATCTCACCGCTTCCGGCGAATGTGTGTTATCTTTTTTTTATGTGCTAGGTGGTAGTGAATCCTTTCCCCACTAATGCCTACGTTGGTAGAAAAGTTTCAAATATCTCGTAGCCACAGTAGAATGCAAATGAATCCTTTTCACCGCACACTGTGGTGCAACGGGGAACAAAAGAAGCTTAACAAATTCTGAGCGAAAAATGTGTAAACAAACATCATCGACTTTGGGGGGAGGGCAATGCAAAGGGTTAGATTTTGGGTGGTGGGTGTTGAGTTGTTGGACATCAGACCTTTACAATGGGGTTACCCAGATGCATTCTAAATTTCTCCTTGGTATTTTGAAAGGGAAATTTAATTTGTACGTCTCCTAGATGTCCTCTTTCGGAGTGGTTGACATGTTGGCATGGTATACCTTACCCATTGCGGTTGTTGTCGGCTTTATTAAATGCAAAGGACACGTCCGACCTGAGAGAGTTTATTCGTACAAGCATCCGTATGTGTCGCCAATGATTCGACGAGTTTACACACCTTACATACTCGTACACAAGTGTGTTGCCGCTTTGCCGTCAATGTTGTCGTCGTCCTCTGTGCCAAAGGAAATTAATAAAAATGAAAAAGTTACAATATGCAATCAGCGCGTAGGTGGAGGTGGCCATGATGGAAAGGTGTTTGTGAGACAGGGAAGGAACATAGAGAAGAAAATTTGCACGCCAAGTGACAAGTTGTTTTGTTTGCGTCTGTTGGTCGGTGTGAAAACGGTTTCGATGGAAAGGATCATTGCTGTCAGTGCAGTTATTTTGGTCAATTTATTTGGATGCAAGTGGTTTCGTGTTGAAGTTTTTCTCTCTAAAAAGACAATATGAGAGGTAGGTAGGTCGCCGTTTTGTGGTATACTTAGTTCCTAAGTGACACGATGGAAATGGATTGAGAACGACTGTTTGCCCTAAGTGTTACGAGGGACTTTGGTTAATGTGATGACAAAGCAGTGAGCGTGGGAAGGTCAATTAGTGCTATGGGTTTTATTTTTTTATTTTGCCATTAAATGTAAGTAGCTTCTTTATTGCTATGGGAATGCTTAAATACAAACATGTGCCATTTGATTAATGGGTCTTTAGATGGTTTTTAACTCAGTCCATATCAGAATTGCAACGGCTACGTTTGACTTGTGCGAGTTCAATTTTCTGGTGACTATCATACAGAAACCGGAAAAATTATGTAGTGATGAATACTGGAATACTTGAAAATGAGCAATGGTCAATTTCTGAAATGTAAGGGTGTTAAGAGTATGTCTCGCAATGTGAGTACACAACTGGTGCTCCCGAACAACTAGTAGAAGTACTGAAAATCCATAAGGCTGATATAACTGCCTTCGAAGCTGTGATGGTAGTCTTCTCAATAGAAACAGACTAAGGGATAAATTATGTAATTTACACACATTGTGAGCAACTGTCAACAACCTGTTTAAATGCTGAGTTCAATCAAATTAGTCAGCATGTGACCCAATAGAAGAGAAAGACGACGATAGTATGGAAGCAGTAGCGGCTCAGTTCTGTCAAGAGGCTCAATCGGGTAGATTTGGCCTCAATGAAAGTCAACGTAGTTTTCTTTCCTCACACATCACCCACATTTTCGCTGCTACAATTTTTTAATCCTCAGTCACGACACTTCGTGGTTAAAACATGAACAACTCAGGACTCTCTGTTGCCGCGCGACTGCCTCAATTTTGGAACGACAACTCGCAAAGCTGGACGCTATTCTCGCACCTTCCACACCAAATGATGATTCCAAGTTCCAGTATGTGATCTCTCATTTTGAAAAAAGAACCTAGAACATGTGTCTGTCATGTTACTGTCTTCACAAACAACCGAAAAGTAGGCAAAAGTCGTAACAAGGCCCCTGGAAATTAACGCTTGATCAAGGACCTCGACCTTGGCGATGCACACTTCATTCGATGAATTCCTAATCTCCCGAGATCTTCAGGCACTCCAGACATGGTGCTTTAATTACAATAATTTGGGATCTGTGCTGATGTGACAGACATATTTTGTCTTACTCTTTTGTTAATCTTCAGTAACTGAATCAAAACCTGCACTGCCACCTGCGAACAAATTTCTGGCTATCGTTTTCTCATCGACAGTGGAGCTGGCATCTCAATCCTTGTGGTCGAGAATACAGAAAAACTAGAGCCACATACACATGTGTTTCGAGCAGTGAACAGCACCAAAATGCACACATTCGGAATGACGATGATGACTTTGGATTTCGTCCTGAGTCGAATCTTTCGCTGGACTTTTACTCGACTTCAAACTCACTTGGCGCAGATATCTTGCACTTTTTTCGCTTTTGGTGGATATCCAGGGCCGCCGCCTCATAGACTAGTGTGCCAACAGAAGTACCCCAGCCATCCTCACATCATCCGATGGAGGCACGGTGGGTTCCCTTAATTATAATGACTGCTAGTTGTTCCAATGCTACCCGAATTCATCTTGCCGCTTTCTACAGTCACGCCATGCCGTTCAACATTACTTACAAACAAGCAACATATCTGTTTTTTTGTGGTGCAAGGCCCATTTCGGCCAAATTCTACAGGTTGGCTAAGGCCGAGTTCGTGTGGACGGTAAGAGCTTGGCATTGCCGTATCAAGTAGCCCGTGGGACAGTCCTCTTCACATATCGTGACAAAAAAGAAAAAGCGACATCTGTCTATGCGGTGACTATAGGCCTCAAAGACACTCTTTCCGACCGCTTTCCGTTACTACGCCTCACGCATTTATAGCTGATACTGCAAGGTAAGTCGATTTCTACTCGTCTGCCGTGCATACACAAGAAATTCCGAAGGCGCCTAGAGAAGTGCCCAAGAGTGCGATCATCAACTCTTTCGGGTTATATGAATGAATTTACCCGAATGACTTTCGGCTTGTGCAACGCGGCCAAACCCAACTCCACCAGACTAGGCGCCACTTTGCCGATTGCTACATGTCACAGAGAAAAGGACAAGACCCCTTTCAAATATCCCAAAATGCATTTCTTTTCGGTCGGTGGGTTCTCCCACAGGTTACCTTATTGGCCTATCCGCTTACAAACTCAGAGCAACGCTTGATGGCGGAAGCGATAAACACAACCGTTGGTGTAGTTCTTCTCCAGATAGTAGGCGGGAAATCGGAACCCTTCATATTTTTCTCGAAGACACTTTCCACAGCGTGGCAGAAATACGGTACTATTGATCGCGTTTTATCGCACTAATTGTAATCAAATCGCAATTAAACATTTCCGTGCTTATAAGAGCACCATCACATCACCATAGCAGGCACCATAAGCACAAACTCCTGCTGCCCACCACAGTAGCTTAGCAGCGCCCGTCATAAGAACGGGCTCATGGCAGTTTACCATACCATTTTCTTCTAGACTACGACTAAGTTTCCTTAACAAGTAGTTCCATCTTGTGTAAAATGTTCTCATTTTTTTAGGTAGCCTTTCAGCGAAGGCACCTGCCATTTCCGTAAATTCATACGGTTTGTCCTTACGGCGCTAAGTCGAACGGTCTTATTCTACGTAGTCGACGAAAAAGGTTGGTCTCGTCCAATGTCCGGATTATTTCTGGGTTGTAGTGATGCACGAGACGAGTACAAAGATTTCGAGCAGAGCTTACTTAAATCCTAGGTCACAGTGAATATCGCTATTCCTTAGATACCATGGAGCATTTAGGATTGGTATTAGCGCTTTGTTCTGAAACTTTTGTAGAATGCATATGTAACTTGGTTTAGTACAAACTCAAAGTTGTATACAATACGTCCAACACGGCTTAAGCACTTGCATATATAAAAGCAGTTTGTTATAGAAGCTTAAATTATCTACCTTTCTATTAGTAAAATTGACATGAGTCGACTTGGTCCCGTTTAGCACGATTCTCCAGGTCTTCGTCCACTCAAACAACTTGTTTAGGGCTAGTTGGAGTTTTATCGTCGAAGATCCTACCGTTTGGCCTGTGGCAAGAATAACCCTATCGTCCGCGAACGTGGCTACTACCGTCTCTTCATCCTGAGGTATATCTCTTGTGTACAGTAGGAATAAGTACGGACCAAAAACACTTCCTTGTGGCACACCAGCGTGAATTTCGTTGAATTCCGAGTATTCAGACCCATGTCTAACCGGAAACAGCCGGTTTTTAAGGTATGAATTTACTATTTTGTCAGGTTAGATTTGCCTTAGCTTATACCTCAGGCCCTCGTGCCATACCTTGTCCAACGCTTGTGATACACGCTTGTGAAAAACGCAAGAGTATATTATTGGTGATCCGGAATTAGTCGTCCCGCTTCACTTACACGTTTCGAATACTTTAAAGTTATCGGCAGGAGCGAAATTGGTTTAAACGATTTTTTGTCGATAAGATTTTTTCCTGGTTTCAGAACCATTATAACTTCGGCGATTTTCCATTGGCTGGGAACGTATACTATACAAGTCTTATTGAAGCATTTATTATATGAAGTAACTTGACTACCGCTTTTTCAGGAAGCTCTTTTAGAATCTCGCTCGTTTCATAAAGTGAGCATTTATTGAGATACAATTATACAAGGTGGCGCAAAATTAATCATCCTATGGAAAGCTGTACTCCGCTGTCAAGCCATCCTCAATCTTAACAACGAAGAGGACGAGTTTGTGTCGAAAATCATCATGAGCAACGAGGTGCATTTCCACTTAAGCGGTTACGTCAATAAGCGAAATTTTTGTTCCTGGGGCACTGAAAATCCACGTGTGATTCACGAAGAGCCATTTAATCCACTCAAAGCCACTGCGTGCTGCGACGGCGGGAGGAGTGATTGGGTCATATTTTTTTGAGGACGCCATCCGCAATACGGTCACGTTTACTGGCGAACGTTACAGGGCCATGCTAAACGACTTCTTACTGCTGGAATTCGATGAGCGGGGCTTGGTGAACATATGGTTTCAACAAGACGGCGAGACCGCACACATAGCACGAGCCACAATTGTGAAGGAAGCGTTGCTATATCGTCCGATCTAACCATCTCAGATTTCTTTTTTTGGGGCTACCTGAAGTCCCGCATTTTTTGCCAACAAGCCTCAGACAATCGCAGCCCTTAAGGTGAATATTCGACAGGAGTGCAAACAGTTATCACCAGAAATCTTGCGGAAAGTCATGGAAAATGCAATAAAACGGGCACAAATGTGTATCCACTCTGGCGGCAGCCACTTGGCGGATATCATCTTTTCCACTTAACAGAAAAAATTGTAAGGGTCCAAACAAAGACCTCCATTACTCAAAATCTTTTTTTTTTTTATTTAGTAAAAAAGTGATTCGAAAACAAAATTGGGTAATTAATTTTGCGCCACCTTGTATAACACTTATTCCCTTCATAGAAGTCTAAAGATCAGTTCTTGGTGCGATCATCTTCCTACTCCGCCGGAAGGAGGTTGTCGCAGTGTTCATCCTTCTTATACTCGGCGCCCAATCCATTACAATTCTTGGATAGCGTTTCGCTGTTTCAAAAATATCAGTCAAGTGAGTTTACTATTCGTCGTGCTACAACGTTGGTTTTCGGTCTTGTATTTCGTACTTGGATACACCGTTCTATTGCTACTGCGAGAATGTACCCACACAAATTGATTGGAGCCAGATAAGACCCAGCTTGCTCTAAAATAGGTTTCAAATACAATTTTTTTTCGAATTGTTATGGTACCGCAGCATCTTATATACAAATTTTGTTAATTTTGAGGTCCTTTATCTCACGACCTTCTTATCCTTTTATTAACCCTTTCCTCGTTATACGAACTAATGCGTAACGGGTTTCCCATTTTTACTGCATCGCTGCTGCTCCGCTTATGGGGTTGGCCAATGTCGCAGACCGCAGAACGCGTCTACATAAAGCTCGGTCCTGGATCGCTTCAGTGGTTAACCCCAGACGTTGTTGCGCATTTGCCATCTGAGAAATCCAGGAATTCTTTTTCCGACCTCGTTTTCTTACAGTTGGAGTGACCGTAGTTGATAGTGCCTTTTTAACCGGATTTTCCGCAGATCTTCTTTGAACGTGGCAATACCAGCTTATTCTATTCGCATCAAGCTGTTCGGTTACCGAATTCTTTATATGTAGACTTCCCCTTATACGCGTATATCTAATGCAATCACATTTAGTGACTCCACTAGACATCCTTAACATTTTCATTTCCGCTGCCGTCATTTTGTTTTTAAACGCTTCGTACATTGTCCAGCACTGTGAACCGTATATAAGAGCTGGTCTAACAACCGTGGTGTAGAGTTTCCCCTTTAATTTAAGTGGAAATTTTCGGTCGCAAAAGATTCCCGAATTTTCCCGCAATTTCATCCATCCCACACTCACTCTGTGGTTTTCGTCGTCGTCACATTTCGCTTCCATGTTAACGATTGATCCTAAGTACTTAGAGATAGTGCTTTTCGGAAGAACTATTCCGTCTAACATTATATCCGGAACAGGTCGCAACGGATGCGCAAATGGGCACGTCAAATGCTCCGTCTTTGAACGACTTATTTTAAACCCGTTTCTCTCTAGCGCATTTCTCCATGAATCTAAGGCGTTCTGTAAATCTTCGACGTTATCGCTAAGTATAACTGCGTTGTCAGCGAAGAGAATTGGCGTTACATTTGCTTCGCGCATGCAGTCTTTTAAAAGACAGTTGAATACTACGTTAAAGAGGAAAGGGCTAAGTACGCTTCCTTGATGCGTGCTTTATTATTTGCCGAAGACGTTCGTTTAAGACTCTTTCGACGACTTTCATTGTGTGTGACATCAGGGTGATTGAACGGTAGTTGTTGCATTCTCGAGTGCATATGTCGAGATTCGGCATCGGTTGTCCACATTTTAATTTATTTAAAAGTTTCGATAGCCAAACGCTGCCGATCCCCTCCATCTTCGACCAAAACTCTGATGGAATGCTGTCTGGTCCCACCGCTTTCCCCCTCTTCATTTTTCCGATTGCTATACTTATTTCTTCGATTGAAAAGTCCGAAACTTCCTCCTCGAATAGACCAGCTGTCGGCACGATATAACGTGGAAACTGTTTGTTAAGCAACTCCTTCCAGTATTCAAGCCACCGATCACAAATTTCCTTTTCATTTGTTAATAAGCGACCGTCTGCATTTTTTATGTATTTCTGCGAGGTTATTTCCATCGAATTTTTTCGCCTCTGTGCAGCGAGCTTAAAAATATTTGGCACTTTAGTATTGTACGACGTTTGAACTTCTTGGATAGCTTGTCTTCTATCTACCGATCGTGAGGATATTTGTTCCAACTCCTGGTTCAGGTTTTCCGCTTCTGCCGCTCGAGTTCGAGCCAGGACTTTCTATGCGATCTTTTTAAGACGCTCGTATTCAAGAGCCAGTCGACCTTTTTCTACATCGACGCTCCGATCGCATTTTGTCCACGCTTGGAATGCATTCTTCTTGTCGGCCACAGCTCGTTTGGTTTCGTCATTCCACCACCATGTTTCTTTGCCGACGTGATGGTATTTCGATGTAGTCTCCAGATGGAATTTTGCGGGTTTCATGCATTCCTCGTGCATGCTGTTCCATATTTCTTGCGGGCTAAGTGAGTCTGCGATACCGTTTATATTTCGAAGTAATTCTTAGCCAGTGCGATAAATCTTGCGCTTCGTTCCTTCGATAGATTATACCACCGGATTTTTGGCTTTCCAAACGATGCCCGTGTTTTCGGTGGTTCCGCTGTGAAAAATTCTGTAATGAGCAGATGGTGTTGGCTTACTAGCGATTCTCCAAGTATTACTTTACAGTCCTTAACACGGTTTCTCATCGACATTTTGCAGAGGTGATAATCTATTTGCGTATCGTGGCCTCCGCTGCTATAGGTGATAAGATGTCGTTGATGTTTAATAAACATTGTATTTAAGACGGTTAAGCCGTACGCCCTACACGCTACAAGGATGTCTTCGCCAGCTGAATTTCTGGTTCCAAAGCCTTTACCGCCGTGGCAGTCCTCATAATCAACATTTGTTTCTCCGACGTGGCCATTTAAATCTCCGCCTACGAAGAGCATCTCATCGATAGGTATATTTCTAAGCAAATTACCGAACTCTGACCAAAATGTATCTTTTTCCGATTGGTCGCATCCATTTTGTGGGGCGTTCGCGCTAACAATGTTCCACGTTTCATTGTGTATGACGAGTTTAACACTCATTAAGCAGTCGCTTATTTTCAAAATACCAACGATATTGCTTAGAAGATCCGCTGCAACAACGATTCCAACACCGTTTCGTCCATTGACATTGAACATCTGAAAAGCTTTAGTTTTTAAATCTAGAAAACGCGCTTTATTTCCTGTATTACACCACTTCGTTTCCTGTACGCACAGGATTTGTAGAGTTCTGCGACGCATAGTCGCTTCCAGTTCTAAACTTTTTGAGGTCATCGATCCGACGTTCCAACTTTCAAACCGAAGTTTAGGAAAATATTTTGGAAACTTCATTTTGCCCGCCCCCGGAATCCGTCGGGCTCTGACACAAGCACTTCTGTTTGCTCTGGGATCATCCGAATGCGTTGCAATCATGGTGCCCAGCGGGGTAGTGCTATTAATTGCCATCATTTCCATGAAGTGTATCTAAAGTTTGAGTGGTTTGACACTTGTATGCTCATTTCAAATTGATTGACTGTTCTTTTACCCCACCGGTAGTCTCCAGACGCGGGAACCCACTGATTGCATACAAACTTGTGGGAAAGTTTTAAGGTGTTAAAGTGTCACAGGCTCATTTTGGTGTCATAGTTGCCTGTATATGATTGGTGTCCCATTTAGTCGTCTCTTACGACAAGCTGGGACGCACTGCGGCACTATTCTTTAACCGATGCCGCACGGCCTTTATCTCACGACCATTCTACAGATCCATTCAAATGCAACGATTTTCAACAAGGATTCAATTTGGATATCGCCTTAGTGATTGTGTTTGTTTTTAACTTGTATGTCACCCCTATTTCCAAGGATATATCCACAATAGTAAAAAGTAATGCACCCTCTGCTCTTTCTTTTCAGATAAAAAAGCCAAGGGGAGAGGATCTTTTTACACCTGTCTCCTCTGGTCTGCCACCAGAACTATCATCGAATCATCGTTAAGTGTTTAACTAAACTCACAACCATTCACATTCACTCACGAACGCATCATGCTAAATGGAAAATGCAATCTGAGGCAGAAATCACCATCAACGACAGAGGTGGCGATAAATAATAGTCCAACCAGTGTAGCAATTCACAACGATCACAACGATAAAATCTCAATACGGTCGATTAGTTCCGAAGATATATCGGGCGCAGCAGGTGGGAAATGTTGCAGTGCTGCAGCCAGAAATCCAGCGATAAAAACCGGACGAAGGATACAACTTTTTCAGGTGATTAATTTTCATGTAAACCTTAATTTATTTTAAAAATAAAAATTGTATTGCATTGCATGAGGTACTCGTATGTTGTCACAACAAATTGAGATTAATTTCGAGAGTTTTCGAATCGAAGAAAATCCTCTACTCACACCTAAAACGACAGCTAAAAGCCGCTTAAAATATGCACCAGTTAGGAATATGTACTCGTATTTTTGCGAACTTAATCATTTTATCCTTTCATGAATCTCCCAGCAAATTTATTATAACAGATTTATTTTGGATCCAATAAATGGAAACATCTTGTCAGAAGGCTGTAGATACTTGTACAATGCAAACAAATGAAGTGAATCCACTTCAGATGAAATTAATCTAGAAATAATCTCTTACAAGAACTTAAGTAGGTCCTTTTGCTGCTGTGATGATGATTACATTATAATTTTGCCCATGATAAAAGGCATAATGATGCGACAAGCCAAATAGGTTTGTTATCCTTCAAGGACATTGGGGTAGAAAAGAAAAATACGAATAAAAAAAAAGGAAAAAAAAAATTACACAACGAAAGTCATCCCACATCTATTTTGGGAGAAACAAAAAAAATTTCCAAGGACACCAATGTACTCGTATCTGTATCCGATGACTTGGTCCTTTAGTTTAGTGTAAACACGTGCGCCAAAACAATTCGATTATTGCTCTGCCTTGTGCGTCATGTTTGATTTTTTTTTAAAATCAATCAGCAAGATTTGTCTTTGTGTAATGTGGTATTATCGCTTTTTTACGATGTTTTTGCAATTGGATTGAAATCACATAAAAGCTGCGGCTTAGAGCTCTCCTCAGAGATGTTATCACAAATGTTAGATTCATCCTTATCGTCCCCTATTTTATGGAGACTGTGTAAATGACTATTCAGACTTTTAGGTATCTTCGTAAATTTCCAACCGCAAAAATGAATCAATTGATTTGGTCGATATCACAGGCGTGGATTGCTCACATGGTACGAGTATTTGTCATGCAGACAGGACCCTTCTTTTTTTATGGAAATCAATTAATGAACACACAATGTTGTGGGCGGTTTGGGTTTTTGCTTTTAATTCCCTGCAAAGCCGAAAGAGAAAGCCTTAAAGGGCACAATTGATTCAATTTGATTTGTCTGCCTAGAGATAGGTATTAAAATAAACCATTAACCAACGGAATTTGGGTATGAAAAGGTCATGCTGGATTTTTTAAGTACTCGTAAGCACCTTTATGAGCCATTACCCCCTTTTAAATGCGTATTTTCCCAGCAGAGAATAAAATTTGATTTAACTGACGCAAAAAATCTACTGAATAAGGTGAATGTATCCCAAGTTTTGCAGTGAAAAGTCAAATTGCCGCCCTCACAATTGCGTACTCGTACTAAAAGAAAATAAGAGCTACCGTGAAGCCTACGTGATGAGGCAATATTTTGGGTCGATAAAAAATGTAATACTCGTATGCTGAAGCCGCCGCACGGCATAATGACAGTATTATTCGCCCTCGGTTCCGGTCAATTAATGTGAGAAAATATTTTCCATTGTACGTCCGCTTAACCTATGTACTATATATAGACATTTTGAATGGATGTAGCAGCATAAAAGAAGTCAACATAATGTACTGACATATGTTATGCAGCGTTAAAAGGTGACATCTCTAACAAAGTATGGATATGGGTATCCTTGACAGCAGTCCTCTTCGCTGTTGACATCATAAATTTCAAAGAGATTCTACCTCAAATTGTGTGATTCTGTTTGAAAGGCAATAAAGTACAATACATATGGTGCCAGTTTCACAGACATTCTGACGATCCATTAAAGTAGGTCAGCAGATGTCCTTTTAATGAGAAAAAAAGAATCAATATTTGAAGTTGAAGTTCAGTACAAAGGCAAGAATCATATCAATTCAGATGTTAATTTAATTTGACATTAAATGACACTAGATGGCCCTGGGTTCATGTATGTGTATTGTATTATATGATAGATAAAACGAAAGTTAGTTGCCTCCAGTTATGATTGAATTGATCTGGGTTCTTTCCATATTCGTTTCCCATCTCAGATGGAGTTTTTCTCTGCTTCGACGTTCCCCAGGGTTGGTTTTGAAGAGGGTTGACTAGGACTAGGACTTAGACTAGTTCAATACGAGTACTCCCTGTTGAATCCTTTTACAGGTATTTCTCAGCCCTTTGCAGGGAAATGAGTAAAGTTCCTTCACAACTAGTACCAAGAGCAGCTTCTTGTTGTGACCGACGTCAGTAAGTAGTCCACAGCCCTTTTAGACTGTGAATTTTCTGCCTTCTGCAGTTATATTCACACGAAATCCGCTTGTAAAAGGAAGAGCTTAACGAAGACACAGGCCGTATTCACTCAGGTTAGGGGCCTGAGGAACTTCGCTAGCAAATTCATTGTCGATCTCATTTCTCGTGATCTTATTTATGACCTCTGACCCAAACTGACAGCTCTAATATTTTTCAACTAGCTTGGAAGAGATGAGAGTGTGTAAGTAGGCCTTAGGTGTTACTTTTCATAATAATAGGTGGAGGTTCCACGTATTTTTTGTTCCACTGAAATGTTTACACACAACGCGGGCGAAGGAACTTAGGTTAGGTTAGATAAGAGTTGGAAAAACCAACCCACTTGGTCCTTCTATTCTTGAAATAAATTTGTTCTGACGAAGTGTAGGAGGCCGTTAATATCTATGTTGTATAGATCGCTTAAGTGGTATTAAGATCGCCTTTAAGTGGAGTTTTGTCTTTGCCAAAAAGGTCAGCATGTATAAAGTAGGTGCGGGAATTGCCTCCTCCTCTTCCTCGTCCATGCAAGTTTGTAAAACTACCAAGCCTGCTTACATGCTTGCCTACAAGATGGTGTCTACTGATGACATCAATGACAGCACTGAGATGTTTTAGTTTTAGTCCAGGGATTTGATAGCAGCTTGGCCTGATTACCTGAAAAGATGCGAATGTCTCTTGCAGATATTACGTTTAAATTCAGACAGGACAGGTCTTTTTGGAAGACGGAAGAAGAGGCTATACTTAGTTTAGCTGAGAAAACATTGCCACCAACCCCGCTATCATTGATTGCCTTTTCGTAATGAAAGCATCTTCTTCGAAAGATCTAGATAGGATGCTAACTAAACGACTTTGTCGAACCAATGTTGTGGCATAATGTAGTCGATGTTGGCTGGAGGGATTCCAAGTGTGTTAGGTATATTAGCTCAGCCAAATTGTTTATTTGTGCTCGTACATTATATATTTTCTTAGAGACTGATTGTTGCATGCATGCTGAAAACATCGGAGAGAAGTACAATCTTTTCCATGTGATTGAGCGCGGTAGTGAGTGGAATCATTATCGACGTCCGACATTGGTCCCGCTGGCTCTAAAAAATTCTCCATTGGAATGTGCTTCCAGTGAAATCTCTTGAACTGTTGAACTGTACACTCCATCACGTTCAAGTTTCAAGCGATTGCCCATTAGACCCTGGAGTATGCGCTCTAAGAACGTGTAATTCCGCTAGTGAAAGACTTTGTTCCCAAATTTTGGTTCTTGGCGCGCGGCATTTCACTGGTTCTTAACCACATTCCGGAGCGTATGGTCCAATCATGCGGTAAAGCGCCTGCGTGTGAAGGTCGCCAAGGGCTTTTTAGCTAGAGAATAAAGCCACCGCAGCTTTCCTAACTCTTTTTGAAAACAAGATTGGTTTTCATGTATAGGAAAAGACTAAGCTGGTAACGTTGATGAATAAGGATCAATGATTGGAATATTTCCTGGAAAAGAAGACAAGATCAGTTTTATGGAGGCTTACTCTCAATAAACAGTGATCCGCCCAACGGGATAATCTATTAAGAGTTCTATAATTGTGTTGAGATGTTTTCCTGAGACAGCTATAGCAACATCATGCGCATAGGTAATCACTTACCAGAGAAGGAGTGAAACGACTCCGCCTTGTGGTATACCTATGTTAACTCATCTTTTAGCAGAAGCCCCACTCAGCTTGGAGATGATTATCCTGCTACTGAGCATAAAACTGATTAACTCTCGAAGTCAGTCATTTACCTTCAGAAACCGTTCCACTCTGCACTCTCTCAAATGCGGGGATCGTTCGATGTGACTAGTCTGTGAATGTAAAGCCATTTTCACAAACTTTTCTTTACAGTGAGCCTGTTCAGTTATAGAGAAAAGTCGAGGATATCAATCAGTCAAGCTAAAGTTTAAAGAAGAAAAGGTGACAGAGTTATAGGTCTGAGGTATTTTAGGAAACCATGAGAGCATTTTCCTGCTTTGGGGATGAAATATCATTCTTACGCAGTTCCTTATGAAATTCTTTAGCGTTGGCAAGATGACATCAGAGGACCTTTGTAGCTCAGCGGGTAATATACTGTCCGGCTCAGCGAGCTTATATGGTTTAAGGCTATCCACCGTCCATACCAGTTTGTCTCTTGCAATCAGACCATGAATTGCAGCTGCGGTTGCAGTAGTCTTTTTAAGGTTGTAACTTGTCCTGAATAGAGAGCTATCTGTAAAGTGGTAGCAAATTGAGTGATTCATCACCTGGGGTCGTTTAAAAGCCGTTGATTTTTTTTCAAACGATTGGGAGCTGAACGATTTGTAGGCAGGATTTTTCTTAGCCTCGATGATTTAAGGGTTGCTGTTATCTTGTCACAGAATGACCTCCAGGATTGTCGCTTTGCCTTCGTTAGTTCTTTGTCTTTGTCTTTTCTTCATATAAGTTACAGTGTGTCACTGTTCGTGTGCATTTTACTTTAGGCCTCCTCCAAGCTTTGCGGTACTGCTGCATACCGTGTGTTGTGCTTAAGTGTCGCAAATGACAATGATGCCTAAAAGATACCAAAACCACTCTTTCTAGGTTGTCACCAGAGAGAAGGCTCACATATTGTCTTGGCCAAGATATCCCAATGTCAAGATATGTCGATGCCAGCCAGAAAATAACTTTGGGAGTCTTCGGCTTAGCAACGGTTATTAAGGCGTTGTTGAGATTAGGAAGTAAGAGTACAGTGAAACGTAGGCTTAACCCTTATATACACGTTCTGATCTTATCTTACGTTTGTTCTTTGTATTGAGCGGAAGATTTTCAGTTGTCCCAAGCCCACGAACTACGGCTTCTATGATCCAAGATTTGTAGATTAGGATGATGTCGTTTGCGTTTTTGAATAGACGCAGAATGAGTGTCTCTGCCGTCTCATTATCTGCCCATAAAGATTTTCGTTTTGATCTGTCGTCGGTTTCTATTTTCGATAGTGTATCGGAGGTCGAGACCGTCGGATTCAATAGACCTCGGATAAACTGGAGTAGTGGCTATTCACTTCGGGAAAGGATATCAACACCTCTGTACACCTTTAGGGTTATAGACTCGAGTTAAAACCGAATCATGCCTTTGATCTGCGCTAGATGGTTAAGAGATTCCTAATTGATCACAATTAACGCGGTCTTTCAGTTTTGCAATCGACTTTGCAGTCATCAATCAGAAGGCTAGGATTACTAAGCCTAATTATCACTACTATGTATGTCTTCAACTGGGTTCAGCTGCGAGTTTTAGGTCTGCTACGGATATCTTACTCAGCCGCAATCCCGAATTTTACACCTGATCGGACCTCTCCTAATCCAATTGCGTTAAGATTGGGAGTTCCTTGGTCAGAACAAGCGATAAAGTTGACCTGCTCTTGGTATAAGCCAGCATTGCTTGTGATAGTAGGTGGTCCGGTGTTTTGCCGCGATGCAAAAGAAGTTGCCGAAAAATTTTAACTTGACCTACTGCCACCGTTCAGGAAGAGCATTTTAAGCAGGGTTGGCCGACGTGGTTGAACCTTTGATTCCACTTAAGAGAAAGGTATTTTAGTAGCAGGAGGAAGACCGTGCCTTGCCACAAATTTGCTGCTGCTAGAGGTGGAGGAGGTACGATCATGGTTTTCATAGTCTTGTCACTCCTTGAGGGTTTGCGGCTTGGCTCTCTGCGTGAAGGGCGATAGGGGAGGTGAAATATGGAGGTTAACAATCCTTTAACTTTAAGACTCATCTAGATAACTTCCCAAGAGTCATTGGCCTTTCTCAGCCTCTACAACTTGACAGATTTGATACTAGATGGCATCTGTCAAAACCCTTCCTATCTCGACCACGAAGGGAGTAAAATTGAATCTCTTCCTCGACCAATAAGTACGAAGTTCGTCAATGAAGAGAGGCTTTCGGGTTGAGAGAAATGTTTTTTCGGTCCTATAAGACCAACCCCACAGAGGAAAACCGGAAAAAATTCAAACGAGCCAGGAATGACTGCAACGCCTTTCTTAAGCGTGTCAAATTTTTATACGACCAAAAACTGAGGCAAAAAATACTACAATGTCCCAAAGATAGTAAAAATTGTTGGTCATTCGTCAAAAACATTAGAAATTCTGCCTCATCCTCCATCCCAACGCTCATTTACAATGACATTCCAGCTGTTAGCTCTTTGGACAAAGCCAATCTGCTTGCTGTACACTTTGCGGCCAGTTCAACGCTTCCAGATTGTGCTTTGGCTCCGCCTACACTTGAGTGAAGTGCGTCGAATCTTCAATGGGACGTATCCACTTTTGCACTCGTGTACTAGCAAGAGTACTTAAAGATCTTAACGCTCACAAATCTGTTGGTCCGGATGGTATATCTCGCCTTCTTCAAAAGAGGTGTTCTTCTACGCTGGCAAAACCACTGCGTAAGCTTTTCCATCAATCCTACTCTTTAGGACTCTTTCCGAGTAGATGGAAAACAGCATTTGTCCAGCCCGTCCTTTAAAAAGGGCAAACTTCTTCTCTCTCCTCTTACAGACCCATTGCACTTACTCTTCTGGGTCACGGAAACGCTGATAAATCGTCAGATCATGGAATATCTCGAAACACGAAAACTTCTTAATGACCGGCAGTACCGTTTTTGTAGCAACAGATCCTGATTTGATGGCATGTCTTACCGAGAAGGGGAACCAAAGCTTACGTCAACCTGGCGAAAGCAAGATAGTTGCACTTGATATACTCGCATCTATTGCATTTAAAAAGTTTGGTATCAGGCTCTTTTGTCGAAAATGCGTGCTTTTGGGATCGACGACTCTCTTCTTCAATAGATTAGAAATTACCTTTCGTAACGTTCAATTCAAGTTGTCTTGGATGGTTTCAAGTCTGATATTCACAAAATAAATGCTGGTGTGCCCCAAGGCTCCGTTCTGTCACCGATTCTCTTTTTAATTTTCATCAATAATCTCTTGTCTGCTACTTCTAATCCAATTTGCTCCTTTGCTGATGACAGTACTCTCTGCTTTTCATATTAGTTCCCGATATCACGTCCCTGCTCTTCGACTGTAGAACGGGAACGGCAGCGTATGTTAAGCAGATAATAACAGCATAACCAATCGGGGAACTATCAACAGAGTGGAGTGCTTCCAAAACAAAATGCTGTCTCAAACGAGCGAAATTCAAATACCCAGCAATTATCCATGAATGGTACCTGCATCGTTGAAACCGAAAAACTTTCCATTCTCGGTATGTGTGTCATATTCGAAGTCCTCAAAAATGCTGCGAAATGTCTAGGTTTCCTTAAGCGATACAAGAAATATTTCACTTCCTCTGATCTGGCTTCAATATATAAGGCTTTCATCCGCCCAAAACTGGAGTACAATGCTCACATCTGGTCGGGTGCTCCCAAGACTTCTTTGCGCCTACTAGATAGGATTCAAAACCATGCGATAAAACTAACAGGTGATGCTAATATTACACAGTCGATTAACACCTTCTACCACCGAAATATCGTAGTTCTTTCCTAAGCCAAACAACTCCCTCATGGAATGCCCTGCCGGGCTCTTTATTTCATAGCCATTACAACCTTCATACATTTAAAATCAACGTACATCGGTACCTCTCTTTTCTCCCTCTCTAAATTTCCTTCGCCCGCGCTATGAGCAAACATTTTAAGGATACATATTCCCCCTGAGAAACTGAAACTGTCTTACTATCTTCACTTGGTAAAATCTTTGATTCATGACGGGCTGTATTACCATTTTTGTATGAAAAAAATCCAACAATTACATAATTTTTCCTGGGTCTATAGCTCCCAACATGTGACAGAGCAAAAAGGAAGTGCGTTTCATATTCACAGAGTATCCCTAAAGTGTATCCCACCCTCGACTTTGAAAGTGGTGAAGTATATATTTAGTATAACTTTGTTCGGCATTTAAATATTTGATTAGCCGATGGCATTTGTGACTCTAATCAACCAATAGGGGATTATCTTCCTGTGAAATCGATTGGCTTAAGCCAGCTTAACCAATCCTTTTTCATTTCATCAAACCTTTGCTTAGCAACACACAACTGAAATTCAGTTGGCAACGGAATTCTATAGAATCCAAAAGAAGTCTTTGCAAGAACCTACGTCACGTCAACTGCTAAACTCTTATTAAAATAAACCCGCTTACAACATGTCATCCTACCGCAATGAAAAGTCGTACACTAACCGACATTATTTGTCAGTAACCTCCAAAATCCATTTGTCAGCAACCAGGCCTATTGGGATAATTTATTCCATCCCTTGACCGGGCTATTTGCCTAATCTATAGTAACAAGCAACAGAACGGTGCTATTGGAATTCCTCACAAGCACTTGATACCAATTAGCTCAAGCGATTATCGTCCGCTTTGATTACTATCCATAATCCTCTCGCCCTTCGTGGTGGAAGACATCAGTCGCTAACCCTTAAGAGCACGTGCCTGCCACATCATTTAATTAGCACTTGGCGTTAATGTTTCTCACAATTAGGAATCATCTTCCGTTGGTTAGTGCACTCCGGTACAATACACTTTAAGTATCTCAGCCAATTTCTTGTAATTACTCACGACTATATATTGCGCTACAAGAATCTAACTAATGAGTCATTCATCTCTATTTTCAGATGATCGTCCTGCCATTCATTCCCATTTTGGCGTTGATTGTCCAAACGTCGTTTATACTGCAGGAGATCCTTACCTATCGCGCCGAGGTGTCTGACATAGAAACTCAGGTAATTGTGTAAACAAATCTCAAGATACAAACATTACCTTCATCCCTATCCCAGTTCACATCCAAATCGATAGGAGGAGGACGTAGTCGTAAATTTCGCAGGTGCGGAATGTAATTAAAATTTATCGTAGTAACTAGAATCGTGACTAGGCGAGAGAAACTTCTCGTCTCCTGATGCATTGGCAGCGATGGCAGTGATGATAGTCAAAGTCTAGTCTCGTTCATGTCGGAAAGAAAGATACATAGTTCGACTACACTCGAATAAAGAACTTTAAAGGTCAAAGTGATTTAGAATACACGAGAGCCATGGGCACCTTGCTTCCATTGTCACATGATAACCGTCTGCTGGGGAATCATCGATAACTCAACGTTGGTGAAGAAGGAAATGCCATGATTGTTGGATTGCTGGAAATGATGAATGGAAAGAGCTTGAGGATGACCTCGTTTTCCTGAAAGGACATTGCATCGCATAGAATGGCATACATAAGAGTATATATATGTGAGTACTCACATACACTCACTAATAAAATGCAAGTAATTCGTGCCGCTGAATAATACGTGGTAGGTTCCAAGGATCTGGAAATCTGGACGGATGGATGGCAAAGAAAGTGATTTCTTTGTTTTCGTTTTGCTTTCCGGCATGCGCTGCGATAGACGAATATAAATGGCATGGGAGAGTGGACAGCTGATAGATCACTGCACTGGCATACATTATTCTCTGCAAAGAATGTTACGCATACGACACAGTGTACGACTATCTGGAGGGAATGCGAGGAATTGATGGAAACTACATGCAAATTGATTTCAATTTATGTACGCAGATCCATTAATAGAAGACAGCTATTGAGGGAGTGAATAACTGACATCAGCTAGACAAAGGAGGTATACTTTGGGAGTTTTGGAATTGTTTAACAGATGTCCAGAGATTGGTGTGTGAATTTGTTTAGCTTTTCCTAACAAAAGCCAAATGACCAAATGGAGAATATACGTATACAACTCCTGCTATTGAAAGACAGACAAGATTGCTATCTAAGCTGAGGAACGAATTTCCATTTGAAAAGCGTATGACTGTACCTCTAATGACCTCAAGGACAGTAGTTTGCTGCTACGTACGAGTACTGTTCGCGTTTTCGAGTCGGATGTGTCTAGTTATGCCATTGTTCACTGCTTAGCCAAATTTGGCACTTCGAGTCAAATAGGAGCTAATTATCTAGAAGGATAGTGTCTGAGGGACAGCAGGAAAGACGCTTATCTTTTAGAGAAATGAAAAAATATTCGTTAAGCAATCTGTGGCCAGCCCTAACAGATCGCAGTTAAAGTTTTTAGCGTTTGGACAGATAGCGGTGTACGAGTATCTTCGATCGGTCTTTATGTATCAGTGAAATCCGACTTCCTGGCTCAGATTCTGACCAGAACCATTCATCAGTTCATGGAGTGCAGATTTCGTACTTTCGCAAAGAAGAGCTCCAGTTTCTTTGCTGCATGCACGTCGGCGGGCAGGGTTACTATAACTTCATGGTGCACGTCATTTAAAATGAACGGTTGCCTCGAAGTTTCAACACTTTTTGTAGATAGTGGGGCTAGGCATCTTCATCAGTGCATCTAGAGTAGAGCATCGCATGATATTTTAATCCTTCGTGCAGCCTGAATACCAAGCTTCGTTTTTAAATGTAAGGAAGATAATTCAACTTTTACGAGGATCGACTGTAAACCCATTTCGTCGATCACGTCTAGGACTGTACTCTAAGCCGAGCTAGGCATAATTCAACAGACAGTTCTGCAGCATTATTAATATAAGTCTCAGTTTAGACGCAAGAACTGTAGAAAAGCGCTAGGCAGTCAGCCGACCCCAATACACAATAGCACAATCACATATTTGCCGCAATAAGGGTCCTTTTCACCAGTATCGCTCTTATATATACTCATAAAACAGATGATTCATCTACGTCGTGATTTCTGACAAATTTGCACAGCACACTAGATATCGCAGAAAACGCTTAGGACGTATTCCATCTTGTTAAGAGTGGTAAAATAGTTAGATTTTTAATGGTGTACGCATTCACAAAATTTTCAGCACATATAAAGTTGGTTAAGGAGGCCATCGGATCGGGTCATCGGAAAATACAACCTTCACGACAGTACGTCCAATAATGATTTCAGGTCTGGAACAATTCATGCACAATATTGTTGGTCTAAACCAATGCGCTTTAAGGCCAGGAAAGTCCGTCATTGATCAAATATTTACACTATGGCAGCTCTTGAAAAACACTCTAAAATTTCAAATTTACACTTTCCGCCCAATAGTCGACGTCACAGCCACATTATGACAGCATGCATGGAAGCAAACTATACAATCTATCTTCGAACTGGATAGAGCCATTCAATGTCAAGTCAAGGCGCTGTCATGTGATAGCACTCTGGAAAGAATTGTGCGTAATAACTTGCGTACGAGGGTTATTTTGATGTGAATGGACAAACAGAGCAAGGTGGCCATAAAGCTTTTATGATTATCCAGCCCGAAGGGACTAAAATGTGTTTGACCGTAAACGAGGGCAAAACAAAGTACAAGCTGTCATCGCAAAAAAACACCATCGACAGCTTGGTAGTTACACCTTCATCTACCTTAGGTGCGCCGTTACAACAGCACATGAAGTCGCGAGAGTATTGCTCAAGAGTTACTCGCTATTTCTTTGGGCTGAGGAGGCAATTGACAGTGCCCCCGAGCATATCTTTTTAAAGCGATTGAAGATGCACTTGGCTATTTCGAGAGGGAGATACTGTGTGTAGTTTTCAGTCATGTTAGTATTGGCGAGTAGTAGGGGAGCAGATTCAACCACGAGCTGAACGGCCTATAGAGTGACGGTAGTCTCGTTAGGCGCCCACGGATTCAACTTCAGAGATGGCTAGGCCTTATTGAGTAAATGGACACCACAGCTCAAAGCAGCGAATGACGATTGCATCTATGGTAATGTACACAAATGGAGTACCGCCAGGATCCCAGCGAGGTCCATTAATATTCAACATTTATGGAGAAATGCAGCACAACTCCAAAAGTTCAATATGCTGCAGAACAGCATTGAACATAAGGCGACTGCAAAAAGACATCAAATTAAGTCCTAAGGTACTGAAATGAGTGTGGTCGTGGACTGTATGGAGTAGCGGCGGTTCCAGCTACATACAATGAAATACTTACACCTCACTGATACTAGCTGATTGTTGCTTTCGAGGACTTTAACAGGCTATTTCGATTGTAAAAGTTTTTGTGAGAGAAATTCTTTAAAATCCGGATGAAGCGTGTTATATTCATTTTGTTTCCGTCTAAAGTAAAGTGGTCTTCTTTCAAATAAAGCGTTGGTAGCCTGCTTCGAAGTTTTTGGATATCTTTACATAAAAAACAAAACACTGTGGCGCTGGCAACCCGGTATGGGCCATGGCCTAGCTTCTTGACACTCATTTGTGTTGCTCATGTTGTCATTTTTGTCACATTTGAGCGGGGCCTACGGTTTATCGCCGAGTCCAAACGGCACTCCTTAGAAGCTTTTTTGCAGGCAATTTTTTTTACTTTCGGGAGTTTGCAATTGCCCGCCGAAAGGGTGATGGCGATTTGAGAAATTGTTGGTGACCCAGCCATGAATTGAACCCGGACTCTCTGCGTGATAGTCTAATGAGCTAACTATCGCGCCATCACCATCGCCATAGTTACATACTCGCTGGAAATTTGGATCCGCTATGGGTCTGTAGGAGTTTTTCCTGACCGGCCCTATTCAGATGACGCTACAGTTCAGAGTGAACCTGACCCAGGCTGACAAACCAACTTAGAACCTCCAGTTGCGTCCTACTCCAAGTAAGTTGAGGTCTCCTTCTGCGCTTGCATGCTACCTAGGGTGAAGTCTTCCTCTTAGCGTTGTCTCCTCGGGTTAGAGCGGGAAGCAAGAGCATTGGTGTGTTTTACCGCTCGTTTGTCGTTGAAACTCATCCCTTAAAGCTCATGAACGCGAATATTTTTGGAAGAATTTTTTCCAGGAATCAACAAAAAATATCATCCGTTAAAGATAGGGTCCTTGCTTCAGCGACATAAAATAAGACTGAGATGATCAATGTTTTCCATAGAGATTCTAGAGTTTGCCTTCTTAGCCCAAAGAAACAGAAGATTGGCAAGAGCGATTCTTCGTTTTATTTCTGCTGAGATAGTGTTGGCACAATATTTTCATTCAAGCCAAGGTAGACAATGTTCCTTACATTATAGCTGTTCTGTCGACTTTGTGTTTTCCTCCTTGTTGACAGGATATTACGAGTATGAACTTGTCTAGGCCCTCATTTATCATTAAACCCATTTTGACAGCTTCTGTATCAATAGTTAGTAGTTTTATAGACTTTTGAAAGATTGTTCTTCCAGTGAGTTCGCTTGTGAGTTTTGCGTGAATTTTTCAAAGTATGATGTCAAAGAAGTCACATAACAGCGCGTCACATTGTTTTAAACCATTTTTGAAATTGAAAGTCTTGGTTAAGTCGTTCCTGACCTTGGCAGAGTAGCTAGCGTTCTCCGTCATCATCCTGTACAAATGGATGAGTTTGGCAGGTATTCTAAATCTATAAACATGTGATGGTCAGCCCAGTCGTGAAATGTTGGGCTTCGCACCGTTAAACAGTTTCTTGGAGAAGCTTTTCCATACTTTCAGCATCGACTGTGAATCTACTACAAGGTTTTCTGTACGAGTTTTCGTGATCCGAGTTAGTGTGGGCTGCCCAGAAATTTCGGATACTCAGAATAATGGAGGCATCGAATATAAAAATGATCAATTTCATTTAGCTCTTCATGATTCGGATGTTTGTAGTTATATTGAGAAAGAAAGAGAAGTAGTGTGCCTGCTAAAACAATATTTCTCCCCGCTGTTAAGTCGATAAGCGTTAGTCTATGCAGGGTATGTATAATAACCATGTCTAGCTTTCTCACCCTGGCTTCCTGTCAGACTTTGGATATTGCTCATTAGTCTTGTCGAAAAGCTTGTAGAAACATTGTTTGGTGGTTTCGTCCTTATCTTTCGTAAGCTGAACATTGAGTTTATGTTTGACGCAGTTTATCATAAGATGCTCACTCACGTGTCGATGGAACTTTTGTCTAAGTCTGCCGATAAGTGTTATTTCTCTTTTCCCGAGAGCATTCATGGTAGCATACGAGTATATCTTCCTTCTGTCAAACTCAACCCATCGCATTTTTTGGATGATGGTGATATCTGCGTGGTGGCCGTAGGGAGCTTCTAATTGCTAGGCAGCACTTGATCTGTTAAGGGTCAGAAGATTCCATGTGAGGATCCGAAGATCATTGGTCTTTTACTCGTTTCGTTTGCCAGGACCATCAAGTGTAACTGGTTCGAATAATGTCCCGAACATTTGTAAACCAGCATATAAAAAGTGTAATGTTCCTTGAATCACTTCATCCACCGAGTTCTGTTTCTGCTTTTCTTGAGAAAAAAAGTTTCGGGACAATTGCTCATATACCATTATGTTTCTGTAAGCATCTGCAACAAACAGATAATGTTTAACTTTTTTTCCTTCAGCTATAATGCAGATAAGGCAGATCTGCAAACATTTAAAGGGTGTACAAATCCCTGAGTGCGTATAATATACACAGTGTGGTAAATAATTTCCCAGACTGACTCCAGAAAGCATAATTAAAAACCGATTTCTGTTTATTTTTCGGTGGTTTTTACTCGAAATATACAATTGTTACAGCAATTTAACAGTGATTCAAATACCTACTCCAGCTCATTTTGGGGAATCGCCTCCAGTGTCCGTGTCGAAGTTGTTTGAATGGTCAGACTGTCATCAAAAAAGCATACTTTCAACATAATTTTCAATTTTGGGAAAAAAGAAAAGTCGCATGGTGCGAAATCGGATGAATACGGTAGATGATTAAACACACACACACTTGATTTCGATCCAAAATTGACATTCTGTGTGTTTGCCATCCTCAAGCGTCTCTCTGCCGCAAAAAGAAAGTTTGTAACACTCGAAAACAACTGCTATACTCAAACAATCATAGCAATACACTTGTTGCACTTGTTGTCAACGAAATGTCATGACAGATAGTAAAGAAGAGATTCAAACACGCATGGCGCTCTTGTTACTAGAGATGTGGCCCGTGTCCGGGATATTATTTGCCACGCTGTGTATAGAAAAACATGTACATATATATAGGGCTTTCCAATGAGGACTTGACAACGCAAACCATTTGAGATATTTCAAAAACTTTATTATCGGCTTGAAGTACAATCAAAACATTTATGAATAGAATTCGACTTCGTTCATATGGGCAACGCGGGCACGTTTACAGCGGTCACGGCCCCTATATCGCGTTCAATGTTCGCTCTGAGCTCTTCCAACGTCGTCGGCCTATGGGCGTAAACCAATGACTTAACGTTGCCCCACAGAAAATAGTCAAGCGGCGTTAAATCACATGAACGAGACGGCCAGTCGACTGGCCCATTTCTTGAGATAACGCGCTCACCCTTTTGGCGCATCTTCTCCAGAACCCAATCGGAGAAGTACGTCGCTTCAAATGGTCCATCGGCTTCAATTCTTGAGTCAGCTTGATCTTGTATGGATGTCAACCAAGATCTTTACGCAAAATACGCCATAATGTGGTCTGAGCAATGCCAAATTTTTGAGAACGCCGTTGAATTGACTGATTTGGATCGTTTGCTACGGACGCCTGAACGGCAGCGATATTTTCGACACTTCGACCAACCCGTTGTCTCACTAACACGGCAACATCACACAACGAATATGTAGACTCAATTTTTGCACTAAACTTGTTATTGCCTGTCTACTAGGGCGAGAATTACGACCGAAAATTGGAGTTTACGCTCTTAAAGTTGCAGTCACTGACTCCGAATTTCGGTAGAAAATTTTTATAATTTGCAGACGTTGCTCATTCGTGTATGTTGAGTTTACTGAGTAAATTGACAGTGACAGTTTGATGATTAGTGGAAGAGTGCGTTCACAAATTTAATTCAAAGTTGTCAATTCCCTTTTGGAAAACCCGATATAAAGAGGAGAAACAATTCCGCAATCTGTTTACAAAAAGACGAGTAAGCCAATAGTGTGAGATGCAAGACACTCATGCGAAAATTCCATCACCTTTGAACTTCTTTACCGGGTAGAAAGAGGTATAGTATAAATGAGGTTTTTCTTAAATTTTCATCGAAATATGTATGCATAAAGTACGGCGGGTCAATAAGTCCGTGACTTTTGGATTAAAACACAGATTTTTTGATAAAAAAATAATTTTATTTTTCAACGTAGTCTCCCTTGAGCTCTATACACTTTGTCCAACGCTTCTCCAATTTTTTTATCCCTTCCAAAAAAAATGATTTGTCGAGGTCCTCAAAATAGGCCTTTGTTTGCGAGATGACTTCATCATTGGAGTCAAATCTTTTTCCACCAAGCCATTTCTTCAGGTTTGGGAACAGGAAGTAGTCGCTCGGAGCCAAATCTGGAGAATAGGGTGGATGAGGGAGCAATTCATAGCCCAATTCATGGATTTATGCCATGGCAACTGCACATGCGTTTGTGGTCGACTGTGAGCAAACGCGGCACCCATCTTGCGGAAAGCTTTCTCATGCCCAAGTGATCATTCAAAATTGAAACCACTGAGCCATGCGAGATCCTTACGGCTTCCACAATCTCTCGCACTTTCAATCTTCGGTCGGCCAACACCATATCGTGAATTTTTTCGATTGTTTCGGGTGTAGAGACCTCAACTGGGCGTCCAGGACGTTCGGCATCTTCAGTGCTTGTACGGCCACAACGAAATTCAGTAAACCACTTTTTTACCATTGAAATCGATGGTGCAGAGTCCCCATCGTATTTATCAAGCTTAGCCTTGGTCTCGGTAATGGTTTTTTTTCGCAAGAAATAATGCTTAATAAGCACACGAAATTCACTTCTTTCCATTTTCTCCTCAAATTAGTGAGTAGTCTGATAAAAATAGCTGTCAAACACAAACTAACTGACGCAGCAAGTTTAAATTTTGACAGGAGTCAACTGACAGATGCCTGTTGACAGGAGCAGTGTTGCTGTTTCAGTAAAGAGGTCAGAAATTCAAAAAGTCACGGACTTATTGACCCGCCCTCGTATATCTTAATTTTTTAACCTTCTTTTTTGCACCATTTACGGACATTGTTTAAATGTAAATTTCTTACCACCGACATTTCCGAGTCCCTGACCTCAGAAGGTGTTTTAGTCAAGTGTTACAAAAGTTCGTTTGTGGTAACAGCACAGACCAACTGGGATTATAATCATAAAACTCAATTCCAACCAGAAGAACAAAGTTTACAAAATTACAAAACAGGAAATTTACTTCAGTACTAGCACATCCTTTATTTAAAAAGTTCTCACCCCCCCCTCCCAAAAAAAAAGAAAAAAACCCAAAATAAACTATGATAAAACGAGGAGAGCTCTTTTTTGTTGTTGTTGTGTTTTTAATTTGGTTATTTTTGCAGGTAACTATCGCAACGGACCTGGGGAAGGTTGTAACTCGTCTACAATTGGAACGCTCCGAGGTGGCATTTTTTATTTTCACCAATGGCAGTACTCTCAGGTAAAAAAAAAACCGGAAAAAGGGTTCGTCTAATCATTATTCTTCAACCGAAACTGTATCTATTTGCCAAAAAAATTGAAAATAAAATAAAAATCTAATTTCAGATCAAATCTAACTCAACGGTTTGCCGTCACCGATCAAGCGTTAAATAACATGAGCACGTGGAGCGAGGTCAGTGTCCCAACATCCCCCGATGACGAGGACTATGGAGTTATGCTGAATCGAAGCGAATTTCAAAACCGGCTTAATGATTTTCGGTATGTTACCAACTGTATACCTATACTTTCGAAGGGATGATGGAATTTCATTCCCTGTCTAGAGGGGGTTGGACTATTCCAAGTCATTAACATGCAAATTAAATGTCGAATGGGGGTAGAAATTTGTTTGGTACCTGAATTTTAGTTTTCACAATCAGTTGGGCTCTTAATAGATGGAAAATCACTTTTAATTTGATTAAGAGGTCTAGTTCGAACGATTTTTGGTGGACTTTGACATATGTATTATACATTTCGACAGTTATTCGGGTTCGGTGTCTACGAATAATTTCAGTTTTCAGTAATGACAATGTAGAAGAATTTATGGAGAAATTAAAATCATGACAACTTGGCAAGTTATGATGAAGTCGATGGGAAATAGAGGCTGGGTCATCTGTTGGTATCGTTTTGAAAAGGATCTAAAAAATACATTACTAAATATTTTTCAACGGCTATTATTTTATTAAAAAGCGTTATTAACCTTCCTCAATTACAGAATATTTTCTTACTTAAATAACTGCCTTGAGTGGCTTGGCAGAAGGCCGTCCTGTCAACCGAATTTTCAATACATTTCACAATTAGCTTGACCAATATTTTTCTTGCCTGCCTTAATCGTCTCTAGATTTTTCGGCATAGCATCGGTCCTAAATGGCATTCCACAAAAAAAGTCCAACAACATCAAATTGTAGTTCTGTGGTGACTAAGCAATATCACCAAAACGACTGATTAGATGGTTATTCAACGTAGTGTTCAATACATTGATTGTTGAACGGGTCATGTCGAACGTAAACCCATCTTGTGGAACTTTGGCTCACCCAACTCCAAATCATCACTATCATCGCTAAATCCTGCCCCGGTAGCGCTCTTCATTTACTGAAATGTTTCTGCTATTGGTTTATTGGTTCACTGGCCATATGTGGATTCTCCAAGGGCCAGATATGGCATTTCCGCAAGTTTTATGTTAAATTCTCATCAGGCTAGTGCGTCTAATGTTCAGCTGCTAAGATTTTGAGTTTTTCGGGGTAAGGCGCACACTCTCGGCAACGCCTTCAATATTCACCGTTGAAATTTAATTTTAAAATCGACTTTGCAATATTTCTCAACGTTTTTAAGCATAAATCGATCCATTTTGAACCACAAAAAAATATAATACTAGGGTTGTTTTTCTACATAGTCTCCTTGTAACTCTACACACTTCTCCCAGCGATGCTCCCATCTCTTTAACTCGTCCATACTTGGCGTTCTTCGGTGCAAAATAATTGTTCACGAAGGTGATTGCCTCCTCATTTGACGAACATCTCTGTCCTCCGAGCGCATTTTTTAGATGAAGGAACAAAAAGAAGTCGTTTGAGGCTAGATCTGGTGAATAAGGCGGATGGTCAAGCAGGATTGGAAGCATGGATTTTCGCCATGGCAATCGCTGAGGTGTAAGACGGCCGTTTGCTTGGTGAAACAGGATTTTCTTTTTCTGCAAATGTGGCCGTTTTTCCGCAATTTCTGCCTTCAGCTTGGCAAGTAATGATGCGTAGTATGCTCCTGTAATAGTTTTCCCTTCTTGAAAATAATCGATTAAGATAACTCCTTTACTATCCCAAAAAACAGTCGCCATCATTTTTTGTAGCCGGCTCGCCCTTTGCAGTCCACTGTTTTGACTGAATTTTCGTTGCCGGCGTATAATGCTGTATCCAAGTTTCATCTACAGTAATTATTCGGCGCCAAAACTCGTTTTTGGTCTAACGTAAGCAAAAGCGGCATCCAACGCGCGGACAGCTTTCTCATGCCTAAATCTTCATTTAATATGTATAAACACGTTCTTTGGACATTTTCATAACCTCTTTTATCTCTCTCACATTAATTCGGCGGTCGAATGAACTTTAGCAATGTTATCGTCAGTGGTTGCAGTTTTTGGACGTCCCGAACGTTCATCATCTCCCTAGCTCTTACGGCCACGTTTAAATTCAGCTGCCCAAAATGGTAAATGATGGTGCAGAGTCTCCATACACAGCGTCCAACTCATTTTTGATTTGCGTAGGCGTATTGCCATTCTAAAACAAGAATTTAATAACAGCTCGATACTCAATTTTTTCCATTTTCACAAAAAAACACTCACATCGACTCACTCAAACGACTGTCAACTAAAAACTGCGCGTTCAAAATGACTGAAACTTCGGTAAGTAACTGTCAAAAGATGCACAACTAGCATTCACTAGCTTTTATTGACGAGTGCCGCTATCTTTACGTAGGTGCTGAGTTTCTGTCAATTTTTCGAGAAGATAACAGCTGTCAGTGTCAAAATACCATATAATTCAAAACAAAACAGATGGCCGATCAATTACAAAAATATTTAGCGGCTTAAGGAATTCTCCATATAAATAGGTTTGTCGTTGTACAAATTGTCAGGATATTTGTAGCAGCTCAAGATATCTAGAGTTATCCAATCATTTCAGCTTTGCCCTAGCATTTATATGCCTTTCTTTTGGAGCGATTTGTCTGACGATTCAAATTAAACTTATTTTTCGTGGGTCACCTCATCATTGGAACCATGTATCTTTTTGACAGGAAATTTTTGTAAGGTTTGCGAACAAGTTATTGTGCACGGGGCCAAATATTGAGAACACGGTGTATGCGGAAATAATTTGAAGTGCAATTCATACAGCTTTACCATTAATGCGACAGACTTGTGTCACTTTACATTGTCCTGGTGAAAGAACCATTTTAGGCCGTTTTTTGGCGCCTTTTTCCTTTAAGAGCAACAATAACGTCATATAATATTCGGTACTGATGGTTCTTCCCTTCTCAAGATAGTCAATGACTATTTTATCATGCGAATCCCAAAATATGAACGCCATAACTTTTTCAACCGATTTTTGTGGTTTTGGTCATTTTGACTGACTTTCATACTTCGCTGCTCACTCAGCTGAGTGCCGATTTAACTCCCCTGTGTAGTACTGGATCAATATTGTATCCATTGTCACATACCACATAAAAATAATTCGTTCTAGTTCACTTTAAGAGTTCCATACGGCTCTCTGGATCGTCAATACTTTCTTGTTTTTGGTCAACTTCAGGCAAACATGGTACCTACTTCGAATAGAGCTTTTGCATACCCGAGTACTAGTGCAAAATATGAAATAAACGGTCCATTGATACCTTTACGTATGTTGCTACTTAAGGACTGATTCATAACAATACGTTCTGTCATGCAAGAGCTATTTGGTTTTTTGCTATGAGGACTTGAAAAATTCATCAGAACCAAATAACAGATTTAAATCGTGAACATTATCGTGGAATATTTTTAAGATTTTCTAGGTGGATTCACGCAAGAACAGTTTGTCGATCAACTCGCTTCATCTTTTGGTGATATGGTGCTTCATCCTGGGCCACGGCAGATACGCAAATTTGTAGATTCGGCGGTGATTTACAAGCGGTTAAAGACATTACACAGACGGCACGGGAGATCGTTTAGGTTTTTGCCTCTTGAAATTAAATTCAACTGGTCCCACAGGGATCGCGATGGGGCCGTTTTGGAGCCTAGTGATGTGTCACCCTCTTTGACCTTACCTGACCAATCCTGGGGCACAGTTTTTCGTTGGCTTTTCGACATTTCAGGACGAATTTCGCGAAGGTCGTATAAAATCGGTTGTTGTGCCATAAAATATCGATACTGTGGGTGAACTGCTATTGCAAGATCGTGGGGTGACTTATCGCTAAATAAGGGCGTACTAGGGCGTCAGTTTCACTCGCATACATTCAATATTGCATGAACATTTCACCGTCAAAAGGATTTATTAGCGTTGGATACCGCACCAGCCCAAAGCAATGTTCATCTTGATTGATGAGCTTCAAAAGACGTCCATAAAATTGTAACAGCTGAGGAATTATGAATTTATGCATATGAACCCGAAACTAAACAATAATCGACTGTATGGGTCTTTCAAGATGAGCCAAATCCAACAAAAGTTGTTCGCGGAAGAAGCGCCTTTAGGCAAATGGTCGCCGGTTTTTTTTTAGAACAATTGGACATATCGCCACCTTGCAGTTAGGGCAACGTGAGCGGTCAATTTGGAATGGCATACCACCATGTGTTTGCAGAAGTTATCGAAAAAATACAAATAGTAAAAGACGAAACATTCTTCATTACAACAACACACATTTTTGGCAATCAAACCATCACATTGGTCCTGATTTGGCACTCAATGATTTCTTCTTAGCGCAGATCAAAAACAAAAATGTGAACTCAACGTCTTTTGACAAAAAGAAGTCAGGAACGGTTATATCAGGCGGTCTTGCCGGCCAGTGCAAATCGCCAAAACGAGAGATTAGGCAACCAGAAAATGCAGCCCTCAGAATTTCGGTTGTGGCATCGTTGCTCCATCTTATTGGAACCACATGTTCTCCAGTCCCAAGTCGTTGAGCATTGCTTTGTAGTGCTCGCCGTTCACAGTAGTTGTTTGGCCAGCGGCGTTTTCGAAAAAATAAGGCCCGATGTCGCCGCCAGCGTAACCAGCACACCATGCAGTAACTTCGAGCAGGTGTTATGGCTCTTTGTGGGTTATACGCGGATTTACGATGTCCTAGAAGCGATAATTTTTCTTATTTACATATTTACAGAAATGAAAATGAGCCTCATCGCTCATAACGACTTTCGATGAAGAGTTGTCTCCCTCGTGGTCGAGATCAAGGATGGCTTGAGTGTAGGTTACACGCGCTTGGCGGTCAACAGATAACAGCTGATGCATTGTCAGCACTTTTTAAGGGAACATATAACAGCCTTTCATCAATATTATCTGTAAAGATCGCCGATTGATGCCCAATTGCGTGGCACGTAGCCTGGTGGATACTCCGGGGTCCTCTGCGGTACGGCTGCTCCGGGGTCGGACAGATCTGGCAGTATCTCGTGTTGTCCCATACTTTTCTTATCGAGCTGGTTAACGTCGAAGTGTTTGCCCAGTTGGTGCCGGACGACTGAGAAATAACGCCATCCATCGACAAATTATTTCGTGTTCCTTAGGAGTACAGCGATTCATGTTTGTTTGACGTGTATTTTGTGTCTGTGATGACTTTTGCACCACTTTGTAGTTATTTTACCTAGGCCCTTCGAAGGAAAGAGGCGTTTGGTATTCCTTTAATTTGATGAGGCTATGAGTGTGTCTGATATTCGAAGGATCTTCATGCTTGCTGAGCCCGCTCATAGAAAAAGTGCTCGGCCATGTCATCATCAGCCATGTCACCATCATAATCATATGAAGTCCCAAAAGAATTTGTGTCATTTATTTCTGACAAGCAAACGTGTAGTGCCAAAAGGAAGTCTTTACACTCTTTAAAATAATCGAGAAGTATTCGTTTGATCTTCCGTCATCCCTGAGAGTTATGCTGCCATCCAGATATGCTAACAAGAAAAAAAAAAGACCTAACAGTTGACGCAGACAGCTTAAAATTAGGTTCGGGCTCTGAGAAACACTACTCTGGGCATACGACAGCAAGTTCTTCGATTCTCTTATATCCTACGACCCAGTTGGAATCTGGAGTCCAAAAAAGGCTTGATGAATTCATACTTTGTAGAAGTGAGAAGGTTTTGGAAGCAACAGCGCCGCATCTTAGGTGGGTTTCTACTGAGAACTCGACTACAATCTTTTTCTGGCTTAAACTCTAAACAAAAACATATTCCTGGAATGGATTTCATACACTTTAACAACAGTATTTCTGGTCTATAAGGGTAGAGTCACAAGAGTTAGAAGATTCTGCTCAGAGTTGCCGGTTTGTGTTACATCTCAAACTTCAGTGATCAGGTTATCTCGGAAATGAATCTCAAAAATGAAAATGTGCGTTTGAATAAGTATAGATGACCTCGTAACCTCCAAAATACTCGTAGATTTTTAAGGCATATACATACTTGCTAAGGGATCCAAGATTTTTCTGGAATGCAGACAAATCTCTGCTTATGCCAGCTCCATAGTTTAGACCATTGCCATTTCAAGACTTTCCAATTCGAAGTTTCAGCACCGTGTCTAGGTTTTCTCGGTGGTGGCTACTTCGATTCATTTCCATTACGGTTATCCGAATTCCGACATTTGCTGGTTGCACCATCGGGTCCATCAGGGATTCGTGCTCTGTTTAAGACAGAAGAAGAGCTTGAACGGTATTAGAGAGTGAATTCCATTTGCCGATCTGTTCCTCTTTTCTATCGGCTCTGGGGGATTGAGGCCTCTTGACAACACCTTGCCACTTGTGTTCTAATTTCCTTGAACTTCCCTTTAAACGGTAGTCTGTTCAAGTGTGCCACTTAAAAAGTCTGGTCTCAGGACAAGCGATTGAAAGCAGCATTCTCACCAACGACCAACAATTTAACGTCTTATCTGGATCACTTTGGTGCATAGTTCGACTGGCATGTAGTAAAATTGACCGCTAAGTCTCTACATGTGGGAAGGTTAAGCGTCTGGTTAGCTGAGATACGAATGCCCGTTCACTTAATAATCCTTTTCAGCATGCATGCAACAATTGTTTGCGAAATTTTCTCCCACAAGAATAGGGCACGTACATTCTCTCCAGATAGAGTGTTCCTCACTAATTCATAATTATTATGATTAAATCTCACCCCTTAAGCCTTTGTTTGATTTTACGTTTACAAAAGAGGTTTAAAGGCAACTAATCCTGCATCCTAGTTGAATTGAGAAATTCTAATTAGGTCGCCTTAGCACCGAGGGTGCATTTTTTTAATTAAAAGGACAACCATCACCTTAATTACATTTTTCCAATCATCTTTTTTTCATTTATCGCTTTCATTGCTGCTGCTGTTGTTGTTGTTGTTGTTGTTGTTGTTGTTGTTATTGTTTTCTGCTTTTCAGAAAGAAAATCAGCTCTGAAGAAAGTTCCATATCAGAGGTCATGAACTGGTATGCTGCCATCAATAAGGGAATGCTGCATCATCTGTCCGAACAAATAAAGGAAACTGACAATAGTGGCGTTTGGAGGTACGAGTATGCTAGTACTCCCTGGTGGTGCATGGATATCCTTGTCCATTTGTTGCCACAAAAATAAAATAAAACAAATAATGAATTCTAATTGAATTCTCTTCTCTCGTTGACAGATATCTGGTGGGTTTTAAAAATCTTCTTAAAAGCATCGAGTGTCAGGGAATAGCATCCTCGTTCGGCATCAAGTACTTTGGACGTGGCGTATTAGGTACCGAAGCGTACGTGTCCTACATTCGCTATGACTTCTTGGCCAAGGAATTGATAAATTCCACAATGAACTATGTTCCATCGCTGAGGTCGTTGTACGTGAATCTCTCTAGGAACATGGCCGACTTTCAACAACTCAAGAACTGGTACAAGTAACTTCGTCCCTAATCAATGAAAGAGACGTCTGAATTTTTCTTTCTCTCCTTATCCTTATCCTTCAAAAGGAGTTCGATTATATTGAAGAACAGAAGGATAGAACCAAGAGTTGATGATGCCATTGATTACTATGATCTGATGCTGACCTATACGGATGAGTTGCGAGTCCTGCAAAAGGAGCTACGCCGCAAAATCAAGTGAGTCCTACTATAAAAGGGTTGCCTTGTAATTTGTTAAATTACATTGGTACATATTTATGTGTATGTGTGTGTGTCTGTGATTTGATAGGGATTACGTGGAGAATACCTTGGTGGAGGCGAGCAATAAGGAGGCTGTGGGGGTTGTCATTCTAGTGGTTGTACTGTGTGTGTCACCGATAATTATTATCCTCGTTAGGAATGCTGCTGCCACAATTCAGGTAATTACGTGTGGTGACAAGAAAACCGTGATTCTAGTAACTCATTTCAGATGTACGCCATTCATTTAGCCCAGAAGGCCAAGGAGTTGAAGCGCGAGAAACGAAAAAGTGATACTTTGCTATTCCAGATGCTGCCTCCTAGTGTCGCCATGCAATTAAAGCATACAAAGCAGGTTTGTATTTGTACTCGTATTGTACTTGACGCCTGCTTATGGCGCATGTTTTTGATTTATTGTTGACAGGAATCCTTTTTTTCCCCATATTTCTCAGGTCCCTGCTGAGTCTTATGAGGCAGTCACAATTTATTTTAGTGATATCGTAGGGTTCACGGAAATAGCAGCCGAATGCACGCCGCTTGAGGTTGTATCTAAATGCATGAAGATGCATCCAATTGCATTGCTGATGGATTTTAAAATGACTTTTATTTCTATTTTCATAGGTGGTAACGTTTTTGAACTCGATTTACAAAGTTTTTGATGAACGGATTGAGTGTTATGACGTCTATAAAGTGGAAACGATTGGGGACTCGTATATGGTCGCTTCGGGACTGCCAGTGGAGAATGGTGAGCCAGAGAGTCTTACCCTTCCAAAGAAGGGTGTTTCTTTCAATTTTATTTTATGATGTGATAACTTGTGGATTTTATTATACATTTGGTGTAGACGGAAATAGCTAGAGGATTCGAATGGGGATTCACCATTTACGGAGATTGCTCCTCGTGCATTAGAAATGTTCAGGGAGGACTTAAAGTTATTTTGATTTGATTGGGAGTGGATGTTTACTGATAGAGATGGGGAAGTCCTTTGGTTTTAAGTAATTGCTCATAAATATTGGAATATTGAACAGCGAGGAAACAGGAAAATATCTAGAAGATGTGCAGAAAGGAAACCATGAACATTGCCTGGCTTTTTAAGATTTTCCACTTTTCTCTGTTTTTTATTGTAATTTGCCATTTCTGGACTTGAAACTAATTAGTTGGTTTCCATTACGGTTTTGTGGTTTGGAATTCTAAATTTGGGAAGTAGAAATGTGAGTAGAATAAGGGGAGCTAGTTTTCAGTCAGACATGGAGGCTAATTTCTTCAAACGTGCTGGTCTGAAACGACCAACAATTTGGGTAAATGAAAAGAAATAATAAATGTCTGTTCAAAGCAGTGGTCGGTTTATAGGATAAGGCCAACTGCTTCTCACGTATTTTGTGGCCAGCTCCCTGTTTTCAGATTGTGCCTTGTCTCCGTTGTCACTTGAGTGAAAGAACTCTTTAAAAAATTCATGAGCATAAATCCACTCAGCTAATAGTTAAGACTTTAAGGATCTCCTCATACACTAATCTACTGGTCGAGATGGTTCGCAAAGCTCTTCATCGGTCCAACTATTGTACTCTTTGTTTCTTTTAGTGGGATCTGTAAGTCTGTTGTAGAAAGATGAGTAAGCACTTTAATGATTAAGTACCTACAGTATCAGTACCTACCAAGTCTAAGCTGGGTTTGTGCGTGGTGCTGGTGTTGTCCTCAAATTCATACCAAGCCCTGCAAAATATTGTGTCAGAATGTAGTGCCCCGTCGCGATGTTGGTAAGCAGTTTTTTCTACTTAGGAACGCTGCTGATTTCTCCGAAATGTTGGGGAGTATTGTTTACGTCTGCCTGCTCCCTAAAAATGTCCTCCTGAGTTCTGCCCGGCAAGTTAATCGGTGCTTTCATTTCCAGTGATCCCATTGTGATCTGGACAGACATGACTTACAAAATTTAGCCGTCCAACTGCATTCAGTGAAGTTTTGCATTCTCGATCTAGATTGAAAGTCGTAAGATAGTTCGACAAATCTCTATCGCAGCTTGGCTGTTGCTAAATTCTTCGTCACCTCCACCCTTTCAGGATCGCGCATATCTCCGATTGAAAGACAGACACAAGTTTTCCTAACGGGGAGTGAAATCTAGCATTGTAGTCACCCATAATGACCCCTGCATTGTATCCCATATCGGTTTGTAAGTCATCTGAGAAGACCTGATCTGGCCTATTCCAAATTTTGTATTTTTTCTTTAGCAGGAGTACTGGTCAAAGAAAACCTTAGCCCAAGATCAAAGTGAATGGTATAAACGACCGAAGAAGGGTGGAAAAGTGCAATATTAAGGGGAGGGAGATTTATCAGTGCATCTGAATCGGAACTAGGTGTGCTAAGGATTGTCCCATGCAGCCGAGACAAACCGCTGGTAAAAGCAGAAAAGAGATATTTTCGGATAAGTTTATTCCATCAGGCAACCGATGCATAGAATATAATTGACCTTTTCATAGTAGCGTAGATTCAGAGTACGTTTCTTGGTGATCAGCCCCATGTTTTGTAATAGCGTCTTTGCATTGCCAGATGGCCAACAGCACCTTAGAGGCCTTGACTTAACGTGTTTGGTCCATATAAGTTTGTTTTCCAGTGCGTCCCAGCTTGTCGTAAGAGGCGACTAAATGGGGCACCAATCATATACAGGCAACTATGACACCAAAAATGAGCCTGTTTCACTTTAACACCTTAAAACTTTCCCACAAGTTTGTATGCAATCAGTGGGTTCCCGCGTCTGGAGACTACCGGTGGGGTAAAAGAACAGTCAATCAATTTGAAATGAGCATACAAGTGTCAAACCACTCAAACTTTAGATACACTTCATGGAAATGATCGCAATTAATAGCACTACCCCGCTGGGCAACACGATTGCAACGCACTCGGTTGATCCCAGAGCAAGCAGAAGAGCTTGTGTGAGAGCCCGACGGATTCCGGGGGCGGACAAAATGAAGTTTCCAAAATATTTTCCTAAACTTCGGTTTGCAAGTTGGAACCTCGGATCGATGACATCAAAAAGTTTAGAACTGGAAGCGATTATCGTCGCAGGACTCTACAAATCCTGTGCGTACAGAAAACGAAGTGGTGTAATACAGGAAATAAAGCGCGTTTTCTTGATTTAAAAACTAAGGCATTTAAGATGCCAAACCATGGAACGGTCAAAGGACGAAACGGTGTTGGTATCGTTGTATCGATGAGTGTTAAACTCGTCATACACAATGAAACGTGGAACATTGTTAGCGCGTACGCCCCACAAAATGGATGCGACCAATCGGAAAAAGATAGATTTTGGTCAGAGTTCGGCAATTTGCTTAGAAATATACCTATCGATGAGATGCTCTTCGTAGGCGGAGATGTAAATGGCCACGTCGGCAAAACAAATGTTGATTATGAGGACTGCCACGGCGGTAAAGGCTTTGGAACCGGAAATTCAGCTGGCGAAGACATCCTTGTAGCGTGTAGGGCTTACGGCTTAACTGTCTTAAATACAATGTTTATTAAACATCAACGACATCTTATCACCTATAGCAGCGGAGGCCACGAAACGCAAATAGATTATCACCTCTGCAAAATGTCGATGAGAAACCGTGTTAAGGACTGTAAAGTAATACTTGGAGAATCGCTAGTAAACCAACACCATCTGCTCATTACAGAATTTTTCACAGCGGAACCAACGAAAACACGGGCATCGTTTGGAAAGCCAAAAATCCGGTGCTATAATCTATCGAAGGAACGAAGCGCAAGATTTATCGCACTGGCTAAAGAATTACTTCGAAATATAAACGGTATCGCAGACTCACTTAGCCCGCAAGAAATATGGAACAGCATGCACGAGGAATGCATGAAACCCGCAAAATTCCATCTGGAGACTACATCGAAATACCATCACGTCGGCAAAGAAACATGGTGGTGGAATGACGAAACCAAACGAGCTGTGGCCGACAAGAAGAATGCATTCCAAGCGTGGACAAAATGCGATCGGAGCGTCGATGTAGAAAAAGGTCGACTGGCTCTTGAATACGAGCGTCTTAAAAAGATCGCATAGAAAGTCCTGGCTCGAACTCGAGCGGCAGAAGCGGAAAACCTGAACCAGGAGTTGGAACAAATATCCTCACGATCGGTAGATAGAAGACAAGCTATCCAAGAAGTTCAAACTTCGTACAGTACTAAAGTGCCAAATATTTTTAAGCTCGCTGCACAGAGGCGAAAAAATTCGATGGAAATAACCTCGCCGAAATACATCAAAAACGCAGACGGTCGCTTACTAACAAATGAAAAGGAAATTTGTGACCGGTGGCTTGAATACTGCAAGGAGTTGCTTAACAAACAGTTTCCACGTGATATCGTGCCGACAGCTGGTCTATTCGAAGAGGAAGTTTCGGAAAAATTAAGCGGGGGAAAGCGGCGGGACCAGACAGCATTCCATCAGAGTTTTGGTCGAAGATGGAGGGGATCGGCAGCGTTTGGCTATCGAAACTTTTAAATAAATTAAAATGTGGACAACCTATGCCGAATCAATGGAGAAGTAGCTTCTTGGTTCCATTATACAAAGGAAAAGGCGACACTCGAGAGTGCAACAACTACCGTTCAATCAAGCTTATGTCACACACAATGAAAATCGTCGAAAGAGTCTTAAACGAACGTCTTCGGCAAATAATAAAGCTCGATAATAGCCAGTGTGGATTTGTTGAAGGAAGATCGACGGTGGACGCTATCCAAAGCCTACGAATAATAATGGAAAAGCACCGAGAATCGTCTAAGGACTTACACATGGTATTTATCGAGCTCGAGAAAGCATTCGATCGAGTGCCTAGGGATCTCATATGGGCCGCGCTGAGTTCTCAAAACGTACCGGAAACGTATGTTAGAATAATACAAGACATGTACGGAAACGTGAAAACTGCGGTTAAAAGCTCTGCTGGACTAACGAGAGAATTTCCAGTCAATGTCGGAGTGCATCAAGAAAGCGTACTTAGCCCTTTCCTCTGTAACGTAGTATTCGACTATCTTTTAAAAGACTGCATGCGCGAAGCAAATGTAACGCCAATTCTCTTCGCTGACGACGCAGTTATACTAAGCGATAATGTCGAAGATTTGCGAACGCCTTAGATTCAAAGTCGGAGCATTTGATGTGCCCAATTGCGCATCCGTTGCGACCTGTTCCGGATATAATGTTAGACGGAATAGTTCTTCCCAAAAGCACTATCTTTAAGTACTTAGGATCAATCGTTAACATGGAAGCGAAATGTGACGACGACGTAAACCACAGAGTGAGTGTGGGGTGCATGAAATGGCGGGAAAATTCGGGAATCTTTTGCGACCGAAAATTTCCACTTAAATTGAAGGAGAAACTCTACACCACGGTTGTTAGACCAGCTCTTATATACGGTTCACAGTGCTGGACAATATACGAAGCGTTTAAAAACAAAATGACGGCAGCGGAAATGAAAATGTTAAGGATGTCTAGTGGAGTCACTAAACGCGATTGTATTAGATCTACGCATATAAGAGGAAGTCTACATATAAAGAATTCGCTTGAGGCGAGTAGAATAAGCTGGTATTGTCTCGTTCAAAGAAGAAGAAATAGAATTCCTGGATTTCTCAGATGGCAAATGCGCAACAACGCCTGGGGCTTACCACTGAAGCGATCCAGGACCGAGCATTATATAGACGCGTTCTGCGGTCTGCGACATTAGCCAACCCCTTAAGCGGAGCAGCAGCGATGCAGTAAAAATGGGAAACCCGTTACGCATAAGTTCGTATAACGAGGAAAGGGTTAATAAAAGGATACGAAGAAGAAGAAGACACTTAAATATATCCATAGCTTCTTTGAAGAATGGGATGCTGATGCTTTAAGCATTAGATGAATTAGAGGGGTTAAACGAGACAGATTTCTCCATCACGTTAACAGAACAACCTCTTTTTTGAGAGAACAGAATGAGCCTAAGAGCACATAGTTAATAGACACTATCCAATAGACAGTACTATATTAGCTATATCATGCCCGTATGCTTGTGTATAGGCGTCAGAACTATTGAGCACATTGAGCAGTGAGTCAACCAATATGCACCAATAGCTGTAGAGACAGATCGTAATATATTGACCACAGTGAGCCACCACAATCAATCCCCTAGCCCTGCTTTTACCACAAAACTAGTGATTCGTCTTGCCGTCAAAACTTGTGTTGTAGCAAGCACCCTCATTGTCGATAAAAATGCCGAGTTCGAGGGATTTTGTAGAGTGCATTTCAAATGCCACTTATCAAGCTTTTAAGCGCAAACTTAAAAGATTTTCTGCCTTGGGAGACTTGTACAATTGTAGACAGAGGATCCATCCGCAGGAAAGTTTTCTGCACATGGATCTCGATCGCTCTCATCATGCTCTGCAACATGAAGGAAGTCAGACTTATTGATTTGAAGCTCTGTGTAGTCCTTTTTTCAATTTTCGGTATAAAAGCTTCTCTCATTGTTCGGCAGAGTTGCGAGCAGCTGATCTATACTTTTGAGTAGCTGGGTAGGTGACTTGGAAGCAACAGCTTCGTTTGATGGCTTTATTCGCCACCCAACAGAAATCAGGAACGTCTTGTTTCTTTTTGTTTTTATAGTTTTACATACCCTTAAGGCAAGTTACAAAGGAAAGAAAAAGAAGTGCCGATGCACGTTGGTTTTGAATGTATGCAGGTTATAATGACTAGGAAAAAATTACCTCGGCAAAGCCTTCCATAAGCGAATTGTATGGCTAAGGAAATAATCGGGATGTTTTTGTTTTAGTGAGGGAATGTAGCCTTGAGGGCAAATTGATGATTATTCGTCGAAGTTCGAGAATTGTAATTGAGTGGGTAGTAGTGTCGTCACCTTAAAGTTTTATCGAAAGGTTTTGAATTTTATTGATTAAGGAGCAGCCGACCAGATGGGGTCGATGATGCAATATAACTGATGAGTGTCTTTGGACATATTATGGTCGTTTTTGTTTCAGTGGTCGATTCAATTTTACCAGTTGTTGACACAAGCGATTCCCATTATTCGTTTCACCTAGTTTTATTAGTTCAGAGTACACCATTTCTCACTGTAAAGATAGTTTGATTGTTGTGTTTGAATAATGTCGTAAATACAAGTCAATGAGAAGTATTGCAGTACATTTTCAAAGGAACGTCCGAAGATTGTTTTGGCATACGTCGAAACATGGTCTTGTATACGCAGGCTATATACGAGTAGGTATCGTGCAATATTGTTGTAGACCGCAATTAATTTCCTTTCTGATCTGTAGTCGAGTTTATCAAATAATTCACAACAGTTTAATAAAATTGGCAGTAGTAGAGTTTCTGCTAGGAGGATTTTCGTTTTTGTTGGTGTATAGGGACGTGAAGCCGAGAGAAGACGGACAGACATCCATAAACTTTTTCAATTGTTGCAGTGATATGAACGTCCTACGATACTGTACGATTAAAGGTAATACCTAGATTTCGAAAAGGCTCAACATATTCGATGTTTGAGTCCCATAGGTGCAGCAATGGAAAAGAGGTCAGATCTATGTTATTCCGATGGCTTTTGATTTTCCCGGGTTTAGGCGAAGGTTATTAGGCTGCGCCCAGTTCAGGATATTACGGAGATCTTTATTAATTTTTAATGCCGTAGATTCTACCAAACTATTAGCACTTTGTATAAATAATCGCACATCGTCTGCGTACATATGGACCCTGCAGTATTTTACAACATTAGGGAGCTCGTTTTCATATATTGAAAAGAGAATTGGCCCGAGTATAGACCCTTGCGGTACATCGGTTGTCATCGATAATATTTCAGATGTTCGATCTCTAACTATTACGGATTGTTATCTACCAGTTAGGTATGAATATAACATAAAATGGCTTATAAGCTTAGAGTACAAAAGTGCGTGGTTTACCGTATTGAAAGCTTTTGAGAAATCGAGAAAGATTAAAATGTTAAGTTCATTTCGAACGAGACCATATCGAATCTCATCAGTGGTGAATAAGAGAGCAGTTTTCAGCTTCGCTTTCTTCGAAAACCCGATTGACACGAGCTTAGCTAATGTTCTGTGAGGTGTTGGATTAATTGTACAAGTAGATATCGAAAACATCTTAGAAAGGTAAAGCAGAATTGCGATTGGCCTGTATTCAGATAAATTACTATTTGCCTTTTTTGGTATGGGCACGATCTTGGCTTTTTTCCATTCGTTGGTATACAAAGAGGTACTTAAAATGGTATTGAATGCATGATGTAAATATTCGGTTGAGTGCATTGAAATCAAAGTCATCTGGAAGCTTATGCTCTTGTTTGCCAACTTCTGATTGCGAGGTTGGTGATTGGCCTGGGTCTGATGATGATTGCGCTTGAGATTGTTAAAATAGTCCACTTTTCATCACTAGTAACACTTTGATGCCAGAAAAACTTTTGTTTCGAACCGATCAAAAATAAATTTTGGAAATTATGTTTCCCCTTTCGACTGGCATCGAACTCAAAGCTTTTAAACGCACAATTTGCATGCAATGCTTCTGCGAACTGTTCTTGTGTTTGGGTCGAGACCACGGTCTTGACACCACGTTGTCAATACCGAAATCGCCATTTTTGAAACAAACAAAGCAATGTTCAAAAGTTCTTTAAGTTGGAATAGGCGCTTTTTCTGATGGTACTTTCGACAAGCCACCACCATTTCCTGATTTGAATCCGCCTGGGTTTTTATTGTGGAAATATTTTAAATGCAAGGTTTATGCTAACTAATCAGATCCCTTGAACAACTTTAGATCATCAAATACAACAATACAAAATCGCCATCGGTCTGGGCTCAAAACAACTGTAAAATGAAATTCTTAGAGATATAAATCGACTACTTTGCAAGAGTATTTGGTTACACGAAAACTTTGTTTGAAGTGGGTACCGCATATGATCACAGTCGACCAAAAACAACAGCGTTTGGAGCTGTTTAAGGGAAATAGAAACAATTTGTTCATGCTGTACATGGCAATGGTTGGAACATGGATCCTATTACCTGTTCGGAAACCTCAAAAAAACGCTCACCGGAAAGTGCTGATCGTTGAATCTGGAGCATATTTTGAAGGGTGAATACATTTATCGTTCTAATCTAGCATCATCGATCTATCGAAAGAGCAATTATTTCATTTAAGAATTAGACTATGTTTTACTTTTATATATCGGTCTTGCGTACCATTTAAATGTTTGCCATCGGGAAACCTGTCCTGCGGAGGAAAGAAAGAGAGATGCCGATACACGTTGGTTTTGAATGTTTGGAGGTTATAATGATGTGGAAATGAAGGGTTCGGGAGGATATTTGAAAGGGTGAGCCAACAAATGGTGTGGATCTTGGCTGTCAATTTCTATCATTTACTGAATTCAATGTGGTTGCTCTTTTCGACAGATGTCATACGATCTTTGGCAATTTATGTCATGGAGCGCTTAAATTTTTGTTATTCAATTACATTACGAAAATCGGCAACCTGTAAAAGTGAAATTTCGTAAAATTCGTGAACTTTTCGGTCAACATAATCGCTCTAGTGAGTCCGAAATTCCTCAACAATTGGGCTTCATTTACGGCATTTTACGGCGAATTTTGAAAGTTGATTTCCATTGCAAAATCATCATTTGTCATCGAATTTGATCTTTTCCGATGAAGCCTATTTTTGGATGGATGGGTTCGGAAAAGAGACTTACGAAATACGAGTGCATCTCAAAAACGTCACTGTATGGTGCGGATTATGTGTTGGCGGCCTGCACTTTTTTGAAGATGAGGCTGGAGAGACTGTTACAGTGAATGGACCGGACCATGTTACCGCAACATGTCGACCGGTTATTTGAAAATTGAATAAATTGGGTCTGGAAGATCTCTTTCAATAGGAATTCATTGCGTACGAAATTTGAAGATTGCATTATTTCAGGTTAGAGGAGAAGTTTATTGGCTTTCAAGCTCATGCGATTTGACCCCTTTGAACTGTGGGGTCACTACCCAGCGAAAATTCAGGATCTCATAACATCCAAACTGAAATTGCGGCCATTGACCCGCTTGTTCTTCAAAAAGTCTTCAATAATTTTGACGTTCGATATTTTAAAATACGTCCGAAAGAGGACTTAAGGTGTATTGATGAGCTTTTATAGCGAGACGTGTTTTAGGTTTCAACGGGGGAAAAATAACGGAAGAACAAGGTTGGACAGGCATGATCGATATGAAATATAAAGTTATTCCAATGTAAGTTGTCATTGATATATGTTCATTTCGAGAATAAAAAGCTTCTCGGTAACGTTGAAGCTCTCGGTTTCGACGATGTAAGTACCATTCATGGATAACTGTTGAGTACTTAAATTTCGCTACAATGACAATGGACAGCAATGTTTTTTGAAAGCATTCTACTCTCTTGATTTTTCCCCAATAAGTTATGAGATAAGTTATGAATTTCAAAAACAGAGAATCTCCCTGGTAAAACAGTCAATTTCCTTACAAAAGCCGAGAAGGCAATTTGAAATCCGTGCCATCTATTTCTTCTAAGTTTTCAAAGAAGTATTTTCCCAAGAATTTCCTTCGGCTAAGCGATATTGCCTTACATTCACACAGTACGTCTTCGACCGCTTGTAGATCGCCACAGAATCTACAAATTTCCGTATCTGTAATTTTGAGTCACTTTGCGTGTTTCACCAGGAGACACTGTCCTGTCAGGATTCCTATTAATGTCCTAAGCTTATCCCTATTCAGTTTAATCAGCTTTCTAGATCTTTTACCATCGAGAAGTGGCCATTGAGCCTTGGATACCCTGTGCCCTTCCAGATTCGACCACCTTATATTGGCGGTCTTAATAGTCCTTTCCTCGATAGTACCTCTTACTGTGCAGAGGGGTGGTTTGATGTTAGCAACCTCACTATTGTCGAGTAGCCCTCCTCTCATTACAAGCTCGTCCGCTTGTTCATTTCTCTGTACACCGTAGCATCCTGGCACCCAGCACAGCCTCACCCAGTTCTGAATGGATAATGTCTTGAGCAATGTCCGACAGCCTCTGACGGTATGAGAGCTGATGATGGTTGATTCCATTGCCTTAAGAGCGGCCTGGCTGTCGATGTAGGTAGCGATATCTCTATCGGATACCGATCCCTTTTGCATCAGCTAAGAACCCCTGGAGAACAGCCAGAACCTATAATCGGAAGACACGTCTAGTGTCCGGTCTTCCGTGGATTAGAGGTAAAAGACAGGAGATAATTGATAAAATTAACAAAAAATGCTGGAGACAGAATAGAGCCCTGAGGCATGCCAGCATTTATTGAAACCATTCAAGACAATTTCAATCGAACGAACCGAAAAAAGGAAAGCGTCTTTAAGAGTAGGATTGATGAAAAAGCTTACTCGGGGGTTTTTCCAATGAGAAGACGGGGAGATATACTATCTGAGCAATAGGATTTGGGTACAATAAGCTCATTAAATACTTTTGTTGTTACACGAGTTCCAAAGTGGATTCATCCCATTGAAGATTCAGAGCACTCAACTGTAGGCGGAGTCAGTCTGGAAGTTTTGAGCATTTGGATGGAGGATGAGGCAGAATTTTTAATATTTTTTACCATGAATAAATAATTTTTACTACTTTTCGGACTTATCTTTTGCCTTAATTGCTCTCCGTGTTGAAATTTCACAGTCATTCGTGACTCGCTTAAACTTTTTCCACTGGCTTTTCTGTCTGTCTTTCCTGTTACCCTGACAGCCATCTTACAGTCCGAGATGTATCAAGTCCATTCTTTTCGTCTGATTCTCTTACTCGGGGAATGAATAAAGGACCCTTTTTCCAAAAGGAAGAGTGTCTATGATTGTATCAGAATTGTTTCTCGTACTGCCATCTTTTCTTGTGGTCGGTGTACAAGAGATAAGCCTTTCGACAAACATGGGGTGTATATCAGGGTGAAAAGTCAAAAACAAGTCCAGCGTATTTGCGGTATGTCCATCAACATTTAGTATCTGCGTGGACTCATTTTCAACCTTGGTTATGTTGATTTCGGTAGCAAAAGTATGGGCACAGATCTACTACTAAACACCAAAACACGTTTTCTGCTTCAAGACGTATGCAGAAAAATGTTTACTTCTTAGCCCGCGTATATTTGCTACATCTTCTCCGAATTCCCGAGGCATTATTCCAAACAAACACCGACTATGCTTAGCAAAGCTGTGAAGTGTACATTTTGATGTTGTCTTACCAGTTCAAATTATTGTAGGTGTTATGCACTAACAACAAGGGGAAAACGTGCACCAAATTAATATTCATTCACAAACCGCTATCCAACAATTGTTACATGCGTTCAGACATTGCTATGTACCAGGAGATAATCCCCTTCCCGTACTGATGAAAAGTCCATTAATTGCTATCTGATGGCCAAAAATGTTGATAAGAAAGTCAGAACAGTATACAAAGTCCAAGGGATGACTGCCTCTCCTTCGCTACTGCCCAAAGATTGTTCAGAGGATAACCATCGCAACATATTATATGAGTATGTCCATAGAACCATTCGGAAGAAAAGCTGAATCAATGACGAATTACAATTATGAAGTTTTCATTTTGTCTTTATTCAATTCAACTTATTTTCGAAATATGTTGCTCGTACTGAATTGATTTTGCTCTTCCTTATCGCCCAGTTCTATTAATAATTCAAGGATTCTCGAGTTGGTAATACCGAAACTTCAACAAAGTCTACTTAAGGCCGAATTTATCTAATAAAACTTTTGCAGCAACACATAACTCATAACTTTCCACTTAACCCTCGTCCAAGGCACATGGACACATGTCCATTTTGTTTTTCTTTCAATTTCGACACTCATATCTTATTCACAAATGATTCATGACATCCCTCAAAGATTGTTACTAGATAGATTAAACTGTCAAACTTGCTTTCGTTAACACATCCAATTCGTATCTCTAAAACTTCTCACTCCAAGTAGTTTCTACGGCTGTTCCGTTAAAGAGACAAACTGGTAGGCCACCCTTCGCCCAATCCGCCCAAAATGCCATCCCTCATTTCGCCTAGAAAATACGACTTCTATTCCGGTGGCGTCTCTCGTTTCAATTTTTGTAATTAAACCGTGTCAAGTATTCGGAAATGTTTTCGGAACGGGCATTCGTCGAACTTTATTCAACTTGCACTCCAACAAATTTCCAAGAATTAGATAATGAGCCCACCAGTTTCCTATCTCTATACTACATATTGTCACTCTATATTCATGTATCTTTATCATTTTAGGTAATAAGCACGTCACAGAGATCTCAACGATGGCCTTGGATCTACTGGACGCCTCCAGTTTTTTTAAAATTCCTCGTCGAAGTTCCGAAACGCTGCAGATACGTTGTGGTGTTCATACCGGTCCCGTTGTAGCTGGCATAGTGGGGACTAAAATGCCGAGATATTGTCTATTTGGTGACACCGTCAATACTGCATCCCGCATGGAGTCGACTGGTGAGGCACACAAAATTCACATTACCGAGGAGATGAACGATGCTCTGGTTAAGGTTGGGGGTTTCAAAACCGAACATCGAGGGTTGATTGATGTCAAGGTAACACGAATAAATTGGAAAAAATTCTTAGAAAAATGAAAAATAATAAATTATGTGCGAATACTCACCATAGGGGAAGGGATTGATGAGCACCTATTGGCTGACTTGTAAGGATGGACCTGTGGTGAAACGAGAGGAGATCTCCTGGTATGCTGACATGCAGCCAGTGTTCCTGCAAAATTTAAAATCCGATGGATACCTGAAAAAGAAGTGACTCAACATCGAAGTATTCTAGTCAATTCTGTCTCTCCTTCAGTACTTTTTTTGTTTTTATATGAATGTGACCGTGGCCAGTGTAAAAATAAAATCGTGCTCCTGTTCCTGCCATCACCACGCACCGGGTGGTTGGCTTCATTGGATATAAGCACTATTTATTGACGTAACTGTAATAATTTAGAATAAATGTTTTAATAAATGTACACGAGATGGAGACTTGGTTTTTTTAGTCGTTGTTGTTGTTGTTGGACTACACTCAAAAATTTGGAACGATGTTATGGAATTTCACGCTTGAGTACGCTCTAGATGCGACAATTTGCATGCAAGGATAATGGCCGAATTGGCTGCCATTCAAAAAGTGGTGTTCTATTCATCGTGGTACTTTCGTCCTTTCGCCGTTTGTTTTGAAATTCTGTGCGCAGTTTGCGGATAATGGCTTAGAATGCCATTTTGGCGGCTTCGTTATAGTTATGGTTTGGGTTCGATGTGGCATTGGCAATGGTGGTCTCGTTGAATAGACTTTGCCTTCCTGGTGCAGGAAATTAAAATTTTTTTTGCGAATTTCCTTTTTACGGGTTTCCTTAGGAGAGGAAAATTTATGCGATTGTTTTCGGTTATTTTGGAGGAACCTTCAACATTGGTATGAGGTTGACTCAACTGATTGAGTCTGCTGGCTGGTGCTGTGATTTGGAAGATGGGGATGGGATTATGGTCAGTCAAGTAGAATTGTGAAAGACATTTTGATTTGTATGCTTGTTAAAGGGATTATCTGGAGTTTGGGCCATTGGGGGATTTGAAGATATATGTTGGGTTCTGTCTGGGTGGGGAACTCGGTAACACGAATCGTAAACATAGTGAATGTGGATGGGTGACTCAGCCAAAAGTCTGGATACAGGGAAGATTTTGCTTAGTCAAGCAGTTTCGTTATAGTTTCGTTTAGGTTATCCCTTTCCTTATTCTTATTCAACAAAAAAAAGAAAGAAGAGAACGAGCACAACCCTCACATAATGGTTTCCGTTCTATTTGCTGAATAAATTGAATGGATATTTTTTTATTTTGCAATGATTCCTAGAAAAAAGCGGTATCGTCTATTTACTCATGTCCCTGTGCAATTTATTGTCCAAGGCAGACATATAGGATCAGATTCATTGTTTTGACGTGCCTGCAGCCAATACGAGTACGAACTACTATGTGCTTCTACGAGTATTTTGTTTTTTAGAAAAAGGTTAGTCCAGTGAAATTTAAAGCACTTCCTGGGAAACTTGTGCCCTAAGCATACCAACAAACTTTGTGAATGTGCTTTGTCAAAATTTATTTAAATACGTATTGTGCCGTTGGCCATAGTACTTCCTTCCGGATGGAAAGTATGTTGTACAATTGAGTTTATGACATTTAGAAAATTCTGAAAAATAATGCATTTTTGTGCGAGGGTTCGTATTAAAAGTTCCTTCATGGTTGATGCTAGTTCTATGACAACTGCAGTGTAATTTTGTAAAATAGTTCAAGGCGAGCTTGGGACGGTTGGTAGAATTCTACTTCCGAATGTGAAATGGAACACTGAGCAGTCAGTTGGATAAATTTTCATCCAGGGATAACAATGAGGATTGTAGTGTGAATGTGTGTGCTAGTTTAGGTTTAATTGTGTCCCATTGAACTACCCACTTCTTGTGCACAATTGGTTTCGGTATGACCTTAACTCGGTTATAAGTCATCATATGCCATTTGGATGCATGCTGCAATGAGAAAGAGACTGAAAGAGGTTGTGCAACTTATATCCAGTGCTGATGTCCGTTTTTTTATTTGTCTGCATTTTGGACAGTCATTCCTTTCATGATTTTGCTCTTTTACATGTGTTCATACCCAAGTAGCTAAAGATTTGAATGCAATATGATTGTCGTAACTGGAGCTATACTTTGCTCCTTCTACTTACTCTTCAAAACGTAGTAGGATAGCGTATATCTGGAGTGCTAATATCATTGAAGTACACAGTTGTAAAAACGCAAAAAGACAGTTGGAATACAAGGACGTCGAAACTACAATGCGAAACCAAAAAGCGATCTCTTCTCACGGAGAGACGACAGTGTCTTCATACTTTCTTAAAACTTATTTCTGTCCAGGGCAGCCCCTATGTATAGGTACATAAGTGCGTAGTTTAGTTGAAACAATAAATTGTAATGCACTTGATCTTTACAGGTCAGCATAATCCTTTATAGGACGAGCACATTCATTTCTGCGATCCTTTCTGCGATTATGAGTTAACAAAAAGAATGTATTGTACATCATCATCATCTACACACCTAAATGTAAGATATTAAAACCTTGATAGTGTCCAGCAGATGGCAACGATTAGTATAAGGCCTCGTAGACGTAGCATCTTCCGACAGGTGCTGGTTCTTTAAATAACGAGAATGAGCCTCTGCAGCCGAACATCTTGCAGCTCTGCTAATAAGCCCTACTTCACGCCTCCCCGTGGCGCCATCTGGGAATCTTATTGGAGATTGCGAAGTAAAGGGGGCAAATGGCGAGTTTCCTGCGCCATAAATCAGGGTTAGTGTCGGAACAACAAAACAAGACCTTATCCGGGCTACTCCGACATATTTGGAGCTCAGGTCGGTAAGGATTTCCAGGACTTAGTCAGGGTCTTGGAAAAGAGATGGTGGCGGACGAGCCCTATATGGGCCAACAGCAGCGCTCACATCCCGGAACTGGTTACTGGCTTCGGTGTAACCGACCCCACGTCCTAGGGGCATTAAAAAAAGCAACTGGTCCTCCAGGTTGGGGGTTGTGCCGCCGGGGTAACTGCCCGGCCATTTAAAAAAGATTAAGTTACGAAGCATCAACAAGCCTCGGATATGGACGGATCTACTGTTGACAACCCATCGCAAAACGATTTAAAGAAAGCTTTGGATATGCACCTGGAATGTTAGATCCCTTAATAGACAACGTGCAGCCGAACAACTAGCGGAGGCCCTTGACTGCTGCAAAGCAGACATAACCGCCATTGAAGAATTCGATGCGATGGGCCGGGCAAAAAGAAGATGAAAAACTGCGACATCTACTACGGCAATTGCTATCGACGGCAAAAGCAGCGCTTATTTGGATGCGGACTTGTTGTCGGAGGCAGACTAAGACAAGAAGTCCTCAGCTTCCGGCATGTGAGCGAGCGCCTCGTAGCAATCCCCATCAAGGCTAAATTCGCCAAAATTAGCCTCATATGCGCGCATGCAACCACAGAGGAGAAAGATGACGACACCATGGATGCCTTCTACGAGCTCTTTAACAAGACCTACGAGCAATGCCCTAGCTATGACATTAAAATTGTTCTCGGTGATTTTAATGCAAAGCTAGGAAGAGAGGGTATTTTTGGTGGAACAATCGGAAAATATAGCCTGCACGAAACCACCTCCGACAATGGATTCAGGCTTTGTGATGGGGCGAAACACAAACAAAACGAAACACTGTCGTGGCTAGCATGCGGTTCCCACATCTCTACATAAACAAGGGGACTTGGAGAACTCCTGATCAATCAACAGTCAACCAGATTGATCACATTGCGATCGACGCAAGACGCTCCTCCAGTATTATGGATGTCCGTACGTTCCGAGGAGCCAACATCGACTCGGACCATTACCTTGTTGTAGCCATGGTGCAGTTGCGGATATTCCAAACTACGCCAAGACAAACTAATGCTGTGAAAAAATTCGACGTCAGACGGCTACAATCACAAGAGATTGCCAAGTCCTTTTCCGATCGAGTGTGTCTTAATCTCTTAAGAGGTCCAATGCCGCCAGCATCAAGCATCGAAGACCATTGGAAACACTGCCAAAACCCCATCAGAGATGCCGCTTCTGATGTGCTGGGTTTCACTCGTCCACCACAGCGAAACCCCTGGTTCGATGATGAATGCCGGCAAGTACATGCAGCTAAGCAAGATGCATATAACGCGGCGCTGCTCAGAAAGACCAGAGCTGCTCATGAGCTCTACGAGCGGAAGAGGAGAGACGAACACCGGCTTCTCAGGAGGAAGAAGAAAGAGCATGAGAAGCGCGGTCGAAGAAATTGAGAGATGCTACTCCAGGAATGAGGTTTGGTAAAAAGAATATGCCACGGATACAACCCCGAATTAAAGCCTGTAGAGACGAACAGGGGAACATTGTAGTCGCAGTCGATGCTGAGGATTTGGAAAGATCATTTCTGTAGACTGTATAACGGCGACGACGAAACAAATACCGCTGTCAGGCAGAATCAACCTTTCAACTTGGACGATGATGATATAGAAATGTTTAGCTCCGTTAAGCGGAGCCATTCGCACTACTCCCTTTGCTCTGGACCTTCTGTTTCACTTGACACCCCTCGAAATTTACAGCAGACAAACCTCGCAGGCAGTATTGCAGGTGAACCTAACAGAAAGGAGTACATCCTGGGCATTTTTGTCGATATTGAGGGTAATTCCGACAACGAGACTTTTGACGACAGTCGGTCGGACAATACGGCGTAGATGAATCATTAATTTTGTGGATAAAAGGGATGCTTGTGAATGGGAACCTGATTACTGTTGCAGAGACTTTGGCTATGGCAGGGGAAAACCGGGGTTTCGCGCAAAACGTCGTCCTGTCTCTATTGCTATGGTGCATGTTGGTCGACTCACAGGTTAACGCTCTCAATGGTTCTGAAGTTTGTGACATGATGACGAATTGATTCATTGGAGTCCGCCTCAACACCAGCAATATCTTTCTCGATACTCACTTCGCTACGTCTTTATGGAACAAAAGTATGCTTGCCGCGAAAACGATTTGTTATTGCCTGAATTACTTGCTAACATCGACCTAGAGCACGCGAACTGTAAGCGTTATACAAGCGTAAGTGATAGCAAATTAAATTGACCAAAAATTAGCTGTCGCAGGAAAATCTATTCTGGCAGACCCCTCAGCCAGAAACAACACTGAAAGACATGTCGCGCACTTGAGTCATCAAATGTAGAAGCATTATAGAACTCCCAAACTTCATCAGTTGGATCTGAGCAATCCTTCTCCCTACGTCGTGAGATAAGCAACAAAACTGCGTACTTGTCCCAGTCGTATTTATCTTTAGTAGACTCTCTGGAATATCAACCTTCTTTCATTAATTCATTTAGGTTGTATACATGTGAATAGCACATTCTTGTTGCAATGGATTAATGGACTAATAACTCTGTTACATCATTCAATTGTCCAAACTTAGAATGTCCAAACTTATAGATAATTCCTTTATATTCCTTCAAGCTCTTGAACTACTTTCTTTAATATTATTTCTCCATTTAATGAACTGTCATTCCAAGTGCACTTCACATATCCTTGCTCCGGATACATACAAAAGCTTTTTGAAAACACGTGGCGGATGTCTTCGAATCGTCTATAGTAAATTTCCTGCTATCTTCTCCACCGGATACACCGTCCTAAAATCAAACCACATACCCACATCTACCCACCTACGCTCCTGTCTTCCTTATCGCCGAGGAGCCTTCCTTACTTCCTTCCTCCTGACTTTGTAATTATGATTTTTCATGACCCATGCCATCATTTTTCATGACACCATTAAGGACAATTTCCACTCTTCTGTACCCTGATACTCTGCATCGAAGGAAAATATGTTTTCATCGTCAACATTTTACTTGAAGATAAAAATACCGTACGCTTACCCTGTCATATAGTGACATCCCTTCTAGCACACCACGACTGATGAAATCACTTTAGCTTCGGGTTCTACTCCGGCAATGCATCTCTCTTCCTATCCTATCCGAACAAAGATGATTGGCAGGCGATGTCAGTGGCATAAGTTATGTAACAAATGCGCCTACGGTTTTGACACCAACTGACGGGTCTCTAAAAATGTATGGTAAACGTGCCAATATGGTATAAAATGCATTGGCAAAACGATGGTAGTATTCTCGATACATGGCATAGCAATTGTCTTCTACACATCTACTCCAAAAGGAGTCAAAGCACCCTCCACCCTTTCAGTCCAGAATGTAACTGTTCATCTTTTAAAGCTCATTAGTTTCCCAATCAAAAGAGAATGAGGGAAGGTAGTCCAACAAGTCGTGATCCTTGTTTTCGATTCTTGTTGGTTACATAAAATTTCCCTTCCCCAAATGTCCTGGTTCTCAGGATTATTTTTTCTGTGTTACCAGGCTTCGATGTGATGGGGTTGATGGGGTCAGGGCTTCCGAAGGTCGTATGTAATACAACCCGCTGTCAATATTGTCTTTGCATAGCTTAGATTTCTAAGATCCATCAGCCCCAAGGAGATTTCTTGTCCCTAAAACTAAATCCTCCATCGAGACCAATTCTGTGATGAAAAACAACAAAGCACTCCATGGCCTTCGATCGAGAATTATGCCTTCCCTTCTCTAGAAATGACTCGAAGTGTGCTCATTATGCGGTCCCACCATACCATGACCAAACCAAACGAAGCAATTTCACATTGCTTAAGCATAAATAGTCCCGTCCCAGGGTTGATAGAGGGTAAGTATAGCATAAGTTTGGACTTTTCACTTTCTCACTGGGTATGAATGAGCTTATGAAAGAGGAAGGGATCATGATGCCAACCGGGAGGTATGGAAAGTTTAAATAAGGCGATATAGCTGCATTGAGATACGAGTATGGTAAAAGGAGGACAATACAAGGACGAATCTCGAAATCGTTTAATTGGTCCATGAATTCGAATATTGCTGTGAGGAATTTGCATGAAATTTTCGACAAATTCACTTCGGGAATAAGGAACTCAAAGTGGCTGCAACCGAATTGTTTCCTTTAAGAAGTTGTAGCAACAAATGTTGTGAGTTGAAACTTTTAAAGTCATGTAGAAGTTATTCCTTCTGAAACTTCCTGACGAGGCAAGGACCCATATGCGTGGCACTTGAGTAAAACATGTTATATACAACGTATCGTGCAAAGTGCACAGATTTTGTGTGAACGAACGGATAGATGGTAGTTTAGTTGAGGATGGATAACTCCAATTGATTTATGAATATTCAAATCGAAATGAATATAGGATGGGACGTGTGGTCTATGGAAAGTTGGGGGTGACTTGGAGATTGAAAGGCACTGGAACTGTGCACATTGCTGTGATTGGGATTGCCTTGGTCTGATGGCAACAATAATATGGACAGCTCCTCGGTCTCCCCTTAATACGAATGAGGAATACATGCTGGTGTAAAATTTAGGCAAAAGATTTGAGATCAATTCACACTGCCTAGAATGAGCAGAGCCTTATAGCGAGGAGTACTAGTAGTTGGGATACTTTTAGAATCGAATGTCTTCATCACTCTCAAAGTGGTCATTCAAAGAGGTGGTTTTCGTATCCCTAACTAATGTACGAGTAGTTGCCTATAAAATGCTTATTCCATCATTTCGTAGGGGCAGCATGAAGGGCGTAGACTTCAACAGATATCCGGAGGAATTCGTAAAGCCGCGTGCATTCTATAGAGTCATAGAGTTGAGCTTTTAAGGGACCCAACTGTCAAATAAGGTCTAACCAACGGCAATTGTTGTCTCAATGAGTGTTCAGGTTTTGACCATTTCCTCTTTTTTGGTAAGTTCATCGGCGATATGCTTACCTGTTTCCGATTTTAGACCTGAGACCCTCTCAACATCTTCAACTGCATTTATGGAAACTTTTTATTCTTAAGCCAGCCTAAAACTACTGAGACGTCGTGTCATACTTCGCATTAGTTTTAGGGCCATCAGTTATAAGTTGAGTAAATGCACACTTTCGGCTCAGATTCTGGTCGAAACCGTAGGAAAGTCGCACCAGAAATCGAAGTTCCGGTGTCTTTGTAACCGTCAGCATGTCCAAAAGGTCAGTGTCAAAGGAAGTCATCACGTAAAGGAAACGAAGTTCCAGAGCGATACCTTCCTTACTTACTTACTTAAGTGGCGCTACAGTTCGGGGTGAAACTGGGCTTCAATTAATATGTCTCACCAGTTAGATCGGTCTCTTTTTTTGTTGACCGGCGACCGGTACGGAAATTCCATTCTTCGAAGTAGATCTGAGGAATGAGGTGGTGTATGCTCTCTACGAAGTAATTACCAGCAGTAAGCCATCAGGCCGAGCTGTTTTCTTTGATTTGTGCTTGGATATTGCTATGCTTACTATTATTGTCTAGGTTGAATGGTCCTTTCTGCCTGACGGCAGGATGATGTGCTCACTTACGACTGTACTTCTACTAAAACATTTCCTTGCTCATCTCCACAGTCTGCGCATCGGTTTTCATATTTTCGATTAGCGTTTCGCTTTCTCTTTTTTTTTTCTTCTGCCTTTCTGTTCGTGGAGCTCACTGTTGTCCCGCTTTATATACCTCCTGCTCAGCTAGATGTGCTTACCGGGATTCTTCATCAAAACAGGGACTTCTTGGTCGTAGTCTGGCGAAACCCAGCACTTTAATTGTGGAGTCTTTGATGGCACATTGGGAGTGATGCCAATGGTGTTGGGGGGTATGCAAGTTGTTAAGAGATTTTGGGATACGTGTTCGGCTAAGATTCTGGGGGTTTTCTGCGATATCAACTTTTGTACGTTGTACCTTATTACAGTAGTTCTACTTTGTTGTGGTGCCTGGGAAATCGCACCTTGGCTACTGCCGAGTTGGTCATCCGAGTTAATGTTGGCTGGCCGGAATATTGGAGGCTTACCCTACGTCTATCGCAATGTGATCAATTTACCATTTCATGATCCTGAGACAATAATGTCCTCTTGCGTGCTTGGTATAGTGGTATCTCGTTTTATCGGAAAGTCAATAAAACTAAGTCCGTTCAACCGGTCTAGCAACAATATCCTTCTCTTCCATCCTGACGTCGTACTTCGGACATTGCTCATAGGTCTCATAGGTCTCATAGGTCTCATAGGTCGAGGAGGTCCCGGAAATATTCTTTGGTGCCGATGTACTCGTCTCCCGTAGGGACATGGGCTCATATTAGCGTATTTGGTCTTGAAGTGGACTGTCAAAGCGGCTCGCTCAAAGGTCGGAAGACCAAGACTTCTTGCCTAAGTCTGTCGCATACTCGTATATTAAAAGGTGCCCTTGGCTTAGTCCATTAAATAAATATCAAGAGAAAGAAGTTTCATCAGAGCCTGGGTTGCTGGGAAAAGTTATTAGGCAGCTGCTAAAAACCGGTAAGACTGATCCGCTCAAACGTCATATTCGTGCTGATATATGAATGTAGTACGTGGAGAGTGACCATCAATATCATAAGAAAGTTACAAACGTTCGTTAGCAGGTGTCTACGAAAAAATCTTAAGGATATTCAGGCCCAGCCGTATGTCTTATGAACACCTCTACCAGAGAACGGGTCAGGAACCTATAGGTACGATCATCCAACGACGAAAGTTCAGTAGATTGATCACACGTTCCGAAAAGTGACAGTTCCATAGCTAACCATTCTATGCAATGGAACCCGTTAACCCAGGATGGCAGAATACCTGGCGGTCCGAGGAACACATGGCACAGAATGGTCGAGATGGAGGCACGGCAGTTGGGAAAAGTTGGGGAGAACTGAGGCATATTGCCAGAACTCATGCACGATGGCCTGCAGGCATTATAGAGGTCCTAGGTCCCACCAGGGAATACAGGACATAAGTCAAGTAAGTGATGAAAGCCGGTCTTTGAAGTTTGCTGTAGCTAGTAGTGTTACACACGGTTTTTTTTAACTAAACAAGATTGTCAATTGATTGGACAAGTATTGGTCGTATGATAACAGTTCAGATCCAGACGAAGTTTCCGATCTTCTTGAACCTCTACAAGAAAGCTAGCAGCGGCTTAAATGTCTTCGACGCGATAGGCATTGGTCGAAATAATTCGTAGCTTAGTTAGGGAAGTAAGTGGTGACTCGTTTTGGCAATGGAAGAATCAAGCTAGTTCTCGTAAACATAACAACCTCAGCTTTATGAGAATTCATCGAAAGCTTACTTATGATGCATCGATTGCGGATTACGTACGTGTCCGCTGCGCTTTGGAGTATGTAATCCCTACACTCATGAACAGCAATATCACTTTTGCGAAAGTTAAGCGAAGAATCAAACAATATAAAAGATGGCAGTGAAGAAAAGTTGACGTCTTGCGACAGCCTTTGCTTACCAGGCTACACTCAGGATTCTCCATCAGAGGTTCGCCTGATTCCGGGATAGTGATTCCTCAGTTAAAGGCGCTTATCGCTGAGGAACACCCTCCAAGATTGAAAACGATGAAATCAAAGCATCAGAAGCATTAATGGCCGATGACAGCAGAAAAAAAAATTAAAGTAGGCGATATGAGAGGTGCAGCAAGATGAAGGTGATATTGTCAATCTAGAGGGTTTAGAGGAAACCAGTCTTCTATTAGCTACTTCCAAAGAACAAAACAATTACTTCTGATGTGTTCTATGAGTGTTGTTGACGTCGTTCAAAAAGGTTCCAAGCTGATCAATCGACAATTCGAGAAAAGTTTGATCACTGGATAAAAAAATGTTGCCGCTAAGATATGTTAGGCCAGATCCTGTGCCGTGAGACTTAGACTTATTTCGCTTCTTGCTTTGCTTGCCTGCACCCATATTCAAACCAGGACTCTTGGGTGGTTGGTTACGTGAAGCATGTCAAAACAGTTGGCGTGTTTCTGACAGATCCCTACCTCTAGACTTTACTGGTCTCGTGTAGGCTATAATTGTACTTCTAAACATGGACTACTATGTTAATGATAGGTTTTAATGAAGAAGTCGTAGAAGCATTCTTTTGGTAGCATTTTCTATTTCTTCTGTAACGAAGATATGCACTCTCTTCTCTAATGGTCAGTCTTGATGGGACTTCTTACAATGCTCGTGCGTTTGTTTATATGCTGAGAACAAATCCACACTTAAAAATACTAGTTTCCTGAGTTCTATGCCACAGTTTTTCATCTTCCATTTGTCCGGTCTATCTCACCATACTCCTTTGACGTAATTAGATGATATCTTCTTTCTTATAGTCCGGCTGCACAGAGCATGAACTTCATTGCAGTTTTGTTAGCAAAATGTTCCTTTTCATCCGAAACTATTCTTGGTATTGTAATAGTTGTCTCCACACAAAATGTCTCCAGACTGAGGGCCTGGCTCTCTTTAGAGCTGTTGAGAAATCGCAGAAGGTTATTCGCTTCGAGGATATAAATGCTGCTGTCGGCTCATGAAAGGTACATATTTCACCTTTCCTTCGTCACCCTAAGTGGTCCTGAGTATTCCTTTTGACGGCAACTTTCAATTCGTTGAAATAACCAGGAAAATGAATGTACATGCTGCCTGTTGACGGCATCACTAATTCAGTCATGTGAATTCATTCGCCGCACTAAAAGCTCGAAAGGTGATGTCTAGTTACATGAGACCAGCCCCTGATGACTACCGTGAGGGGGTAAAATAAGAACAACTGATGTTCACTCGTTGTTATACTAGTAGAATAGGACATCACTAAATTAACGCCGCTCTCTACCTACCCTAATCATAGAACAGTCAGAACTCAGGAAACTGTCACAGTGCGAAAACCACAGCAGAAGTGCGGTGGTCTAGAGCTTTCGAAATCCAAACCATCACATCAAACGTAAGTGCGGTCAACCACAGTTATTGATAGGTTAATTGACTTTCATACATATACTCGTCTGTATGTAAATTCGGAATTTTCATAGTTTATGCGCAACGTGAATTGATTCAAAACAAGTATGAATCTGGTTTAAAGAAGAATAGTTCTACCTTCCTTTTATTTCATTGAAAAACCAAACGAAATCCCCCTCAAAAGCCCACCGCTTACTGTGATTCCAAGTTAATTTAATAATGTTTTGAGGTTTCTTATGAATTTCAGCGACCCATTTCAATTTGGCCAACGAAAAATCAATTCACATTCGAAAGTTCGCTAAGCCGCTTTCAATGAATATTCATTAAAGCCGCACCTACTCGTACATTTTCCTGTATCAGCACAATAAATGATTAAAGTCATCTACCTTGATTACCATAAGCTTTACAGTCCTATTTAACCACAATCAACGTAAATTGTCCATTTAACTTTATGCCTGCTCTGCTGCTATATCATTGATAAAAGGTCAACACGGAAAGCTGTACATTTACACGTTCAGTATCTCGAACTGCACGTGGAATATAGAAAAGAAAAAGAAACCACGAGAAATAAAAGCCTTCACATTGTTTGCTGTGGGAATTAGGCCCACCTCCTGATTTAGGACTATTTGTTTGGCAAGGAAGGAAAAGATAAAATTATTACACCCCTGTTGCCAATTGAATTGTCCTCGAAGAGGAGTTCAGCGTACTTCCGGGGTGAGTTTAAGAAAACTTTCCATCCTCCACCAAGGGTGTTTTGTTGTCTGTTGTTTATTGCCCTGTGAATATCAACGAATTGAGAATAACACTCTTGAGCTATGGTATCATGGCACTGCATCAACAGTCGTCATTGTCATAAATTCCATTTGAAACGGCAATTTACGAGCACACTCGTACCTCTGCAAACCGAATTACATTGCAGAATTTATTGTTGCCCTCCAATTGCGCGTTGTCAACGCTTGAAACCACCCAAAATTTATCTCTTCCACAGTTGGAGTGGCCAGAAAAAAAACGAAATCTCTCCAAATCGGCAATCGGCAAAGTCTGTACGGTGAATCGGTTTGAAAGCTACCTCGAAAATTGGTTCGTGTATTGGATATTTCTCAGTTTCATCACTTGACTGATAAGAAAAAACGTTTGCAGACATGCGCTTGATTAAGTCCAGTGCATTCTGGCTCTGTTGTAAGTTTTCGCTACAGCAGCACCAGCCCAGCCTCAGTTGAAATTAAGAATTCGGTCCGGAGGCAATGCCTGTCGTATCCCACCGCCGCCGCCGCAGCCTCTTATTCCTTATCCTGCTGCACTACAACATCCAGAGCAACTAGCATTATAAACTTTTTGTTCGATTTGGGTTTGCGCTTCCCAGTGGCTGTGATACTAAAACGGGAACACAAAAATACCATATCCTACTCGACGACCCTCTAACCCCTACTAACCAAAAGGATGTCTAAACTAAAGTGCATGCGATAGATAGTTTAATTGTTTGTTGTTGTTGGTGTTTTGATTAATTATGTACGTGATTGAGTGGTTGTGAATTTGTTAAGCCTAGTGTGTGGCAAATTTATGGAAACCCATCATTCACACATCATAAAGGCATCTCGACATTGACATGACGAATATGCCAGGCCATAAGGATTAACAAGGTCCCTCTCAACCAAGGAAGTTGTGACTCTAATTACATACAAATCACCAACAACACCACAAGGCGACCCCGATTTCGAAGGATAACATTAAAGTTCATTGCTTTTGGAAGACAATTGGAGTAAGTTTTCTTTTGGATACGACAAGGAGCGGCAAGGATAGGAATTCCCGTACGTAAAAGTAAGTAAAGATTTTTTTTTGTTTGTCGGAAGGATGTATCTGTGGGAAGGGGGTGTCAAGATCATGCTCTTCTGTATGTGTCAAGATTGTCGCATAATACGTGCTGGAAATTTTCTATAAGAAGATAAGAATTGAAGAGGGAAACAGGAGTCAAGCTAAGGTAGGTATTCCATGGCATGTGGAATTGAATTGTGCGGACAGGTATAGGACAGCTTGTGTTGAGGTTGAGGTTGTGAAATTCCTTCTCCTGGTTAGACATAAGATTCTTACAATAATTGTGAGTGTATTCAGTAAACGAATATGGTATCTCTTCCAAAAAGAAACAACAACGTCGGCTTTTCCCTTTTAGAAAAATATTCTTTAGATGTTACGTGTGATTGGTAAATTCATTTAGTGACTGTGCCTTGTGTCTTTTGTGAGGAGGAAAGTAGTATACCCTCCGTTTGTTAAGAAAGTTTTCTTGTTCTTCTGAATTCTGGTACTTAGCCCCACTCCCGTGATCCTAAATGTTGTGCTTCCGGAATGATGGTTCTTAAGTTATATTCGTGTACACACACAGGTAATATAATCGTATTGGAATTCTCAGAAAACACTTCTATGCATCGGTTAAATCATTGAATTCCTGGAAAATTGGTTGTAATCCAAGTGCTTCAAGGATTTACTTGCTTCAATTGAACGCTTTAAACATTCACTTCTCGGAATGCAAAAATTAAGTTGAAGTTGTGACATGCCACTTAATCTATCATGAATAAATTCATCGGAAATTCTATAAATTTCAATCTTCTTGGGAGAGCCCCTAGAGAAAACACAAACTATATTCTCAGTCCGGCGAAACCCGTTCTCGCTGGGAGGTTTAATAAGGCGTCAGGAGGCATTCGATAGTTCTCGTAAGGGACTCATTTGTTTCTAGTAGCATTAGCTATAAGGATCCTTAGACCGTTTTTGATGAGCTTGAGTAACTCTGATTCTGTTTTAGGATCAAAACTACCTTTGATATGCTACTATGACCTTTCCGGAATTTAGCGAGGGAGGTAGTTTAGCTCAGCAAACAACTTAGATCTAACACAAGGTAGTCCGATTGGAAGTCCTGTGAATTTATTCCCAATAATCAAGGGAATTATCGAACTAGATGACACGCCTTTCTACGTTTGGGCATAGGAACCAATATTGTTTAAGTGTCAACAACAAAATATCGACCTTAATACTTCGCGAAGCATTTAACTATGAAGCCATTTCCGTTAAAAGGTTACGAAAATACTGCCTGAGAACTCATTCTGCAGACCAATACTATCTATCTTTTAGCACTTCCATAATCATGTTTGGCACTAAATTTTCCTGATGGTCTCTTACTGGTTTAATGTATCTGATAATCAGTGTCTTGGGTTCCTTAAATGAATCGATCGTAAGTCTCTAGTAACATATGTAGAAATTTGTTAGGTTCCTTGACTGTCTCTTGAGTAGCCTTGAGTCGAGGCATTTGGCTACTGCGTCGTATCTTCAACATTTGGATTTTACAATTCTCAAGCTGCTGGTGTTTAGCTGCTTTATATGAACGGCGTTGCAGACTACAGGGTTCTTAACTAGATGCGCCCCAAATAGTGTGTGTTCAAGGAATCAATGAAATTTTTACTTTGGATTGAATCGCTTGCATGAGTGGTTGCTCTAGACCCAATTTTCCATGTCTTTTTCAGATATTTTGGTCAATTTTCAAGTAACTTTACGTCGAATGTTCGTCTCGAAGTCATTAAAAAAGTCTGGCTTGTTAGCATAGACTGAAGGTTTAACGTAGGTTCAAAGAGAACAATCCACTTACTCATATAATGGGAAGGCACTACAGTCCAGGGTGAACCCTTCAACTCCAGTGCCCAACTTTAGACGAGATCATCCTCTACTGCATTGACCCTTACGGTTGGAGTTGACAACTTTGTGGGCACAGACGTTGCTAAGTAAGTATCTTTTCCCGAGAGAGTGCTCAACTGTCTTATAAGCGCAAAAAAACAGTGATTAGCAAGAGTGAATCTTTGTCGAAGTTGAAGTCCTAGGCGTCGATCTTGTGTATCCCTCGTTTTTAAGAGCAAATTCTTGTAGTTTGTCTTTTCTTCATTTATCGCTAAGCCTATCTTTGCCATTTCAATAGACGTAAATGCTCCATTGGGAGCTCGCAGTGTTCCTGTCATTATGTCCATGTGTCTTCTTTCTATGCACTTAACTGAAGATCAGCTTGTGTAACTTCTTTTTCGAATGAGCTTGGCAGGGATGTCAAAACTAGACCATTGCTCGTATAGTTCGTCTCTATAGATGCTCCCATACGACGTTTGGAAAAAAAATGAGAGTTGATGAGTGTCGATTTGAAAGTCCTTTTGGAAGGCCCGAAGTTATGGAAACATTTGTTGCATAGAGGACTTTTGTGGCCAAAAACCTATCAGGTTACCAATTTTGAACGGTCAGACTGTTGACATAGGGTGGTAGTCGTTTACATAATACGGTAGACAGGCTTGTATTTGCGATGTTGATGAGACTTACTCGTATTTTCCTGCAGGTGGCGTAGTTTCCTTTCTTTACAATCGAGAGAACATTATTGATGTACCATTCGTCGAAATATTTTCTTCGACTCAGATTTTGGAGATGAGTTGTTCTATGCCCCGTATCCGTTGCTTTACGTTGGCTTTGTTGAAGATGAAACTAAGGCTTGGAACTGGTTGTCTTGACTTCGCCTTGGTCAGGTGAACAGAACTATTAGTTCCCTTCATCCAGGTTGAATGGTTCAATCTGTTTGACAGTGAGATGTTGTTCATCGCCGTTTTACAGTACGAAGAAATAACCTTTCCACATTCTACAAAGAAATTTCCTTCTCCATTCTTGCATAATTGAAGCCGGGCTTTCAGTTTTGGAAGAGCATATGTTCTTTTCGGCTCGTAAAGCTCGCGAGGCCTTCTTGTTCTTGTCATCAGGGTTGCAGCACTCCACGTGCAAATTAAAAGTTCCGCGTAATTTTAACGTTTGCAAGGATCGTCAAAATAGTATTTATTTTTGTCCGAGTCCATTACTTGATTCGTCACATGCTTTAATCGCGAATCGCACTCGTACTCGCATAGGTTTTTGTGCGCTACAACTGCGTAGACTCATATAAGGCTGCTTACCGAGCATGACCATGCCACCTTGCCTGGTGTATGTGTACACTTACCGTGAACCCAAAGTAGGAGGTACGGCCAATACTTGGCTACGAATTTGATTTTTTCGCTACTGGCCTAATTCGAAACTTTTGATTGCCTCGCAACGACATGTTGTATTTTTTGTATTCGGGCACTTTGGTCCATGCACAACTCAGTAGACGAATCACTTTGGGAATATAAAGAGTCCCTCCGCTCTAAATACGTTGAAGTACATCATGTAAAGCATCTGCTTTATATGCTAACTGCTGACGAGAGACTAATATAATATGCTCAGCTGCTATTCTTCTTACTTAGAATTAACTATTAGAAGTCAAGCAATACAACCCCAGAATGGTTGTCAATTGATGTGTCATATCCATTATCACTGCAAAAAACATGGGCAGTCAGTGCCTACCTTTATCCTACTCATTAAACCAACCCAATCCTTACACTCTAGTTACTAAAAAGTTTCTCTTGTCCGATTGTTACTTATAGAATGCTACCGCAGTTCTTTTTGCCACTTGTTGTCAGAGGGTATTCTTCAAGCAATTTACACCAAAGAAAAATACTAAGCGCATTAATTGATGACAATATTCTGGGAAAATCCGACATTCTTAGACTTGCGAATACGTCAAAAGGCTGAAAGGGGAATCGTACAAACGTAAGGCTAATTGAAATGCAGGCCTATAAATACACTACTTGTCGACTGAAAAGATCTTATCTTGTCAGTATTCGCCGCCTTCCGGGGGCAAGCAATATGACGCTTGAAAAAAAAAACATCATGCAAAGTTTGAAGGTCGCCATAATAAAGCCCAAAAGTTTCGAACAAGAAACCGTATTACAGCAACAGAACATCGATGCAACATGAGTTCAAAAAGGTGGCTCATTGGTGGAAGGATTCGATCAAAACGCCGGTAGAAGAGAACCCCTTAAACTGTACACTAGGTGTAGCAGAGTGTGTCTTGATTAAAACTACCAAGGAAGGCGAATTAAACCAGACCAAGGACGGTCGCTGTATAGGCAATGTATCAGGAATAAGACGATCCATTCTAAAATCTGATAAAGGGATGACAAGCAATGGAAGAACTGCAAACATCAAGTCACATTCAAACATGCCCTCAGGAGTACGGGCGGCAATCGGAGATCTTAGATTGAAGTGGCTCGGGAGTTTGTTTATTAAAATTACGAAAGGGGAGGATGAAAAGAGAAATTTCAACAACTACTGATCGGTCAAACTAATACGAGAGACTACAAAAAAAATATCATAAAGCTCGATCGCAGTTAATTTTTCTTGTAGGAAAACAGTAGATTATGAAGTATTTTTTTTTGTTTTTTTTTTTTAAAAACTGACTCGCTAGTATCGATTGAGTAGCACTTCGACCTTAAAAGATCTTTTATGCTGGAGGAGTGAGAAAGAAAATTAGGCTAGTAGGGTTTCTACCTTCCGAATGATGTAAGCAACTCTACCAGCAGGGGAGGCCTTTGTTTCAGAGATGCCGAGTTGTTCTCTGAGGAAGGTGTTCCGCCTGATTCCATTGAGTGCTGGACAGTCACATAAAATGTGCTCAGATGTTTCTTCGTCTTCGAGATAGAGTCGGCATTCTGCGCAGTCAGCAAGTCTTATTTTGGTGAGGTGATATTTTAAATCGTTGTGTCCTGTAAGGTATCCTACTAGGTTTCCGATATCATGCCGGTATCTCCTTCCAGTATGAGCTGCATTTTGGGTGCTCCCAGCGCTCAATATCTAAATTTACTGCTGCTTTAGGTGTACAGCAGGAGTGTTCAGGTCCGTTGAAGGGGATTTCTGAACCCATCCTGGCCAGTTTGTCTGCCGTTTCGTTTCCGTAAATGCCCTCATTCCCAGGAATCCACCATATTTTATTCTTGTTTCTTGAGCTTAGTTTCTGGAGGGTATGGAAGCAATGCATGACTGATTTGGAGTCAATAATGTGCGAGCTAAGGACATCTATAGCTTCTTGACTGTCCATGAATATATGGATGTTTGCACCTTTGATACCAGAGTTGTATATCAGATTGGGGCATTCTTCTTTGCTGGGAATCGCCGTGGAGAAACCTTTGCTGAAGCATAAAGTCTTTTGAAGGCTGTCTGTGACCGCGCATATCGAGAGTCACAGAGTAGGATCCTTGCACCAGTCTAGTACTATCTTAAGGACATTTTGCATGATTGCAGTGAGCACTTCTGCATCCCTGTCTCTAATAATGATGACCAGGTCATCGGCGTAGCCAATTATATTGTAGCCTTTGTTGCTTAGTTTATTAAGCAGGTCATCTATGACCAGGGACCATAGAAGGGGTGAGAGTACACCCACCTCTGGGCAGCCTCTTACGGCTGATATTGATGCTGCGGTCTGTCCAGTTGAGGTGGTTATTGCTCGGCTCTCTACCATCGCTTTTATCCAATTTATGGTCGCTTGATCGATCTTTCTGTGGAATAAAGCTTTTGATATGGAGTCATGTCCAATGCCAGAACCGCGCAGAGTGCAATTTCTTTATCCCGAAAGGAGCTTTTCATTTCTGCTGTCAGTTTTAGCAGAGCTCCTTCTGTGGATTTGCCTTTCTGATAGGCGTATTGACATAGGTGCAGAGGCAAGCTGTTTTCTTTGCTTCCTCTAATGATAAAAGACTTATAGGACGGTATGATTTAGGTAGCTCACTAGGTTTGTTACCTGGTTTGGGGATAAATACTACGTTTACCTCCCTCCAAGTACGAAGTATGTAGCCCCAGCTGAACCTAAGTAAGGCTACCCACCCTGGGTATCAGAAAGTGTATTCCTTTTTGCAGCAATGCTGGGAATATGCCGTCCGTACCCGGTACCTTGTATGGTTTGAATGAGTTAATGGCCCATCTAACCTTATCCGGGCTTAAAGTTTACCGGATAAACTGTTGATTCTGCTGGGATTTCTTGGTATAGAAAGCTCAGCTGACTGTCCATTTGATATATAAATGTTGGAAGACCCTGGGAAATGAACCTGAAGTAAGGTATTCAGGGTTTCTTCTCGATCGCGTGTGATCTTGCCATCCGCTTTGATTAGCAAGTCTATGCAGTTGTCGTGATTTTTTGAGAGAACGTAATGGAGGCGTGCCACTGCCGGGATGTTTTCCAGCTTCTCGCAGTTTGCGCGCCAGAGGGCCCACTTTGATCTTCTCAACTCTAGGTTATGGGAAGTTAGGAGGCATTTGTATTGTTCCCAACTTGTGAAGTTAAAGTTTGAGTGCATCAAGGCGGCCTACAAAGTGTCTTGTTAAATTCAGTAATGATAGTAACGATAGCTGTCCAGAACTCGCGTGTATTTAAAGGCAGCCACCTTAAGCTTGTAAACGATTAGGGAAGACGCCATACATAGAGCGAACACCCTATTCATTCTAAACTTTGCAGTACTTTGTGATGGAAAAATCCCCCATTGTAGTGTTAGACGATGATCGAGCAAAGGTTATGAGTTTTGACCGTAGTGCAGAGTGTTCTATCTTAGGTATGGAGTTCTTTCTGACAACCCACGAGACTTTGTAAAAATGCAGCAGCGCATCAGTTTGGCTATTTTTGATCCAGAATCTGTTCTCCTGTATTAGGTTGGCGAATGATTGCCAAACTAAGGCCATATCGTACAGTCGGATCACATCAAATCAAAAATTTGAGTACGTCGGTACACGAACAAACTCCAACAGAAGGCCAGATCCAGGTAAATCCTTCCGAAATGCTAATTTTCTAAGAATTCGCCACCCATCGGCTCGAAAATAGTAGAAGTTTTCATAGAAATATGGTATGCCTGTGGGTTTCTATAAACATCTTGTTTTGTATTATTGACTGCAATGTAATTATAATGAGAACTTGGGTTCCAAAAAAAACCCCACTGTAGGGGGTTTGTAATGCAACAGAAAATGCAATTCGAATTTGAAGACTCTGTTTGTGTTCACCCCTTTCAGAGAATTTTCTCTCTCATCTCAGAGATGGAAACGAACATCTGTTAAGTAGTATTTCGTTTGCATTTGCTATCCATTCTGTAAGGTTTTTAATTAAAAGATAAAAAATCCCTTCAAGACAAATACGTGTCACAACATCACAGAGCAGTTGTCGTGACCAAATAGTTATGGTTCACCGCAGGCTGTTAATAGTAAATAGTACCATCTTAGCATCATGTTGCATTGACTTGTCTGGGAAATATACCTCATTAGTGGTAAATGGGACGTTAGAGTGTAATGGCAATGGTTGTAAAGTTAAATGACATCTACTGACGTTGTTCAAAGGATTATATGACATATGGAGGTTTGAGCATTCTACAAGTGTCCTGTTCTTAAAAGATGGGTTGAGTGGATTTTTAATCCGTTTTTAGTTAAGGAAGTAACTTTGTGGAACAGTGAAGGGGATCTGTTTATTTCTGCGTTTTCTGAATGCGGAACCGACTTTATGGATTGCATTCAACAGAGAGTGCTCAGAAGGAAACATTTAAGATCGTTGCGATTGTTACTTTATGTTATAGCCTGGCTATAGAGCACTCTCTTCACTTTTTACAATTATGACACTAATGTATCAGAAATTTCTTTCTTGTCATCGTTCAATTGAAGGCCGTTTCCAACAGTCAAACTCTTACTTTTGTGGAAAGATAACTTGCGGATAGTGGATTTTCGTATTCAGAACTAACATCAAATGTCTTTGTAAGGAATAACTTGAACTTTGCATTATTGTTGTACAAAGGAGCATGTATTTGCATACCTTGCATGTCGAAATCTGAGATAGCATTATGAATAGAGGAAGGTTCAAACTGCTACTTCGTTGAGCTAGTATATGGGAACGGAGTTCGATAAGCTCAGACGATCAATATTGATATTTCCATGCAGTGTATTTGATTTCACAGGAATGCATCTCACAGAAAGGTAGAATGATCTGGAGAACAATTGTGACCTCCATTCGATGGACAAACCGACATACTGGCCGACTGATATCACAAAAATACCCAGTCTCATCGATTTCTTCGTTTTAAAAGGAATATCTAACAATTTCATAAAAGTTGCTGAAAGCTACGACCTTTCCTCTGATCTTTTTCCAATAATTTTGATAATGAGTGAAACTCTTATTGAAAAACAAGAACCATCAACTCACAGAAGTTACTAATGGGGTTGGTTTCAAGAAAGAAATAGAAGAAAAAGTGGAACTAAACGTATCACTTAAGTCATCCTTTGAACAAGGAGTCGAGGTTGATCAATTTGCTGTAGTTGTTCAACATGCCGCTTGGAATGAGAAATACCTATAGTAAGGGGGAAAGAAAAGCCCGTAAGAAATGGCAACTAAGTCGTACTGCATACAACACTTGTAAATAACCTGTGTAACCTGGTGAGAGAGACTGTAAAAAACTTCAAAATTCGTGTGCAAGAAATGTAATTATTTGCTCTAAAAACCATTTAAAGGTACTTAAGGACCGGGCACGGAGGCGCCTTGAATTGGAAAAATTACAACGAATTGGCAAAGGACAAAGTAGCCATCGGCCGTGTAATGGCCAAGCATTCATTCAGATTATTGAAGACTCGGAAAATGTGTCAGACAATTGCACAGAGACAAATGCAATGCCTACGGAACTTCGTACTAAAATAAACAAATGAAAGCCAAACAAAGTCCTTCAAATGCTGCATAGAAAGGAATAAATGTTGGAAAACGTTTCAAGGTAGTGAGTTCTTGCTGAAGTCATAAAACCAGGAAAACATCCAGATGACAAAAAGTCTAAAGGAACCATTTCGATTCTCCGAATTCTATCGAAAATCTTTGAAACGATAATTCTGAGACGTACCTATCTCGTTTTGTTAAGGTGGCGCAACAATCCGCAGTGGATTAGGGCCTCAGTCAACAGGCATTTTCAGCCAACTCGATCCTTCGCTAGCTGTTTCCAATTTCGCATGCTAAATTGGCTGAGGTGCGCTATCTGAGTCGCAGTCTTCCTCTAAGACCGGAGCGTTGGTGTCCATCCGCTCAACATGACCCAGCCATCTTAGTCGTTGAATCATCACCTAATTTTGGCTCATTGACCGTTGAAACCATCTTCACCCCTTTCGTCTCAAAACTCGGTGCAGCGCAACTGAGATCACGCTGCTTTTTTCCGATTATACCAATATCATCGAAGTATGCGGGTAATTGGAAGGACTTCTGAAAGATTGTGTTTCTTGTGTTCGCGCCTGAGCCTTGCACTATACTTTCTAGTATGATGTTGAAGAAATTGCATGGCAGTGTATCGCCTTGTCTAACATCAAAGGTCATTGGTGAAACTCATTCCTGGAGTACTTAGCATCTCTCGATTCCCTCGACAGCGCGCTTCTCCCTCCTGCTCATAGAGTCCATGAGATGAGACGAACGAGTATGTTTTCTGCCAATTATTGACAAAAAAAATTTCTTCCCTAATCACCAGCATAGAAATATGGATACAAAAACGTATGCTCAAATGTATTCCTTGATGTTTCGCAGGCCATTGATAAGGTATGGCATGAAGGCTTAAAGTTAATAAGAATAAGGCAGGTCTTGCCACAGAGCTTTTACAATATACTGACACAGTATCTCTAGTTAGACTCGGAAACGCAGTATTGCAATTCAAAGAGATTTTAGCCGGCGTACTGCAGGCAAATTTTCTCAACCCACCTTAAAGAGGGGACCGCTTTAGCTACGTTTGCCGATGAATGCTGTATCAAAAGAAGGTAAAGCGATTGAAGAGGCTTAATACCCTGAAGTAACATTGGGTCCAAATTTAGAATGAAATGCCACGCTAAACACATGACTACTTACACCGAGACCCCGGAATTTGTGGCTAGTGTAGACACAAAGATTCAATCCCTTCACTCACTAGGTAAAGTAAAGACTGATGAGTGGCCTTTGATTTTTAGCCACTGGATAGCCACTTAAACCGACACCTAAGTTCATTGTGGCATTTAAGGTATAGGTCACGGAGCGAGTAAAGAGACTACTGATGGACAACCTTTAAAACAAGGCCATACATCTGATTTTTCGATTAGCAATTGAATTCCTTCTTTTTTTGCAATAGTCGTTATGCATGTTAAAAGTTTCTCAGTGATAGAATTACACCGATTTTGTCGGGTTGTAGCTCAGGAAATGAATAAAGCACATACAAGCTGTATTTATTGATTTAACCGTGATAAATAAATTCTAATGCAATATTCAAGAAGAAAAGGTTGTCCCATCTCAGAAGGCAGTGCTGTCCAATTTCTTCGTCTATTCTTAGATTGTTGAAGACATCCATACCACCGTGTACACGTTATTGTTTGATATTGTGTTCGGATATATCCTTACGATGTTTTCTTATTACTTAATTTCACTGATTTTATACTGCTGAATCCAGAGCCTTGGTGGATGTTTGACTATTAATCTTTGCAACCTCAATAATGGATGGATTTAGTCGTCCACCCAAGACATGTAGTAACCCCGATTCTTCAGTGTAGAAAACTTATTTTTCTCATTAGTGACAATCTGACTCCTCCATTCAGCTATGTCAGGGACTCTGATTAGTAGTTTCTTGTTAAAATTAATGATGGAGTAGAGAAAAATCGTTTTACCCTCACTTTATCTGTTTTTATCCGAACAGAATGGTGACATGCTCCTTTCAGACTGGTTACCATAACTCCATCTTACCCGATCTAGGTACAGTTTTAGGCGCTGCTTTTTTTGCAATAAAGATACTCGTATGCACATCGGGGTGAAGGCGGTCCTTGGAAAGATTGAAGTGTTCTCCATCAGACTATTGAACAAGACATTATAAGTTCCCCAGCAGATGATAAGGCCAGTGTATCTGAGAGTGGTGTTTGTGTTTTGTAATTTAATCCACCACAAGATGTAAAATACAATTTGAGACAAAACTACCTTAGGGTGTCCTTAGATATGATAGTCAAACGCATTCGAATTAATCGGCTCAAATATTATATACAAATGGAAGACACCAAATATACAGCCGGTCCGGAGAGCCTTTGAACTCATCTGAAGGAAACAACACGGTAATAAATACTTCGCTTTAGGCGACGAGGAGCTTGGTGTACTCAATTATTCTGTCGAAGTTATGTTAAGAACTTACAATATCTACGAGTAAGTGAATGCTGCTTTCTCTGGGAGAGCAATTTAAATTTAAAGTAAGCAAGAGGAAGTACGAGTAAGTATCTTTACATTGCATCGTCATGTCGGCCAGAAAGTCAAGTAGAGAAGGAAGAATCACCTTTTCACAATTGTTTGCTGCAAAAGCGGAAACAACAGAGGATTGGGTGCTGCCTTCAAGCAGTGGTGAGCAATCTCAATCTCTCAATCTCAGTTTCTACACTGACAAAAAATTGCTTAAAATTGTTAGGGGGAAAATATCAGCGAAGGATTCGTTAACTTTTGTAATGGCATTCACCCGGCATTGCTAGCACTTCACAAGAGTACGAAGTCTGCCACAAACCTCCAACAATATAGATGAACGAATATACGGAATACTTTGTGTCGCAAGTGCAGTCAATATAGATGAGCACTGCATAATGTACAAGAAATTAGAGCAGTTAGAAAAGTACACAGCGGCTGGTTGATGTTTAGTACTGCTATACCAATATATCAAAAGACAGCAATACCAAACGTTAAGCATACCGAGGTTAGAAAATCAGATGCATTATCGAGCTATTTAAGACGGCGGGGGATGACCTCGTTGAGAGCATGCACGAAACCACTTTCAAGATTTTGGCTCAAGGAAAGTATTCCTGATGAATGAAATCTTGAGAGCCTTTTTCCGATTCATAAAAGAAAGCTTTGTAAACTGCGCCAGCTATAGAGCCATCAATATGCTTTACGTAGCATAAAACATCTTGTGAAACCATAAGTGATTGATCTCATGAAGTTTAAGTCCACAATCACTCACAATATGCACTACAACGGGTCCTAGAGAAAGCCTGGGAGTCCACTTTCTTCGCTTTTTTATCGATTTCATGGCGATAGCGACTTCACGTGCGATATGTTTAGTCATAAGAATTTTGAAATACTTTGTTGGGAAGCGGATGATGTTGCTTTTTAGCACGAAAAGGATCCAATCTCAGCTTCAGGAGGGTCAGATACATCATTTGCATATGCCTACTACTAAATGTTAGAATCATCGAGAGTGCTCAGTTAAAAGTAGGCCAACGACCTCCAAGGAAGTGCTGACAAGACGACAGCTTGCGGGAAATCCCTGTTCAGGCACATCCTCACATATTTGCTGCATTTAGAATCTGCAACCAGGGTCCTATGCACCATTATCACTTATAATTTTAAAGTGCAACCTTGCAGGATTATCTGGGATGGTAGGTATGGTGCATATTAGACACCGAATGCATTCGATGAATGCTCTCCAATGTGAAAGGAGTCATCTGCAGTTTTTGGCGAGCGTCTGGTCATCTCTTTCGATTTTCGCTACAAGTCTACTTTTCCAGTTTGTTGAGGGCTTGATATATACCTTCTGATCAAAAAGTACCAGTAATTCTTCAATAAATCAAAAACAGTTCAATTATTCTTCGACATTACCTTTAAAGTGATCTCAAATGCAATCAATAAACATACTCCAACACTTTCTTTAATCTTGAAAACACTTTTCATAGGCCGATTTTGGAATTGTATTCAACTCCTTCTCCGAATTTTCCTTTATCGTCTTAAAACGCTTTCCGCAAAGTAGTAACCTGAGTCGTAGGAATAGGAAAACCTCACAAGGAGTAATGTCAAGTGAACAAGGAGCCTGCGGAATGGTATGAACGTTGTTTTTGATGAAAAATAGTCTGGTGTCTGAGCCGATGTATTGATGTTTCTCCACAAATCTGGCTTCTTACGACAAACATGTTCTCTCCCGTTGTACTCCTTTACTGTCTGTCCTGGAGAGCGAACGAAATTTAGAGTGGACCACACCACAGAAATCAGAGAAAACAGTCGACAAAGCCTTGATTTTGGATCGACTCTATCGTGGTTTTTTGGGTTTTTGCTTGTCTGAGAAGCGCCATTCCGATGATTGTTGGTTAGTTTCGGCGTCATATTCATAGACCCATGTCTCGTCAGCGATTATGATGCCATCGTTAATATTTTGGCCTAAGGAAACCATTTCTTTAGTGACGTCGAATTCAGCAATAAATTCAGCACTCTCGGCATAAGTCGCGCTTTAAACCGGCCTATGCCTAAAACATCGTGGATAATTGTTTAAACCGATCCGAATGAGACACGATGATGATGTTTACACGACGATCTGCGAGCACAATTTTGCTTACTTTTTCGTTGTTTACCTCAGTCATACTGGTGGATGAACTACCGGAACTCTTTGTACCACTCGTTCGCTTGTGGTTTCGACATTTTCGAATCCCTGTAGAATACCGTTAACATTTTCAACGCACATGATAATTTGTTAGGAACACACAATTTTAGGCAAACTCTTTGGTCAACTTTGGTCTTTGATAATGCGAAACACACACTGACTTGTTTACAAGGCAATCGCTCAAAAACTTCCGACGAATGGTGCTCAAATATCTGTCAAATGACAGAGGTACCAACCTAAAAAAAGAAAGCTTTTGACAATATTTCAAGCGTGGTTTGTTTGAATACGAAATTTCGGCTACTTTTTGATCGCAAGGTATGCCAATGTCAGCATTGAAAATATTCTTTAGAGTTGCCCGCAGCTAGTAATGCCAAATTGTTATGCGATTTGATGATATCAAAGGAAGCAACAATGCATTTAATGGACTAATCCGTCACAATACAAGATGGTATACACCAGCCACGGTTTCGGTACTTAACTCAAACTCATTTGCAGATTTTGTGATAGAAGCTGGTTTGTACGCCGGTTACTTAGAATGTGAGTCTCAGAATAAGCGCCAGTCACGATGATTTGACCTTTAAGGAATCTATTCAGGCTGTTGGCTTCACTTAATGTCCCGATCTTTTCTTAAAGCATCATAAGAGACCCGAATAAGGATCTTGCTTTAATCAGGGTTTTGCTTTAATCTGAATAGATACTAATCTTTCTTAAAATTAGTCTTGGGTTACCTATTTTTGTCGATATCTCTGCAAATTTGAATTCGTTTATAGAATAAACGATTTTTCCTTGTTGAACACTCCCTAAGAAGTCCTCGCATCCGATTCAGAAATCGACGTACTTTTAGCTAGTAGTCTCCTAAGCGTATCCGTTGGAATATTTCAGGTCAATACCTGCTGTTAAACCTTAAAAAAGATGTTGATTGAAGGCCAACATTGATTGAATTGGGCAGACGGTAGCTAGAAATTTTGGAAATGTTTCCCTATTGCATTGTATTTTTTTTGTTTTCACCCCATATCTTGTCTATTCTAATAACAGGTGTAAAAGCACCAACATACAGGGCAACACCAAACCAGGCAGTTGTAACTTGCAACCAGGAGGAAAATTATCTCGCCTGGAAGGCAATCTCACAATTTCTGTTCTCTCGTCCATACCGTCCTAAAAATTGTGTCGTGTGTAGGCAATTTGTCACAATTTGTCCCTGGTTTACCAGTTTTCATCTGGTTTTCATTAAATAAAGATTTGTTGCACGCAGATAGCATTTTTTGTTTCTTCAATGACAGTCTATTCATATGAAATCCTAGATTGTATTGGCAAATTGGGATATATGTGGAGTCACAAACAATTTATCCCCATTCAAAGGACCTAAAATTTGTGTGTAAAATTTGCCCTGTTTGTAGGCATTTAAATCCTCCTTAAATATGCGAGTCTACAGATTCCATTTGCCACCAACATAAATGGCAACGGATACAACGAATGCATTTTCAAAGCACACGCATCTTTACGGTAATTAAAATATTTAAATATGTTTTGAAAAGTCGCTGAAAGCAGTAAGCGTCCTTGTGACACATTTTACTCGTAGTAAGTTTTTAATTGCACTATGTTGCGAAGTACTCATCAGAGCACCATTATCTTCCAGAAATTTCTATTGGATTACTTTGCGGTGGTTTATCTTATTTTTGCTGCAATCTATTTTTAAGTTAAATAATGCAATCCTGTCAGTATCTGTCACTGGGTTCTCATGTGATAATAGTTCGATGCGAGTATGAGATGGGGGCAGATGTCTGAATGCTTTGAGTGCGCTTCTTGCTGTTTCTACTACACATGTGTGACCTCGTAATAAACAGGCAATCGATTGTGTTTTGCACCAGGACCGTCATTTAGCACAATTCACTGCTTGTTGATGTTTTCATCTCTGCATTTTAAGCGACAGACTGTTGAGTTCTAAATAGCTTTATGGATAATGAGATTTTATACTTGGCAACTGGATTTTATTTCAATTCAATTGAAATAACCTTGATGATAGTTTTTACTTAATAAACAGTTCTTAAATGGAAGTTCAAGTGAAAATATTAATGTTGCGCGTATAAAAAATTCTCTGGGTATGCCAGCTTATTGATAGTATACTCGTATAGTCTCTGTGGTAGAGGTTGAGCTCAAATCTGAACCTTAACTCGTATTTTGATTTGTCACCTCAATCAATCATCAGTTGCCAGTATGTTTTCCTTCCGAAACAGAAGAGTTATTGGAATGTGGCAAGGAAGATAGAGCATGTGGTCTTCTGAGCGCAACTGCAGACTGATCCAAGAAAGAAAGGTTACAGGGACTCGTTTTTCAGTAAGCTTAGTAGTAACGATTTAATTTCACTATACTACAAAAGAGGCGAGTGCAATCTAACAGTTAGGTAGGAAACAACACCAATAGGAAATTAGAAGCACCTGCAAATAGGTCGACTTGCATAAGCGTCTCCACGATCGACACAAACAGCTCCCTATGAGGTAGTGCGAACAATCAAAAAATCCATATACTGCGAAAAAATATACTCTAGACTCCTTTCTAGACATACGAGTATATACTGAAGCTATTGATAAATCTCTAACTGAGCTGGGATTATAGAGAATAGTCTCTATACACAGAAATAGAAATTTTTTGGCAACATAAGGCAACAGTCGCTTTACGAAATCCATCCATAAAAGAATACCACAGGGTGGCGTTATTTCTCCTTTACGCTGCCTACTTATTATGCACGGAGTTCTTACAAGACTATATGGAGAAGGGCTTAAAATGGTCGCGTATGGTGGATGACATGGTTGTACTGGTGTCAGGGAAATTCCTTTCCGTGATAAGAGAAATCATAGACGCTACTCTAAACAAAGTCAACAAAGGTTCCCAAGATGTGGCCCTGGTGTCAGCCCGAGCAAAACTGAACTAATGCTATTCACTACCAAAATCATAATATCTGACTTTACCCATCGCTGTTTTAATAATCACACTATCCTCAAGCGCTAGGTATTTGGACTGAAAATTTGATACATCGAACACACGGGATGGAAGGCCAGCGTCGCTTTAAAACCTTGGGAAAGAAGGGGATGTAGCCGTAGTGCGTGGAATTGTCACATGTGTCTAGGGCAGTGGGCTTCATTGGGTTAAGGCAACAACTTCACAAAATTTAAAAGTTACTAAAGAACAGCCATTGTAGGCACCACGGGCGCATTGAGCATAGCACTCTGCAGAGTAGTCAGACTCAAAGAATCTGGGTCCTGAATTGCACAATCTTAAACTTCTTTTTGGGATTTTGCACCAGAGCTTAGTGAAAGAAAGACGAAGTACTAAAGGATTGTGATACAATCATCTACTGTGACGGATCAAGTATAAAGATGATGATGTGGGATCCGCATCGTTGATATCTTCAATGATTCAGGGTAGAATCATTGAAGTATATCAGTGTAGATATCGCCAGATTTAGGCGATAATAATTGAGCACTCCCGTTTGAATAACAGGCGCTAACAAGAGCTAGACTGCGTTAATTAAACAAACCCTCGGCGTCCTTAAGAATATCTCGGGTAAGAGGGAATACGCGATCTAATACGTTTTCCTAACTTCACAGGCTGGGTCTGGGTACCAACTATCCCACATCTTCAACAACACATATAGTCAACCAGGCCACACGATTCGTGGTAACAAAAAGGCACATTCTAGTGCTACCCCTTGAACCACCACCTCTACCTACCTAAATGGAGGTAGGTGGGGTGAAAAGTAACCTCCTTGGGAATGAAAAAAAAAAGTTTTTAAATGTTTTTTTATTTTATTCAATATAGTCCCCTTTTAGCTTGATACACTTATTCCAGCGATTTTCCAACTTCTTGATCTCGTCCGAAAAGTAATTTTCCGGAAGGTCTGCAAAATACTCCTCCGTGGCGTCGATGATTTCCTCGCGTGAACTGAATTTTTTATTGATAAGCCATCTTTTGAGGTTTGGGAGGAGATAATAGTCCGAGGGAGCCGAATCGAGCGAATACGGTGGATGCGACAGCAATTGGAGCCGTAAGCCGTAAATCATTTTTAGCTCTTTTGCGTCGGCGCATTGTCTTGCAAACACAAAATATTTTTTCGCTTCATGTGAGGCCGTTTTGCAGTGATATCAGCCTTCAATCGCTCCAATAATGCACAGTAATACTCGCTGTTGGTAGTTTTTCCTTTTTCGAGGTCGTCCCCGAAGAGTATGCCATGACAATCCCAGAAAACCGAAGCCATAACCTTTCCGATCCATTGAGCCTCCCTCGGCCGCTTCGGAGCACTCGTGCCGGCTTCAGCCCATTGCCGGGCACTCATTCTGTTCTCTGGTGTGTAATAGTGGATATGCAGAATATTGCCGAAAATATGGCGTGTGCGCTTAGTACTAATATTTGTGGTATCTGCTAGCTCGCGTTCACTTTCCGGTTAGCCAACACCATTTCATGTATTTTTATGACATTGTCCTCTGTACCACACCGGAGGGCCTGCCGCTGCGGACTTGATCGGTAGTGGAGTTGCGGCCACCACGAAACTCTCGAAACCAATATTTGACTGTGTAATCTGACGGAGCATTAGTCCCATAATATTTATCAAACTTTCCTTTTGTTTCCTTCGCTGTTTTGCTTCTCAAAAAATAATGTTTTACGGCAAAAACAATCAGCTGTCAAAACAAAACTAAAGACAGTATCGCACTGAAATTTGGCAAGTCTGCCTAAATATGAACGGACTTCAAGACACCATAACCTTTTTTTGCAGTAGCAGCGCATTCTTGCGGTCATGGATGTTACTTTTCACCGGATGAGAATCAACTCAAGAAATAAAGATAAAATCAAAGACCTGAGGCATCGCAAGTAGATGGACTTAGGGTTTTTTCCAGGTAGCGTCAACGCCGTTTTCCCACACCCGCTGACAGGGATAGCTTGAGAAACCAAATCTTTTTTCGAAGAGTGAAATAAGGTGCCAAAATGGCTTAAGTTATCCACTGGGGGATAAGTCACCACTTTAAAGCTTTGTTCAACCATGAGCGAGCTGATTTTGGATCAAAATCGGAATGCAATCTGCCAATAAAACACTAAACTGCCTCACTCTGACCAAGCTTATAAAGTTTTTTTGGGAAACCTGACAACTGCCGTTGGGAGGGCGATTACAATTAGCTCCGTCAAAAGTCAATCAAATCATCCACCTTCACAGGATAACCAGTTGAAACGGGAAAAATATTTTCAATTCCATATCTCTGAAGGTGAAATTGAGCTAGATGTTGCTAACCAGATAATTTGAACAAAACTACATTTAGTATATTGTCCAAAGTATGGAAAGGCAATCCTATTACCTTAAGATCAAATGAATGAATCCAATCGTTGGTGTGGGTACAGAACCTGGAAAATATCCGCCATTATCTCAAGAATACTGTAAATGCTTTAGAATAGGTGTCTAGGAAACATCTGAAGGAATTTTCATATTTCTAACTCAGAGGGTCATGAGTTGACGTCTTAGAGACATTACAAAATAAAGGCGAGGCTGACAGTCACACCTTGTAATAGAATCTGCTAATCCAGGACGGACGGAACAGCGGGTAGACTGAGACACACTTGCCGCCCTTTCATTTAAAAGGGTGTCCAGGATATAATTATAAAATAAATCAACCACAACCCCTCCTACAACGCTGTCAGATAACGTGTCATACACGTTGTCCAATTAATTAACCAAATTGATTGTAATTGACGAAAATGAATTCAAATAAAACACATCCACCCGCGTATGAGTCAAGGGAAATTAAGTTTTGCTTATGGCACTTTTTCGCAGACATGAGACAAATTAAAAGCAACCAACAGCAATTTAATTGCAACGCTTCATAACCATATCCTCCGCGTTCGACCTGTCACTACAGCTCCGGTAATTCAGGTTTATATTAATTGCAAAGTGGAGACTCTGAATTTTTTATGACCTCAATGAACACTGACCGTCAAGTCCAAGTTTTAAATTTTTTATTTTTATTCTTCTCAGCGTCAATGATGGCGCAATTCCTTATTTATAGTCCGCAGTTTGTTTAATGATTTAAATTGGTATTTTCTCCGTATCTACGTATCTACGAGTAAGTTTTAAGTGTCCATACACGAGTATGTTTAACTCTCTTGATGTGGCTGCGAAATTATTTGGATTTTTATTTAATTGTTGCCACCACATGTGCGAGTACGAGTAAAATGGTCTTTTCATTACAATGTTCCTGAATGCGTACAATGCAACACATCCTTAGAATTCTCTCCCCAGCCAGCATTCCCATCCAGTTTGTAGTCATCCGGTGAGGGTCAGCGCAACCGGATATACCTACGGCCTATTGTTAGTCGGCTGCAAAACCATTTCCCTCTGTCTCTTATTTGAAATAAAATACACAGCACGCTGCTTCGACCATACACCAAGCTTCTACTGTATTCGTGTTACAACTTCAGGTATTCGTTACCGAAATCCCTTAGCCCAGGCCAGAGTTTCAAATTCCCGGATACGAAAAAGGTGTTTTATATGCGAACCATGTAATTCAACCCTCAAACCCGGCCGGCTTTCAATTTGGCTATAAGCCGGAACCAACTTTAATTAAACGCGAGATAATATAATTTTAGCAATAATTAGGCAGAGTCCTTGATGGCAAAAAGTCAGGCACATGGCCAAGGCGATCAAAGGACCAAAGTAATTTGATTCTTGGAAGGTACAGTATGTGTGTACTACACTATATACCGGTACTCAATTCGAACCTGACTCTTGCAATACACTGCCCTTGTTCGGTATATTTTGTTTCGGGATAATGGCATCCTGTCAATTATTTGGCCCACTTTGTCGTCAAATTACCCGCCAGCAGCCAGGAGCAAGGGAGCCGTTGATAATGACTTTCGATTTTCCTTTTCGTTTTCGTTTCCATCTTCGTTTTGTCAACTTGAGAAGTAATTAGTTGTCGCATTGGCACCTAATTTCTTGCCTTTACTGTATGAATAGCTCTCAAGTTGTGTATTCGCATCTCTATAGTACATCATTCGGGATTATTTGGTTGTGTTCCGCTGAAAGCCCAGGATATACGAGTATGTCTGTTAGGGCTTTATGCTCCACGTCAGAGGAATACACATACTCGTATGTATAGATGCGAAAGTACTAATCGTAAACATCAATCACATGAGTGTGTGTGTATGGATGGGGATGTATGGAAGCTAGCTTTTATCATGGCATCCCTTGCAAATAAATAACGCTGATGGATGCTGGCAAACTTTTGAAAATCGCTTTTTTTTGTTTTTTTTTTGTCTAATTTGCTTTTTTTGGCTGTCGAATGGAAAGTGGTCACCAACGAATACATTGAAAATATATCCAGGAAAGGACAAGGATTGATGAGGATCACGTAGAGAGGTACGAGTATTTATGTATATTTAAATTCTGACATCGAAATTACTGTGCCGGTGGAATAAAAATGATGTAGCACATCACGTTATTGTTACGCTTGGGTCTGATGCTCTCTCGGCCGATTGCAGAATGGTGTTTGAGGTTGTTGTCCTTTGAAATCGACATGGTATATACTTGTAAGTATGTACATAGATGATGGAGGATATTGAAAGGATTACGGAACACCGTGTGTGACATGACTTGGAAAAATATGAGATTAGCATCAGCTAACATGGGGCAGAACAATTCATAAATGACGCATGACGAATTTGTTTTTACTTATTGAGCCCTTCACATTTTTTTTTGCTCATCACTCTGTTATGACAGGTTCCCAGAATTTATGACGTCCTTTCAAGAGTTGGACATCTTTTTCTGGGAGGAGATATTCCCACACTGACTCAGGGTTGGTGGAAGAACAATCACATATATCAGGATTTTATATGATAAATGCTGATTTGCAACGACAACCTCATACCCAATGTTCATTTGTTGTCAAGTTAACAGGCACAGGTTCGCCTTTACAAAGTCAAATCAAGTAAAATAAATGGTGTCCGGTGGAGATTTAAACGTTCGTGTCTTAAACAGAATAAAGCCAAAACTCCTATTTGTTCTTTAAAATGCTGAATTTCTTTATCCTCTCGTTGGGCATAGGCCGTCTACGACAATCGTGCGCCGTTCCATTGTCAGTTCTGCCATGCGCTTAAATATCCTCCATCCTCTATAGCATGATATATTTATTTCCAGTGTCTTCGCACCGTAAGGTGTGATCAATCCAATGCTATTAATCTCCTTCCTTTTTGGATGTCTAAAAGTTGTTGGTCGTTCAATTCAATACATGGCTCGGCCAGCTGACCCCTAAGATGTTGTGTAGGCATTTATGAATGAATCTTTGCAGCTCTCCAAAACTATGATCCTGTTCGCCAAATTTATAGAGCTCTTGCGCCATATTACACCCGACGTAATCGACTATCTGAGATCGCTATTTGTCGTATTGTTGACCATTTTCTTTGGAAGATGCATAAGAGGAGTGCGTACTAAAAAGAATAATATAACCGTTCTCAGAGAGTATTTAAGAATATCCAAATAGATCGATTCCATGTCGATAGCTTGGTAATGGTCCATGCTGATTTGAAGGGTAACAAGATTCAGCTCTTGCAAGAACTGAAGCCGAATGACCATTGTTTGCTTCGAAATTTCGCTGAACGGGCCTAAATTCAAGTGGCATTGGATTCGCTGTTTTATTAAATAATTGTGTCCAGCGATGCGTCTCAATTCTGGCTCAATGCTTAGGTCAACAAGCGAAATTGTCACATTTGGAGAGTGAAGATCGAGTCATCGGACCATTTTTTTTTGAGAAATGAGTCAGGACTGTTGGTTTTTTTTCTTGAATGTGGAAGAAATGTGGAGGAAAAGTATGTTGTTACTTGTTATATAACAAACGAAACACACAACTTATTGAAGAAACCACTTGACGAACGCATAATTTCGCGTAAAGAACTTGTAAATTTCCCTCCAAGGGGTCTTGTGATAGACTCCTCTTGATTATTTTCTTTTAGGATATATTACTCGTAAGTCGCTAGTCTACGCTGACAAACTAACAACAATCGACGCACCGGAAACCAACATTATTCCTATTATTGCGGACACGTATAAACGCCTGAAAAAATGGTCGAAAATTTGTCTCTCTGATAGCATTCATAAGATACATCTGTGGTAATCATGATGATATGATGTCATTGTCCATTTAAGTCCTATATTTGTTCACCATCACACCGACTTTGAATTTAATTTGCCACATTCTTTTTTTTATGACTGCCTCGGCTGGCTTGGAAGTAATCCATCCTATCAACCCAATTTGTCAATACTTTTCGATGGGTTTGGCCCCTATTTTACATATGTATAGCTTGACCCATACTGTTCATGACTGCCTATGTAGTTTTTGGATTGCTCGCATAACATCGATCTTAAGTGGCTCGTAACAAAAAAGAAGCCGAAGGGCGTCAAATCACAGCTCCGTGGCAGCCAAGCAACATCACCAAGATAGTTGATTACACGATTACACATACTATGGCATGTAAGCCCATTTTGCTGGAACAATAGCTCGTCCAATTTCAAATCCATGCCTCGGTAGCGCTCTGTCTTGGAAGAAAATTAGGCTGATAATGGTGTTACTCAAAAAACGAGACCAAGCAGTAGCACGTTGAGGATGTATTGGCTTCTCTATGATTATGTCTGGATTTTCTGAGCCTCAAGTGAGGCCTCATCTGAAAAGACAATTTTTTTTGAGCAAAAGGCCCTTATAGGTTATAAAATTTAAGTGTAACTGGGATCGGAGTTGGGTATTTAAAAAAAATTCAGCAAAATGACTAATTAGCATCTGGGATCGGTAAGTTATGATTTGCAAATTTATACTCATTTAAAGTCAATATATTGCTGTCCTCAACGAGATTGGGTATAGACCTCTGACCACATGTGAGTTACTTTGTGATATTATGGGCACTCCTGCCAAGTTCAGTCAGGAGCAGAATGACAATGGAGACTGCTTGTTACTCCGTCAAGGTCGGAGAATTAGGCTTTTAATGCCAGAAAATGATTTAAACGATGCGTTGCCATGTGACTTTTTCAACGAAAAAATTGGGCAAAAATCACAAGCATACTCCAGAGACATAATTATTTAAAGGACTAGACAGCTGTTTTGTTCACTCACGTAAGCATACGATATTGACATAATGGCTAATATGCTGTCAATTAAAAAGAGACACACTTGTATTCACCTGACATGGCTCCTTGTGACTTTTTTACTATCCCACGACTGAAGTAACCACTTCGCGGAAAGCGTTTTGAGACGATTGAGGCGATAAGAGAGACTTTGCAGAAGCCGCTGAGGCGATTCCAATCTGCTAGCAAGTGTTTTGAAAATTGGAGGAAGCGTCGGAATATGTGTATTGCTTGCAGTGGTGATTACTTAGGAGGGAATAAAATGAATATCGACGAATAATTGAACCGTTTTTGATCAGGAGGTCATGAAACCCAAAATTTTTAACGATTATCTGTGGGTTTAAGGTCACAGGGATTCTGTAGTTAATTGCAAAATGATAAAACTGGCAACAGAAAGTCAATACAAACAGGTCATCTTTGCGCCCAATTATCAAGGCTTCTTCCATCAATGATGTTGTCTAATAAAAAGCGGTGTGCAGTGAAAAACTGGTCTTATCTATAACATCTCCAGACTTTTACGCCACTGAAGGTTGATATAATTTGTCCGGTTATTAGCTGCCGGTAATAGGTCTTGTAAAGTGGCAAGACCACTGGTAGTCCATACCAGGACCTAAGCACGGTACCATGGGAGTCAGGAGCCCTCCGAATTTCGGTCTGGCCTTGTACTTGTTAGTGTAGGTCTCCTATGGGAGCGTCACAGTGGCTGTGATTTAAACCTAAAATGTAAGGAGGGTGCACCGATGTAGAGTTGCAATAAGTACTTTGTACTGACACCCAGACAAGATCAGTAAGAGATTTTAGATAGGCCTCGACTAAAGGTGGAACACGGGTTCCGAATTGGTATCAAAGGAATTGACGGACAGCGATGGAAGCGTTCCCTTGCTCCCATAATTGTATGGACATCCCGTGAAATTAAGTCTACATAGACAGGTGTTCATGGAAAACATGAGACGTTCTTTGCGTATCAGTAAAAGCTGAAAGCTTATAGAGTAAGAAGCATGAGTTAGATACCTGTTTCATGTTTTTACTACTGGCTTGGTAGAAATTGGACAACGAAGAAAAAATTGTTATCGTCTCTCTGGAGATGTGTAAGATGCATAGCTTGATAGGAAGAATGCCAAGTGGATTTGTGTTGTTCTCAACAATGATTGCTGGAGGCATATTCTATCTGACAACTGGAATGCCTTTGTATTCGAGTGTAGAAATGCGGGATAAGGTATAAGGTTGGATCGGTGTATTTTGACACCCCTTCCAACTCGGTCATGGCTAGCTGTCTCCAGTTTCGCAGTAAGAATTGCTTGATGTTCCCTTTCAGTTAGGTCCTTCTGTACTACGTTGTCCAAGTGAAGTGAATTCTAAGATTTTTCAAGCTGGAGTTATGTTGCCCATGCATCTTAAATGATCCATTTATTTGAATGAATGCAGGCTTAACTTTCTTACCCGATTTATGTAGGTATATAGCCGGTATAATTCTCTCTTGTATACTTAAACAACGCAGTTGGAACCAAGGATTACATAAAAAATCTTTCGATTAAAGCAGCTGGGAGAACTTTCATCCTCTTTTGGGTAGTCCATGACTGGGCGGCATCTCACATGACAAGGATGATGGGGGTCTTGTGTTGCTCGTTTTTCGTTGCTTTTCGATGTCCAATAGCATCAATTCGTTGATTGATCTCAGTACTGTGTTGTTGTAATAGTAGTGCCTTGGTAGGCAAGATTTCTCACTTACTCGAAATTTTATTTCTCTAGAGTGACCTTCTGTGCGAGATGTTTGTGTTGAATCGTCTCCTTTACAGACAGAATACACTTCGTGCTCAATGGATCTCGTCTCAATATATGTAAAAAGCAGGATTGTGTCTGTTCGATATGCATAAGATTTCTTCAGAACGTCACATAGATATCCCGACATGAAATACAACATTCCACCTAATAATAATGTTCTTTGTGCATAAGGACTGTTGGTCAATGCTTTGTTGCGCTTCCTTCACCAATTCTAAAACAATTTTGAACTTTATTTGACCATTGCAAATGTGAGAGAGTTGATATATCTCTAACAAAACAGCTCCTGGCAACCAGCTGGGATCAGAAAATCTCTCACTAAGACCTCATCCTTCCTCCATATCCGACAAAATTTGTGGAAATCGTAACGAAATGAAATGGAAGCCAAATTAGGGGCTTTATAGTCTAAAACCCCTTGCCTCTGTTAAAATAGACTCCAGTTAGGTGAGTGAATTGAGGAAAGACTCTTCAGAGACGTATCTGCATTCATAATGTTATGGAAACTTTTTAAATGAATAATTTTGCAGTTGAACTACTTATCCTGGAGCTACCTATCCGCCCTCTCTATCATGCAAAGACCTCTTTAAACTTGTAAATGTGAGTTGGTGAAGCACTCGTAGTCATTAAAAAAAATGTCGGAATAATTTCTTTGAAAAAGATGGATAACGTAGCATCTGTGAAATTTTAAATTAAACGCAAAATTCCGAATTAAAAAAGAGTTCTATGTTGTTGAGCTACATTTTCGGTTTTCGGTTCATGCCAGGCACAGAGACCTGCCCCACATAGCGAGGTAATCCTTGTATCTCTGTTTATATCTATATTCGTAGATATGCACTCACTTATCCTTCAAAAGCAGTGCTGATACTAAAACGCAGCTGCTAATTAAGGAAATTTCACGTTTCGAAGTTTTTATCGAATCGTATTGCTGGTGGAGAGGAAAATGAACACCAACCATCTCACATACAAAGTACGGATAATTAGTGAAGAGTTTCGAAAAATAGAATGGGAATTGATGTACAAAGAACTGAAAGAGGACGTCAGTTTCGGAAGTAGAACCACTTTCGAGAGGAAACTGTGAAATTGTGTTGCATAATAAGCTACGTTCAAACGTGACGTAAAGGAATCTATTTTTGCTTCTCGTACCAATCCTCACTCCCTGGTGCATGCATTTTTAACGAATCACTTTTATGGTGTGTTATATGCAACAGGTACCACAGAGTAGAAACGTGTCAAAGAGTCTTCAATTGGAAAATGTTGCAACGACAAAAGATCCTTTAACTCAATCAAAGATTTTTTTTTCAAATTAAACGGATTGTTCATTTTTGAGTTTAAGACAACTACTCCCGTCCTTCACAAGTCTGCCAGCGAAAAGAAATAGAATAGTGGTTGCATTCGTTGCCAGGATAGTTTCCTTTTGGATGTAAATCCAAGTAAAACGATCTTGGAACAATCGAGTGCTCTTGACCTCGAAGTAGAATTTTATTTACACTTTATTGGGTGTTCAAGGATGTTCAATAGAAAAGCAAAGAAGACTCCTTGCGTAGTGTGCGCTTCAAAGAGAAGGACTTTGAACAATGAACTCTTCAAAACAACTGATTTTGCTTTATTTTCCAATTTAAAGGATAGAAAGTGCTTCGGAAGAGATTACGTATTTTGAAAGGCTTTGCTACTAAGGATACCAACGTCATACATAAAAAATCCATTTTACTCTCAAGGGAGTCCAAGACCAACCACATACATAATTTGTCGCAGCAAACAAGGAGTCCTTGTTGTTTATGTATTCTGTTGAGTGCTGCTGCGATTGGATGTTGGGATGTTGTACCAATACGAGTAGGAGTATAATGCATTGTTAAGAGGACCTTTTGAAAACAGTGATGCTTTTACTTAGAAACGGAACTACATTCGGTATCAATTTTCACTCGACAATGCTTCCTATGCCGCAGGCAAGCATTGAGGGAAAAGACGTTTTCTTAAGAAGTTTTCACTTATGCATGCATGCAAATAAGTAGATTATTGTGGTCTTGCTAAATTTGAAGCTAAAATACACTCTCTGTTGGTAATTTGGGTCAAAGACATCCAAAAAGTGTTGCAGTGGTGTCCTACAAAAAGACTATTTTCTGACGGCAAGATCATTTACAAAGGAACGGTTGCAGCTTCCTGGCAGCCTTCTATGAAGTGCTTTAGAGCTAGCAATTACTAAAGGGTAATTTTGGTTTCGTCTAGCTGGAAATATTTTTATTTGCGACAAAATTAGTTGTGAAGCGGGGTAGCCATACCCAGAGGCTTTAACCTCAGCGAATACATTCAGGATCTTCTAATTGTCAAAAGGTTGCTGATGATGATATTACGCGTATTGTGACTCCGTTTATTTTGTCGCGAATTCCCAACACCAGGTGAACATTAAATTTTCATAGGAAGGGATTTGAAAAATGTTTTCAAGACATCCACTCGCTTGGTTGATTGTACTAGGAATGTGCCGGCATAGGAATGTTTTATAACTTTAAGAAATAGTTTTTCATAATGTCGAGAGTTTTTATTCAGTTTGGTGCTTTACAATTTGAACACAATATCGCTTGTGTGGACGCTTGAATTGCACATACAAAATCGCGCTCATTTACTGTCATGTTGCATAAAATAAGTCAACGGTTCAGATGACATCGTGGCTATTTCAGCTTCTACGACACAGATTTTTTGATAAAAAAATAATTTTATTTTTCAACGTAGTCTCCCTTGAGCTCTATACACTTTGTCCAACGCTTCTCCAATTTTTTATCCCTTTCAAAAAAAATGATTTGTCGAGGTCCTCAAAATAGGCCTTTATTTGCGAGATGACTTCATCATTGGAGTCAAATCTTTTTCCACCAAGCCATTTCTTCAGGTTTGAGAACAAGAAGTAGTCGCTCGGAGCCAAATCTGGAGAATAGGGTGGATGAGGGAGCAATTCATAGCCCAATTCATGGATTTTTGCCATGGCAACTGCACATGTGTGCACCCTTGCATTGTCTTAGTGGAAAAGAACTTTTTTCTTGGACAAATGAGGTCGTTTTTTTTTCAAATCGTCATTGAATCGGTCCAATAAGTTGGCATAATATTCCCCATTGATTGTTCTTCCCTTTTGAAGGTAGTCAATGTGGATTATCCTGCGTGCATCCCAAAAAACAGTCGCCATAACTTTATTGGCTGACAAACCCACCTTGGCCTTCTTTGGCGCCGATTCACCCTTAGAAACCCACTGTTTTGACTGTTGTTTGTTCTCTGGTGTGTTGTGATGGATCCATGTTTCGTCCACGGTTACAAAACGGCGCAAAAACTCCTCCATATTGCGATTAAACAACGCCAAACCTTCCTGTGAAGTTGTTACACGATTGCGTTTGTGGTCGACTGTGAGCAAACGCGGCACCCATCTTGCGGAAAGCTTTCTCATGCCCAAGTGATCATTCAAAATTGAAACCACTGAGCCATGCGAGATCCCTACGGCTTCCACAATCTCTCGCACTTTCAATCTTCGGTCGGCCAACACCATATCGTGAATTTTTTCGATTGTTTCGGGTGTAGAGACCTCAACTGGGCGTCCAGGACGTTCGGCATCTTCAGTGCTTGTACGGCCACAACGAAATTCAGTAAACCACTTTTTTACCATTGAAATCGATGGTGCAGAGTCCCCATAGTATTTATCAAGCTTAGCCTTGGTCTCGGTAATGGTTTTTTTTCGCAAGAAATAATGCTTAATAAGCACACGAAATTCACTTTTTTCCATTTTCTCCTCAAATTAGTGAGTAGTCTGATAAAAATAGCTGTCAAACACAAACTAACTGACGCAGCAAGTTTAAATTTTGACAGGAGTCAACTGACAGATGCCTGTTGACAGGAGCAGTATTGCTGTTTCAGTAAAGAGGTCAGAAATTCAAAAAGTCACGGACTTATTGACCCGCCCTCGTATGTTGGTTTTGACTTCATCTGAGTCTTTCGGCTTTACCTTTTTAACTAGCTCCACAGCAGGAAGTCCGGAGAAGTTACAGCTGAATCCTTGGAGCCCAGTTCATTTCACCATTTTTCGACACCGCAAATACCGGAAATTGTTGCTTCAAAAAGTATATTGCTTAGCAGACAGTGCTATAAATGAAAAATTTGGTCTAATTGGTGTTTAAAGAACATTCCGGCCTAAACAGCCACTTTCTTACTTTGTAATGGTGTTTTCTGAATTATGTGAGGATTGTCAATTTCCCAAAAGTCTCAATTCTGTCTGTTAACTCTGTCAGATAGCCTCATCGTCTATCAGAATTTGCTTCAAAAAGTTGGCTTCGGTTTCAATCAATGGGATAAAGCTAGTTCAATACTTCAGCGTGTGTAAAAGAAAGGCAAATCTGAAGGTTTTCACATCTTTTATAGAAGCAGGGGAAATTAGAGAAAAACTAACTGTAAATGGTCCCAAGAGAAGCTAGAAAATCTACCAGAACTTCAGCTTAGCTCAAATCAAAAAAAAAAATGCTGTTCAGTATCAAGAAAGTAGACAAATGTGTTCAAAATGTTTGCCTTCATGTTTTGATCTTACGTAGTACTTATAAAGGCAACTTTCCAGTGACTTGCATGTTTCCTGATGGAATGCGAATGCGATGCGGTGGAATGAAATACGACAAACAATTTACTGGAATAATGGATCGAAAGTCGTTTTCGCATCAAAATTTTATCACATTAAATGTTTTTCAGGTTAGGTTAGGGCAAGCAGAATATATCGGGCACACTTAGACCATAAGATTAGACCATAAGATTAGACCACTTCATACGCGTTTAAGAGGAAGTCTACATATAAACAATTCGGTAACCGAACAGCTTGAGGCGAATAGAATAAGCTGGTATTGCCACGTTCAAAGAAGATCTGCGGAAAATCCGGTTAGAAAGGCACTATCAACTACGGTCACTCCAACTGTAAGAAAACGAGGTCGGAAAAAGAATTCCTGGATTTCTCAGATGGCAAATGCGCAACAACGTCTGGGGTTAACCACTGAAGCGATCCAGGACCGAGCATTATGTAGACGCGTTCTACGGTCTGCGACATTAGCCAACCCCATAAGCGGAGCAGCAGCGATGCAGTAAAAATGGGAAACTCGTTATGCATAAGTTCGTATAACGAGGAAAGGGTTAATAAAAGTATAGGAAGAAGAAGAAGATAGCTAAGAGACATCTTTTTAGGTTAGATTTGTTTGATCGATTTGCAATTGCCTTCATCGTATCCAGTTTTTCTGAGTTTTCATATAACGGAGGGCAGTCTCATAACTTCCGCTTTTGATAAGTTAATTTCACAGCCTTTCGTGATGTGGATTTTGAACAGTTTAGGCATATCGCTGGTAAACGTTTTAGCTATTTTTGTCGTTGTTGTAACCCCTGGTATCCCTAGTAGGCATCACTACTCACTTTGTAATTGACAAAATTGCGTTGTAAAATACAATACGAAATATGTAGGTTGATTGTTAAGAGACTGACACCCTGAGTGGTAGAGTACCAATGCAGCCTGCCACATGTCTCGCATGTACTGAGTGGCGAAAAACTCATCACCCTATCGGAGGATACAATTTTGCAAATGGCGGCAGATGTCAATTCAACTTCGACATTTTTGAAGTAAACAGATATAAATACACGTCAAAAAGACATGAATCGCTATACTCCTAAAGAAGGCGGAATAATTATTACGATTTTTCTTGCGGAATAATTCGTCTGAGGTGTCGGCACATCGTGAATTTCGGCCGACACCAGCTGGGCAAACACTGCAACGCTTAGCCGTTGGTCTGGAAGAATATGAGACAATACAAGATGCTGCCAGGGCTGGCCGGCCCTGGAGTAGCCGTTCTACTGAGAATATTGGAGCTGTTGTTAAAGATGTCTCAGGGGACCTCGGAGTATCGACAAGACGATGTGCAACCCAATTGGGCATCAATCGGCGGTCTTAACAGAGAATTTTGGTGAAAGAATGAGAAATGCTCCCTTACAAAGGATAACAGTATAACAGCCGTTAGCTGTGGATGCCCAATCGCGTGTTACCAACGCTCAAGCAATATTTTCATCGAAAATCATTATGTGCGACGAGGTCCATTTCCATCTCTGTGGCTATGTGAATAAGCAAAATTATCGCTTCTGGGACACCGAGAACCCGCGTATATCCCAAGAAGAGCCATTACACCTATTCGAAGTTGCCGTATGGTGTGCTGCTTACGTTGGAGGCCTCATCCGCACTTATTTTTTCTAAAACGCCGCGGGCCAAACGACTGTTGTGAACGGCGAGCGCTACAAAGCCATGCTCAACGACTTTGTGCTTGGATGAATTAGGACTGGAGAACATGTGGTTCCAAAAGGATGGAGCAATGACGCATACTGCACGAGCCACACCCGAGTGCTGTATTTCCGGGTCGCTTTTGAACTGGCCGGCAAGGTAGCCTGTTCAAGGCTTCTTTTTGTGGAATGTCACGAGTCTATGTCAACAACCTCAGATTCTTGAAGTCCACAAAGAGAATATCTGTCAAGAATGCGAGGACCTATCGCTGGAATTTCTGGCAAAAATAATCGAAAATGCCATGAATCGGTACTGAATAGTCATCAACTCTGGTGGCGGCCACTATGCTTTAATGGAAAAATATTTTGGACATCAAACGAAAATAATCCAAAAGCTGAATCGGAGTTTTCTATTCATAAAAAAATGACAGCCAAAGAACATCGGGTGACAAGTTTTGTGCCTACTTGTAAGTCCGTAGGAGGGAGATGGAAAAAGTATCTGTAATACAGAAGTGGACAATACGGAGACAAATTTATGTTTGCCATTTTCTTTATGGAAAATAGTTAATCTGTCTATCCAGGGCTAGCCACCATACTGCCACTCCACACATAAGTATAGTTCTGACGATCGAAATGAAGAAGTAGCAGGTAATAATACGCTTTAGTCCTTATTTTGCATCAATGGCTTTTATGCATGTGAATGGAGTAATTCATGCTTTACTATCGCTTTGAGGGCTATTTAGTCAATTCGATTTCTAACTCTGGGCAAGATATTTCGTCTGCTTGACAAATTCTACTTGGACTCATTTTAGAGTGATTGGAAACATAGCTCCTATTATTAGAATTGCAAATTAGCTCAGTGATCCAATGATCCTTCTTTTATTGTCGGGCGTGGTTTTGAATGAAGCCAATAAACAAAGTGCTGCATCTTTCAATGACTTCAACTCATCTGGTACAGATAGAATATACCCAGCTGTGCTAAGGAGGATCATAACCGATATGGTACATCTTATAACCATACCACTCTACGGTAAAGATAACAAATCATCGAGGTCGTTAAGATCCAACTGACTTCTTTCTTAATGAAGAATCTGAAGATGATTGGCCTTATATGTGCGAAACTGCTCTGCGAATGACTCTTTATCTAAAATGCATTATATGCAGAGAACTATCGGGACTGCATGCAACTTATACTTAGGTCCATGTCGCTGTGCCACCACCAACTTTTCAAAGTCCCCTAACATAAACGCAACCAACAATCACCCGAAGAATTTTGCAAAAGCATTTCCTAATTATCTGCGCCATATAGCAGGACTAGGATGGTAAGGGTCTTATACCTATATAGAGCTTCAAAGGTATTTCACGAAAAGTCCCGTCACTTAGTTAACATATTGGGCCAAGAAAACGGCGTATATCTCTTTTTTTGGGTTCTGGTGAGGAATCCTTAGCAAGTTAGATAGAATCACTATCCACCTCAAATCTATGCTGTTTACTGCGACGTTCTGTCATTGTTATAGATTCCTTTTTGTTGACAATATCTGTATACTTGGTTTAGCCAGTATTTACAAATTGGCTTACCAGACCAGTGATAGCTCGCTTAGCTAAACCGATGTTTTCAATGTCATCAATGTGCATTGGTTACTGGTATTTGTTAGCGATTTTCACACAAATATCTTCAGTTTGATGTTAAAGAAGCACATTACTTAAACCTATTTTGAAACCTGATTCTTCAACTATCGACACCCTGCACAATACTTCAATGATGGGTTTGAAAGGAGTGCCACTAGGCATATTTCAGTGTAGCTCTCCACTTCGTATATGGCGACCTACAAATTGATAAAGAAATGGTGAGAATAAATTTGGACTTTTTGAGCTTCGTCAATATACATATGACCAATTGTGGTTTTGTTGGACCTAAAAGTGCAGAGAGGCCAACAAAGTCACTGAGAGATGGTGTCAGTCGTTGCGATCTGCAAGAATACTTAATTTTGGCAGGGTAGGCGAGAATTTAGGCCAAATTGAATAATTTGTTTAGTCATATAGACAACCATGAGGAATGCATGAAACCCGCAAAATCCCATCTGGAGACTATATCGAAATACCATCACGTCGGCAAAGAAACATGGTGGTGAATTGACGAAACCAAACGAGCTGTGGCCGACAAGAAGAATGCATTCCAAGCGTGGACAAAATGCGATCGGAGCGTCGATGTAGAAAAAGGTCGACTGGCTCTTGAATACGAGCGTCTTAAAAAGATCGCAAAGAAAGTCCTGGCTCGAACTCGAGCGGCAGAAGCGGAAAATCTGTAACAGGAGTTGGAACAAATATCCTCACGATCGGCAGATAGAAGACAAGCTATACAAGAAGTTCAATTGTCGTACAATACTAAAGTGCCAAATATTTTTAAGCTCGCTGCACAGAGGAGAAAAAATTCAATGGAAATAACCTCGCCGAAATACATCAAAAACGCAGACGGTCGCTTATTAACAAATGAAAAGGAAATTTGTGATCGGTGGCTTGAATACTGCAAGGAGTTACTTAACAAACAGTTTCCACGTGATATCGTGCCGACAGCTGGTCTACTCGAGGAGGAAGTTTCGGACTTTTCAAGAAGAAATAAGTATAGCAATCAGAAATATGAAGCGGGGGAAAGCGGCGGGACCAGACAGCAGTCCATCAGAGTTTTGGTCGAAGATGGAGGGGATCGGCAACGTTTGGCTATCGAAACTTTTAAATAAATTAAAATGTGGACAACCTATGCCGAATCAATGGAGAAGTAGCTTCTTGGTTCCATTACACAAAGGAAAAGGCGACACTCGAGAATGCAACAACTACCGTTCAATCAACCTGATGTCACACACAATGAAAGTCGTCGAAAGAGTCTTAAACGAACGTCTTCGGCAAATAATAAAGCTCGATAATAGCCAGTGTGGATTTGTTGAAGGAAGATCGACTGTGGACGCTATCCAAAGCCTACGAATAATAATGGAAAAGCACCGAGATTCGTCTAAGGATTTACACATGGTATTTATCGACCTCGAAAAAGCATTCGATCGAGTGCCTAGGGATCTCATATGGGCCGCGCTGAGGTCTCAAAACGTACCGGAAACGTATGTTAGAATAATACAAGACATGTACGGAAAGGTGAAAACTGCGGTTAAAAGCTCTGCTGGACTAACGAGAGAATTTCCAGTCAATGTCGGAGTGCATCAAGGAAGCGTACTTAGCCCTTTCCTCTTTAACGTAGTATTCGACTATCTTTTAAAAGACTGCATGCGCGAAGCAAATGTAACGCCAATTCTCTTCGCTGACGACGCAGTTATACTTAGCGATAACGTCGAAGATTTACAGAACGCCTTAGATTCATGGAGAAATGCGCTAGAGAGAAACGGGTTTAAAATAAGTCGTTCAAAGACGGAGCATTTGACGTGCCCATTTGCGCATCCGTTGCGACCTGTTCCGGATATAATGTTAGACGGAATAGTTCTTCCGAAAAGCACTATCTTTAAGTACTTAGGATCAATCGTTAACATGGAAGCGAAATGTGACGACGACGTAAACCACAGAGTGAGTGTGGGATGGATGAAATGGCGGGAAAATTCGGGAATCTTTTGCGACCGAAAATTTCCACTTAAATTAAAGGGGAAACTCTACACCACGGTTGTTAGACCAGCTCTTATATACGGTTCACAGTGCTGGACAATGTACGAAGCGTTTAAAAACAGAATGACGGCAGCGGAAATGAAAATGTTAAGGATATCTAGTGGAGTCACTAAATGCGATTGCATTAGTTCTACGCGTATAAGAGGAAGTCTACATATAAAGAATTCGGTAACCGAACAGCTTGAGCGACATTAGCCAACCCCATAAGCGGAGCAGCAGCGATGCAGTAAAAATGGGAAACTCGTTACGCATAAGTTCGTATAACGAGGAAAGGGTTTATAAAAGGATAAGAAGAGACAACCGTTGAAAGCCGTAAAATAGTCAGAAGATGTAGTGTAATGCTTAATAGAGTGAAAGATGTGAGCCTTACCTCTGGTGAGGGGTCTCGCAATGAATAAACAGCTTGCACTATGGTTTTTCAACCTATCAACAATTGTTTTATACAAATTTTACAAAAATAAAAAGCATAAACTATACACCTTCACTGTCTGGTTTCACAGGTGTTGGATGGCACGACTCAGATGGTGATCCGAGACCTTCGATGTCCAGTGTATACTGCTGATTGCATGGAAATTATGCTGTTCACAGCATGTACTCGTAGTTTCTCTATGTCCATAGTCCCTGGCGATGTTTGTGGGAACCGATAGGACATCTCTATTTCCATGGTCACTTCCTTCTCTCTATGTTTGTTCTTTTTTTTTTCTTACCGAATAGCTGATGCTTTAAGCTTTCCCTTGTGACAGCTGTGACACTCTATGAAACTCTGCTTTTTAGACGAGTGCTTGGCCGCGCTCTCCATCAACAATTTATGGCATAAAAGTCAATGTGCGGTTTGCTGAAACCCAGCAAATGAGTTGTAGTATTTCTGATGGCTTTCTGGCCACTGATGTTCAGCACTTAATGCAAGTTGTACAGGAATCAACGGAAGGTTGAGGGATATGCGATTGAAGCAGCTTCTGGGGGCCTACTCGTATTACGAATCCGGCCGTTCAACTCGAAGTCTTCTCACAGTATGTGTATACTCCATTGTTGTGGCATCATTGAGATAATCGTAGACGTATTTTGGACTATGTTACTTTGAGAATATTGGGATGAAGAATTAGTGTGTTGATTTTAGTGATATTTCGCCTGTTTACAAAGTCAAATTTCCAAACATTCTGTCTGTCTTCTCTTCTTATTTTGTCCTTAGAATCACATTAAATGAGTTATGAGTATGAAGCCTAATACTTGGCTGTAGCTCGTCGATTTAGTTGGGAACTCCTTAGCAATATTCTTTGGTTGGATGGTCTACTTCTGTGCTATGCATATTTGGCGGATGTTTAACTTCTTCTAAGCTGCTAGCATAGTCTGGTCTTTGCGCATCGTACACAAAGATTGCATTTCATGTTCCTTTTATTGGGCTTGGCCCACCATACTTCCTAGACGGCGGCGGTGGTTTCTGCGATGTGTCTGTGTTATAATTTCTGTTGCATATGACCTCGGAGATCGGAGCATTTTATGTCGTTGTCGTTGTCGTTTTCTACGAGAAACGAGGTCGTCAAAAGTAGATCCGTTCTTATCCAAGGACACTTTCTATCATTGCTGTTGGTTGCTGTTGGCCCATTAAATGGTCATCCTCTAAAAATTTGTATTGAGCACGCTGATTAGTCCGGGAAAATGATTGCGTCCCTCAACTATGTTGAGTGAGAGAATGCTAACCTGACTGTTTATGCCACCGTTGCTTTATTACGAGAATTTATCTGCCGTTGGAGGATGGCCTTCTTTGAGGTTGATGGCGGTCAGTGCATACCATAATCGTACAGCACTTAGCCACATAGCTCCTATTTATAACCGGTAATATCAGATAGGGTTTGCATAGTTTTCAGGTCAATATGGCCCCTGAAGACCCGATTAAAAGTTTACCATCTCGCAATGCGCTTGTTTGTGCATATTAAGAGCATTGTGCAGCATCATCTTATTCAGCTATGCATATTCTGACTTCTTTCTGCAGTGAATGATTGATTTGCGGCCTGAAAGTCCAATAAATTGCGAATTTTAGAAAAGTAATAATTTTTGCACATTTCCTACAGAAATCTGAATTCGGTTTCAAAACAGAATTCCAATAAATCAATCGAAAAATGAAAATGAGGTATTCCCCACAGACGCAGAGTCATCTTGAGTCTTTTAGAATTTAATCAGAAAACGCGCATTCGATAGACAACTTTGGAAAACATTCAGAAAAATGCTCACAAAATTTATATGCAAAACTTTTTCAATAAACTTAAGTCTCCTCCTTCGATGAAGCAAACACCATATTTCAGATAATTATTCGTATTCACGGTTCATGTTGAAAACTGTTGAAAACAAAATCTCTGCATGTGCGAATTTGAGTATCTGACGTCGGTCGGAAGGACATAAAATCAACTGAAAGTACCGTTGGGAGGATAATTTAGGCGCTTTAGGTGATTGCTTTGTGAATTTGAGTGATCCAAAGTGGGATGGGTTGATTGAAAGATGCCTCTTTGTATGTGAAACTGCTGATGACACATGAAGGTGCGAATACTCGTACGTACTTTGTTACTCTTTGGTATTCAAACTCGCACATACCTACTCATAAATGAGGACTCATGTTGAAGACTAAAGTGCTTATCTTTTGTAAAGTTAAACAATGAGGACTTGTAACGCTTGGCCTGACAACGACAATAGAAAAGTTGGTAAACGGATTCGCGCTCCCGGGCACAAGACTTACGTGTATTTTGTTTATGCACGTTATCTAGGTAATGTCGCTTCGGGTTGCGTTTTGTTTGGTTTGCAGATTGGAAACAATAGAAATACTCAAGGCAACCGGAAAATGGTTTACGGGAAGTATTATACTAACAGTTTCGTTGTTGGGTGTTGCTTGTGTTGAACGTTCGTGGGGGTTGCACGAGTTGTGGGTGGCATTTATGTACGAACATCAATATGACTGCAAGTGTTTCTCGAGGGCATTCGAGTTTGTTTACGTATTTTTCCCCTATCCAGGCAACTTAGTGATGTCATTTGCTTAATAGGCCACGGGGAGTACATGGAATATAAATTAATTGAAAACAAAAACAGAAAAGAACCTTGGCCCCCTCAAAAACAAAAGCAGACTTTCAAAGGAATGGAGTCTTTCAAAGGCAACAGAATGAAAGGGCTCACAAAAACATCAGATAGAAAATAGCCCTGAAATGTTATTTACGAAGTGCGTAGGCACAGCGGGGCGAAAGCAATAGAGATAAGAGGAAACATTACGAACTGTGAATGAAGATTAAAGTGAGGTAGGGTTCAGTGAACTGATTTGGATGCATAGTTTCGAAAAAATCTGAATTAGAGTGCTAAGAAGCAGAAATCACCACCACTCAAGAGCTGCTGAACATAAGCAGAATGAAAACCATGACATTTAGTACGGTGATAGGTACAAAGATTTACAATCTAGGAACTAAGGCGGTTCAGCTACTATACAATGAAATGCCTCCACGAACTTCTTGCCAATGCTACGACAAATCAACGACAAAACTCCAATCAGTCCATATGCATTTACGAATACAATAAGCTCTGAGGTTTACTGACGTACACTTTGCTTTTGGCAGATATAATGAGCCAAAATCAACCGATGGTCATGCAGTGTAGTTTCGTGGAACTTGTTTGCATTCTTAGTACCCCAAATGCAGCAATTTTGCATTTTATCGGCACCAGAGAGTGTGATATGCGTCTCGTCCGTCATTGGAGTTTACTTTGAAGAATCAGGTTCAATCTCAACCGTTTGAGCGACTGTTTGGCCGTATTCCAAGCAACGTGGACGGTCTGTCGGCAATATTTTTTTAGTCAATTGCACTTTATATGGAAACAAATGCAAAGGTGTTTCCACTGACGCCAAAATTCTGAGCGCTGTGATGATACGACCTAAGTCGGTTCTCAGCAACACTCTCTCTTACCGCTTTAAACAGTTCAATGGAACGCCTTGGGCGTTGATTAACGGCATGCTGACGATATCCCACTGTACGGTGTTCAAAAAATTTCGACACTAAACGACGAATAGTATTGCCAGACGGCGCTTGTTAGCCACGATATTTTTGACCATATGCACGTTGAGTCAACACAACTGAACGACTATTTTCAATGTATAGCGTCACCATTTTGACGCATTGTTTGGGTGTACTGAATTGACGCTTCAAAAACTCGTCTACTCAAGTCAATTGGTTGATAGATGTCAAAGTTGTTCAATGTTTACATACCGACATAAAAGGTGTCACACCCTGTATTGCATTTGTTGCAGGACATAAAATCACAGTGATGTGTACTTTGTCATGCACTTCGGTGTTGGCAAGTACTCACTTAAGTGGCAATACAGTTTGGGGTGAGCCTGGAGCTCGACTTGCAAGCCTTTCCGGTTAGCTCGATCAATGAGCAAGTATGCTTGTTGCCTGCTTGATTGATTCGGACGAAACCTTCGACACCGTATTGTTTCTTCTTCAAACTGTACCTAACTGTAGTGGGGTAAACGTAAACCACTGCTGTTCCCACTTTACTTTAGGCATCACTACAATTCGGGGTCGACCTGGACCTCAGCTTGATCTCTTGCTGGCTGCCTCCAGTTTCGTACCCTAAGTAGGCTGAGGTCGCTTTCCACTTGCGTGCGCACTCAGGAGCGTATTCGAAGACTTTTCGGGTATTCGAAGACCTAGCCATCTCAGTAGTTGGATTTTCACTCTTTTGGCTAGGTCGATGTCGTAGTACTGTCCGTACAGTTGGTCGTTGATTCTCCTCCTACACTCACCGTCAATGCAGACAAGACCGAAAATCACTCGAAGAATTTTTATCTGAAAGCAACTAAGAGCACTCTCATCCATTTTTGATAATACCCATGCGTCTCCGCCATAGAGCAAGACTGGGATTATTAAGGTCTTCTACTCGTGCAGGATCACTTTTGTTGTTCAGGAAAGGGCTGTGCTTGTCAATTGCCTTCTTAGCCAAAAGAAACAGCGATTGGATAGATTTATTCTTCGTTTGATCTCAGCGTTGGAGTCGTTGTCTGAGTTGATAGTGAAGTGAAGTTTTCCACGAGACGTCGGTGTTGGCTGTCCTTTCCGGTTGACCATATACAGTTAGTCTCGCCATTTAAACCATTGCCGTGGAGCATTTAAACCATTTTCGCCGCTTCCGTCTCAATACTCGCGAAAGCGCCACTGACATCACGCTGCTTTTCTCCCGATTATGTCAATATCGTCGGCGTATGCGAGTAATTGAATGGACATCTGAAAGATTGTGCCTCTTGTGTTTGCGCGTGAGTCTTACACTATTCTTTCAAGTATGATGTTGAAGAAATCGCATGATAGCGCATCGCCTTGTCTAAATGCTTTTTTGACATCAAAGGTCTCGGTGAGATTTTTACCGACCTTTATGAGGAGCTTGCAATTTCCATGGTTATCCTGCATAGACGGACGAGTTTTGGCGGGGATGCCGACATTAGACATTGCTCTGTATAGCTCGTCTCTATAGATGCTGTCTTACGCTTCCTTAAAATCGATAAATAGGTGGTGTGTATCGATCTGGGGTTTTCTCCAAGACCTATCAGGTTGTTCATGAATGGTTTCAAAGGTTCACACAATACGGCGGATAAGATCTTGTATGCGATATTGAGAAGACTGATGTCACTGTAGTTGGCGCAGTTCAGAGGGTCTCCTCTTTTGAAAATCGGACAAACAATGCTGTGGTTCCATTCATCGGGTATGCGTTCATCCGACCATGTTTTAGAGATAAGTTGGTGTATGCTCCTTAACAAGTCATCGCCTGCCGCTTTGAACAGCTCGGCGGTAAGGCCGTTCGCTCCAGAAGCTTTGTTGGACTTCAGCTTAGATAATGCTATCTTCAATTCATCCAGGTCGGGTGGACGGAATTGTTGGTCTACATCGTCCAAGTTGAGAGGTTTATTCTGTCTGACAGAGGTATTTGTTTTACCATTGCCGTTTCAAAGTCTACAGAAATGCTCCTTCCAAATGCCTAGCATCGATTGCGATTCTACTACGATGTTCCCTTGTTCGTTGTTTCAATATATCTGTGATTAAGTTGTCGGTGTGTCTCTTGCATGCGCTAAGTCCCAAGTCACTTTTGAAGATCTGCATGATTTTCCAGTTGCGTAGTGGATTCCCAGGAACACCAATCTCTGCGGTTTTGATGATTTGTGGCATTATGTGCTAACTTCCAGATTCTGCAGGGTCGTCTGTTCACCAGTTGCCGGAAGATCTCTCCTTTTTCGTCAATTACGAAATCACGAAAGCAAGTCAAAAACCTTGGATAGATATCACTTGTCAAATAGCTAAATGTACCACTTGCTTGTACTTGGCAAATTTGTGAAATGATATCTGAAGGTAGTTTCCCAAGGCATTATCAAAAATGTGACTAGTTATCACCACCAAATCTCATATCCAAACACACAGACTGTCACAAATTTTAACAATGAACAAGGACCTTATAGGACTTTATAGAAAATCCAAAATAATTCTTCAACTCAAAGTATAGGGTATTACCAGATCGATTTTAAGAGATTTGCATCGTTTCTGCACCACTTCTCTGAACCTCGATTCAACTATGATGGAAGTCGAATGCACGACGAGTATTCGTTTATTTGTCTATAAACTAACATGATTTGACATATTAGTGGCCGGCGGTTAAGTCGGTTGCAATTCAATAAAACTTGCCTCCACGCTTACGAGGCACGACCAGATAGACTTTTGCAGCAACTGAACCAGTTTGAGTGCTTTTATTTTTTATTTCTCTTTTGGTCTTTGTAAGTCTTTAGTCTAGTGATGTGTGACTTATCTATTCACTTTCTAGCTAAAGGGGGCACAAAACACTTTGCACAGAAAAAGAGAGAGAATTGGCAAAGCTAACACCCGGATCAACCGTACTAGTGGTTGCCAAAATTTCCATATCCTTTTCCGGGTTGACTGCATTTGACTGTTGGGATAATTGTCTTCTTTTAATTTTTCTTTTTTTTTTCAACTCGAATCTTGTGCAGATGAGGAATTTTTGTTTTCCAATTTTTATCAATTGCATTTTGGTCGCCAAAACTTTTCAGTGAATTAGTGGCGTTCGGGTGAATTGTTCGAATATACTCGTACTTACGTATCCTCGAGGTACAGGATTGTGTGTTTTTGTTTTGCTTAAATTGTCAATCAATTTTCAAACACTATGAGAATGCGAATTCAAACACCCCCTCGTGCGATTGACATTTCAGAGAGGCAATTCGATTGGAAAAATTATGTCAAAAAATCACTCTGCAGGAAAATATATTTATCCGTTGGGTATTCGTACTCGTAGGTATTCAAGCACAAATAATACGAGTATACGAGTCAAAGTGCCAAGTCATGAGTGTGCTGGATGTGAGGTAATAAAATGTCATCATACTGAGTTCGCTTCGTTAATCAGATGGATTATTTGTATTAGAGATACAAATACCCAAACGACTGCGAATGCTCGAATACCATATATGGTATGTACATAGCTACGTACAGATGGCGAGAATGTTTATGTCGAAATAAAATTTGCTCAATACAAATACTTACGAGTATGCAGGCGTGTGTATGAGTATCTAATGGCAGGATATAACGTTTTAAGGTCATATTCGAGCCGAAATATGTGGATTGAATTTTTTATTAATATTTCAGCTGCATGTTTGTACTCGTATGTTTGCTGTTACTAATGTAAACATATTTTTGTATTTTATTTGCAAATGGAGCAATGAGTTTTGTTTATCTCCTTTGGACCGTACATAGTTTGTCCAAGCTTCAATGTATCTAATGGGTGTTGAATTCATAATCTTTATTACGGAATGCAAATGCAAAATATCAACCATGGAAACATAAAAGGACTTTATTTAAATTTATAAACAAGATGTTGACTTGGGCAATGTGGAATCACCACTGTACCTTGATTGCGTTCAATTATCCTGAACTATTTTGGACATCTACTGTCTTAAATAATCTTAAATTAGTTGTTGTGCTCATGACGAATTCTAAGTCATGAGAATATGACCTTAAAACTTAAGAAAATGCCTAAAACTTAATGCTAAGTACTCGTAAATAAAGGGTCATTCATTTTTGGATTTCAAAAGTAAAGCTAAATAATACTTTTTTGATGAGAATTTTAATTCATTACAAAGTTTGGACTTTGCCATTAAGTAAGAACAATATAATTGAAATGGTCGCCTCGGGAAGATTCGCAGTATAGGATGTCAAATCGTATGATCTTGGTGGCCAATTGACGTCGCCAAAACGTGAAATTACGCGACCAGGAAACTTCTCACGCAATAAAACCATAATTGGTCGTGTTGTGTGGCTTACGATGATGCACAGTGTTGGGTGCAAATCACGCCCCATAAATCCTCCACTCCGTATGGTCCTTTGTCGTCTGTTCACTCCTTTGCCCTCCTGCCTTTTTTTGTGTTTTACACGTTCTTTTCTCCAGTTCCCTCGCTCTGCCTACCGCTCCAGAGATGACCATCTAGGTACCCCGGATAAAGCCAGGCGGACGTCCTGGAGACTCTTGCAGACGGACGGTCTGCTCCCTTGATGGCATTTACCGATGCCCCGAGATGTCGATACCACCAGCAATGGCCGAGAGCCCACCATAAATAATTACATCGTTTGTTCAACGACTCTAAATTGTTAAACCCCCAAACACCCCCAAATTAAAAAAAAAGGAAATTGTAAAGAAAACCCAGAATTCCCCACGATCGTCACCCCTATTTTCTTGTCCACAAGGAGACTTACGTTCTTTTTCACCTTCTATTTCCACTTATTCCGAAGTCCATGAACCACTTGGAATATTTTCTGATCAAGGCCAAATAGTACCAGCAAAAAGAAGCTGCTTCAGAGGAAAGCAAATTATATTAGCGACTAATTTGGTGCAAATTAATTAAAAATGAAGCCAATCACGTAGTCTTCCTTCTTTATGGCAACCTTCGAAGCTATTCTATGGATACATTCTTAGACTTGAAAGTTGGCAAACAATGGATTCGTGCAAAGCACTAAATAAATAAAATAAAAGGTAGACAAATGACATAACTCTGATACATCGGTCTTGAAACATGACGTTGGTATGCAACTTTTGTAGATTGATCTGATGATTGGTAAGAGACTTATACCATGAAATGGTGTACCAAATCTAAACTTATCTCCTGTATTGATACCTAAATCAGAAGTAAATTGTTGGCCTTGAGCGGAATGCAAAAAGTGAGTTAGGTCACCATATAGGCGTAAACCACAATAGTACATCGCATTCGTTCTCCAAGATGACCATATATATCATATCTTCTTCATCTTATCCTTTTATTAACCCTTTCCTCGTTATACGAACTTATGCGTAACGAGTTTCCCATTTTTACTGCATCGCTGCTGTTCCGCTTATGGGGTTGGCTAATGTCGCAGACCGCAGAATGCGTCTACATAATGATCGGTCCTGGATCGCTTCAGTGGTTAGCCCCAGGCGTTGTTGCGCATTCTTTTTCCGACCTCGTTTTCTTACAGTTGGAGTGACCGTAGTTGATAGTGCCTTTTTAACCGGATTTTCCTCAGATCTCCCTTGAACGAGACAATACCAGCTTATTCTACTCGCCTCAAGCGAATTCTTTATATGTAGACTTCCTCTTATACGCGTAGATCTAATACAATCGCATTTAGTGACTCCACTAGACATCCTTAACATTTTCATTTCTGCTGCCGTCGTTGTGTTTTTAAATGCTTCATACATTGTCCAGCACTGTGAACCGTATATAAGAGCTGGTCTAACAACCCTGGTGTAGAGTTTCCCCTTTAATTTAAGTGGGCATTTTCGGTCGCAAAAGATTCCCGAATTTTCACGCCATTTCATCCATCCCACACTCACTCTGTGGTTTACGTCGTCGTCACATTTCGCTTCCATGTTAACGATTGATCCTAAGTACTTAAAAATAGTGCTTTTCGGAAGAACTATTCCGTCTAACATTATATCCGGAACAGGTCGCAACGGATGTGCAAATGGGCACGTCAAATGCTCCGTCTTTGAACGACTTATTTTAAACCCGTTTCTCTCTACCGCATTTCTCCATGAATCTAAGGCGTTCTGTAAATCTTCGACGTTATCGCTAAGTATAACTGCGTCGTCAGCGAAGAGAATTGGCGTTACATTTGCTTCGCGCATGCAGTCTTTTAAAAGATAGTCGAATACTACGTTAAAGAGGAAAGGGCTAAGTACGCTTCCTTGATGCACTCCGACATTAACTGGAAATTCTCTCGTTAGTCCAGCAGAGCTTTTTACCGCAGTTTTCACGTTTCCGTCCATGTCTTGTATTATTCTAACATGGGTTTGCGGTACGTTTTGAGACCTCAGCGCGGCCCATATGAGATCCCTAGGCACTCGATCGAATGCTTTCTCGAGGTCGATAAATACCATGTGTAAATCCTTAGACGAATCTCGGTGCTTTTCCATTATTATTCGTAGGCTTTGGATAGCGTCCACCGTCGATCTTCCTTCAACAAATCCACACTGGCTATTATTGAGCTTTATTATTTGTCGAAGACGTTCGTTTAAGTAATGTCGTGGCGCTTTCGCTAGTATTGAGACGGAAGCGGCGAAAATGGGTTTAGCGGTCAATGAGGGCAAGACCAAGAATATGCACTCAAGCAAAAAGGACAACCAACACCGACGTCTCGGACAGAACGTCACCCTCGACAGATATAACTTTGAGGTAGTTAAGGACTTTGTCTACCTAGGCTCCGCTAGAAATACAGACAACGACACCAGCTCTGAGATCAAGCGAAGAGCAACTCTTGCCTACCGCTGTTTCTTTGGGTTAAGAAGGCAATTGAGTAGCAAAGCCCTCTCTCGGACAACAAAAGCCACCCTTTATAAGACTTTAATAATCCCGGTCCTGCTCTATGGCGCAGAGGCATGGACATTATCAAAAATGGATGAGGGTGTTCTTGGTTGCTTCGAGAGAAAAATTCTTTGGGTGATCTTCGGTCCCGTCTGCATTGACGGTGAGTGGAGGAGGAGCGACATGGACCTAGCCAGAAGAGTGAAGATCCAAAGACTGAGATGGCTGGGTGATGTAGAGCGCATGGACACCAATGCTCCGGTCCGAAAAGTCTTCGAATCCGCCCCCGAGGGACAGCGCAGTAGAGGAAGGCCAAGACTCAGGTGGCGCACGCAAGTGGAAGAGGACCTCAGCCAACTTAGCGTGCGAAACTGGAGGCAGCTAGCCAGGGATCGAGCTGACTGGAAAAGCTTGTTGACTGAGGCCCAGGTCCACCCCGGACTGTAGCGCCATCTAAAGTAAGTAAGTAAGTACAGTTCGCTTAAGAATCTTTCGACGATTTTCATTGTGTGTGACATCAGGTTGATTGAACGGTAGTTGTTGCAATCTCGAGTGTCGCCTTTTCCTTTGTATAATGGAACCAAGAAGCTACTTCTCCATTGATTCGGCATAGGTTGTCCACATTTTAATTTATTTAAAAGTTTCGATAGCCAAACGCTGCCGATCCCCTCCATCTTCGACCAAAACTCTGATGAAATGCATCAGGTCTGGTCCCACCGCTTTCCCCGGCTTCATTTTTCCAATTGCTATATTTATTTCTTCGATTGAAAAGTCCGAAACTTCCTCCTCGAATAGACCAGCTGTCGGCACGATATCACATGGAAACTGTTTTTTAAGCAACTCCTTGCAGTATTCAAGCCACCGATCACAAATTTCCTTTTCATTTGTTAATAAGCGACCGTCTGCATTTTTTATGTTTTTCGGCGAGGTTATTTCCATTGAATTTATTCTCCTCTGTGCAGCGAGCTTAAAAATATTTGGCACTTTAGTATTGTACGACAATTGAACTTCTTGTATAGCTTGTCTTCTATCTGCCGATCGTGAGGATATTTGTTCCAACTCCTGGTACAGATTTTCCGCTGCTGCCGCTCGAGTTCGAGCCAGGACTTTCTATGCGATCTTTTTAAGACGCTCGTATTCAAGAGCCAGTCGACCTTTTTCGATATCGTCGCTCCGATCGCATTTTGTCCACGCTTGGAATGCACTCTTCTTGTCGGCCACAGCTCGTTTGGTTTCGTCATTCCACCACCATGTTTCTTTGCCGACATGATGGTATTTCGATATAGTCCCCAGATGGGACTTTGCGAGTGTTATGCATTCCTCGTGCATGCTGTTCCACATTTCTTGCGGGCTAAGTGAGTCTGCGATACCGTTTATATTTCGAAGTAATTCTTAAGCCAGTGCGATAAATCTTGCGCTTCGTTCCTTCGATAGATTATAGCACGCTGCAACAACGATTCCAACACCGTTTCGTTCATAGACCGTTCCATGGTAGAACATCTTAAATGCCTTAGTTTTTAAATCTAGAAAACGCGCTATATTTCCTGTATTACACCACTTCGTTTCCTGTACGCACAGGATTTGTAGAGTTCTGCGACGCATAATCGCTTCCAGTTCTAAACTTTTTGAGGTCATCGATCCGACGTTCCAATTTGCAAACCGAAGTTTATGAAAATATTTTGGAAACTTCATTTTGCCTGCCCCCGGAATCCGTCGGGCTCTCACACAAGCACTTCTGCTTGCTCTGGGATCACCCGAGTGCGTTGCAATCGTGGTACCCAGAGGGGTAGTGCTATTAATTGCGATCATTTCCATGAAGTGTATCTAAAGTTTGAGTGGTTTGACACTTGTATGCTCATTTCAAATTGATTGACTGTTCTTTTACCCCACCGGTAGTCTCCAGACGCGGGAACCCACTGATTGCATACAAACTTGTGGGAAAGTTTTAAGGTGTTAAAGTGTCACAGGCTCATTTTTGGTGTCATAGTTGCCTGTATATGATATCATATATCATACTGAATTCTTTTAGTATTTTCTGGATTTACAACTTAAATTATTTAATTTATTGGTTTTTGATTCAATGAATTCAATTTAATGCGAGGTTTTGTTGCCATTTTGAGTTTATCTCATTGAGTTTGCGAGGCACATTTGGTGTATATGTTGTCTTTTTGAAGGAAATGGAATACTGAGTAATACTTCGACGTTGCTTCAAATCGCAGTGAAAGTGAGGTTCGGTCTCGCTTGTCATTTTGAAGCAGTGAAGTGTATTTCGAAGATCCTATTTGATGGAACAACATTGTCCATTTGCACCGACAATCATTTGCCGAATATTTTCAATATTTTCTGGAGCGTGGATTTCGTCCTCTGTGTTCAGAGTTAAGAGTTTTGAGCCCATTAGCTTCACCGAAGCTAAGTAGGAGCGGTTTGTCAGGCTAGGTACCCTCTGAAAGCACTTCGAAATTAATATTGTCATCATTGACGTTTTGTCCTAGGCAATGAACAACATGACTTGCCCATTATTTCAGCAACTGGACAGATTTGTTAGAAATAGTACTTTTCTTGTTAATATAGTATTTGCTCAATCTAATCCAGCACTAAAAAAATCACATGACAGTGCACATCGAAATCAGATTCCCAAATTATTACACATTGCATCGCGTGTCTTCGAGCGTCAGACAGCACAGGCAGATCAGTTTTCACAGATTTCGAGTTAGGTCATCACAGCTCAAGTCGATTATTGCTATGGTATACTGCTTTAAAGTAAATGAAATGATGGTGAGTCTTGGCTTGAAAATCGTCGGTCTTGTCCGGAATTTGCCTTAGTGTATATTTGGTCGGTGATTGATCGGCCGAGGTGGAAGGCTAACTGGTAATTATTGTGTTGAAGAAGGTTAACGTTGGGGATCTATTATGCAACTTTGAACAGAGATAAGTTTTAGAGGCTCTAACAAGATTACGGATCATCTTTCTTCAAAGTGGGGTAGATGGTTCTGAAAACGCAGAACCTCTTGATGATGATCGATATCTGTGGCCTTGTTGGCCTCAACTGAACGAACGTCTTCTATACTGGGAGTTGGCATGTTTGTTATTACTCGTTCTCGCAGATTGCAAAATGTTATATCGTCTTCACAAAAGATCTTCAAATCCACAATGATATTTCGTTTTACTTCCATATTTCCGCAATGTACTAAGCAGCGGCCACTTTCCATAGTTTAGAAGCATAATTATTGATATACATGGCCAGGATATTGCTTGATAGAACTTTTGCTTTAACAAATTTTGTTAATGCCATTTGCACGTTACCCTCATTACCGGGTTACTTACCTTATTTGTGATGACATTTTATAAACCGAGGCGGTCCTGGGTTTAGCTAGCTACCTCCAGTTATGCACACCAAGTGGTGTAATATACTCTTTCAACCTCGCAGCATTACGATAAGTCTTACCTCAATAAGATGGAATGGAATACCTTTGGCTGGAGCACTAGTCATCTAGTCATCCAAGAGGATGTAAGCCTTCGGATCAGATCCACGTTATTGCACCGCCGATAATGTCAACTCTTCGTTATTCCTTTTCCTCTGCACCCCTGTTAATGCAACAGGGCCAAATATCTGTAGGAAAATTTTTCAAATGTGTTCATCTTCATTTGATCTCCGCACTTTTGCCAGTACCAGAGTTCACAGCGGAGCCTAGGTAGGCAACTCGGGAATATAATTTTAGTTGTCGGGTTTGTTTTGCGTGTTGCGTTTCGCTTCATGTTTCTTCCAATTTCGACAGAGCACCGAGAGTTATGGATGTCCATGGATCCGGGATAGTTGAATGATATTGGCGAGGATTTAAAGAGCGGACACAATTTTGTAATCACATGCGGCCTTAAAATCGATGAGCAGGTGGTGAGAGTTATTGGGCTTCTTTGGGATCTGCTGTGGTGTAAATATTTGGCCAACCGTCAACTTACCAAACCTAAAACCACAGTAGGGGCCAATCAGATCGTTGACAAATAATTTTAATCACACAGCACGAAAGAAAAGATCTCGGACTGGATGTTAAGTATGGTTTTGTGGATCAGCCACACGATTCTGTGGTTTCACTTTTTCATAAATATTTTTCTCTTTGCACAAATTTTGGAAATGAGCTGATGTCTTGATCAAGTCATCTTGACCTGGTTCAAATACCTCGCTAGGAAAACTACTGGTTCCGCACCTATAATTTCTTTTCCTCATTTTGGTCGAATGGATGCAAATCTCGCCAATCATTGTGCAGGTTAAATGATTCAGTCTTGAATTCTGTGGAATTCGGACATCACTGCCTATTATCAGTTTCGATCCAAGCGATTGCTAGGACTCTTAGTTCAACTTTAGGTTCTATCGTTGTACCTTAGATGCAGCTCTTATGATGGCTTCTTGTTATCGATGCCACAGGTCTTAAGTACTTAATGCAAGTTACTAAGCTTTTGGCAAGAGGTTGAGGTAAATGTTTTGCCGGTTACTTGCGATTGCAAGTAACTCTTCTAGCTAGGTCCATGTCGCTGTACGGTCCATCCAGTTCGTCGTTGTATCTCCTCCTCCACTCACCGTCAATGCAGATGGGACCGAAGATCGCCCGAAGAATTTTTCTCTCGAAGCAACCAAGAACACCCTCATCCATTTTTGATAATGTCCATGCCTCTGTGCCATAGAGCAGGAGCGGGATTATTAAAGTCTTATAAAGGGTGACTTTTGTTGTCCGAGAGAGGGCTTTGCTACTCAATTGCCTTCTTAACCCAAAGAAACAGCGGTTGGCAAGAGTTATTCTTCGCTTGATCTCAGCGCTGGTGTCGTTGTCTGTATTTATAGCGGAGCCTAGGTAGACAAAGTCCTTAACTACCTCAAAGTTATATCTGTCGAGGGTGACGTTCTGTCCGAGACGTCGGTGTTGGTTGGCCTTTTTGCTTGACAGCATATACTTGATCTTGCCCTCATTGACCGCTAAACCCATTTTCGCCGCTTCCGTCTCAATACTCGGGAAGCGCCACTGACATCACGCTGCTTTCTCCCGATTATGTCAATATCGTCGGCGTATGCGAGTAGTTGGACGGACTTTTGAAAGATAGTGCCTCTTGTGTTTGCTCGTGAGTTTTGCACTATTCTTTCAAGTACGATGTTGAAAAAATCGCATGACAGCGCATCGCCTTGTCTAAATCCTTTCTGGACATCAAAGGTCTCGGTGAGATCTTTACCGACCTTGATGGAGCAGCGTGCATTCTCCATCGTCATCCTACACAGACGGACGAGTTTGGCAGGGATGCCAAAACTAGACATTGCTCTATATAGCCCGTCTCTATAGATGCTGTCATACGCGGACTTAAAATCGATGAATAGGTGGTGGGTATCGATCTGAAGCTCATGGGTCTTCTCCAAGATCTGCCGTAGTGTGAATATCTGGTCGATGGTGGACTTTCCTGGCCTGAAGCCACACTGATATGGACCTATCAGGTTGTTGACAAACGGCTTCAGGCGTTCACACAATACGGCAGATTAGATCTTATATGCGATGTTAAGGAGACTGATGCCTCTGTTGTTGGCGCACTTCAGAGGGTCTCCTTTCTTGAGAATTGGACAAACAGATGAGTTAGTGTATGCTCCTTACTAAGTCATCGCCTGCCGCATTAAAGAGCTCGGCAGTCAGGCCATCCGCTCCAGCAGCTTTGTTGGACTTAAGCTTCGATATGGCTATCTTCACTTCATCCAGGTCGGGTGGACGGAATTGTTGGTCATCATCGTCCAGGTTGAAAGGTTGATTCTGCCTGACAGCGGTATTTGGTCCATCATCGCCGTTATACAGTCTGCAGAAATGATCTTTCCAAATCCTCAGCATCGACTGCGATTCTACTACGATGTTCCCTTGTTCATCTCTACAGGCTTCGGTTTGGGGTTTGTTTCCGCGGCATGTTATTTTTACCTTTTGGTAAAACTTCAGAACCTCATTCCTGGAGTAGCATCTCTCAATTTCCTCGATCGCGCGCTTCTCATGCTCTTTCTTCTTCCTCCTGAGAAGCCGGTGCTCGTCTCTCCTCTTCCGCTCATAGAGCTCATGAGCAGCTCTGGTCTTTCTAAGCAGCGCCGCGTTATATGCATCTTGCTTAGCTGCATGTGCTTGCAGGCATTCATCATCGAACCAGGGGTTTCGTTGTGGTGGACGAGTGAAACCCAGCACATCAGAAGCGGCATCTCTGATGGCGTTTTGGCAGTGTTTCCAATGGTCTTCGATGCTTGATGCTGGCGGCATTGGACCTCTTAAGAGATTAAGAGACACTCGATCGGAGAAGGACTTGGCGATCTCTTGCGACTGTAGCCGTCTGACGTCGAATTTTCTCACAGCATTAGTTTGGCTTGGCGTAGTTTGGGATATCCGACCGTACCTTGGCTACAACAAGGTAATGGTCTAGGTGGATGCTGGCTCCTCGGAACGTACGGACATCCATAATGCTGGAGGAGTGTCTTGCGTCGATCGCAATGTGATCAATCTGGTTGACTGTTGATTGATCAGGAGTTCTCCAAGTCCCCTTGTGTATGTCGAGATGTGGGAACCGCGTGCTAGCCATGACAATGTTTCGCTCCGCCGCAAAGTCGATTAGCCTGAATCCGTTATCGGAGGTGGTGTTGTGCAGGCTATATTTTCCGATTGTTCCACCAAAGATACCCTCTCTTCCTAGCTTTGCATTAAAATCACCGAGGACAATTTTAATGTCATAGCTAGGGCATTGCTCGTAGGTCTTGTTGAGGAGCTCGTAGAAGGCATCCTTGGTGATGTCATCTTTCTCCTCTGTGGTTGCATGCGCGCATATGAGGCTTATTTTGGCGAATTTAGCCTTGATGCGGATTGCTACGAGGCGCTCGCTCACATGCCGGAAGCTGAGGACTTTTCGTCTTAGTCTGCCTCCGACAACAAATCCGCATCCAAATAAGCGCTGCTTTTGCCGTCGATAGCAATTGCCGTAGTAGATGTCGGAGTTTTTCATCTTCTTTTTGTCCGGCCCATAACATTGCATTTCTTGGATGGCGGTTATGTCTGCTTTGCAGGAGTCTAGGGCCTCCGCTAGTTGCTCGGCTGCACGTGGTCTATTAAGGGATCTAACATTCCACGTGCATATCCGAAGCTCATTGTCCTTAAATCGTTTGCGTGGGTTGTCAACAGTAGATCCGTCCATATCCGAGGCTTGTTGATGCTTCGTAACTTAATCTTTTTTTAAATGGCCGGGCATTACCCAGGCGGCACAACCCCCAACCTGGAGGACCAGTTCCACTTTGAGTGCCCCTAGGACGAGGGGTCGGTTACACCGAAGCCAGTAACCCGTTCCGGGATGTGAGCGCTGCCGTTGGCCCTTATAGGGCTCGTCCGCCACCATCTCTTTTCCAGGACCCTGACTAAGTCCTGGAAATCCTTTCCGGCCTGAGCTCCAAATATGTCGGAGTAGCCCGGATAAGGTCTTGTTTTGTTTTTCCGACACTAATCCTGGTTAATGGCGCAGGAAACTCGCCATTTGCCCCCTTCACTTCGCAACCTCTAGTGAGATTCCCAGATGGCGTGAAGTAGGACTTATTAGCAGAGCTGCAAGATGTTCGGCTGCAGAGGCTCATTCTCGTCATTTAAGGAACCAGCACCTGTCGGAAGATGCTACTTCTACGAGGCCTTATACTAATCTTTGCACATACACTATTGTAAATTTGAAAATTATTAAAAATTACATTTGAAATTCTGAGCAGGTGGTCGTTACTTTTAGAGCAGGTAGGAGTACTTCGATATTAATAGTCTTCCCACCAGATAGACTGTACTTGCTATAGTGGATGAATTTGAATCAACATATTCCAGAATATTCCTGCTCCAGTCAGACAACGCAACGGTCGAAGTATTGAAAACATCGCAGCTACAAGTGTTTGAGTTCAAGATGATCCAAGTACGTCGATTTTACGCTGGTTACAGAAATTGAGGATCTTCTAGTCCACGTTGTTGCAAATTTCCCGAAAAGACCTTGGCTTACACCCTTACAAGATCAAATTAACTCAAGAACTGTAGCCTCTTGATCATTTGAAGAGCCGAGACGTCTCCGATTGGGCCTTGAAAAAGTTTAAAGAAAATCCTGAATTTTATCTCTAAAAATAATCCTGAGGGATGAAGCTCATTTTTGGCTTGATTGCTTTGTCAATAAGCAAAATATGGCTTGCTCGACAGCAACAAATCCAAATGTGATTCAAGAGACTATTGCATCCATGAAACGTGACCGGATGTGTGATTGGACCTTATTTTTCTCTCTATGGAGTTTGCTATCATATTGTGTTGAAAGATATATGAATCCAGTAAGATGATGCCACATGCCCTTCCAGATCGTTCTGAAATGAGGTATCGATTTCAGTTAGACTACCAGCTTAAGAGTCATGGTGTGTCTTGGACATTCTACCATGCTTTGTAGAATACAATGACAAGGAAGGAAAAACTGAAGACTCTGCAGCTCTTGCCGAGTAAGCTACTATCAAGTAAAAATCTTTTCCCACTATTTGTCAGGAGCGGGACAGTGTAAGGCTAAAAATGAATATTCGTTTCACAATTGGTAGTTGACGGTGTATATAACTTTGTATTGGTACGAGGCCACAAGACCCCATCAAAGATATCTCATTGTTTCATTCGTCTTCAAATTCTATAGCAGACACCAGGTTTGACTCTTTTGACGAATCTCATAACGTTACGTGAATATAAGGAATCCTGCATTATTTATGGACTCACATAAATCTGCATGATCTTCCACACTTCCTTCTGGACAGGAAATCAAAACTTTAAAATACCCTTAACCCGCTACAATCTGTTGTGGCTCACTTTAAATAGAAATTTGAAAAATGTTTCTAAATTCAATGACAAACTGTTTTGTCCATTGGAGTAGAGTAGGACATCGTCTCAAATGTCCTTTGTGCAGTCATCTTTAACCTGAGCGGGGAACTTTATTCCTTCTTCTTAAATTTTGCCTCAGAAATTTGCTGTTGTTTTTCGAAAAATTTCTTCCAGGACAGAATATCCATGGAAAACTTTTCACTTCCTTCCGATGTCCTTCGGGTGTCTCTGTAACTTTTGAAATGCCAGTCATTGTCGTTTTTCCGAAAAAAACAAATAGAAACAACATACATACCAATCCCTAGATACTTACTAGGTAGGCACCAATTTGCTTTCTTTCAAGGGCAACATAAATATTGTTTCCTTGAAGATTTAGGAAATATTATTGGATTAACGTTGACATGTGGATTGAGTTGTAATGAACCTTCATCAGCGATGCAAGATGAACAACAATGTCTGAGAGTCTGAATATTGCCAACACCCTTTGGCGACTTATAGTAAATCCACTTTAACAAATGGAAGAATAATTTTCTGATAATTCATCATTACCAAGCAGAGACTTATTGTCTCCTGAGGACAGAGAAGACATTACACTCATCGTACCCCGTGCCAGACAACAAAGGATGTTCCAAGTTTGCTCTATCCAGTAGAGATTTGCCTTGGAATCCCCAAGAAATGACTAACCAATTGACTGAATGGACTTGTGCGTTGTATCGATTTATACAAGTGAGACACTATCAAAGGATCAACGTCATCATGGAATTGTTTTGTCAACAACGCACTTATTGTTTTTGGTACTTTGATGAGGGCATCTTGTAGGGAATGGCAAAGCAATAAAGAAGTAAATAATATGGAACAACATACACGACGACGCTGATCACATCGCACCATATTATTAATGTGCGAATAGTGCTTCAGGAAAGTGGTACTTCCGTTTTAGTCCCTTAAAGGATGGCACTCACAGGGAATGTATCCTGTATTACATCACTGCTAAGAATATTGAAAAATTTCCATTAATTCGTACTGATGGTATTCGTACGTGGGATACTTTGAAGTGTGATACATATACTCGTATGTAAATATGTAGTGTGTAGTCAAAAAGGACGAAGTGAATGGAGGACAGTAAAATCAGCCATGGAAATTTGATTGCGTGATGAAAGGTTCATGCATTAAGGACGACGAAACGGTGTTGAATGAAGCACATCCCTATGGTGCACTTCGGGATGTACGAAATTCTTTTGATTAGAACTAGCACGAAAGTTGGGCGTCGCTCGTTGCTTTGGATTTTTTATTTATAATCTCATTTCCCATTATGCAGGTACTTCGTACTCCGTACTCCGTAATGAGTTTTTGAGGAAGAAATGAGTTTTTGTTTGTTTTGTTTATAATTCAGAATGTTTTCTCATTGCTATTTCCCATAAAATGGCGACAGATTGGCTGTTTTAAGGACATAAATACATGGATATGGAGTTTTTAAAAAAAATGTTGATAGAACCCAGGCATTAAGACATCGAGTTGCGTCATGGCTTTTTGAAAAATTATTGGCTTGGCAGTTAACGCATCCACATCAGGAATGTCCTCCGTCCGGAACATCTTATATTGACCACTGAACTTGCGCTGATAACAGCTTTTGTTCCTTACCTTCAGCACCAGGAACTACAATATGATCTTAGGCATTTTCGTTTCTGATTTTGTGATGATGTGGGTCAGGTAAAAGTGGATGGAAGTCTGTGACATATATCATACTACGGTAACTGATAGAAAGAACAGAAGTGGGATCATTCAAATAACTTGGTCTTTCGGTTCTTTCAGTTTTATCTTACTTTCGACTATCTAAATATCCATAGCTTAAAAAGTCCTAAAAATGTGGCATGGTTTCGGGAAGATATTTGGATCACCCTTCGGCGATGCTTCGTCCAAATATTCTTAAAATTGTGTTCTTGACCTTATAATTACTAATCACATTATGACGGGACTACTAATAAGTATTCGTATGCGCAGATATGACAGAGCTTTTAATCTCCAAGGTAGGCAATCAGGAAACTGAAACTCGGTTTGCTTTTTGAGTTTTGGGATGATGTCTACACTTGTAGGGATGCTTCGAACTCGTGCACCATCTCTCAAAGCACTGTTTTAGTTGTTATTATTCCGTGCCCGTCGAAAAGATTAAAAACTAACATACATAGGTCCTGGAGCTGTAGAGTGTTATTGAAAAAGATCAGCTTTAAAGATATAAACAATCGGCATTTGAAAGGTAAGCGTAACAAATTGTAGGTAGAACTGAGTAGTGAGGTTCTGATTTCCCGGGATAAATTTCAAATACGGACGGCAAATAGTAAATAGCTTGCTCTATAAATTCTACTTTTCGAGAAGACCAACTGCTGTTCATGTAGGAGACAGAACGTTTCTTGTGATTAACATGAACCCCTGTCGTTTGGACTTAAGTTTACGGAATGCTTATACATCCATCGGGGACAGGATATAGACGCTTGCCCAGAACTTACCATGTTTCAGTAATTCAAAGTCAAAAGCTGTGTGGATGGCATTGAGTTTTACTCGTGGGTTAAATCGTAGCAATCTTCAGTGGAGTAAATCCGAAATGCTCGTCAGATCAGCTAAATTCTCTTATACAGAACCACCAGTTTCTTTACGAAGTTTACTGTTTGTTGTGCTTCCTCGCATTAGGTATATGAAACCAAAAGAAAAGGCGTGGCAAGACTCGAGCTGTGGAGAGGGTGTCAGGGTTAGAGAAATAATTCTTCGGTCCTACAAGTTCAACAATACATGGGAAAACAGAAAAAAAGTTCAAACGAGCCAGGAAAGACTTCAACGCCTTTCTTTAGCAAGTGAAATTTCAGTACGACCAAAACCTGAGGCAAAAACTGCAACAATGTCCCAATTCCCATAGATCGTTCTATGCCTTATCGTCTATTCCAAAGCTCATTTATATTGGCATTCCAGTTGCTAGCTTTTTGGATAAAGCAAATCTACGCGCTGTGTACTTTGTAGCCAGTTTAACACTCCCAGATTGTATCATGCCTCCATGTACTCTTGAGTGCATCAAATTTTCAAGGGGTACAGAAAGAGTACAGCACAGTCCGGGGTGGACCGAGGCCTCCAGTCAGCTCGATATTTCGCCAGCTGCCTTCAGTTTCGCCGCCTTTAGTGGATAAGTGGTGTGTATCGAATTGAAGCGTATGGCTTTCTCCAAGATCCTCAGTTGTGATGTTGGATTTCCCTTGTCTTAAGCCACACAATTATGATATTGGCGAACGGCTTCATGCGTTCAATCAATACGGCAGATAAAATATTGTAGGCGATGCTAACAAGACTGATGTCTCTGTAGTTGGCGCAGTTCAGTGCGTCCCCTTTCTTTAAGATCGGACAAACAAGGCTGAGGTTCCATATATAGGTCATACTTTCACCCAACAATGTTTGCCTACTAAACCATGCACTGCCGCTCTTAACTGCTCGGTAGAAAAGCCGCCTACTTCAGCAGTTTTGTCGGATTTTAGCTCAAAAAAGGCTATCGTCACTTTTTCTAGGTTTGGCGGACGGAATTGCAGAAAGGTATTGGATCTATGACTTAATTCATGCGGTTTGCTAAGAGATGGCGTAACTTTGTACGTCATTTCAGTATATGTCAGCCAAAAAAGTTTGAAGATGAAGAACTGGAAGCATTACTCTATGAAGATTGTTGCCAAACACAAGAAGAGCTCGCAGAATCTTTGGGTGTCACTCAAGCAGCCATTTTAAAACGTTTAAAAGCAGCTGGATATATTCAAAAGAAAGGAAATTGGGTTCCACATGAACTCAAGTCGAGAGACGTCGAAAGGCGGTTTTGCATGTCCAAAATGCTGCTGGAACGCCACAAAAGGAAGTCATTTTTGCATCGGATTGTTACTGATGATGGAAAATGGATCCATTACGACAACCCCAAGCGCAAAAAATCATATGTGCAACCCGGCCAACCACCCAAATCAACGGCAAAGCCGAATATCCATGGCGCGAAGGTAATGCTCTGTATGTGGTGGGATCAGATGGGTGTGCTGTATTATGAGCTACTAAAACCGGGTGAAACCATCAATGGACAACGCTACCGAACACAATTAATCCGTTTGAAGATACAGTAGCCGAAAAACGCCCGGAATATGCGACCATACACAAGGCAATAATTTTCCATCATGACAACGCTCGGCCCCACGTTGCTATTCAAGTTAAGAACTATTTGGTATTTGGATGGGAAGTCTTACCCCACCCGCCTTATAGACCAGACCTTGCCCCTTCTGACTACCATTTGTTCCGGTCGATGCAGAACGCCCTCACTGAAATACCGTTCACATCAGTGCAGAATATCAAAAATTGGCTTGATTCATTCTTGGCTGCCAAGCCGGCGCAGTTCTTTTGGGATGAGATCCACAAATTGCCAGAAAGATGGGAAAAAGTCATAGCTTCAGTTGGGCAATACTAGTGTACATGTTTTTCTTAAATAAACGTTCATATTTTGAAAAAAAAACCGCACGAATTAAGTTATATACCCAATACTTAAAGATCTTTATAAAAACAAATCCGCTGGTCCACATGGTTCGAGTATATCTCCCATTGTTCTACGGAAGCTAATCTTCTTTTTCCTCTGTATTCAGATTCCTTCTTTCCAGGATTTTTTCATAAAATGCCTGTAGTTGCAATCGGCGAATATCTTCTTCAAAGGATTACATTTCAGAAGGTTAAACTTAAATTGTTTCGGATGGTTTCAAATCTGATATTCACAAAATAATTGCTGGTGTGCCTCAGGGCTCCATTCTTACTCCGACACTCTTCTTTATGTTCATTAATGATCTGTTGACAGTACGCTCTTTCTGTTTTATAATTTCGTTCGCTGACTCACGTTTCTGCTCATGAATCTTTCAAAATGTCAATAAAGGAATATAAAGCCAAGCCATTATTCATTACTGGGTACTCAAGACCCATTGAGAATGCGCCAATTATAAAAACAAAAAAAACATGTTGATGGAGCTATTAGGAGCTGTTGTATCGTTTTTTGTTTTATGTGTGGGACATGATAATTAAATTTGTCGAAGGCAGACCTTTTTTTTGTAGTCTTACTTATAACATGTTTCGTACGTCGAGTTAATTAAAGTTCCTTTATACGAGTATGCGGTCTTTATCCGGTGACATGTCTTTTCCAGTAATAAGCGGTGTGTCCAGTTTGTTATGTTGCGATGTGGTGTGTATTTTACCACGTTCCTTTTTGGTGCTTTATTCTGAAGAAACCTGTGTTCCGTAATAGAGTTTCTAAATCACCTAAGCAGATTAAATGCAGCATTTTTTGTGGTCTGTTGGCAGTTGTGGAACTATATTTGAATTTTGCGATGAAACCAAAATTGTAGCGACCTCTTGAGTTTACCGAGTGGGCGTTTATATAATGCTGCAAATAGAATTTAGTGCAATTTAGAGGGGGAAGTCAGGTCCCATTCCCTGGGCTTTCTTTTTTTATACTATTTCGTGCAAATAAATTGGTGCATGCATTTTACCAACTCATGATTCCCAGGCTACCTTCGTATTAACCAGGTCGACGGAAAACTTTCCCATCGTCCTCTATCCTCGAAAGTGCCTTCTGATTGAAGATGGTAATATCTGTGCCATCAACGTTGCTTAAAAGTTATTAAAAATAATTTTCCATACCTTCAGCACCCATTTGAAGGTCCCTCGAAAATATTTCTTCTGACCAATCTCTCTATTGCATCAAGCAATCGCTTTTTTACTCTTATTATTGATGCTGGCAGCAAAGGACTTCTAGAGAACTGAAGGGATACCCGAGTTTGATTTGACGATTAAAATGATATCTGTTGCTATAATAAGGTATTGGTGAGCGCCATATATGGTCATCCATAATGCTGATAGAGTGTCTTGTATCAATTGTAGTCTGGTAAATTTGGTAAACAATTTCTTCGTCGGGATTTATCGAAATTCTTCGTAATAAAAATTGGAAACAGCGGGTTGGCTGCAAGGTCAATTTACCAGGCGACCAATAGAGACCCCAAAGATCTGCTCATATGAGCCATAGTCTTAGAAGAATGTTCTATCGAACTGAATATGGACAGCACAGTTGCATGAAATAACAGTTTCGTAAGTGTATGGTACGAGTGGAGTAACCAACATTGTCACATTCTTCATTAGTAGACTTCTTTGCAATATTTCAAGAATCCTTTCGCCCAACCGTACGTGGATATCATACGATAAACTACATGCAACTAAGTTCTCGCTGTTTGTCAATAGATGGCTCCAGCAGTAAGTGCTGGTTGTTTTTGACATTTCCAAAACGTCATGAACCAAGCTTAGACATATGGTAAACAAACCTTCCTGGCATATTAGTGATTTTGGTTGGCGTCATATACTTTTGGTTGTGTGAAAATGTCTGATTTTATCCAAATAATCGTCATTTGCAGAAAGTGTTGATTTACTTCTTTCATTTGACGAAAACGGCGGCTGAAGCGCATCTAGAGCTCCAAAAAGCTTACGGAGATGCTACTTTAAGTGAAACAATGAGCCGTGATTCTTCTTCAAAGACGGTGATTTCGATGTTGATGACAGTCCGCTTGAAGGAAGGCCAAAATCCTTCAAAGACTCTGAATTGGAGGCATTGCTCGATGAGCATCCATACCAAACGCAAGAAGACCTTGCTTCAGCATAAGGAGTTACCTGCCAAGCCATTTTCAAGCTCGAATGAATGATTTGAAAATAAAAAACTTGGGTTTCCTATAATTAGAAGCCAGGGGTCGTCGAGCGTCGTTTTTCGCCTGTGAACAACTGCTCCAGTGGAAAAAAAGGAAAGGTTTTCTTCATCGCAACGTGATGGGTGATGACAAATGGATTCATTACAGCAACTCACAGAACAGAAAGTCATAAAGAACGCCCGGTCATGCTTTTACGTAGTCGGCCTGGGCGAATATTCATGCTGGAAAGGTTATGTTGTGTTTTTGGTGGGACCAAGTCCTTGTTATTAATTATGAATTGAAACCAAAGGAAACCATCACTGTGGAATGATATCGACTTCAACGGATGCGATTGCACCGAGCACTGCGCTAAAAACGGTAATAACACGAGCAGAGGCATGAAAAAGTAATTCTACAGCTTAAAAACGCTCGGCTTCACGTTGCCAAACCCGTTAAAACCTACCTGGAAACGCTCAAATGGGAAGACCTACCCCACCCGCCGTATACACCAGACAATGCGCCGTCTGATTATCACTTATTCCGTTCGATAGCAGATGGTTTGGCTGATCAGAAATTCCGCTCATATGAAGAAATAAAAAAAATGGTTTGATTCAGGGATAGCCTCAAAAGATGAACTAAGATGGGTCGTCAACAACATATTTACACTCGCATCGTACAAGATATTGGAAATATAATTGGAAATGAAGTGGCACTGAATCAAAAAAAACCTCTTTTTAACGGCTCATCAGGCATCGTTAATCCCGGTAATGTAGACCTCAAAGGCCTTCGCTTCTTTGCTTTAGTTGGTAAGCTCATACATTCAGGTCATCTCTAGTTAGTACTGGGAGAGAAGCATGATATCGAAATGATGTGCTGGCTACACCACAACATTGCAATGACTGTCATAAAGTGAACAATTTGGCAGAGTCCCAAGCAATTGTATTAACTAACTTACGTTGCAACCAAGTGATGCTACCGCCAGTAAAATTTAATTCTTCCTTGGACCACAGATCCAGAGTAGGGGATTCAATTGTATGTTCATTTTCCATTTCATTCTCTTCACCAACAATGTGGATTGTATTAAATTCTCTTTTAATCATGAATACAAATTCCATTTGGATTATTTACCAGATTAAAGTGAACCCTTATTAGCAATGTATCTAGCAAATCAGACTTCAGATTTAATGACAAGTGTCCTTATCTGATAGTATGCATTTGCCAAAGCAATGCTTTCACTGAATAGTCGAATTCATTTGTGTCAAACCCCCAAAAGCTGGGAACGATAAATCGTCTAGATACTTTAGCGCTTACATCCGACACGAAATGTTTGCCTTATATTTTCATTAGGTCCTTATTTTTAGGGGCCAGCCATCCACAGTCTCGTTTATAATCAAGATTAAATGGATTCGCCACTCAGTTTAATTTATTCATTTTCGCAAAGCAACGAGGGGAAGGATATTATCCCAACGTTGTCGTGTCGTTGGATAAGGAGATAGTTGACTGTTTTGGATGCAACCGCGTGCAAAGGAAATGAGGTCCTCACAACAATTTTCGGGGGTGACACGAGATGACCGGAGCACAGACTACTTCTGGCTATTTTGTTGAATTAATTGTGTGGTAAGGTGAAACTCCCCTCATGACCACGGAAGGCACTGGTGTTATTTTGGGTGGTTTTATGCACAAAATAGCTAGTTGGGTAGAAATGGTGATGCTTTTGTGGGCTTTTATGTTTTTCTCTGCAATTAAATCTAAGGGCAGTGTAAGGGTCAGTTTGTGAATAACTCTATGCACCAGAGTGTTACACAAGTTGATGTAGTTTTTGTTGAGATCTTTGGTGAGGATTCACCAGTTGCAGTGATACAAATTCACCACTCTGTAGCTCATTTGCCGAAGTTCTCGTAAATGTGAGTTTTCATAGTAGAAACTTGGGCTTCTGTGTTTATTGGTTAATCGTAGATTTGCAGATTCGATAATTTTGGGGATTCCTTAGTTTTGGGACCTTAGTGCGATTCTGAAAACTGTTGTTTGAGGGATCATCTTGACAGTGATAGAGTGGAGAGTTTGTTAATGTTTCCAAATTTGAGTGATTTTTCTTAAGTCTCTTCTTTAAAAATTGGACAGGACTTGGGCTTCTTTTGAAGCCTTCATTGCTGTTTTAGATAATTGATCTCGTTTTGGTGTCCAGAGTTCTGGGTATGAATATGCATTAGCCGTTTCTCTGTCTTGCCCTGAAGAATCCAGAAGATGGCGCGTGACTTTGGCTTTCGGTTCTAGGTTCTAGATTTTGGCACAAATCTATTAAGCCATTCAAATGTTTCTTGCGTTAAATACTTTATTCTAAGAGAAGCGCTATTCTATGAAGCATCCCGTCTCTCTTGGAGGTTTGGAGTTTTCTAAGAGGTGGACTTTTCGATGACTTACAAGTTCCATCCATCCGACCTACGATTTTGCTGGCTGCAGAGCATGGTTTTGGCTCACAAGATCTTGTGCGCGGGGGTAACGACCCCCAAAGTTGTCTCTCACTGTGGATTTCGCCTTTACTGGTTGTAGCACCGTGACGATGACTTAAAGCGCAATCTTGATGGCAATGGTCTATATTTTGAAAAGAAAATATGAAGAGGACAAAGTATCTGCGTCCGTTGTGAAAACCTAAGTGCTCTTAAGATTTTAATGAGCATCGATCAAGGTAGAAAGGATGAATTCATTAAGTCCCGTCTACCAGGAATCATGGAAAATAAAATCGTAATAAACATGTCGGACAGGACTAAAACCTACGTTGCGCTGCCTACATCCTTGGTTATAGTTTTCATTGACTCTCCAAGATGCACCAATTATATTCTTCCTGCCGTCCTTGTTAAAAACAAGCATACGATGTGCTTGTGTTTGTGTCACTGCTCTCTTGGAAATATTATTACTGTTACATTCCTGGTAGATCAAGACCAAGCCTCATTTAAGAAATAAGACCCTAAATGCTCTTCTCATTACCAATAAAAACGGTATTACTAGAATTTAAAGGGTTAGGCTGGGGGGGGGGCTAGGAAACACCCTTTGAATTGCTTTTTGACACGAGAAAAGTCAGTTTAACCTCACAAAACTGGGTTTTAAAATTTAGCGATGTGCCTTATAGCCCTGTGACTTGCTCACTTAGACCTTTTTACCCCTCGACACACATATAGCATTAGAGCCGTCCTTAACAGAAATTCAAAAGAAATTGATTCCTAGTTAACAGAACTGCACTACGTTTGTATATGGCGTCCCAAGGTTAGGTTAGATAGCCGTATCGTATATTCTATCCACTGTCACTTCCTCTTTCGTACAGACTTCTTGGCCCGTTTTCTGCTAAAGTTGCTCTTTAGAGATATGGTAGGGTCAAGATTTCCTTTTGATGATCCGGAGATTGCTTTAGTAGTAACCACATTCCTAATATTGTATTTATTGTATCTAGAATTACCGGTTTAAAGTAAGAGCGGTTTGTCTTGTGGTAATAATATTGTTAGTTTAAATGACTAACCATTTCGAGCACTTTCCCATTTTGCTACATCAAGTTTGGCACCACGTCAAAAACTACGCTTTCCTGATAAGGAAATTTGTTTACTTTTTCGACTTCCTGTCGAGTTAAATCGAGTTCTGCTTTGGCGTTAAAAATGCTCTGAGCATTTGTTTAAAATGTTATTCTTCGCTTTACTTTATTTGCCTTAGTTTTAAGATTTTGGGGCACCAGATAAAGGTCTATTATCCAGTGTGAAGGAAGGCAGCTATCGAGGCCTACCGCTTATGCTGCTCAAAGTAAAAATTCGATGAGCAGAAAAAAACAACAGCGGTGAAAGTATCCAACCTTGGCGTACCCAACTTGAGGGTTCAAAGTCCTCCAATATCACATTTAACGTGATAATTACTACCTTTGGATCAACCTTTCAACCTGGACGATGATGACCAACAATTCCGTCCACCCGACCTGGATGAAGTGAAGATAGCTATATCGAAGCTTAAGTCCAACAAAGCTGCTGGAGCGGCCGGCTGACTGCCGAGCTCTTCAAAGCGGCAGGCGATGACTTGGTAAGGAGCATACATCAACTCATCTATAAAACGAAAGTATGACCGGTGAATGGAACCTCAGCATTGTTTGTCCGATTCTCAAGAAAGGAGACTTTCTGAACTGCGCCAACTACAGAGGTATCAGTCTCCTTAACATCGCATATAAGATCTTATCTTCCCTATTGTGTAAACGCCTGAAGCCGTTCGTCAACAACCTGATAGGATAGGTAGATGAGCTATACATAGCACTGTCTAGTTTTGTCATCCCTGCCAAACTCGTCCGTCTGTGTAGGATGACGATGGAGAATGCACGCTGCTTCATCAAGGTGGTAAAGATCTCACCGAGACCTTTGATGTCCAGAAAGGATTTAGACAAGGCTATGCACTGTCATGCGATTTCTTCAACATCGCACTTGAAAGAATAGTGCAAAACTCACGAGCAAACACAAGAGGCACTATCTTTCAAAAGTCCGTCCAACTACTCGCGTACGCCGACGATATTGACATAATCGGGAGAAAGCAGCGTGATGTCAGTGGCGCTTTCGCGAGTATTGAGACGCAAGCGGCGAAATTGGGTTTAGCGGTCAATGAGGGCAAGACCAAGTATATGCTGTCAAGCAAAAAGGACAACCAACACCGACGTCTCGGGCAGAACGTCACCCTGGACAGATATAACTTTGAGGCTCCGCTATAAATACAGACAATGACACCAGCGCTGAGATCAAGCGAAGAATAACTCTTGCCAACCGCTTTTTTGTTGTGCAAAGAAGGCAATTGAGTAGCAAAGCCCTATCTCGGAAAACAAAAGTCACCCTTTATAAGACTTTAATAATCCCGGTCCTGCTCTATGGCGCAGAGGCATGGACGTTATCAAAAATGGATGAGGGTGTTCTTGGTTGCTTTGAGAGAAAAATTCTTCAGGCGATCTTGGGTCCCGTCTGCATTAACGGTGAGTGGAGGAGGAGATACAACGACGAACTGTACGGAGTGTACAGCGACATGGACCTAGCCAGAAGAGTGATGATGCAAAGACTGAGATGGCTGCGTTATTTAGAGCGTATGGACACCAATGCTCCGGTCCGAAAAGTCTTCCAATCCATTCCCGAGGGACAAGGCAGTAGAGGATGGCCAAGACTCAGGGATCGAGCTGGCTGGAGAAGCTTGCTGACTGAGGCCCAGGTCCACCCCGGACTGTAGCGCCACTTAGAGTAAGTAAGTAAGGATGTAGCCTTAGAAATAGAAAACCGTAAATGGAGTGGATCCGTGAGGTATTTATGCGGTCAATTTAGGAGAAACCAACGCGAAAGCCTGTCTGTTCTTCTTCTTCTTTCGCCATCTTTAAGAAGTTGTCGTTCATAGAAGGACCTGCTTTTATCGGCAAAAAGCTTAAGAAAGTGCTGATTTACAGCATCATCTGATTGGAGCAGTTTTCCATGCAAACAGTTTTGATGAGAACGCAATAAGTGGAAGTTCGCTGGCGCAAGATCAGGTTATTAAAGTAGGTATGGCAACACATCCCATCCAAATTGCAATAACTTTTGGCGGGCGGACAAACTTGTGTCAGCTCTCGCATTGTCGTGACGGAACATAGCTCCCTTGCGATTGACAAGCTTTGGTAAATAGATTCGTTTAATCTGTCCAATTGCCGACAGAAGACATCAGAGATTATTGCAATCTCTCGTGTCGTATAACATGTTGATTGAGTCGATCAATGCCTTTTTTTTGTCTTCATTGATCTCGATGGGCCTTCCTGGTCGAGAAGCGCCCTTGAGAATTTTTAAAACCATCCTTGACACTGACGTTTTTATAGAAAATCGCCCAGGTAATTTCCCACAACTTTTCACAAGATGCACTTGCATTAGAAATGCACACTTTGGTCTTCCATTTTGTAATTGTCGAAAAATCTGCAATATACGATTAATCCCGCTTAACTTTTAAGAATGGAGCTTGAACTGTTAGCTATCAAATAGCTTAGTAATATTATAGATGCGCTTGTTCTATTAGTTAAAAAAAAAACAAACCAAAAGTTGAGCTTCCTGTTCCTGCACTAATCCCGAAAGTCGTGCTTCGAAGGACTCATTAGAGCTAGTTTTAGTTCAAGCAAATTCCAATTTTTGTAGAACATCGCCAAGTGTTTTTATCAACCTATAGCAACAACATATCTAATTTCTTAGTAGAATCCTTGAGAGGTTTGTTTTTTTTCCCTAAAAATTAAAGATCTCCGAGTAGTGGGAGAAATTTCAATTAAAAACACATAAAACAGGCGATTCAGGGACAAGTTCTATTATCTATCCGTTTCTAGCACTGAATGCACGTGTTGCCATAAAAGTTCACTATTTAGGTCATAGAGACCATTCGGTTGCGGGCATATGTGCCTCGCCCTCACCATTGCCGTAAACCAAATTTAAAGAACCACAAATCCGAATACAAACAATATACGTACTGCGACACTTGCGTAATGGCGGTTTCAATAAAATTCCGCCATTTTATCATGACGACGTGTTTCGGGTTAGTACCGCCATTCCCAGAGTACGAGTACATGCCTGCCGGTGGGTGCGGGCGGTTGCATTTAGCTTCTAATGTCTTTTTTGTTTTGAAGTTTTCTCATTACGGATGGCACTTTCCCAGAGATACTTTCCTTCGCCGTGCCGGAAATGCTCCGTCTGTCGTTTACGTGATTCATGTCCATTTTACGAGCTATTGGGGTTGGTTTTGGTCTTGTGCTTTGCAGTCATATTACGTTCTTGGCGGTGGTGACTTGTTTTCGCTGTTGTTTTTGGTTTTTGCTTTCTGTTTGTCCTTTGAATCTTTTCACTTCGGGCAGTGACGCGACATAGTATTACGGAATTTGGTGTCAAGTACTTTATGATGGGGATTCTCATTTTGAATTTGTTTTTGTTATTTTATCTCATTAACATGAGTCCTTTATTAAGGAGCCAGTTTGGGTGAGAAGATTTGAGTTGTGTACATATTTGTATAATGGTTTGGTAATTTTGTTTTTAAAATAATCTGCAAGCGGGCAGGTGGGGGTTATGACAACTCAGGGGCGCCCTGGGTAGGTTGAAAGCAATTTTTTCCTGAGCCAGTGTTTTAAGAAATTGTCCATTTTATTGGTATCACATCTTAATCTCTGTAGCTTAAAATGAATGGTTACCTGTACATCATCAGACGTACTCCCCTGTTATTCGCTCTAGTTCTTGGTCCTGCTATAGCCTTCAGCTTAGCAATGCACGTGCATTGCAGAACCATGAACGTATACAAGGCCTTTATAGGCTTCAAATTTTATTGCCTGACTTTTCTGAACTCAGAGGTGAGTTTTCAAAGGCTTATGTAGGTCTCTTCCTGATGCTTAGTCGCTTTTTTCGAAGAAGCGATACGGGAAAGGACTCCTGGTGTCATAGAAGTGTAAGGAGCAGCAAACGCTTATATCTCCTCAATTGGCAACAAGCTGTGTTGTAACAGGAATTTCCTAGTTATAGTATAATACCTGAGACAGTCGTAAACATGGATGACACTCTCTGCAAATGTCCGGACCTGGACTAAGCGGACGATATTTACATCTTCAGTCGAACACAACTTGATGTTAAATTTAGGACAACTAAAACAGGTGCACCAATCTGTTCTATTAATGGCTTTAGATGGTCACTCGTTAATGACTTTGCCTTGATACTTTAGTGTAAATGCATTCAGAACACAACTAACACCTTTTATGGAGATTTAAGGAACACTCAACCTTGCTAAACCGAATCGCTGTTTCTATATAGAAAGCTTTTGAACTGCTGTTGGTCTTCTGGTATTGCAAAGGACCTGTCGGCAAGATATGGGGCCTGTTGCAGAGAAGATTCCATTGGATCTACACGGCTATAATAAGGATAAGCTTACACGGTAATTTTTTATTACTGCTTCAACCAGCCTGGAAGTCTTCCCTAGCACTCCTGGATCTAATCGAAATGCATTGATGAATCACCCTGCCTTTGAAATTTATGGAACACGAGTATATCTTCTGCTGCACCTTTGAAACTGTCTTCCGTTTATGAAGGGGAAGTCTTTAGTACAGCTTCCACTAAAGTATTGATGATCCTGCGCGTCGACTGTCTTAAGACTCTGGTCTGATGGAATTGCATCAGAATACATGCTGCAGAGAAATATATGTGCTCAAGACTGGTGGAAGGATCCAAAACCGATGTACCGGTGGACATGTAAGATTCACTCGTCGTTAGGAAAATTTGTGTCTGTCTTCCGAGTGGAGATATATGCAATCCTGTTGGCAACGAACTTTATTGTGAAGAAGTTCAAGAATGCAAAATATTACTAAACACAGTTCGATAGTCAAATTGAGTCCTGTCTGAGTCTAGGTCCACAACGTGATCAAGGGAAATGCAATAGTCAATGATTGCGCTAGACAAGGCTTTCAGGAAAGTTATTTAGGTCCGAAGATCTATTTCAGGTCCTTGTTTATGGTTTCCAATAGACAGTTGACTCCAAATAAGCACGGCATGAGCTAAGAGGTCAGTGGCCTCTCTGCTGGCTTGCAGTTGGTAAGACTGAGGCAACGCGATAGAGCACTACATAGTTGATTGATGACGACACAGTAAGGCACTATATCTGTGGATGTGCGGCTTATGCCCGTGAGTGCTTCTACTAATTGCATTTCAACACTGAGGTGCTTACTCGTCTATATTTGAAAGGCTGAGATAAAAGAAATTCCATAAAAAGGAACTTTCGAAGAATACAATGGACCAGTTCCCTATTTGAGTGCCTTGCTCCGAAGGAGTTGATTGCCCATTTAAAACCAAGAAGTGTAATGTGCGCAGAAAATTCAGTCTAACAAGTGGATAAGGCGGTCAACTGTGATGAAGTTCGATTAATTAAACAGAAGAGATTGTCAACTTCGAAGATTTGCTTTCACTTTTAGTGAAATTCGCGGGAGTTCGGGCCTTATCGCCCAAACTGATTGTTTAGTCATGACTGACATCGGAATCTCCACCTTTAGGAAATCGGAAATGGCATTTATTCTATATGTTGAGTACTCATCTCTACAGGTTTCTACACCCAACTACACTTAGTCAGGCGCGCGCTTCGAATGATCATTCCTTTTGCCCCGCAGAAGTCCGTATTTATCCCTAACATTTTTATTTTATACCGTTCAAGTTACTTTTGTCTTTTTATCGTTTGATATTTGTTGTTGTCTGGAACCTTCTTAGCATCAATGTTAGTGATCTTCAGTATTTGATGAAAATTGAATAGGATTTGATGAGAGACGAAGAAATAGGCAATCGGCGAAAGGTCTGGCATTTGTAACAAGACTGGCAAGTCGACGAAAGGTTTCCCAGATGTACTTTGCCTGCAAGCAGTAAGTATGTAGTTTTGAGAATTTATGTTAGCTGGCACAGAAGGACAAAAGGCATGCGATCATCTGTTGTCTGCGGATGAAAGTGTTGGTAATTCTAAAAGTTGTGTGTATGATGCATCTAATCATGTTATGGGCATTAAACACCTCTTCGGATAGACAAACCGCACATAGCTGCTTAATTCAATTAATGTTCTATACACGAGGATTTTCAAGCTGATTGCTGAAAGTATCGGGTATCTCTGGTTCCAGAAGGAAAAAGTTTTCCAAAATCTGTGAACCTCTTTAATACCTCTTCCAATTTTGCATTACTTCTCTGAGTACTTGTAAACAAACACCTTCAAGTTTGTTAGACTTCCGTGCATGTAATGTTTCAAATTGTTTCATATTGACATTGGGAAGAATAACAAATTGTCTACTTTTATATGATATCTCAACACAACATCTCCAATCTGCACTTGATGTGTTGTTTACGCAACGTAGAGATACATACCTATATATACAATTGCAAACACATAACATCTTTCCTTGAGTGCCTTACAATGGAATATGAAAAGGAAGAGAGCCTTCCTCTTTTTGTTTCCATTAGTTTCCACTTTACTTTGTAAATGTGGCAATGTTATCAAAGCAAAAATGAATTACAATTTCTTGTTGGTTTACATTTGCAATGAATGTATAAGAAAAGAGGACTTAAGAGGTGGGGTAATACAATCGTAAGCTATAACATAATTTCAGATACAAAAAAGAAACACACTTGCACATCTTTAGATAGACCTTGAGTGTACTATGTTGAAGCTTAAATATCTTGTTTTTCTTATCCTTTTATTAACCCTTTCCTCGTTATACGAACTTATGCGTAACGAGTTTCCCATTTTTACTGCATCGCTGCTGCTCCGGTTATGGGGTTGGCTAATGTCGCAGACCGCAGAACGCGTCTACATAATGCTCGGCCCTGGATCGCTTCAGTGGTAAGCCCCAGGCGTTGTTGCGCATTTGCCATCTGAGAAATCCAGGAATTCTTTTTCCGACCTCGTTTTCTTACAGTTGGAGTGACCGTAGTTGATAGTGCCTTTTTAACCGGATTTTCCGCAGATCTTCTTTGAACGTGGCAATACCAGCTCATTCTATTCGCCTCAAGCTGTTCGGTTACCGAATTCTTTATATGTAGACTTCCTCTTATACGCGTAGATCTAAAACAATAGCGTTTAGTGACTCCACTAGACATCCTTAAAATTTTCATTTCCGCTGCCGTCGTTTTGTTTTTAAACGCTTCGTACATTGTCGTCGTCACATTTCGCTTCCATGTTAACGATTGATCCTAAGTACTTAAAGATAGTGCTTTTCGGAAGAACTATTCCGTCTAACATTATATTTGGAACAGGTCGCAACGGATGCGCAAATGGGCACGTCAAATGCTCCGTCTTCTTCGCTTCGCGCATGCAGTCTTTTAAAAGATAGTCGAATACTACGTTAAAGAGGAAAGGGCTAAGTACGCTTCCTTGATGCACTCCGACATTGACTGGAAATTCTCTCGTTAGTCCAGCAGAGCTTTTAACCTCAGTTTTCACCTTTCCGTACATGTCTTGTATTATTCTAACATACGTTTCCGGTACGTTTTGAGACCTCAGCGCGGCCCATATGAGATCCCTAGGCACTCGATCGAATGCTTTCTCGAGCTCGATAAATACCATGTGTAAGTCCTTAGACGATTCTCGGTGCTTTTCCATTATTATTCGTAGGCTTTGGATAGCGTCCACCGTCGATCTTCCTTCAACAAATCCACACTGGCTATTATCGAGCTTTATTATTTGCCGAAGACGTTCGTTTAAGACTCTTTCAACGATTTTCTTTGTGTATGACATAAGCTTGATTGAGCGGTAGTTGTTGCATTCTCGAGTGTCGCCTTTTTCTTTGTATAATGGAACCAAGAAGCTACTTCTCCATTGATTCGGCATAGGTTGTCCACATTTTAATTTATTTAAAAGTTTCGATAGCCAAACGCTGCCGATCCCCTCCATCTTCGACCAAAACTCTGATGGAATGCTGTTTGGTCCCACCGCTTTCCCCGGCTTCATTTTTCCAATTGCTATACTTATTTCTTCGATTGAACAGTCCGAAACTTCCTCCTCGAATAGACCAGCTGTCGGCACGATATCACGTGGAAACTGTTTGTTAAGCAACTCCTTGCAGTATTCAAGCCACCGATCACAAATTTCCTTTTCATTTGTTAATAAGCGACCGTCTGCATTTTTTATGTATTTCTGCGAGGTTATTTCCATCGAATTTTTTCGCCTCTTAGCAGCGAGCTTAAAAATATTTGGCACTTTAGTATTGTACGACGTTTGAACTTCTTGGACAGCTTGTCTTCTATCTGCCGATCGTGAGGATATTTGTTCCAACTCCTGGTACAGATTTTCCGCTGCTGCCGCTCGAGTTCGAGCCAGGACTTTCTATGCGATCTTTTTAAGACGCTCGTATTCAAGAGCCAGTCGACCTTTTTCGATATCGTCGCTCCGATCGCATTTTGTCCACGCTTGGAATGCACTCTTCTTGTCGGCCACAGCTCGTTTGGTTTCGTCATTCCACCACCATGTTTCTTTGCCGACGTGATGGTATTTCGATATAGTCCCCAGATGGGACTTTGCGAGTGTTATGCATTCCTCGTGCATGCTGTTCCACATTTCTTGCGGGCTAAGTGAGTCTGCGATACCGTTTATATTTCGAAGTAATTCTTAAGCCAGTGCGATAAATCTTGCGCTTCGTTCCTTCGATAGATTATAGCACCGGATTTTTGACTTTCCAAACGATGCCCGTGTTTTCGTTGGTTCCGCTGTGAAGAATTCTGTAATGAGCAGATGGTGTTGGCTTACTAGCGATTCTCCAAGTATAACTTTACAGTCCTTAACACGGTTTCTCATCGACATTTTGCAGAGGTGATAATCTATTTGCGTTTCGTGGCCTCCGCTGCTATAGGTGATAAGATGTCGTTGATGTTTAATAAACATTGTATTTAAGACGGTTAAGCCGTACGCCCTACACGCTACAAGGATGTCTTCGCCAGCTGAATTTCTGGTTCCAAAGCCTTTACCGCCGTGGCAGTCCTCATAATCAACATTTGTTTCTCCGACGTGGCCATTTAAATCTCCGCCTACGAAGAGCATCTCATCGATAGGTATATTTCTAAGCAAATTACCGAACTCTGACCAAAATGTATCTTTTTCCGATTGGTCGCATCCATTTTGTGGGGCGTTCGCGCTAACAATGTTCCACGTTTCATTGTGTATGACGAGTTTAACACTCATCAAGCGGTCGCTTATTTTCAGAATACCAACGATATTGTTTAGAAGATACGCTGCAACAACGATTCCAACACCGTTTCGTTCATAGACCGTTCCATGGTAGAACATCTTAAATGCCTTAGTTTTTAAATCTAGAAAACGCGCTATATTTCCTGTATTACACCACTTCGTTTCCTGTACGCACAGGATTTGTAGAGTTCTGCGACGCATAATCGCTTCCAGTTCTAAACTTTTTGAGGTCATCGATCCGACGTTCCAATTTGCAAACCGAAGTTTATGAAAATATTTTGGAAACTTCATTTTGCCTGCCCCCGGAATCCGTCGGGCTCTCACACAAGCACTTCTGCTTGCTCTGGGATCACCCGAGTGCGTTGCAATCGTGGTGCCCAGCGGGGTAGTGCTATTAATTGCGATCATTTCCATGAAGTGTATCTAAAGTTTGAGTGGTTTGACACTTGTATGCTCATTTCGAATTGATTGACTGTTCTTTTACCCCACCGGTAGTCTCCCGATGCGGGAACCCACTGATTGCATACAAATTGTGGGAAAGTGTTAAAGTGTCACAGGCTCATTTTTGGTGTCATAGTTGCCTGTATATGATTGGTGTCCCATTTAGTCGCCTCTTACGACAAGCTGGGACGCACTGCGGCACTATTCTTTATCCGATGCCGCACGCTTAAATATGTTGCACTAAGTTTTTGACTGGTTATTTCGACGCTTTTTAATTTAAGCTGTTTCTGACTTGTAGGAAAATGTGTCTTTTAAATGAACAGGGTAAAAGTCTTACAAGCTCGCACCCATACAGGTATTACGACTATATAGGTGTTCAATTATACTCATACATATCTTTCATTTGCTTCATATGTGCGCTTGAGGGAGTATAAAAAAATGTGTAAAAAGCCTTAAGGCTACTATTTGTAAGGGTGTTTCCGGCCAGGTTTTTGACAACTATATCTGTCAAACCAATTTGTAAACATCGGTATCCATTTTTTCAGTAGTCTTTGCAATTTTTTGCGTTGAAATACACTCTTCAACAATGTTACCAAATTTTTGAGAATTGATTCCGAAATGATATTTCTGTACGCCAAGCTTATAGTGAATTTGCACTATATTACCTATACACCCGACATGGTCGACCACCTGAAACCTCTATTCGCCGTATTTTTGACCGTTTTCGCTTAACATTTTACATATTTGGAAGATGCTGTAGCACAAAGATGCATAAGAAAAGTGCCTAGTGCATCCATTCAGGAGAGTGTTGCAGAAAATCTAAATTTATCTATGCGAAGTCGTTCACAACAGCTTGGCCTTCGTGCTTCCATTTTATGGAAAGTTTTGTACAAAAAACCTGGTTTGAAGGCATACAAGATACATCTCGTGCAAGAATTGAAGCCGAATAACCATCGTTTCTGGTAAATGGGCCTAAAATCAATTGCCATTGGATCCACGGTTCTATAGAAAAATTGTCTTCACCGATAAGGCCTTTTTTTGGCTCAATGGGTTTTTTTTTTTATTACATTAAGCGTGCGTACGGTATATTAGTACCCTTAAACTGATTGCACACAGCAATCAATAATGACTGATGTACATTGGTTTTGAATGTTTGAAGGTTATAATGACTAGGAAAGATAGAGCTTAGCAGAGTTTTCCATGAGGGAGTTGATTGTCTTAGGAAAGAACTACGATATTTCAGGGTAAGCCCGAAAGTGGGCTTGAGGGTGTACTGATGAGCATTCATTGTGAGACGGGTGTTACGGTTGGAGGTTTGAAGGGCCGGAATGCTACTGGCAATTTCGGAGGAGCACTGGTGGTAAAATAGCTATAAGACAGGGTGAGACAGGAGACTTTACGTCGGTGGTCGAGGGTGTCGATCGACTGTGTCATATTGGCATCACCTATAAGTTTTATCGCACGATTTTGAGTCCTACCTAGTAGGTGCAAAGAAGTCTTAGGGGAACCCGACCTGATGTAAAAATTATACTTCAATATAGAGCTGGAGAAAGCCTTATATATTGAGGCCAGTTCAGAAGAGGTGGAATATTTTTCCCGAATTCGAATATGTGGTCATTTCAAGGTAAATGGTCATTGACACACCGAGAATGGAAAGTTTTTCGGTTTCAATGATGCAAGTTCCATTCATGGATAATGACAGGACAGCATTGTCCAATGATTCCAATTCTGTTTTGGAAGCATTTAATTCTACTCTGTTCCTACTCCCTAATTGCTTATGCTTTACGAGTATTACAATTTAACACTTTGCCGTCCCGTTCTAAAGCTGAAGAGTAGGAACGTAAGTCCGGGAACGAATATGAAAACCAGAGAGTAGGGTCGTCAGCAAAGGAATATATTGGACAAGAAGAACCAGGCAAGAGATCATTGATAAAAATTAAAAGGAGTATCGGAGACAGAACGGAGCCCTGGGGCACACCAGCATTTATATTGTGAATATCAATAAGTAAAATTGTCGTACTTGGAGCAAAGATAATTTACATGAGATTATCAATACCCCGTCACATTTCCGACAAATGGACAGTTTGGTGCGGTCTGTGAGCTGGTGCAAACATAGCACAATATTTCTTCAAAAATGAAGCTAACCAGCGTGTTATGGTCAACGGTTTTCGCTATAGAGCCATGATTAATGATTTTTTCAATACTACATTTAATTAGCATGAATATTGTAAAGATATGGTTCCAGCAAAATGCTGCTTCTTGCCATACACTTCATGAAACATTTAACTTATTGAAGGAAACATTTGATGAAAGCATAACCTTCCCATTTGACACTTCTACTTGACACTTCTTGGCTGACAAAAATCGGCGCATTGCTCGTGCTACTGAGGATATACGTGCCTCAGTAATTCGACCAAAAATGCTTGAAAAAGTGGTCGAAAACTGGGTCTCTGGGTTGATATTCATCAGGTTCAGCCGTGGTGGACATATGCCAGTTAGAACTGGCTTAAAAAATTCCTTTGAGAACAGACTCGCCTATTGGTTATATATACTCGTCGTCTTTCACCAGATTGGTGCACTGGATCACATTGTTCTCCTTCGAAAGCATCTTCAGTCTATTTTTTGTTCTCTTGCGCTTTTCATGGTTTACTTTTTGGGTCTTAAAGCAGTTCAGATCAGCAAAGAGAATTGATACTCCTAGGATCATCTAGGGTCGGATGTGCAATGCTAAGAAATGAAAGAGGTTCACTTAAATCATGTAGCTGAGAGCCAATTTAGATCAGAAATAAATTAATTTGTACTAAGACATGTGATCAGCTTGTCGCACTGGGTCGGTCGTCAGTTATTATGTCAGTAAGTCTAACTCAGCAGTGGCGAACTTCTACAGGCTTTTATTTTTATTTAGGTCCTTCTCACAATTTGGGTCGGCCTAAGCCTGAATTCTCCACTTCAACCCGGTTCAGTTAAGCTGATGCGCGCTATACTATAATTTGACTTCGTCCACGTAGCTATATGCGCATGTAATTTTCGCTCGAGAATCTGTCGACATCCTTATTCGCTTTCAATTTAGTATATGATTCAGTCCAACAGAAGGAAATTCATAATAGCTCCTCATAGTTTCCACCGCAGAGCTGACGAACAACATGCACTATTTTGGTGTAATATAGGATAATTCAATTCATAGGCCAGATTTGGCATCCTTGTTTCAATCACTTACATCAAACCGAACTGTCATCCGACTTTGTATAGACAAAATTAAGGCAGGAATATCGATGGTGAAATATTGTCATTGAAGCTGCTGAAGCTGATCTGTTTGGGAACATGCATCTACTTTCTACTGCTCTCGTATACGAGTATGTTTAGGGGAAATCCATACATCAGAAAGGAGATCATTTAATCTACACAAACTTTAGAGAAATAAATCTCCTAAACACCGTCTGTAAAGTCTTATCTGTTTATTTGTCGACTTCAAGGAAGTTAATGACGAGCTTTACTCTTTGACACGCCTGTCAAACTCGTCAGATTATGAGGGACAACTATGAAAAGCTTCATCAAATATGGTTGTGAATGTCAATTTAATGCCAAGGAAGGTTTAAGACGAGGCAACTCGCAGTGACTGTTTTTTTTTAAATCACTCTTAAAAGAATCTTGCAAATCTCACGGTCCAAAAAAAGGGACACGACCTTATTAAAAGCCAGTAAAGTGTTTGCGTGGACTTAAAAAAAAACAAAAAACAAAAACAAAAAAAAAAACACTGTGGCGCTGGCAGCCCGGTATGGGCCATGGCCTAGCTTCTTGACACTTATTTGTGTTGCTCATGTTATCATTTTTGTCACTCCTTAGAAGCTTTTTTGTAGGCAATTTTACTTTCGGGAGTTTGCCATTGCCCGCCGAAAGGGCGATGGCGATTTAAAAAATTGTTGGTGACCCAGCCAGGAATCGAACGCAGACTTTTTGCGTGATAGTCCAATGAGCTAACTATCACGCCATCGCCATCGCCTGGACTTACGTGCCTAAATATAACTGACGGTCAACGGGACAAACCAAAATACGTGCTTTCATCAGAAAAGGATGCATTTTTTCATGACAAGATAGGAACTTCATCTACGCTGACTCTGTAGGGACATCGACATTGGCGCAGAAATCTGGCGCATAACTACCCTTGCCAATTGCCAATTTATTTGGGCTCGGGAGGCAATTAAGTGCTAGAGCCTTGTCTTCTACGACCAATCCGTCTTTTTAGAAGTCTCTCTTCATCTTGATTCTGTTCTATGGCACAGGGCCTAAGCCTTGTTGAAATTGAATAGAAAAGCACGTGGCTGTTGCATCAAATCAGATCTTCACCAAGCAGGGGTGCATTAGGAACACGACATTGAACGGAACCTCAATGAAGTTGGTGCAAGAAAATGCTAGTCCATGTGCTTAACAAGTAAAACCTTATCTTACAGTGGCTCTATTTCACTGAATTGTGCTTCATCTAGTTATCTTGCCTTAATATTAATGGGACGATGCAGTATAGCCCATGTTTTCGTTTATACGTTTCACTGGAGTGGTATTCCTCAATTCTTATTTCAAATTCCTTGTACACGAATTACAAAAGTCTTATCTTTTTTTAATTTAAATTTTAAAGTGAATTTCCATGAAAATGTTTTTGAAAAAGAAGTTTTTCTGATTAAATACGGTCTCTTGACATCCGGAAGCATTCGTAATCATTTATGGTTCATGAGCGTCTGCGGAAATACTCCTTATTCCAGTGGCATTGTTATAAATTCCTCAACAGAGTCGTACTGTCTGAAATGAAACTCATATTGCAGAGAAAATAATGCATTTCATACGTTCTGCTGTTATTTTTGTGTATCTGCGTCAAAGAAAAAGCAATATCTTTCATAAAGGTCAAACTGGACAATTAAAAATATGTCATATCACATTCAAAGGGCTTTTACGTACGTTAAAATGGTTTAAAATCTATTTTTCGTTTTCAGAAAGGCAAACGTCCATCTCTGTGTTTTTCGATATTCTGTGGAACGTTACGTATACGCCTCCGAATTAAATGGCCTGTGTCCAAAATTTACACAGCGATTACCATTCATGCGACATTTGCTTCATCAATAATGAATTGCTTGGCTCCTGTCGGTGTCCTTTTTTGTACTTTCCCTTCCACCAGATACCAAAAAATCCTATAACTTCTGCGACTTCCATTTGCCGGTGTATTTTTTTGGAGAAAAACCTCGAACGGCTGGGCAACCGAATCTCCTTATCTTCCCTCGATTGCTCAAAAGTTTTCGAAATGAAGTGACGTTTTATTGAATTAACAAGACCGTTACCGATGCGAATCATTCTTATCGTCAAATTGTTATCTTATGACATCTGGGCTCGAGTTTCATTTCCCTATTTTAATCAGTGGAACAATTTTACTATACAACTTGGTGGTTGGTGTCTGGGGACAGAACAATGGACTGACTCATAGCAATCTGATACGGATGCTTGGATGATGATGAGAATGGGAAAAATACAGGGTGGACTACAGTGGACCAAAGTCTTGAAAAGTTGACTAATTTTTATAAAATCAGAATGAAGTTGGGTATAAGTACTTTAATTGAATGGTGCACCTAAATGATTACGTTCTTATACGTACTTACTTACTTTGGTAGTGCTACAGTGTGGCGTGGACCAGGGGCTCCTTGCATCTAGTTGCGCACAAGAAATTGTCTGAAGTTCCACTCTTCTTATGTGTGCGACCTTAAATAAAGTTTTCCTCTACTGCATTGTGCCATGGGGTCGAAAACTTTCCGGACTGGGCCCCCAAAGGCTACGCGCTCCAGGTGACCTACGAGTAGTCATCTAACCCGAATAAAGGAAGCTATTCTAATGAGGTTGGAATCGCTGTACAGTCCGCAGAGTTCGCTGTTGAAATGTGGCCTCATTTCTTTATTTATCATTCAAGCTGCATTGTAGAAAGTACTTTTGGTGGGTCAAGGGAGGGATGTCTTCGCATGATTTTCCCGCTACTATTGTTGTCGGGTTGGTGATAGACTAGGGATAGATAGAGCGCCTTACTTCCTCAAAGTTGTAGGTGCCTTCCGTGGCGTCTTTGACTAGGTTCCGACGCTATGTGTCCCTTTTTGTTGATAGGAAATGTGTACTCCGTTTTGGTTCTTCTGCTTTAACTTGACTTTTGAGTTTTGCATATGGTAATTCTTTCAACAATGATGGTGAAATAATCGGACCGTGTTGAGATAATCTCTTCTGACTTTAAGTGTATCGGGGTTGTTATAACTGAACTTAACGGAGCAGGGTGGATTCTCCATTATCACCCTGCTCAGTCGAATGAGCTGAAAGACATGGCAGTGTATACTTGTAGCTCGCCTCTAGAGACGCTGTAATATGCGGGCTCAAGCCAACAAGCATTTCCAGCCAATTAGATCCTTCGCTAGCTGCCTCAGGTTTCGCACGGTTAGTTTGCTGAGGTTCCCTTCCACTTGCGTGCACAATTTGACTCGCGGTCATCCTCTACTGCTTTGTCCCTTGGGCCCGGGATTGTAAACTTTTTGGGCCGGGACGATGGCGTCTATCAGATCTACATAACCTAGCCATCGCAGTCGATGGATATTCATTCTTTTAGCTAAGTGGATGTTGTTGAGGTGCAAAGACGATCCTCGAAAGAAGTTTGTTGAGAAAACGAAAAGGGAAAAATAAAACGCAATTAGTCGTGAATACGGAATATGCCTTTTATTCTTGAATTGGTCTTACCTCGAAGAAGGTTAGTAATTGAAAGAGGAAGTGTAAAATATAAACGTAATGAGGTTGCCCATAAATGATATACAACATTGCTAACACAAGTGCCATCTGGGCATTCTATATTATATTTTTTTTATTTAAGGGTGATATTGCATACTCGTATAAGAGTAGAATTTAGTTAAGTGTACATATAACATTAGCTGAGAGCTGTTTTGGCTTAAACATTGCCGCCCACCTTGCAGAAATAATTTCTGCAAACCTAGCTGGACCCTATATCTGAACGTAAGTCAGATTGGGAACCTTTGTACTTTACCGGAGGGGTTCCACTCACTCCGGAAGGAAGGAAAGTTAGTAAGGGATGTCTAAACTATCTAAATTATTTAATTCAATTTACATTCTTGAGATTTTATGAATATGTAAGACATTTATATAAACAATATTAAATAAGTAAAATTTTGTACCTATATGAATAAAAATAAGATGCATGTACGGTATTAATAGTTCATTTCAATTACAACTTTAATAAATCAAATAATTAAAAGCAATACAATAAAAAACAAACGCTTTAATTAATTCAATCACAACTGTTTTAAGTACATATCTATCTTAAACAAAGTTATTCTGAAGGAATAACACAAAGTTTTACAATAGGTCTCGTTATTTCACCTTGCTGAGTTCGAATGCTAGCAACACGTACCCTACGGTCGGAGCCTGGAAAAACTTTGCTGACACGGCCTAATAGCCACTCCGTAGGGGGTAGGTGCTCTTTTCGTACAACTACGAGATTCCCAACCTGTACATCTCTGTGTGGGAACTTCCATTTGTATCTTTTATGCATTTCCTTAAGATACTCATCTTTCCAACGTTTAGCAAAATGTCGTTGAAGAATCTTAAGTTTTTCCCATCGATTCACAAGAGAAATGGAGGATTCTTTAGGTATAGGTTCTTGTAAAGAAATAAGAGGACCTCCGATCAGGAAATGACTTGGTGTGAGAGGAAGAATGTCATCGACATTCTCAGATGTTGCACTGATTGGACGGGAATTGAGACAAGCTTCGATTCGACAGAGCAGAGTTGAAAACTCTTCAAACGTGAATTTTGCGCCAGTAGTCATTTTTTTGAAATGGAGTTTGAAGCTTTTAACCCCTGCTTCCCACAGTCCACCCATGTGGGGCGCTCCTGGAGGGATAAAATTCCAAGAAATGGAATGATTGTGCGATACCAATATTTGAGAGGCGGCTTCCTTTAAGTATTTTTTCAAATTGTCCTTAAGAATTCTATCAGCTCCAACAAAGTTGCTTCCATTGTCCGAATAGAGGACTTGAGGAAGACCTCTTCTCGCAATAAAACGGTGAAATGCAGCTAAAAATGCAGCTGTAGATAGATCCGTCGTTCCCTCTAAATGTATAGCTTTAGTACAGAAACACACGAACACGCATACGTAGCCCTTTGTTATGCGACAACTTCTACCAATATAAGTTTTTATGTCAAATGGCCCAGCAAAATCCAAACCAGTTTTCGAAAAGGGTTTTGAAAAGTCAGTTCTTTCTGGAGGAAGTTGGGCCATGAGTTGAGAACGTAGTTGTTTCTTGTGAATAACACAAACTTTGCAGTGGTTTATACCAGCTTTAATGAGGTTTTTGATTTTAGGAACCCAGTATGCTTGACGAATGACAACCAACATCAACCGGTTTCCTCCATGGAGGGATATCTCATGGACGAAGTTCACAAGAATTTTGGCATAGTGTGAATTATAAGGTAAGAGGATGGGATATCTTTCACTCCATGACAGATTAGAATTAGTTAGGCGGCCATTTACTCGCATTATGCCATTGGCATCAAGAATTGGATTCAGAGCTAAAAGTTTACTTGATCGATTGATCGATTGTCTATTATGCAGCCCATCGTATTCAAGTTGGAAATATATCTTTTGAGAAAGAGTTATAAGTTTTTCCTTGGTAGTAACTATTTCTTCTCTGGTAATATCTTGAGTTGGATATGAATTTCTATGCTTTAACCTAGGGTTTAATTGGTGAGTGAACCGTAGGACACATGATATTACTCTCAGAGCTCGGGAAAAGGACGAAAACCTAAGTAGTATATCTTCCAATTGATTGGAATATGGGAATGATTGTCTTCATAAGCTTCGACAGAAGGACTGCGCCGCATAGCTCTAACCTTGGCAACGTGATAAGTTCTACGGGTGCAACCTTTGTTTTGGCACATAACAGTTGGCTCATACATCTGGAGGAGCTATCTATGACACGCACATAAATAGAAGCGGAATAGGCTAGCTCCGAGGAGTCGCAGAACCCGTGAATTTGAATTATGTTCTGTGAATTTGTTCCTATCCAACGCGGTATCTGTAACTTTGAGATATCTGTGAAAGTGGTGACAAACGATTTCCATATGGATAGAGAAGAAGGTGAAATATTTTGATCCCATTGGGTTTTGTCTTTCCAAATACGCTGCATTAGGATCTTTGCTTTGATTATTATTGGAGCTATCCAACCTGCAGGATCAAAGAGTTTGGTTGTCTGAGAAAATACTTTCCGCTTATTGCAAGTATTCGAAATGGATATCGGATGTACCTTAAAGTGAAACGAATCTGATTTCGCATTCCAAAATACCCCGAGAGTTTTTACGGAGCTGTGGTTGGTTGGTCATTAAGGATATGCTCCTTAGGAATATTCTGCAGCAAAGATTGATTATTGGAAGTCCACTTGCGTAATACAAAGCCAGCTGAGTTTAGGATTGATATGATTTCAGATTGCGCTTTTAGCGCTTGATCAAGAGAATGAGATCCGGAAAGTAAATCATCTACATAGAAGTCATTACGAAGCATTCTGGACCCAAGGGGGTAATTCGATTCCTCATCATCGGCCAACTGCAACAAAGTACGAATTGCCAAATACGGAGCACACTTTACACCAAAAGTAACTGTTTTCAGCTCAAAATCTTCTACGGACTTATCAGGCGATGTTCTAAAAAGGATTCTCTGAAATGTCGTTTGAGTAGGATGAATTCGTATTTGCCTGTACATTTTCGCTATGTCCGCATTGAAGACATACTTGTGCATGCGCCAGCGGAGCATTAGTAAAACTAGATCCTGTTGTAAGGCCGGTCCTATATAAAGCACGTCATTAAGACTATTGCCATTACCCGATGGATTTGAAGCATTAAAGACCACTCGTAGTTTTGTGGTCGAGCTTTCTGGCTTCACAACAGCATGATGAGGTAGATAGTAAGACGTAATCCTATTGTCTTGGATTAACTCATTAGAAGGTACTCATTGCATGTGATCAACCTCTATGTATTCTTTTATAACCTTATTATATTCAGACTCTAAAGATGGATTTTTCTTTAATCGACGTTCGGAATTAAGAAAATGCTTTTCGCAAATGTTTCGTGAAAGTCCCAATTTCTTGTCTTCCGGAAATTCAGGCTTAATGTTAGTTTCACTACATATCTTCCATCAATATCTCGATATGTCGATTCGGAATAGAGGCTTTCGCAAAAGCGATCTTCATAAGATAGTGGCTTGGGAGCTGGTATTTCTTCGAGTTCCCAGAAGCGCTTTATATCGTCATCGCGAGAAATTGTGTTGAAATACGTAACGAACTTTGTGAAAGATGAATTATGTAGATTAAGTAAAGGACCGGATATGATCCAACCAAAAATTGTATTTTGAGCTATTAGCTTTCCAGATATATTATGATGGAGTCCTTCCAAAATTATGTCTGGATAGAGATCGGCCCCTATGAGTAAATCTACTCGAGAGGACTTATAAAAATGTGGGTCAGAGAGTCTGAGTCCTGATAACTTCCTCATGTCCAGAGATTCAACTGACTGAGACGGAAGCTTTCCAGTTGGGTTTTCAACAACTAGCGCTTGTGCAGAAATCGCAGCTTTTTGATCTATGTCAGATCCCAATGTGAAAAGGCATAACCGTTTGGATGTTGTAGCTAAAGCTGTGTTAACACCAGATATTTGTGCATGGATAGAAGTGAATGGGAGTCCTAAACGAACTTGTGCAGCTTTGGATATCAAAGTGACTTCCGATCCAGGGTCAATTAGAGCTCGAAGAGTGTATTTGAAACTCTGGACGTGAATAGAAACTAAAGCAGTTGCTAACAGAATCTGTTTCGTCGAAGTAGTAAAGAATGAACTGACATTAGCTGAAGTAGACGGAATAATGGACTGTATTTCTGGTTGGGGATCCTTGCTGGACTTTAATCGGGAGTAAGTTGAAGAAGTTGACATGGCTCGCAGTGGTGAAGTGGGAATATGAAGAAGGGTATGGTGCCGTTTCTTACAATGGTTACATGTAAACTGGCTCTTACATTCCTGTAAAGTATGATAGGAGGCCAAGCAATTTGAACACAACTTGTGGTTTCGAACTATTTCAGATCGGTTCTCAACTGACATTCGTAAAAGCGAGGGACAGGTTCTAAGTGAATGATTACCTTGACAGATCGCGCAGGAATTTTTATTCGATTTAACATAATGTGTGTTGACCATTCTAGTCACATTCGCATGAATAACATTGGAACTCTTAGATTTTGCAGAGAGGCGTATATCAGTAACCGTTTCCAGCATTTTATACCTAGCTGCTAGAAACTCACTCATATTTTTCCAGGTAGGTATTTCTGATGAATTCTTTAGGTCCTGTTCCCATAGCGAAAGAGTTTTCTCAGGTAGACGAACTGACACAAGGAATGTCAAGAATGAGTCCCATGAGTTTGTGTCGATTCCATAGGTTTTTAAGACGGAAAGACAATCGCTCACTTCTCTATGAAGGCGCTTAAGGGCTTTATCTGTTTCAACAGTTATAATCGGAAGATTCATTAAAATTTTCAATTGACTATTAACCATGATCCTCTTGTTTTCGTATTGATTACTTAGAGCTTTCCACGCAAGTTCAAAGTTGGTATCTGTTAGAGTGAACTTCGATACAATGTTAAATGCGTCTCCTCGAGTCTTGGCTCGGAGGTGAAACAACTTTTGAACTGGGCTTAATCGAGTATGATTTATGTATACCGCCGAGAACATATCGCGAAAGGATGGCCACGATAGATAATCACCGTGAAAATTTTCAGAATCACATGGAGGTAAAGAAAAAACACTATTTAAAGAATAGTTGTCTGGTAAGGGAAGTTTAGCTTGCGAAACACTACTCTCTTGCGAAGCACTACTCTCTTGAACATCAAGAGGCTTAGGATCACTAGGGAAAGGATTTAACTTGTTGGATGCGGTCAATATAAATTTCAAACAGGATATGTAAGTCTCTGTCGAGAGCTTGTATTTGGATTTGACCGCAGTTAAATTTTCTTCCGACAATGGCTCTAGTTTACCACGAACACAGTCTGCATATGCAGATTTAACTTCTAACCACAAATCCGAAAGCTCAGTTTTCCTGGCTTGTAGCGACATCAACGTTAGGGAACTTGTAGGAACCTCTTTAATATCCGCAGAGTATTCCACTAAGTTATAAGCGCAAAAAATGAAATTCTCCATTTATGACGTTTTGTGGATAAACAATTAAATGAAAACTAACCGAGTATGTAACTTAAATTCGAATCACCAAGTTAAGATAAGTACATCTTATTTATCTCAAGATATGTATATGTACTTAATTAGCAAATTATTTATTTTATAAAAAATCGTATTTTTAAACATAAATGGCACTGAAATATTATACCGTACACGTACCTTTTATACTTGTTTGATGTATTATTCCCCAGATGTTGATCTTCATGCGGTTGATGCGTGTACAGCTGCGACGGTCAGCATGCGTTTAAGTTTTGTCATTGATAAGATGATGATGGTTAATATGTTTTGATGATGATTATTTTAGATTGTTTTTTTTTTCTTGATGAAGTTGTGGATCTTCTATTTTTTGTTTTAATGTGCAAAGTAATAATGATGATGTTGTAGAATTAATTAGAAATGATGATTGGGATTATTGATTGATGATGAAGATTAAGTGGATGATTTTCCATGTGGTAGTCGTAAATTAACACCGGTTTGCAATTATTCCAGTAGGTTGGCTTAATTTTATTTATTGAGAATTAATTATTGGTTTATTCGGCTCGACTGGACCAAATGTTGAGGTGCAAAGACGATCCTCGAAAGAAGTTTGTTGAGAAAACGAAAAGGGAAAAATAAAACGCAATTAGTCGTGAATACGGAATATGCCTTTTATTCTTGAATTGGTCTTACCTCGAAGAAGGTTAGTAATTGAAAGAGGAAGTGTAAAATATAAACGTAATGAGGTTGCCCATAGATGATATACAACTTTGCTAACACAAGTGCCATCTGGGCATTCTATATTATATTTTTTTTATTTAAGGGTGATATTGCATACCCGTATAAGAGTAGAATTTAGTTAAGTGTACATATAACATTAGTTGAGAGCTGTTTTGGCTTAAACAGATGTCGATGTACGGTTCAAACAGTTCGTCGTTGTTTCTCCTTTTCCACTGATCATCTATGTATCTCAAAGCAGCTAAGAGCACCCCAATCGATTTTTGATAATGTCTATCTCTCTGCGCTAAAGAACAGGAGTGTAGGTCTTGTGCAGGGTTACTTTTGTTGTTCGAGAGAGGGCATTGCCTTCCTAGCTCAAAAAAGCAGCGATTGTTTAGTTCGTCTCTATAGATGCTGTGATATGCGGCCTTGAAATCGATGAGTGTGTGCTCTGTTTCAATCTGATGCTAATGGGTTTTCTCCAAGATTTGCGGAAGTGTGAATGTTTGGTCGACTGTGGACTTTTCTGTCCTGAATCCACACAGATATCACTGTTCATCAGTGCGCAGGAATAATCTTACCAGCTTTTCCTTCTGCTTTCTCCATTCCTCCTTGCAGATTCCTATTCGGGCTTGATAGCTTTGGTATATTCGTTTTAGTTTTCAAAAAGCTTCTTATTTTGAGGAGACTTCTTTGGCTTAATTGCTTGCAAGTGTCATCAACAGTGCATCTATCATTATCCGAGGCCTTTTGATGTGTTATCACAACTCCCAAATAGGGTTGATTTGGACGAAGTTGCAAGTCTTTTGAGATTGAGTCTTATCACGCACTGGCGTGGTTAGCATTCGGCATTTATCAAGGCCTTGCAACAGGGCCACAGAGATACTTATATGTCGGTATAGACTCAGAATTATAGCACATGGCTATCGGCAGATACAAAGAGACGTATCGGGACAAATAAGGAACAAAGTAGTACCGTGGTCCCGGACCATATAAAAAAAATTTCATTATTGTGCAAACTACAATAAGTCTTGTCACATAGATACGTTAACTTCACGAGATGAACAGCAATAAGAAAAAATTATGTCAAGCCATCTGGGACTTGACTATGAGGTTGAGCACTTACATTCTTCCTAAACCATGCTGATGTCAATTTAGTGTCTCAATCACCACAGCTGAATTCTCGTATGTACATTGGATCTCCTCAAGATAGAAGAGATCCATTATGTCGCCTAAAAGAAGTCAAATTGCAGATGACATTGGGAAGCATTCATCTGGTCTGACGGCATTCTAGAGAATTATAGCATGCACTATGCTAACACCAAACCCTAACAGGAGATGCCGGCAGTTCTAACTTAGTTTCGTGTCCTGAAAAACTCTGCTTTGAGCTTTGCCTTGCAAGTTCATTGTCGTACGTGATCAGAATCCTAATTAGATTCAGTTAATCAAGTCTTTCGATTGTGCTCAAAGATGTCTCACATTCTAGCTTTAGTTTTGTGTGGGTTAAGTAACGACCAAGGAGCAGTTTGGATATCGTTACAGATACAGATGATTTATTGGTTCAACCGATTGATCATATATGTTTCCATTGAGACTGCTTACAAATACTTCAGCGTAGTAGACAGTCGTGAATTTTCTTTACTACGAGTAGGAGTCGAATCTTAGGTCCTCCAGGAGGACACCTGCTGACTAAATCAGTTTTGGATGCAATTATGAAGCCCTGACTCTTCATTGCCCAGATACATGGCCGAAACCAGAAAAGGAATAAAGAAATTTGATTTCCTTTCTTTATATTAACAGAAGAAGTGACGTTGCATCTAAAAGACCAGAGTCAAGGTATATTCAAGGCGCTAGACAGGATGACTTTGATAGTGCTGCCTCTAGTATGAATATCAAGGCCAAGGAAGATTTTTGAGTGAATCTAGAAATAAATACCGACATGCTAGAGGTAATCCCATATAATCGCTTTTATCCCGGATGGATACGTCACTTCAAAATGGGTGGTGCGGAAACAACTACCTTTACATAAGGTGTAGCATTGACGTACTCGTATTTCACAAGTTCTTTGACAAGATATGTCCACTTAGTTTTAAGAGGATACCCCATTCCCTTTTTAATATCGCAGCGAGAAGACTCAAGAAATAGAATACAGTTGATCAATTGGTACTTTGCATGGTTCAAACTTTTTTCATCACCTGTCATCTGGATTCGTAGCGTAGAGAGCTGAAAGGTGCATCGATATAGGGCTTGAGAGCTCGTGAGATATTTAAATGACTCTCTCTATATTCGACTAAAAAGAAACGAAATTCCTGTGTTAAAATCGGTCCATAAAAGCCAGTAATATGCCAGCTGGCATTGGCTTAAATTAAATCACAATTTAATTTTTTTTTCATATTTTTGAGACACTTTGGACCACTGTGCAGGAAGGAGATACACATTTTATTTGTTCGAAACCGACATCAACATGCTGTGGAGAGGAAATGTACAAGCATATGGTAATGTGTGTTTACCGTTTTCTGAATTCGGAAGGACAGGATTCTTTTCTTCCTCGCGGACACTTTGAAAATTACTTGACAACATTCGAACAAGTGTAGCTCTTCCTTTTTTTCTGCTGCTTTTATTCGGTATCCGATTCGAATCGACATTCTATGTGTATTTCTGTTTATTCAAGTTTATTGAACAGTCGATATGACCTAAGAGCTCCGAATGCACTTTAATTGATTGACTGAGGTGCTTTAATCCCCCACCGTTTTCTAGCTGCAAATTTTGTAAATCTCTTGCAAAAGTACAGCAGACGAAACTTGCTCATTTTTAAGGAGCATACCATGCCAGCATGAATAAGATGCCACCATTACCATTAATTTATAAGGAACTTGGTGGGGCACTCGTATTTAAGCACTTGGGAATTGTTGCAGTCATGACTGAGAGGTGCATCTTAGAAGCGGGTAATTTATCTTCTGGAATTCATTCTTTGAACAGAAGAGACTGTTCTTCTTGGATGTAGGGAGCCGAAATAAGTTACAAAACTACCCGCTGCCGCCGGTCTGATCAAATTTAGAACGAATTGGCTTGATGAATTGCCAGGGTTGGATGGTGGGCTTCTTAATTGCTTTACTCAAATATCTAAGGACATTCGAAACATTAGCGTAATTCGGTTGAAAGAAACTACTCCAGTTCATTTGTACTGAATAGAACATTAATTAATTCTCAAATTTTCGGAACTAAAATTATCTCACTAAAGCATCAATATACTAGTACACATGCAATGGATGGAAAACATTCCGGCTCGCTGGGATGGATACATGTTTGTGGAAAGTTCCACTACCATTAGTGGTTGGATTTAATCCACGCAGATTCGAGCATGTCTCACCGATAAGTGGTCCAATGTGTTTTCAGCGTAGTTAAACATTTGCTTTATGGATGCGGTAGATCGGTATTGAATGCGGGACTCCGACATTTGTTTTGCTATGTTTTGGTTACGGATACCATACATTAAAGGCACTGATAGTGCTTGATTTATAAATGAAGCAAGCGGAAAGCCATGCTCGGTTGACCTTTGTATATCGGATATTGAAACCGCCGAGTGATTTATCGTGTATGGAGTACCTTTGCTCATAAAACACTGATAATGGTCATTTAAATGAAAATTCATTCGTTGAGTAGGTACGAGTATGAACTTAAACGAGGCAGATAACGTTTATTGAAGAGGGTTAGTTGTGGTGAAAACCTAAAAGACTGATTCGTACCTTGAAAATAGCCGACTTACTTTTGTTGTAAGCAAATTTCATTAATTAAATCTAAATTGGATAAATTGGAGTTTGGAGAACTTGTTCCACTATTTCCATCTAAGTTTGGGCAATTTTTCATTCAAGATTGAGTTGCTGCAGACATAAGTTACGGAGAGTACGGAGAATGGCACAAATTTCTCATTGCATCAGCTTATTGTTCCAATAATTTTGTTCTGTCACCACTACCAAGGGCCGTAGCTAAATTCATTGCATACTGTTATTCAAGAAAGAAAGTATGCACTTGATGCGCAATACCAAATGCAACGTGAGTGGCAATCACCTCCTGGACTTTATACTTTTGTCGGTCCTTGTTGTCAACAATGTTGATTCTCAGCAAAAATTCCTGGCAAAAGTAGGAGCTATAAACCTTAAGGTCAAGAAAACTGTTTAGAACCTGAACCATGTGCTCACCAAATACTTTGTGCTGATGAATTCAGTATTCCGGTAGAGCTGATAGCAAAAACGTGGGGTCGAAAGCAGAAATTCTCTTTCGCATGTTTAAGACTAATTTTCCTGATTCAACTTGCGTTAAATTCAGCGTGTATCTGTTATCGTAGCCTGGCAGAACAGAATCTTCAATATTGGTCAGGCACCAAAAATCAGAAAGGATGACTACATGCTACCAAGGCCTTCAAACCTCTCTGATCTGACTTTCGTCATGTTAAACAGATGAAATATCTTCTGAAACTACGTTCCAAAATCTAGTAGGCAGATGTAAACCAGGTTTGTTGCAAGGCGGCTCTCCACTGCTGTGATGCAGGTCGGTCGAATCAATGCTTAATCGACTGTCATCGGTGTTTGTTACAGTCGAATCATGCTGTAAGCCACAGGCAGCCCTAGACGTGTTCGACTATAGATGCACTAGATATGGGCTTTCCGTCAATCATTTCAACGTTTTACAAACGAATCTGAGTAGGGCACACATTCTGGACAACAGATCCCTTCAGACTTAATATGTCAAGGGGAAAACGTCTCCCCCAATATTGCATTACTACTTCTTTTACCAGACTCCAGAGGTGGGTGTTACCTACCAAGCCTACCTCTGCTATGGGCACAGTAATGAATATTTCACCCCTTGATATTGGCATCATAGGAAACGCTACACTTTCAAGGCCAAAATGTCAGAAAATCCATTTAAAAAGAAGAGTTCTTTAGTACGACAACCTTGCAGTCCGACTGTTTAGCTTTAGCTTTGAATCGAATGGACATGCCGTCTAGTGCAATTATATCAAACTCCTCTTTGGGATAAAAAAACGAACCCGACTTTGTCTGTGTTCAATACTACTTTGGGCTAGACTCTGAGCCATGAAACGAGTGCAATCGGGCTAAATCTCTGTCCTGCTTGGGCCCTAGGTTACAACGAAATTACGAGAAAAAATTGCCACTGAACTTTCTAACGAAGGCATAGGGCAGAGTTTTGCAGAACACGAAACTGCGTTCGTACTTCCTCCGTCCTGGGTTGGATGGTTGGGATTAATGTGGGCATTAATTCAGATGGCATAACTCGACAGGATGCCAACAGATCAATCGAATGCTTCTCGTTATCTGTAAAAGTCGGAAATCTTCTTGCTGTCCCTCATCATGAAAGACTGCAGAATCCTGACTGGCATCACTGTCCCTAAACACTTAGGTGTATTGGGCATAAGTGACACAACTCCGGCGATGTTTGCTGTGGGAGTGATAACGTCACCGCGGAACCCTACCTTCCACCTGCGCTCGTATCAGGCTTTTCGAATAGGTACTCGGCGCTGATATGCTGGTTGGCATTGGAATTAAAATCTAAGCAGTGCAATGGTCTAGTTATTTGCCTTAATGCTCTGTTCCGACAATGTCGTTTAAGACGATGTTGCTTGATCTCTTGACGTTCTTGCAACTGACTCTATTTGATCTTAGCCGGATGTGGCTACCACCGCCAGTGTACAGAATCTGTTGCCCTCACCAAAAAAAGCTTACCTTTAGGGTTGGTATGGGTAAGTGAAAAAATGTGTTTCTGTTTTGACATAATATCTATTTTAACTTTAACTGACATTTTAACAAATGGAAGAAATCCCACATCAACTTTGGCATGGAAAATGGATTTCGAATAAATGAGCAAGATTCAATTTGGGTGGCAATCCATACGGACAGTTCTATTTCCGTAACCACGGTCACGTTGTATTTTCGTAGTCATTTCTGTGCCACGTGTATGAGAGGAAAATAATTCGAAAATGCCACATCATTGACGTGAACGTATACGACCCCACTATCCCGAGAGACACTTCTTTGTACATAGGATGAATGGTAGTATTCGTGTGGAAGCTCCACTTTTTCCAGTGGCGAGGAATATGATGCTACTGTGAGAGATTTATTTTATCAAGTCTCGGCAAAATTGCTTACCTTCAGAGTTTTTGATGATTGTGCATCATAGAGAGACGAACCAGTTAAGGGATACCGAAACCAGACGTGCCGTCGTATATGTGATAGTAGCAGACAAACGCCTTCATTAAGGACCTCATAATCCATAAATAAGTGGAGTACTTCGAGGACCTTTTCCAAGATCTGTTGGAAGGTAATAAGTGTGTGGAGACTTTAAATCACACTGATAAGAACTAATCGGTTAGTTTGCCAGTTAGTTACCATATTTGTGAGATGACATGGCTTATGGTAAATTTTCGTCGTTTCTGGTTGAATGGCCACTTTTGTCTTCACTTGCTTTAGGCTCTATAGGATTTTGGTTTTTCAGCCCCCAAGGTTAGTAAGGAACTAAATCTTCTAGAGGCAGTGTGTCTGCTGACGCTTTGGGAGCCTCGCCAAACTTTCTACTAATTTCTCGACTGCTTACCGTTGTTAAAGATATCCGCATGTTCATCTTAGTCTACAACAAGGTAGTAACGGACTCTCAGGAGATTGTCAGATTTCTTAATGAACGCTGAGTTGCGGTGACTGCGATCTTTCTATAATTTCTACAATTACATTCCAATTACACCCCAAATCGAAGCCAATTCACATGCCTGAGACTCAAATCCATATCCAAATATCCGATGTTTGTTCTAGTTTTCATGCTTCTTACACCTGGGGCATTCAATTACAATACTTGGGTGGCTGTTGGTCTGCTTTATAGAACTTTAGAGTCTCCGCGAGTAGTATCGAATCTGTGGTTTCTGAATAGCATCGGTCTTCAAATGTGTGTGAATAGGGTGGTCGAACGAGGTTATATGTGCTATAGGTACATCTTTTTTACTTCCGAAACCATGTCAGTTAGTCCTAAAATTCTTTTTAGACTTGGGCTTCACATATGCCAAAGGAGCGCTAAAAGAGTATTACTTGGTCAAGAAGTTGATAGCTGCCTTGATTCCATCTGTGTAGCTCTTCCGCTGCTTCTGTATCTAAAATTGGGTAAAAATGTATTTGTTTTAAGGAACTGGTAGTTTCCGGGTTCAACCACGGGAAGGAAACGTTACGATATTTGTGGAATCTATGGTTTTTGTAGATAGCTGGTGGCTACCTGCGCAATCGTTGTCCGGTTTTCCTGTTTCAACAGGTCGACAATATGCTAAAAAATTCTTGCTCGTGGGAGTTAAATTGGATCTGTAGTAAGTTAAATTTCCAAAAAGCGGTCGACATTCCGACTGGGGTTGTCAGATATGGCTTTAAATTATTTTTCTTATAATCAAAGCTCTTGGACAAACAAATAAAGCTTTCATATTAGAGGGGGTCATATGAGTACCTTCATTGGGTTAGTGATCCAAGCGATCCAGCGATTGAGTGGAGGCTAGATTTTGCTTTAAAACTAAACTTGAATCCACTCTAGGACAAGATCATCCAAAACTAACTCCTTTAAAATGACAGAACGTCTTGTGACTTACGTGAACGCTTGTTGTGGAGACTTAAGTTCGCGGGATGCCCATACATATATGGGGACAAGGATACACCTTGCCAACGCTTACCTACATTAAGATAACACCAATGCGGAACTGTGTTGAGGGCATAGCTTCACCCTTGATATGAGTCGAGGCCTACCTATAATCTCTTACTGATCTTAGGATTTGAGCACCCAGCATTTATAGCCACTCCACTCAGAGTGAGACCAGCGTTTTAGGTTTAAACCAAAGCCACCGTGACCTTCCCACAAGGGGGCTACCTCAAAAATCAAGGCCAGGACCGAAGTTCAGGGGGCTCCAAGCCCACACGGTACCGTGTTTTGAATCCGGGTATGGACTATCGGTGGTCTTGCCACTCAACAAGATTTATGATCGGTAGTTTGTAATTGGACAAATCAAGTGGAGTAAGGCCTCATGATGTTTATTATAAGTCCAGTTTTGCTCTACCCCCGCTTTTTATTAAACCACGGCATTGATGGAAGAAGTCTCGATAATTGGGCGGGGGCCCTCCTTCAAAATGACAACAGAACAAGGGAAAGTTAGGAAGTTCTCCATTCGTTACAGGCTAGAGCGGACGATACGACTGTTCCGCAGCTTGAACTTCGTTGCCGTTTCCCTCGTCGACCAGCATTATGTGCGCGAATTATGCATTGAGTTGAGGGTCTTTTGCAAACTTGGACTACTAGAAATGTCGAAAGTAGTGGCTGGCTCAGTATTGCTCGTTCGACCGATAAGATAACTGCTGTGTTCGAGAGAGCCCATTGCAGACGTTCATTGCGTCGAATATTCGTGAAATATCTGAAAATGTTACCTTATGAGGTATGTACTGTTCACCAATCGCTTCCTGCTGAGCCTCAAGTGAGGTTAACTTACTCCTGTGCTGTCTTAAACCTGGTGCAAGAAGAGGATAATTTCGTATCAAAAATCATAATGGACGACGTAGCCCGTTTTTACTTAAGTGGTTATGTCAACTTGACAATTTGCATTTCTGGGGCACGCGGAATCCTTATGAAATTCCCGAATAGCCATTGCATCCCCTCAAAGTGGATATGTGGTGAATCATTTGCAGTAAAAATTTGATTGGCTTTTATTCTTTTTAGGACGTCGACGGCACCACCGTAACCATAACTGGTGAGCGCTGCAGACAGATGTTAAACGAGTTTTGGTCTCGAGCATAGTTGGTTCCAGGAGGATGGAGCAACCGCACAACACAGCTCAGGCCTCGATGGAGATTTTGGTTATTTAAACTGGGGCCCTTGGGGCTTTTTGAAACCGCACGTTTACCACGATAAACCACAAATCTTGATAGGCTTCAAAGCCAACACTGAAGAAGAAATTATTCATTCGGAGCCGAATGTTTTGCGAGCAATAACTTAAAATGCCATAAAACAAGTACAAATGTGCATCAACTCAAAAGTAATGGGCACGGGTCGTAACGAAAAAGAAAATCAATTTTCTAAGCAATTGTCTTAAATTGTTTCACTTTCAGTGTTGGACTTAAATTCTGATGATTCTGTAAGCCTCATTAGTCCAACCAATTAATTGAATACCTATCTCCATTCCAAATTTGTCAGAGAACCTCTCGAACAATTTGATTCATAATAAAGTGACTTGAGGTGGCTTTGCTAGGACATTCTGCTCGAAACGATGAAGCTGTATAGTTCAACTATACAATGCGTCTGTCATAACTAACTAGGCAACAGACAACATACAACAGCCAACAGTTTATCCTTTAAAATTCTGACATTTCCATTAGGATAGTTCTTACTGAAAATAATGTACTCTTGTTGCTATAAATCTCCCCCCAAGCCAAATGTAAGTTCCCTTCCACTTCATATTCAAGTACCATACTCGTCCTTAATTCTAGCATTTTCGTATGCATGTATGTTAATATTAGTTTCTGCCACAGGACGATTGAATATCACTTGAACAATTTATTATATCTTTGTAGATACTACAGCAAAACAACAGACAATGGCAGCAGTTACTTCATGATGACCGGACCTGAGTAAAACTTTTCACCCAAAAACCCGAAAGGAAGACAGACTTTCATTCCTACCGCACAGATTTATTCACTTAACTAGAGGTACAGGGAGCTGGCACGCATTCATTTACTTCCCAGAAACCCAATTAAATCTCAAACCGACTTACCAAATCATGCCAGCCGGCCGAGTAGCTGGTAAGGTTGGATTTTCCAACAACTACTACGATGGTAAGTTACATGCGAGTAGATATGAGTATGTTACAATACAATCACCCTCTCACACCATCCAACCACACAAAAAAAAAAAAAAACAAACCTACTCAGCCTCTTGATTGTTCTTTTTGTGTCTTCCAGGACGATCGTATGTTGGCATCAACGAGGAAATAATGTGGGTCAGCATAGGTATGGGCATAACCATTGCCATTCTCATAACCATAGCCCTCTGCTATATAGCGCGTGAGAAATGCCAAAAACGTCGGGAATACTATGTGACAGCCTAGCTGGTAGTCTACAATATGCCCCAGCCTAAGGATAATAGCAACAAGGATAACCGAAGCCTTCTAATGGAGCGATCTATTTATGAACAGTCGGCCGTTCATGTGCTCGATATGAATAATTTGATGGAGACAACGAGCAATTCAGCCCTGGCAATGCATGGCAAGAGGACATGGGGATGATAGTATGAGTTGAGTAGCAAACCTACCTACAATTCACACAACGTTCGACTTAACTCGTATCTATTGTGTGTGTTTCGGTGTGTGTTTGTGTTATTTTGGGTTATTTGCATAAGTTAAATTTGTGTCACAGGGACAACAGCAAATTGAAACATTAATGGTAAGGTAGAGGGACTGCCTTCTTTTACAGAAGTTAGTCTTTATATTAGTGCCTGGTGACTGGTGAGCCAATGTGTGGGTTGCCTTTTGTCTACAAGTTCGGTGTACGGTGTATGGTGCACGAGGATTTGAGCAACATTTTGACTTTCTCTTCGGTTTGTTTGCAGAGTTTTCTTTTTTGTTTTTTTGGTCCATTAGGGAAAATTGAGCTTTTGATGGGGATATTTAAGAAGCAGTCAAGCTAAAAATATTGTGTCCACTGAAAATGTTTTGGCACCAGATGTGAGTTTCACAACACTGACCTGCTGCTGGAAACTGACTGACAGACAAGAAAGGGTTGGTTTTGAGTGATCAATCACATTTTACGACAAAAGTTATGACTTCTTAGGTTTGCATTTAAATGCTAAAAACTTGGTTCTGAGATGAATGTTGTTTTGGGATTACAGCAGATCCAAGGATTTGTTTAAAGCTTGCACCTGGTGAACTTCAAAATTTGATTAAAGGACTTGGAAATAAATTGGACCAATTGAGGAAATAATTCAAGCAGCCCTATGATGACAAAATTGTCGTAGCAGATGGCCACAAACATTTTTTTAAGGATTAAGTAAGGATTGATATAACTTAGCCGCGCTCTTCCCTCTACATCTTAATTATTATTCATTCTGACCAGATTAACTTAAATATTATACAAAATTTTATTCATCGTTAAATGTTGTCGGATGGGGAAACATCCGTGGCTTTGCCTTTGGTGATTCCCGATTGTGTTTGTGAAGCTCTCTGAAGCCAGCATGATGTACATCGACTATTGTGACATAAGCCGTCGTTAAGAGACACTCCCCTGTGTAGCCAATTAACCCCAACTGACTTTTGTTTTGGAGTGTTGTACTAATAAAGATACGCAGCGTCTCTCTGTTCCATCCCTTTTGAAAAAAACAACCACTTTAAAGCATTGAAGATTACACGTCGTAGGTCCCTTATCCTCTATACAATTCCTTTTACCCGACTACGGCGCAACAAAAGGAGGGTTATGTGTTTGACCGGTATGTATATATGTTCATCTGTTCCCTCATAACTTCTAAACTACTTATTATAATTTGATAAATGAAGTATCGTTGGAAGCATTTTGATTGCCCTCTGGTTATAGGCTATTTGACGTTACATTTAATTGAATATGGCGCCTTCTAGAGGACATTAAACTTTACACATCACCATCTGTTAGTAAAACAGTATATAAAAAAGAAAGTAGTATATCAAAACTACCTATCACAGACACACACCAAACTTAATCTAATCAGAAACAGAGACATCGGAACCCAACTGTCCCTCTGCAGATGCACAAATTCTTGTCTCATAAACCTAACTAAACAAATCATTTCCACAATATATAGTGTGTAGCTTGAAATGAAAACTGACGATTGAAATGATGGCCCAAATGATGAGGGTTGGAGTTTTTCGTGGATTTTGTAGAAATGACGGAGCATGTTGCATTACCTTGACTACACAGACGAAGTTAATAGTACTCGTAGAATTTTAGTTTTGAGTGAGAGTTTTAAGTGTTAAGGCTTCAAGAGCTAAAACAGAACGCTCTTATCTTTGAAGGAATTAACCTATTAGTTTTCGGATGTTAGTTTCGGATATTCCCACCTAAACAGACTTACGCGTGCCCCATAATGCAATCACATCTCGGTGGTGGGTTTGAAGATTAAACTTACTCTTTACGATTTGATCATTTGACCTGTTGGCTTTGACGACCTAAGATTATTGAGAAAATGCGCTGCTCTGTTACTAACGAAACTTTAGTCACTCTTTATATTGTTTCTAACCTAATTTCTCGGTTTCGTACCGTCGACAGCGACATTTGACGTATTTGACGTTTTCAATGAAGGTTCTTAGTATTGACAATTCGGAATGTTTTTTCCGAAGTAGCCAAGTCCCATTCAAGACTGACTCAAATAGAAGTTTAATTCGCTGTGATTTCGACTTATCCATACATCGATCCTTGATGTAATACTGCGTGTTCTTTTGTGTTTTCACTTATTGTTGCTTATCCAAGTATATCGATATACAACGACAAGTATGTCAAGATGCCAAGGTAGTGGAAAGATTCGATGCTCCTCATGGAAGACTTATTATTTACGGCATTTGACCCTATTTCCGCTGCGAACATGTGAATAAAGAACACGCAGTTTCAGCAAGAAGGCACCTTTTATTCTGCTTTGGGTCTCCGATAATGCTCATCAGTCTTGTAAATGCGCTAACAGCTTTCGAAAGATTTTGAAACTTATGTTTTGGTTAAAGATTTCATCGGTAAAAGTGTTCTATAATTGAGGGCCTAACGCAGAGCCTTATGGCAAGCCGTAACTTCTGGCGTTTTAACTCATTTCAGAAAAGTTCGTTATCATTTTACTGAAATAGTTCGGCATTTTTATTTTATAAAGATTGCTCATAAAACATTTCCAGTTCGCCGAGTATACCGTGGTTAAACAGGGTTGTGATGGCGCAAGAGTTCTAGTTGCATCCTGTTTAGCGACTGCATTGCATTATGTTTCGGGCTCTAGTTAATATCGTGGCAAGAGTATACGATACGCTCAAGAATTTTTCCGACAATTTTAATCAAATAAATAGGGCGATGGAATGAAGGATTATCTGGCAAAAATACTAGCCTTTGAGACTTCTATAATTCAGTTCAACAATTGTTTACATGTTTTGAGCAGTTGTCGACCAAATAGTACCCTACTTTCTTGGCAAGGAAATATAGTTGCAAATATTTTTCGTAACATAATCGGACATGTTTGCCAGACGTTTTCATGGATATAATTTGATAAGCCTTTCCTCACACATGGTGACAGCCTTTCGTAAATCTCTCCAGCTTAATCGCTTATTGAAGTCGGATTCTTGCTTATTGATGTGCATTGCTACATTGCATTCTACGCGTTCGGTGGCATACCAATTTCAGTTCTGAGATTTTGGGGACGACCAGTATAGAGGCGGCCGGTGTTTTCTTCTTGCCACCCTAGACATGGACACATTGCTTTCCTGTAGATTAATCGCGATACTTGGGTTAGGAAATCTTTTGCGGTTCGCCAGTTATCTGCAAACATTATAACATAGTGATCGCTATGTGTATAATGATCACTCAAATACCTTTCAAAAATCGTTACTTGCAAAAGTAATATCTCCTATAAGACTTGATCTAGCTGTGCTAAATATTTTTGTAGTTTCCTTACACTGTAGAAGGAATGGTATGTTACCGATCTATCTTTCGTACCCTACACTTAAATTTAAGATTTCGCCTCTAGTTTTACATATTACAGCTCTACGACACGAGTTGAGCCACTTGGCAAATGTATTTCATCTTCAAGTAAAGTTGACTGCTACAATATAGTCTTCTACCATCAAAACAAATGCTTCTGTATGGTGGACTAAAACCACGGAAAAGACCGCCATTACAAAGCTAAAAAAAGTAGAGGGTCTTGCATATCTGGGCATTTCCTTTTACGAGTACTGCATCCCTAAAACAGCAATCAATCTTGACATCAATAGCTGGGAGCACTCGAAATGCATCTTATCTTGGGAGACTACTTCAGGTCTAAGGCAGGTCAAACGAGCCATGCTGCCCTTGAACAGACGAAACATTGTTTCGTTGTTTCAATTTTCGTGTCGCCTTTGCCTTTATACAGTGAAACCAAAGACATAATCTATAATCATGTTTAGGTTTAGATTTAATTTGGGTGATATAAAGTGCTGAATCCTAAGCAATGATGTAGCATTTAGGTAAGCACCGCTTGCTTGTGGCTTCCAGTAAGAGGGACATTTTTGACGCTCTGATTGCTTTAGTTTTTGTTGAAGGCAAGCTGCAGGTTATATAAAGTTCAGGGCTTGTAAACGAAATCTGGAAATCCGGTTTTGTAGGTGTGTCAGCAGCTTTATAGTCAATAATGCATCTAGGTCAAACGATTCACTATTTTGATGTCCCGAAGGCTTCCAGAAGATCAGTAGATAATATGTAGATTGTCCTGATTTTGCTGAAGCTTCGTACTAATGAATGAAAACTTCGGATTTTGCACGTAGTAGTTGGGTTGAAGTAGTTTTGATGTGTTTGAGAATGATTACAATGATTCCATATATACATATGTGTACATGCCGGGATGGCAAAAAAGGGAACATTTCTGGGGAAGATGGGCTCTCTATACCTCATGTATACTTACATAGGTCAGTTTTTCTTACAACTGACAAAGCGGCTGTAGGGTCGATAGCCCACAATGGATTCTTCTTTGCCAAATACTATTACAACTTCTGTATTTGCATAGTGTTATTAGGTGCTAGGTTCAAGATCTGGAATTATTTAAGGCAATTAAAACTGTGTCAATACAATAAACTAAAGCAATGCTTACTTATATTGCGCTACATTCTGGGATGGACTCAGGCCTAACTTGACCCATCTTTGTCACAATAGTGTCAAACACTTAACTGACAGGCCATTATGCTTTAGCCATTAAGTGATTAGGGTGATAAAGGTCCGGAAAACCTTTACTCAACTCAGCTCCATAACCCATCTGGCATACTGACTGCCGCCGTTGATGTAATGAAGTGAATTAGTTCACCGGACGTTCTCCTTCTGAGATTCAATCATTTCTGACATTGAAGTATCTAGTTTTTATTTTCTTTTACTCTAAGTACGCGCTTATAAATTTGGTAGGTCACGTTGATGCCCAGCGGCAACCACTTGAAAGTAAAGTGAATAGATGGAGAAATAGAAGCAGCACTGGGCTTCTTCAGGATGACACTGCTCAATGCCTATGATAATCGTACAAGCCCAACCGCCAAAGGAGCCGTCTAGCTATCACAGATACGAGTATCTTTCGATGCCAAATCTTGCACTGAACAAGCAATAGCAATCAGGGAGTCTGCTCTATTCGTATTTATAAATATTCATACCATATTCCTGACTGTATCTGTAAGATAAAAACAAGTTTACCACCGATTCGGTTCGGTTTTGTATAATAGACAGCTTAAGGGTAGTAAAGAGAATAAAATTAGAAATCAAAACAACGATTTCTAATTTTAATCTGCGGAGTATTTACAATTATGAAGTATGTTCTCGTTGTCTAAGATATACACAAAAGTCTTCCCCAGACCTTAGAATAAATTGGCTGAGATTTTTGAATTTACTTTTACTGTTTGTTGACTACTAAGTTACAGACTTGCAGTGGAGAAAATTACAACAATTTACATAAAGTTTAAGGCTCTCAGTATACTGATTTCAAACAGCAATGAATGGTTCTTTAGAAGCCGCTAAAAAGCTTCCCCACATATGTACTTTTCGAAATGTTAGACAACGCTGATTTTGACTGGCCCTTGTTGTTTTGAAAGGGACATATGCTTAGTTGAGTCTCCCTTGTTGTCCAAACCATTTAAAGGGTTTCACTGATAGATCATTTACTTCAGATATTTTCCATATTGTGCTGCCATTTTTGACTAACATGACTAGATTTATACCAGAGAACGTTTCTGGCCTATTCAAAATCGGCTTGCAATCGGTAAAATGAACTCGCTTTCGTGCCACTAACTCTTTGCATGACTCAAATCCCGCAACGCCCCGACATAGGAAACGATATTTTTTCCTTGACAGCGATGCCGATGATCTTCCGTACATGATTATGGCGGTATTAGAGTCGTTGCGAGATTTCGGGATACTCGTTAGGCGAATATTCTGCGGTCCCTTGCGATTGCAGCTTTCCTGCGTTCGGAAATCCTCATTCCCATTCTCAGGTGGTGATCTGAGTTAAATTTGGCTGACCGGCACGTTCGGACGTCAAGGATACTGGAGGCATGGCTTACGTCTATCGCAATATCATCAACTTTAATTAGCGATTCATGATCTACAAACCGCCTTGTCCCCTATTGAGATACAGAAATCGTGTGCTTGGTATGGTGATATTTCGCCTTGGTGGCTAAGTCAATAAGACTTAGGCCGATGCCAGACGTGGTGTCATTTGGGTTATGCATACCAACTGTCCTACCAAATATATGTTCCTTTCCTATAGCCAGTACGATTCCTTTAAACAATCATAAGGGTCGTCAATAGTGAATCTAGTTATATCCGAGGTTCTTCACATTGATAATCTCTTTAGTATTGAGTTGTAAGCCCTATGATGCTGTAGGCCAGTATATTGCTTTGCGCTTGCAGTTTCTGTCCAGGTATCATCCCCTTCTCGTGTTGGTGAGTTTCCTTTTCTGACCTTTTAGTGAGGCCCATTTGAATAGAGTTAAGAAAAACAGTTTTTTTAGATTTCGGTAATATACTGTCGATTGGGTAGGTTCTGAATACAATAAGTTCATCCGAAAGAAGCATTGGCTTGTATAAAGGTTGCCAGCTGGCATGAGTTTGCTTATTGTTCTAGGACATTTGATATATGTTTGACTTAGGTGAGGTGTTAGGTAGGCAATCGAAACTATAAATTCCCGGACAGAATCTCACCAAAAATTCATTGAATTAATGGCAATAACTCATCTAGAAAAAATCATTAATTATTCAATAAAAGTTATTTATCACCACAAACCCAAACAAATTGTATTGCTGTCAATACTTTTACTTTATTTAGCCAAATTAATCTATGATTTATGGAAATCAATTACCGTCATGGTGGTTTGGTTATACGTCAATTCGCACATTTTTTTGTCAAACGTACTCGTATTTTGATAAATATTCGCAAAATGTATCCTTTTTATTCGACGAAATTAATGATGGCAGAGATCAATTACAAAATAAATACACACTTGCGAACCAAAACAACATGTGTGGTTATTATAAATATTTTCCCAACGTTAATCATGTGGCCGCACTGGGTATCCCACTGGGTAGAAACACAAATGTTAATAGTTAGTCCTTTGATATAGTACCTTCACATATTAGGTAGGTACAACCACCTACAATGCCCATAAAATTAAATCACTTAAGCCCTTGTGCTTTAGACTATAATGTATCTACAAGGGTTCTTCTATTTAATAGAATCGGTATGGTGCTCATAATTTATTAGTCATTGAATATGCAACTGGTGCATGACATTTTTTGTTGCCCTCAGAGATAAAAGTATCTTCACACCCCGTCATCTAATATGAGAGTATGTACTTCCGGTACAATTCCCCGAATAGAGTAAGGAGTGTTGGTTATTGCAGTTTCCCAATGGCAGGCTTTCATTGCTATCCGAAAAATGCATTTTAATTTATTTAAAGGATAAATGCACAGCAGAGAAATAAATTTTAGAAGCTGTACGCTATGTTGTCTAAACACTCCTTCTGATAACGTTTTGCTGTGAGTATAATAAATCGTCACCAGTGACTGTGCTAGTGGCATTGTGTAGAACAGGGCCATCTGTTTATGTTCTTTTCGAATTGCGGGCTTTGCAAATGTTGAGAACACAGAATGGAAATTTTTGCACGTATGGAATGCGAAACCTAATAACTTTTCTGCTTGTGGTTCTAAAATTAAGCAAAAAAAAAAAAAAAACAGTGATGTCATTCTGCGAAGAAGATTCTGGTAAGCTTTACGGAGGCTTGGAGAAGGGAATTCCATAGTCTATCGAACAGTTCATTTGTCAAAGGAATCTTAACTTATCTCTGGCTTAGGTGAGTGGGAGTCCCTCTAAAATGGGACGTGATGGACTTATACTATCTCAAAAAACGCTTAGTACTATCTTAGGCAAACAGCCCAGTTATGCACAAGTACTCGTATCTTAAGATTGCATTAGTAGTGACATCTTAGCTGCATTTAGTACTTTAGTATCCCTACGCAGTACCTTTGAGTTGGTTTATGAATGAAAGGCTTGAGTATGGTTTACTGAATAGTTTCAGAATTCCAGATCATATGGGCTCTGCAGGTGGATAAAATTCTTATTTCTACGAGTACTATACGTGTCTCTGAAAAGTCAGGAAACTCTTTGTTCTTCATTAGTATTATGTAGCTGCTCACTGACGATTTAAATGGATACTAAGCTTTTGCTAATCACGTAAGGATGCGCGCGTAGTGATGCTATAAAAATGACATATTTTCAGCAATTTGACTATTTCGTTGATTACCATTTGCGCGCGTTACATGCTGCGATTTTCAAGAATTCGAGGATTTTTCAGGCTAAAGCACTAATGTTCAACAGTTTTACAGGTCTTTGTCATCGAGGAATGAATCTTTTAGATAAGTCCATGTGGCTGTACGATCTTTTCGATTCTTGGTAATGTAAACATCGAACCACTTCACCTCGAAACGACCATCAGTTTCATCATACTTTTTTGATATAATCCATATCCATCCAACTTATGTCCCTGTAATTGTCTGTAACTGTAGCCTACTCGACAACATTGATTGTAAAGAGTTATTCTTCGAATAATTATTAAGACAGTGGTAACAGTAGAACTTATATTCTATGGCAAAGTCCTGGACAGATTTTTGCAGTTCCGGCTTCAATATTTTCAAATACCCTAAATTGCACTTTGGTTTGCGAATTTCCTACCATTCACGGTGGATTGCCTTGTCGGAATCTGTTTGTCACCAAAAGTGTTAGCGAAATCATCGTTCACTCTGTTGTAACGGTGGGGTTTCTCCATTGTCTCTCTGAAAAGCCGAAGACGTCAAGCGAATATTCCACAACGAGGCATGGTTTTCTGAAACGTTCTGCCAAGAGCACCCTCCTTTGATTTGGAGTTTCGTGATTACAGGGTATATCTTGGATGCAGTACTCAGGAGACTTTTGTCTTCAGGATCAAGCTTCCATTAATTTGGGTCCCCTCGATCAGTTTTTAGAATCAGCTTTGGCAAAATGAGCCACGTACATCAGTGTTAGTAGTTTCGTACGACACTATGATGGTTGGTGTTGACTAGATTTGAGTTTTGAGTTCACTTTCAGACCAGAAATTTGAATATAGTTTGTGAAAGTAACACTGGAAAAGGGCAAGTCGCATGCACTATCGCTCGTTCCATTTGCCTAGAACTTTGTTTGTTTCCTTATCAAATATTAAGTCATAATTAGTGCTTGCAATTTTCAGTACCATGCCTTCATGGCATCGACCGATCGCTTCTGCAATAATTACTTTTCGTTTCGAAGATGCCGTTGCTACTCCCAAGCCTTTGGCTCGCAGAGTGCTTCTCACATTCCAGCCACTTGCAATGACGATAGTGCAAGTGGATTTTCGCGATTTTCTGAACCCAGGATGCCTGTGTTTATAGTAAGTTCGGAGACATATGTAATTCACTAATTCAAGGACTCTTTCCTTTGAACGACAGTTCGCTAAGGGCACCATAGGTATACCTGTTTCACAAAGAAAGACCTCCTACAGCGAAGTAATGTTCAATTCTACGTGCATACTCGTATGTTGGCATTTCAGATGGTGCACCAAACGAGAAATTGTTCGTCAAAAAATCGACATTATTTCCAAGTTTTGTTGCTGGTAAAGTTGTTCTCTTTACAAAAATTTCATCCCAACTATGGTTGGCAAGAACGATAACTTCCCAAAACATTATTGTTGTAGAAGTATCCCATGGTTGAAGTATAGGGTGAATTATCGAAGAATCTGACAGTTTTTTGAAGCTAAATAAACTGAGGTTCCAGAGGTAAAGGCGTTTTTAGTATTTAATTTTAAGCATTGCTATATGCAGGTCATTTTGAAGATAACGTGAGGCCAGTAGTTAAGTTCGGCTACTTCTTTGTCAGAGAGGTTCAATTCCCAGGCAATGTACCAAAAAGCTAAAAAATATGATTTCTGAGGTATTGTCAAAGTTACCACCTTTTCGACAAGCAATTGAACATTTCGAGGAATGAAACTATCTCTTATTCCTTTGCTACTCCGAGTAGCCAGAAAACCATAGGTTGCTCTGTCTGTTCACAAAAAACAAGACGAACAACTATGTCGGCGATGCGATTTAGTTTTATAACCTAAAAGAGGTCGTGCCGAAACTTGGTGTATAATTTTTATATAACTCCAATGGAAACACGTAAAATGTTTCCATTGCCAACTATGCTCTACGTGTCTGATAAAGTTGTTGCAAATCTCTAAAGGACGCAATCAACGGAATGGATGCAATCAATGGCATTCTCCTTTACAATTGAGTAGAATCGAATTTCTTTTACCAGCAAAGTAAAAGTAAACCAACCCCAACAGTCGCAGTCTATTTTGATAGGAAAACTTTCACTTTCACAGTTTTCCCTTGAATTCGTTTCAAATTTCAAATCTAAAAGAATTGCATTGTGCAAGTCCCCACAAATCGACTTTCTAGAAAGAAGGAAACGCTCAGGCTACAAATTTTCAATAGGACAAGAATTTGTCTGCTATGTCATATAATCTTGCTTACTTGTGATTTATAGAAACTGCAATCAAACGAATTACGAATGTATTTAGATACTCGTATAGTCATCAATCAACATTGCTGTTTGCTCAATAAATCAAAATTCAACCTCATTCTGGGCTCAATTTCGGCAAGAACTCTATCATTTCCTCTTGACAAAGTCATCATTCTTATGTATAACATTATAGCGGGAGGACTGGTTTATTGGGTTATAAGGAGCAAAACGGAGATTTGCATGAAGATGTAGTTTGAAAAGAGAAAAGAAGGGAAAACTTGGAGGAACTGGGTTAAGGACACAGATAAAAGTGGAAGTAGTAAAGATTGGTAGGGTTAATGGATTTAGTGTCGCCTACTTTGATTGATTTGTTTCATCCTTCAAAGTTGGGTAAGTATCTTGTTCGACACTTCAATGTACTAAAGAGTGATTTCTTATAATTTGGAGGTGCATCTTCCAAATTTTTTGACTAGAGACTAGGTCTTCTTTTTTATCTCAAACTAAAGTTTAAATACCAAATTTCTAAATGGATCATCTCGAATTGTGTATCTTAGACAAAACCATTTATTCTGAAGAGCAAAGTGGATCCTATATCTTCCTCTAACACCGAACATTCAGTTATGAAAATAAATTTAAAACATTGGCTCATCTCCCAGGTACTACAAAATATAAACTAAAATACTAAAAACGTTCCACACAATTAAATTTTATAACAAATTTATCTAATTGCATCTAACCCAAATTGGAAAGGAATTTAAACAAAAAAAAAATTGCTTCGAATTTAGAAAATAATGTGGCACAAGTTTAGCACTCAGATTGAATGCTTAAACAAAATATAAAATTTATAACAAATATTAAAAAAAATTAAATAAAATATAAAAACATAGAATAATGTAGTGAATAGCACTTAACAATATTTCTGAGATATACGCACTAGTAGAGAAATTTAAGTATCTGTTATGAAAATATATATTATTATCTATGTAGTGTAGTATATTTTTTATATAATTAGTTTAATATTTATTTGACTTAAAGTTGTAAATAGATAAATAATTCTACTAAGCTGAATGTTGAGATGTTAAGAAAATATTTGAAATGTACCAAAATTGTTACTGAATATACAATACATAATTACTTTAAGTTTTAACAAATATTTATTATGAATAAAAAGAATTGTTATTGCTAGATGTTGGGACGCGTTGTTTTAATATAAGAGAATTCTGAAAAATTAAAAATATAACGAGCTATTGGGTTCTGAAAAACATATTATATAAATTTTTTGCATCAAAAAAACTCGACGTCAAGTAACTTAATGTTAGTGTACCAAAGTAAAAAGGATCAGATGGTTTGCTTTAACACTAGGCTACTTATAAATTTTTAAAATAGAAACGAGTCATTCCTTTTTTTTGTTGTTAAGAGATCTAATCCACCAATTTTTCACCACAGAATCAGTATAAGCAGTGTAAGAGAGACTCAACTGCTTTGATGAAGTTCAGATTTTCTTTTTCTTCTTCTTCTTCTTCTTCTTCTCATCCTTTTATTAATCCATTCTTCGTTATACGAACTTAGGCGTAACGAGTTTTCCGTTTTTACTGCGTCGCTGCTGTTCCGCTTATGGGGTCGGCTAATGTCGCAGGCCGCAGAACGCGTTTACATAATGCTCGATCCTGGATCGCTTCAGTTGTTAGTCCCAGTCGTTGTTGCGCTTTTGCCATCTGAGAAATCCAGGAATTCTTTTTCCGACCTCGTTTTCTTACGGTTGGAGTGACCGTAGTTGATAGTGCCTTTTTAACCGGATTTTCTGCAGATCTTCTTTGAACGTGGCAATACCAGCTTAATCTATTCGCCTAAAGCGAAATCTTTATATGTAGACTTCATCTTATATGCGTAGATCTAATGCAATCGCATTTAGTGACTCCACTAGACATCCTTAACATTTTCATTTGTGCTGCCGTCGTTGTGTTTTTAAACGCTTCATACATTGTCCAGCGCTGTGAATCGTACATAAGAGCTGGTCTAGAGTTTCTAGAGCGGTGTAGAGTTTCTCCATCAATTTAAGTGGAAATTTTCGGTCGCAAAAGATTCCCGAATTTTCACGCCATTTCATCCATTCCATAGTCACTCTGTGGTTTACGTCGTCGTCACATTTCGCTTCCATGTTAACGATTGATCTTAAGTACTTAAAGATAGTGCTTTTCGGAAGAACTATTCCGTCTAACATTATATCCGGAACAGGTCGCAAATGGGCACATCAAATGCTCCGACTTTGAATCTAAGGCGTTCGCAAATCTTCGACATTATCGCTAAGTATAACGGCGTCGTCAGCGAAGAGAATTGGCGTTACATTTGTTTCGCGCGTGCAATATTTTAAAAGGTAGTCGAATACTACGTTAAAGAGGAAAGGGCTAAGTGCGCTTTTTTGCGGATTTTTCTGAGGAAGTGTTGTGTCTTTAAGGCACTTAGAGTCATGCATTCTTCTTCCATTCAAATACCCATTTTGCGTGGATGATATCGAAGATGACAGTATCCGGGTTAAAAACTCAACAAGTTTTCTGATATCGTCTCCTTTATGTTTTCTTTTGTTTCAATATGAATGGGTTTGGCTACCTTAGAACGGCTCAGAGGCAATAAAAGAATCAGCTGAACTGTTTCTAGCCAGTTCGTCGGATATTTTATTTCCGAACCAGTCGTGCACCAAAGTTTGTAGTGTTTTAAGGCAGTTCAAGGCTGATTTAGAGTCAATGCGGTTTGAACCCAAAGCCTTAATGGCAGCTAAATTTTCCATTAATGCATGGATGGAGTTACGTTGCATTCCCTTTTTAAGAATAGGATTTTTGTACACCTGAATGGCAAGTATTTTCGTTTGAAACACACTGGGCCTTTTTCTCATTGGCTGTGAAATTCTGGTGTTTGGGCCAAATATGATAGCGCTCAGTCCGTCGAATATCATATTTGTGAGTACTTACTCGGTTATCGAGTTCCTCAATCAACTCTTTACTCAACGTTCTCCTGATTCATTTTCGATTGCGGCAATAAGCAGCCTTATTTCTTCTGGTTCCCAAAGCTGTTTTTTCAACTACTCGGGAATTAAATTAAAAGACTTGAATTCAGGGATCGTGGGTTGTATTGTTTTCATTTGTTCTCATTTGCTATCAGTCTAGTTATTGTCGTTCTCTTTTTATCTGCGATGAGAGCTGTTCATTGGATGTAGTCGAAGATCCTGATGCTATTTTACTATTAGATTATTGTCTTGAAGTTTTTGCCACATTGACTCGTGCCTCATGATCAGTCTCTGCACCGGATACACGATATAACAAAGAGCTTCATTGCAGGCTCTTGCCTCTGGTTTATGCTTCACTACTCTTATTTGGTTCCTTTATGGATGACAGCTTATTGGATTAAAATGTATTATCTTCGATTTATATCACGCCAGGCTTGTGACTTTTTCGTATTCTAGTAGGGCAGGGTTGTTGCTAATTCGGAATGATATGCCTTTAGGCTCCGAGTGTGATGACGTAGCTCTGTAAGGTTAAAGATACTTAGTTATTTTATACTTCTAAGCATATTTCTTTTATAAGCTCTTATACCTGATTCAAGTTCAAATGTCGGTATTTGTGCTTATTCTTCTTCAAACCGAATTTCTTAACACATTTGTCATTAACTTTATTTCTTGGACCAATCATTGATATATGTGCCTGCCTTGTTCAAATTGTTCTTATAAGTTTTTTTTGCTAAAGGTGGTGCCTTAGTCTAGAGTGAACTACAAGTAGGATGTGGTTCAATCATTCATCAGACGCTCGCATTATCCATCAGAAAAGAACTTAGAAGCGGTTCTTAGGAGTACAGATACATTTACTTCGTCTCTCTTAAAAACTCTTAAACCACATATACTTCCTTGATATGCTCTCCCCTCTAATCTCATTGGACCAATGTTTCACATCAGCTAATTTATTCTTTCGTGACCACACAGTTAAAGAATTGCTACAAGAACATTGTGGCAATATAAGATAGTTAATTGAATCGGATGTAATAGCTTCGTTAATAATTTTAGCTGGTTGCTATCACCACTGTTATGATTTTTTAATATGAGATTTATTATCACTTTTATGCTTTAGAAGAGCATCCTACAATATCTAAGGGATACAAGATGAACCTTGCAACAATGCAATTGAAAATACGTGGGCTTCGATTAAATGTGCGCACGTGAACCATGACAAGTCGGTAGTGTCTTAGTTTTACTCCTACAGTGCATATCGATCGACGTTCTTAACGCTTTTAATAATTTCAACTTCCACGCCAAGAGGGAATCTAATTGACCGAGTACTGGCTAGTGCTAAAAGGACTCAATCCTCATTTTTTGAACAAAGCCTTGCAACTGAAGTCCAAACATCTTGGATTAAATACGTCATGTCAAAAGGCAACAAAGTGGCTCAGATTTACTTTTTTTGTGAAAATGGTATTCCATTGCTCCTTAAAAAAAGTATTTTTGTTTTGTATGGAGGGTTCGTCTAAGACGTCTGGCTCCGCTCTAGACACACGGATGAATCTCCCACTCCTTGATATTCCATGGACGGCGGCGCTCTTAAGGTCATCTCTTATCTAAAAAGAAAATGCCTTGGTGCATATATGCGATACCTATTTATTAAAATAAGCTACACTGTGAGAAAAACGTGAAGAATTTAAAGTATCTTCATCTGTAGTAACAGCTCAAATATATATTGGAGCTGTCACTATGTCCAGACAGCAACTGTTTGTGTGGTTTGGCTGTTAGAATCGGGCCATATTTCTTCAAAACAAAAGCGGGCCAAAACGTGACTGTGAATGGAGCCCTTGGATGCCTTAATTTGAAGTCCGTTATCTCGATGACATTTGGTTACCACTTAGCAATTTGGGCCGCGGTTTTTTCTTTGGGGCTACGCAAAGTCCAAAGTCTACATGGACAAGCCGGCTACGATTAAGAAATTGGTGGCCACCATAACTCGAAATCGAAAATTGGAACTTCAAAATGGACCATCTAAGCAATAGTTACAGTCAACATTTGAAGGAAATAATCTTCCAAAAATAAATATACAGAAAAGTTATTTTGTATAATTCTAACAATTACTCAATTAATTTAAATTTGTGAATGTTTTTTGTTTTTAAAAATAATACCTTTAAAAGAATCTCCCTTTATTTACATGTACGAGTATAAGCAACTATATAACGTCTATTTTACGTAATTGTAACTTTGAAGTGTGTTTTTGGCATGGGAAAATATGGCTCCTATATGCAAGAAATGAATTGCAATAAGAACAAGTGGAAGCAAGTATATTTGTATTACCAATATTTTGTAACACATATCGATACCTTTAAGCACAATAGTGCCATGACCACTTTTACAAATTAGTAAATCAGACGATCCCATGATGTTTTGCGAACGGAAGCAGAAACGGTTCTTGCAACATTTTGCACGGGTCCAGGTTGCGATTTTATTGCTCCGTGGTTCAGGAGTAAGCATCTGGCGATACTGCGGCGGAACTCGGGAGTCTGTGATATTTGATTTGGCGACTAGAGCAAAGTTATGGTCAATCAGCCAAAATTATATAGGCTCGTTCCTTTTTTTTCCCCTTGTACCAATGCGTTATGGTCCTACATTGGCATCAAGTCGGTCTACACCAGTCATAAACTTATTTAACTGTCTGATGACATTTGGTCGATCAATATCTACTCTTGCTTTTGCCGCCACCTAATAGCTTTTGGCTTTTTGTATACGATGAACACCTTAATCATTTGACAACAGTGTCACCACACTATTATCATTGTACCTAACAGCACAAATATTGTCATTTGAAATCATAAAAACTTCTTTCTTTTCTTTTTGCAAAGTTTAACGTCCAACAGAGGGCGATTGTTAATGACGAAACCAAACGAGCTGTGGCCGACAAGAAGAGTGCATTCCAAGCGTGGACAAAATGCGATCGGAGCGACGATATCGAAAAAGCTCGACTGGCTCTTGAATACGAGCGTCTTAAAAAGATCGCATAGAAAGTCCTGGCTCGAACTCGAGCGGCAGCAGCGGAAAATCTGTACCAGGAGTTGGAACAAGTATCCTCACGATCGGCGGATAGAAGACACGCTGTCCAAGAAGTTCAAACTTCGTACAGTACTAAAATGCCAAATATTTTAAAGCTCGCTGCACAGAGGCGAAAAAATTCAATGGAAATAACCTCGCCGAAAAACATAAAAAATGCAGACGGTCGCTTATTAACAAATGAAAAGGAAATTTGTGATCGGTGGCTTGAATACTGCAAGGAGTTGCTTAAAAAACAGTTTCCATGTGATATCGTGCCGACAGCTGGTCTATTCGAGGAGGAAGTTTCGGACTTTTCAATCGAAGAAATAAATATAGCAATTGGAAAAATGAAGCCGGGGAAAGCGGTGGGACCAGACCTGATGCATTTCATCAGAGTTTTGGTCGAAGATGGAGGGGATCGGCAGCGTTTGGCTATCGAAACTTTTAAATAAATTAAAATGTGGACAACCTATGCCGAATCAATGGAGAAGTAGCTTCTTGGTTCCATTATACACTCGAGAATGCAACAACTACCGTTCAATCAAGCTTATGTCACATACAATGAAAATCGTCGAAAGAGTCTTAAACGAACGTCTTCGGCAAATAATAAAGCTCGATAATAGCCAGTGTGAATTTGTTGAAGGAAGATTGACGGTGGACGCTATCCAAAGCCTACGAATAATAATGGAAAAGCACCGAGATTCGTCTAAGGATTTACACATGGTATTTATCGATCTCGAGAGAGCATTCGATCGAGTGCCTAGGGATCTCATATGGGCCGCGCTGAGGTCTCAAAACGTACCGGAAATGTATGTTAGAATAATACAAGACATGTACGGAGACGTGAAAACTGCGGTTAAAAGCTCTGCTGGACTAACGAGAGAATTTCCAGTTAATGTCGGAGTGCATCAAGGAAGCGTACTTAGCCCTTTCCTCTTTAACGTAGTATTCGACTATCTTTTAAAAGACTGCATGCGCGAAGCAAATGTAACGCCAATTCTCTTCGCTGACGACGCAGTTATACTTAGTGATAACGTCAAAGATTTACAGAACGCCTTAGATTCATGGAGAAATGCGCTAGAGAGAAACGGGTTTAAAATAAGTCGATCAAAGACGGAGTATTTGACGTGCCCATTTGCGAATCCGTTGCGACCTGTTCCGGATATAATGTTAGGCGGAATAGTTCTTCCGAAAAGCACTATCTTTAAGTACATAGGATCAATCGTTAACATGGAAGCGAAATGTGACTACGACGTAAACCACAGAGTGAGTGTGGGATGGATGAAATGGCGGGAAAATTCGGGAATCTTTTGCGACCGAAAATTTGCACTTAAATTAAAGGGGAAACTCTACACCACGGTTGTTAGACCAGCTCTTATATACGGTTCACAGTGCTGGACAATGTGCGAAGCGTTTAAAAACAAAATGACGGCAGCGGAAATGAAAATGTTAAGGATGTCTAGTGGAGTCACTAAACGCGATTGCATTAGATCTACGCGTATAAGAGGAAGTCTACATATAAAGAATTCGGTAACCGAACAGCATGAGGCGAATAGAATAAGCTGGTATTGCCACGTTCAAAGAAGATCTGCGGAAAATCCGGTTAAAAAGGCACTATCAACTACGGTAACTCCAACTGTAAGAAAACGAGGTCGGAAAAAGAATTCCTGGATTTCTCAGATGGCAAATGCGCAACAACGCCTGGGGCTTACCACTGAAGCGATCCAGGACCGAGCATTATGTAGACGCGTTCTGCGGTCTGCGACATTAGCCAACCCCATAAGCGGAGAAGCAGCGATGCAGTAAAAATGGGAAACTCGTTACGCATAAGTTCGTATAACGAGAAAAGGGTTAATAAAAGGATAAGAAGAAGAAGAAGAGGGCGATTGTCAACTCGATTTTGGCGAACTGTTCAAGTGAGTTTTACATTTTGTTCACTCAAGTTGCTAACAAGCATTGGAGATGTAAAAAACACCAAAAACTGAGTATCTGGAAACGCTTTCAGTATGATCGCAGTAAGCTTTGTAACAACATGCTCACCCAGCCCCATTCCTGCATCCGTTATTTCAGAGCGTCCCTGATACATATCTGCTTGCAGACCGTATCCTAGGATTGTAACTACCACCCAATATGTTATTTACAGCCATGTCTACCATAATAAGGAGCCAAGGATTCATCAATGCTCATATTTTTCTCAACAACAGAAATTGTATCAAATATTGAACGAAAACCTTGGCCATTTTGTCACCGTTAGGTAATTTTTCATTGTCTGCGACGTGCAAATACCGAAATATCTCCTCAAATCGATTGCGCCCCATCGACTGGGACACAAGGACGTTTTGTGTATCCTCGTTCACTTCCCAATACATTCGACGTCTTAGATGTGGCGCATAACCACTCAAGATGAGGATTCCAATAAAACAATATATTTCGCTGGATGTTATAGAAAAACTAGTGTTGGTATGATTACTTACTGCATATTTAACGCTATTGTTGACGATGTTCGTAATAATGTCTTCACCCATGACAAGCACAAAAAAGTAAAGATGCTCGCTATCATGTGAAACCGTTATTGCAGAGCGGGGAATGTGAATTTATAGGCAATTCAGCCGAAGTTGTAATCTGAGTTTTAGGTATTGAGTCCTTCAATCAAAACATTTATGAATGGAACTCGACTTCGTTCATATGGCCACCGCGGGCACGTTTGTAGCGTCCGATTCATTGGACCCAATTTTCAACGATTCGGCCACACATTTCGGTCGAAACGGCCGCTATTTCGAGTTCAATGTTGGCTCTGAACTCTTCCAATGTCGTCGGCTTGTTGGCATAAGCCAATGACTTAAGGTAGCCCAACAGAAAAAAAGTCAGGGGAGTTAAATCGCACGAACGAGGCGGCCAATCGACTGGCCCATTTCTTGAGATAACACGCTCACCATACTTACTCTTCAATAAATCGATTGTAACCTGTGCTGTATAGATGGCAACGATTAGTATAAGGCCTCGTAGAAGTAGCATCTTCCGACAGGTGCTGATTCCTTAAATGACGAGAATGAGCCTCTGCAGCCGAACATCTTGCAGCTCTGCTAATAAGTCCTACTTCACGCCTCCCCGTGGCGCCATCTGGGAATCTCACTAGAGGTTGCGAAGTGAAGGGGGCAAATGGCGAGTTTCCTGCGCCATTAACCAGGATTAGTGTCGGAAAAACAAAACAAGACCTTATCCGGGCTACTCCGACATATTTGGAGCTCAGGCTGGAAAGGATTTCCAGGACTTAGTCAGAGTGTTGGAAAAGTGATGGTGGCGGACGAGCCCTATATGGGCCAACGGCAGCGCTCACATCCCGGAACGGGTTACTGGCTTCGGTGTAACCGACCACTCGTCCTAGGGGCATTAAAAATGGAACTGGTCCTCCAGGTTGGGGGTTGTGCCGCCGGGGTAACTGCCCGGCCATTTAAAAAAAAAGGAAGTTACGAAGCATCAACAAGCCTCGGATATGGACGGATTTACTGTTGACAACCCACGCAAACGATTTAAGGACAATGAGCTTCGGATCTGCACGTGGAATGTTAGATCCCTTAATAGACCACGTGCAGCCGAGCAACTAGCGGAGGCCCTAGACTGCTGCAAAGCAGACATAACCGCCATCCAAGAAATGCGATGGGATGGGCCGGACAAAAAAAAACTGAAAAACTGCGACATCTACTACGGCAATTGTCGCTTGTGGCACTATTCTGTTGAACGCTCTTGAGAACGCCGTGGAATTAACTGATTTGGATTGTTTGCAACGGACGCCTGAACGGCAGCGATATTTTCGACACTTCGACCAACCCGTTGTCTCACTGATACGGCAACATCACACAACGAATATGTAGGCTCAATTTTTTGCGCTTGTTATTGCCTGTCTACTAGGGCAAGAATTACGACCGAAAATTGGAATTAACGCTCTTAAAGTTGCAGTCACCGACTCCGAATTTCGGTAGAAAAGTTTTATAATTTACAGACGTTGCTCGTTCTTGTACTTTACCATGATGAAAATGTTGAGTTTACTGAATAAATTGACAGTGACAGTTTGATGATCAGTGAATGAGTGCGCTCACAAATTAAATTCAATGTTGTCAAGTCCCTATTGGAATATCCGATATAAGACTAAGTGCAACGAAATTTTTGTATTTGTAAATCCAATGCTTGCACCGATGGCGATGGCGTCACAGTCGGTGCTGAAATTATGGAAAAAAAATACTGATGCTCGCTTAATATATAACAGTGATGATGGTTGAAATCCTGCTGTCATGCAAAGGAAATCATTTAATATTGACGAAAGCGAATGAGAATTTCACCCCTAAGACTTGGAAAATATAGGAAAGCAACATCGAACCTAAAGTCTAAAGTTGTTTCTGCAGATGGACTGCCTATTGAGCTATATTAAGCTATTTAAAGCAGCTGGAGATGACTTGGATAAGAATATAGTCAAAGGATACATTCGCAAAGAATGTCAGCATTTTCTGTTAGACCCACAAGAAAGGACACCTTTTGCTACGCTAACTGTAAAGGAATGAATCTCTTAAGTATGGTGTTATTATGCCAGCGTGTGATATTAATCTCAATAAATCTACCGCGGTTTCAGTCCCGGAAAATCCATCATCGATCAAGTATTCACAGCACGGCAGGTCTCGTAGACTCGGATATCCTAGATCGATTTTCACTTTCTGTGTGTCGACTTAAAAGCTACATATGCCAGCTTGTATAGGGATGAGCTATGCAATCACATGTAAAAGCTTTCGATCCCTGCTAAACTCATCAGGTTGTGCAGCATGAGTAAGGATAACTCTCGCTGCTCCATCAAGGACGATATTGATATAACTGAAATCTTCAGTCTCCAGAAAGGTTAAGACAATGCAAAGCGTTTTCATGTTACTTTTCATCATCGCCAGAGAGGTAAAATTTTTTAAAAGTCCGCACAAATACTTGCTTACGCGTATGACATTGAAGTGAATGGCCGATCACTGTGCGCCAACAACGAAGCCTTAGTGAGTATTGGAGTGGAAGCGGCCGCAATGATGGTATAATGGTAAGAAGTCCAAAATAAAGTACGGTCACATCCTTTCATCAGGAAAGGACCCACCACCCTCTGTAACTTGGGAATTTGTCTACTTTGACTCTGCAGTTACAAGTGGCAACGATAGCGGCACAGAATTACTCTTGCCAATCGCTGTTTCATTGTGTTTATGAGTAGCTGAGTCCTCTATGGTAAGGCTGACTTTATACAAGACTAGATCTATTGCGCAGTGGAGTGGCACTTGCCCACTCATATTGACGGATGAGGTTTATTCGTTGAGTCTTTAATTCTACCTGGAACATAGCCCATTTAATTCTTAATACTAGAGTACATCGCTCTTTAGGGTGCAGTTCCACGAACGAATTAAAAGCTGAGTCCCATGTATTCTACCATTTAATGTGAAATCCTAGTTGCAAATACACTTCAAATCCCATGTTGGCTTTAGAGAAACGTCATTTGTCTTTCTAACCCAAAAATTATTGCAACAAGGGACGTGTTGTGCAACAGCTTCGAAAATTAGTTTCCAAATTCAGTAAGCCATTCACCTCAAATAAATTATGCATTCGTACGTGTCTGACGAAAATTTAGGCGAACCGTTGAATTTCCTGCGAACATTCTACATCCAGTAGATACGGATATTCATACCCGTGGGCATTGTGATTTAAATATTTCAAACGAGTTGAGTTATGTTGCCACAGAGGATTCCAGGCTCCAGGTGAAGAAGCAATGTTGACGTGGATTCCAACCCCAGCAGTCCTTAGTATGTTACTAAATTTTCATATTAAAAATATTAATTTTAAAATTTACACACCATTGGTGAATGGGTAAATGACTTTTACGCGGGACTGAATTACGCGTGTCACACACGAGTGTTCGAACCATATGGCATGCACGGCTGTCGCTTTATGAATTTTTGATTAAGTCCTTTGTCATGGTAATTTACTTGAAAAATCCCAGAGTGATGAACCTCCAAACATGAAGAGTGCCTCTTTATGGAGTAAATCAAAATCTTCTCTGACATGAGGTGCTATTTACAATCCATAAAGTCAAGGTTTGCAAACCCCAGACTTTGCGTAAACGTTTCTAATTAATTTCCCTTTATAATGGGGTAAATGGGAGCCATCTATCAAGTAGATTGAAAGGATCAGCCATAATAACTCGGGGAATTATCCTTTCAGAGTTTTTAAAGTGATTTTATGGAAAGCAAACTTTTTAACATTAAAAAATCGATCCACATCCCAGTAAGGGAACGACGACGCATCGTCAGATTTAAAAACTCTGAAAGTGCTATCGATGATTTACGAGTATGTACATGGCATCAATCTTCACCAAAGGAAACTTTGTCTTTAAGCTTGCAATACAGATTGCTTCTCGTTGGAGCCAAAAGGTAATTAAAAGCATAAAGTTCTCCACCTTTGGCCTGCTTCTCATCAATTCGATGGGTGAAATATGGTTCTGGGAAATCAAGTGGAAACTATTGCATTCACTCGATTGAAAATGTGCTTTGTGAATAGTTTAGAAATGAAGCAGCTTGGATTCATGAAAAAAGTACTCTGAACGAGGTGTGAGTTCACAGTTATGACTTTTCATGGAAGACGTCCTTCATCACTTGGTCCATGGAAATGACTGTTCTCAAACCATTGAAGGAAAAAGATTAATGGATGAAACGGAAACGAAACTGTTGTGAAAGGTACTCCAACGTCACGAATCTTTTAAATGACGAACCTGAATATAGACACTGAAGATAGATTTTAAAGTTCCCTGCACGTCCTTCTATTTGTCTGGGGGTGTAGGTGGCGGTTTAGATTTATGTTACAATACTTGAGTGAGTACCGAGTTGGAATAGTAAATTTTTGGCCGGAAGCAAGGAAATTCCAATCCCCAGCCATACTTTTAGAAGGGAAAGATTGAATTAAAGCAGCTGATAAGGACATTTGAATATATATTGTACATTACATGGATGGAGCTTTGATAATATTTTCGAAAGAATTTCATTTCCATTTTTGATGAAGACGCTTGGAATTCTCTACAAATAGTCAATTAAGGGACCGAGATTGTAGCTTCTGGAAATGAATTGAGTTACTTGCGGTTGGTGGTGGTATGGTCGTAATAAACTTGTGGTGCCTGGTTTATCTGGAAATATGAATCGATTCCCTTGTTTGTTTGGTGTCAGAAAAGTTCTGTTGCTTTAGGGTTATTTGTTCGACATTAACACCGCATAAACCTTGGAAGGAGTATACCAAACCAAATGTCCGATTTTGGAGTTAAATTGTAAGACCCAATGTTTCTTGTGAAGAGAGTTGTATTTAATCAAAATATGATTTTTTCTAACCTGATTCAAGGTTAAAATTCAACTCCAGACTGTGCAGAAGGTGGAAGCCCTTTTAAGGATACATTACCAGAGTAAGGTAGATGGTGAGCGCCTTCGAATTTCAAGTAAAGTATGAGAAACGCAGTCAATTGTGCGTGCACTGTATTTATTTTTTGGCGGCGTTTATCATTTTTCCTGTTTTACTGTTTCCTGTTTCCTGTTTCCTGTTTCCAACCCCTGTCATTAAGACATGCAAGTAGTTGCACAGACTTTTGGAGAACTATGTTCCTAAGGTTGTGTTGTGAGTTCCGCAAAAACATATGACAACGTATTATCTTGCCTAGACTTCGGTGAGATTTTTACCCAATGGAGCAGCAGGGTTTCTTCATCACAATCTGGTAAGATTTGTTTGAAGCCAAAAAATATCCTCCCTTCATCGATGCTGTCAAACACGGCCTTAAAATTGATGAATAGGTAGTGTGTATCGATCTGAAGGTGAAGGTCATGGGTTTTATCCAAGATCTGCCGTAAAGTGAATACTTGCTTGGTCGATTGTGGTTTTCTGTCCTGAGGCCACACTAATATGGACCAATAGTTTCGGTTCCGGACTTGTATGTATTTTTATTTGTTTTGGTAAAACTTCCGAAACTCATTCCTGTAGAAGCATCTCTCAATTTCCTCAACTGGGCTTCTTCTTCTCATGCTCTTTTTGTTTTTCCTCCTGAGAAGCCGGTGTTCGTCTCTCCTCTTATTCTCATAGAGCTCGTGAGCAGCCTTAGTCCTCCTATGTGGCTCCGTTTTGTATCGTGCTAAGCTGCATGTCCTTGCTGGCATTCGTTATCAAACCAGGGGTTTCCTTGTGGTGGTCGACTGAAACCTAAGATATCGGGAGCGGCATCTCTAATGCAGTGTTGCCACTGGTCTTTGACGCTTGATGCTGGCGGCAAGGGACCTCTTAAGAGATTAAGGGAGACTTGATCGGAAAAGGATTTGGCGACATCTGCGATTGTAGTCATCTGATTTCGAAATCAGAAGATCTCCAAGTCCCCTTGTGAATATTGAGATGGCGGAACCGCGTGCTAGCTTCGTCCCGCTGCAAAATCGATAGGCCTGAATCCGTTATTAAAGGTGGTGGTGTGCAGACTATATCTTCCAACTGTACTTCCAAAGATACCCTCTCTTCCTAGCTCTGTACTAAAATCGCCGTGGACAATTGTAATGTCATAGCTGGGGCATTGCTAGTAGGTCTTGTACAAGAGCTCATATAAGTTATCTTTCGTGTCTTCATCTTTCTCCTCTGTGGGGGCAAGCGCACATATCAGGCCAATGCTGGCAAATTTAGGCTTGATGTGGATTGCTACGAGGCGCTCGTTCACTCAAGACTTCTTCCCTTAGTCTGCCTCTAACAACAAATTAGTATCTAAATAGGCGTTGCAAATGTCGCAGTTTTTCATCCTTAAATCGTTTGCATGGGTTGTCAACAGTTCCATTCGTATCCGAGGCTTGCCTATGTTTCGGAACTTTTGTATTTTTTCCATAGCTGGTCAGGTACTTCGGGGCACAACCCCCAACCTGAAGGGCCACTTCCATTTTTGATTACCCAAGGACGAGCGTCGGTAGCCCATATTGAGATGTGAGCGCTGCCGTTGGTCCATTAAGTGCTCTTCCGCCACCATCTCTTTTTCAAAACCCTGACTACGTCCCGGAAATCCTTACCGGTCTAAGTTCGAAATATGTTGGAGTAACTCAGATAAGGTCTGATTTGTTTTGGGATTGTTTCTACCGTTGATTCCATCTGGGGAATTCATCCGTTGTCCTTTATATATTGCTGCTACTTTTGTCAATTCGTCAGCACACGCGCTTATAAGTTTAGCAAGTCTGGCCCAGATGGACATTGACCAGTTACCAAGTGGCGGTATTATATGCACAATCGATGTGTAGAAGATAGTTGCAACACTGGATATCGCGAGGTTAACATCTCCTAGATCCTATCCTATTTCTATAGCACCAAAAGAAGTAGCTTTTAGCTTGGGATAATTTAGCATGGGATAATAATAGCATTTTCCATCACTTTTGCCAGAACTTTCTTTGCATTCTTAACGGATATTCTCTTTGAGGGCTTCAAGAGTTCGAGGATTGTTGACATTAAGACATGACTTCAAAAAATCCCACAAAAATAACTCTGGAACAAGAGTTCCAGAGATCACCAAAACGAGAGATTAGGCGACCCGCAAATGCAGCCCTCAGAATTGCGGTTGTGAGTCGTGCAGTATGCACCGTTGCTCTGTCTTGTTGGAACCACATGTCCTCCATTCCCAATTCATCCAACTGAGTAAGAAGAAAGTCATTGAGCATGGCTATGAGTACTTGCCGTCCACAATACTTGTTTGGGCCGCGGCGTTTTCGAAAAAATAAGGCCTGACGACGGCTCCAGCGTAAACAGCACGTCATGCTGTAACTCTGAGCGGGTGTAATGGCTCTTCGTGTGTTATACCCGAATTTTTGGTGCCCCAGAAGCGAAATGTTTGCTTATTCCCATATCCAAAAATGTGGAAATGGGCCTCGTCACTCATGATGATTTTCGATGAAAAGTTGTCTCTCGTGGCCGAGATTCAGGATGGCTTGAGCGGTTACACTGTCTGCACTTTGTTAGGGAACATCTTGCAGTCTTTCACCAAAATTCCCTGTAAAGCCCGCCGATTGATTCCCAATTGCATGGCACGTCGTCTGGTCGGTACTCCGGGGTCCTCTGCGACATCTTCAACCTCTTCTTCTTATCCTTTTATTAACCCTTTCCTCGTTATACGAATTTATGCGTAACGAGTTTCCCATTTTTACTGCATCGCTGCTGCTCCGCTTATGGGGTTGGCGACATCTTCAACTGGGATATTCTCAGCGAAACGACTGGCCAGAACTGGCAGCATCTCGTGTTGTAACATACTGTTCTAGGCGAGCGGATGAATGTCGTAGTGTTCACCCTGTTGATATCGGACGACTAGGAAATCTGCGCGAACACCACTGACGAATTATTCCGCCTGTTTACTTCATCTTTCCGCATCTTCCGGTTGGGTGATGAGTTTTGCACCACCTAGTAGTATGGCCTTCTTTAACCTAAAGGTGCTTGCTCGGATTAGGCTATTCCTTTAGCCAACCTACTCGTATATCTTTCGTATTAAATGATTTGATAAAATTTTAAAAATTAATCTTGTTATTGCATGATACGAATAAAAGAGTTTTAAGAGCTTTTATGTCATTAAGTTACCATCACAATGGCAAATACACTCAGCACTCTTGATTGGTACGCGATAAACCAATTAAATCCTTCAATTCAAGTGGAAAATTGTTCATCAATTCATCGAACAAACAATCCGTGGATACACAAATTACAGTCATCTTTCAACCCGACATTTCTACATCGCACACAATGCAAGTCCAATACCCGTAGCTCCGCACACAGGAGAGTTCTTAAAGACCGATATCCTGATTCTGTGGCTGACGACATTCGTCAATACCAGAGAAGCATCAACTGCAGTATATTACTCAAACGGCTTTAATTAGTTTCACCGGATTGTGCTTTAAGTGGAAAATTATAAAAAAAATTAATCTACAAGCACGAGTATATGCATAAATAAATTGCCTACTCTGGCATTTCCTCTGGCAATGACATGCATCTCGTTTGCATTGTAATAATTAGCACGAATGCCTGGCATTATTTATTATCGATTTTAGTGTGTCAGTTAATTAACGCCGCTCCTGCATTGGGCTGTGGTAATTGCTTAAATTAATTGCGTGCTCCAAGCAATAAATGTCATTGCTCGAAAATTCCATTAAAATTATTCCGACGGATTTTATTCGAAGATCGTAAAGGTTTCCGGTCCAGGCATAGCAGGTCTAATAATGAATGAGATACTAGCCTTTTAATTATGGCGTTCTGATTAATAAATTGATTCATTTGCATACACTGGTTAGTAACCAGGATCACAATGGAAAACATTCCTGCTAATGTATTCCTAAAAATGTCCTTGTGATCATGTCAGGTTTTCTTGTCTAACTTCCAATTTTCTGCATCAATTTACATTTGTCTAGCTGAATCCACAGGGAGGATGGATACCAATTGGGATAGGAGCGACATTTCTTGTCAAATTGTTCGTCCGGAACTGCTTTCTTCTTTTTTCCACTCGTAGATACAGGAAAAGAGGAATTGAATATCTTATGTTATGTCTTCGTGTCGTATACTGAGTGTGTTTCTATTTTTGGATTTTTCTCATAATTAATGGATATTCATTCCAACAGAGACTGCGGGAATCTGAAGGATATTGACAAGCATACTAGTGTACTGTTGGAAGTATTTGTTGGTATTTGCAACTTCTTGGCATTTCTGTCTTTTAAAATCGCTGACACTTGTAGTTTCACCATCGGTGTCCTGTTTTAAGGTCTGCGGAACATCCCGAAACTTTTGCAAAATAGATCATGAAACTCGGCCTTGGGAGATAGATAGCTTTTGCATATACTCGTAAGTACGAGTGCATTGGAATTGAGAAATATACTTCGTGTCATCGTAAGTGGTGTGAAAATCGTTTTTTGTAAAACGAAGACAAATTTTGGGTCATATACTCGTAAAAAGTCTCCGAGGTTTTTTGTCACTAGATGGTGTTGGTGTCCATTTATCTGGAAACACTAATCTAATTGTGTCAAACGAACACGTGTTTGAAAGGTGACATGTCAGGCCACATTTTTTGTCAAGACAGCTGTGTAATTCGTTGCTCATGTTAAAAGTTTTACTGATTTAAATTTGAGTGAAATATCTGAAGAAATACACTATGTGATGCTTTTTTACCATAAAAAAGGGAAAAACGCTGCAAAAGCATGCCAAAAAATACGGTGAGAATGCTGTGAGTGAACGCCGGGCCCAGGAGTGGTTTGTTCGAACGTAAAGAAGCACCGTGCACTGGTCGACGTGTCACTGAAAAAGTCGATGAAATTTTGCAATTGATGGAGCAAAACCGGCACGGAAGCTGTCTGGAGGAAGCAGAGGCACTAAACAGCATCCGCACAATAGTTTGGAATCATCTAAAATAAGAAGGCTACTCAAAGAAGCTCGATGTTGGGGTGCCACATGAATTAACGCAAGGAAATTTAGTTGAAATTTAGTTAGTGAAACGTAACGAAATGAAACCAGTTTTGAAGCGATTCTTTACGGACATTGTAAAATGGATTAAATACGAGGATATCCAATGCAAGGGATCATGGTCAGACGCCGGTGACCGACCACAGACGGCGATTGACGGCAAACAAGGTTATGTTGGGTGTTTGGTGGGTTTGAAAGGGAATTGTCTTCTATGAGCTGCTAGAACGTGGCGAAACAGTCAATTCGATCCTCTACTGTGCCCAACTCGACCATTTGAATGAAGCTTTCAAAAAAGAGCGACCAGAATTGGCCAACAGAAAGGGAGTTGTTTTCCATCATGACAATCCTAGGCCACACACATCTTTGATGATCCGGAACAAATTTACGGAGCCTGGTTGGGAAGTTTTGATGCATCCACCGTATAGCCCGGACCTTGCGCCCTTTGCACGAACCGAGGATGTGAAAGCATGGTTCCCGACGGAAAGTTATTTTTGAAGTGAAATTCGATCGGCACTGCCATTGCAGGAAATTCGAGGATTTTCCATAGGCTGCTATATTTTAGATCACTCTAACAGGGTGGCCGATATACTTCGCTAATGCTTTTACTGTTGATTGATCTAACTACTTTTTCCGAGCCTCAATTGCTTTTTGGACTGAAAGACATTGGAAATATAGCTAATTCGCGCATCCTGAAGTTAGTTATCAGTGGTTTCTTTACGTAAATACTTCCATGAATACTTATGCTTGCCGCTATTTCCCGGTCGTTTAGTATAACAACATTCCAGACCAATCACAGGGATTTGTCATATGCAGAGCAGAACAAAGTCTTTTAAATCAAATTATCTGGCTATCCCTAGGCATGTATGTCAGTTGCCTCCAAATTCATATCTCGGCCGAAGTCAAAAGAACCACGCTATTGCTGGTACTGTGTAATGTACATAAATTCAATTGGGAAACATTCATACCTACTGTTCAAAAATTCAACGTCTAGTTAAGACCCTTCGACGGTCCTTTCTGTCCTGATATTCCTTGAGTTTATTTAAGTTTGATTTAATTACTGAAGATAGCACTACAGTCCGGGGTGAACCTGGACCTCAGCTAACAAGCATTTCCACTCAGCTCAATCTTACGCTAGCTGTCTTCTGTTTCGCAGGCTTAGCTTCGCGATCCCTTGGGGGCTGATTCAAAGACATTTCAGAAGGAACGTGGACATCAACACACGTGGGTGTTCTTTCTGGTTGACAGCATATACTTAGATTTGTCCTCATTGATCGCTAATCCCTTTTCCGCCTCGAAACTCACTAAAGCGTCACTGATATCACGCTGCTTTCTTCCAATTATGTCAATATCATCGGCGTCTGCCAGTAATTGGACGGACGGACTTTTGAAAGATTGTTGCTTTTGTTTTGACGCGTACGTCTTGCACTGTTCCTCCAAGATAGATCCCTTTAACGATCGCACGACAAAGATCTCTCGGTGATATTGATGTCCGTCTGCACAGACGGACAAGTTTGGCAGGGATGCCGAAACTAGACTTTGATCTATATAGCTCGTCTCTTTAGATGCTGTCATACGCGGCCTTAAAATCGATGAACAGGTGGTGTGTATCTATCTGAAGCTCATGGGTCTTCTCTAAGATTTGCCGTAGTGTGAATATTTGGTCGATGGTGGACTTTTCTGGCCTGAAGCCACACTGATATGGACCTATCAGGTTGTTGACGAACGGCTTCAGGCGTTCACACAATACGGCAGATTAGATATTGTATGCGATATTCAGGAGACGCAGTTCAGAAGGTCTCCTCTGAGAATCGGACAGACAGTGCTGAGATTCTATTCATCGAGCATATGTTCGTCCGACCATATTTTACAGATGAGTTGGTGTATAGTTCTTGCCAAATCACCGCCTGCTGCTTTGAAGGTGCAGTCAGGCCTTCCGCTCCAGCAGTTTTGTTGGACTTAAGCTTAGATATGCTATCTTCACTTCATTGTTGGTCTACATCGTCCAGGTAGAAATGTTCATTCTGCCTAACAGGGGTATTTGCTTTGTCATCGTCTTTACTAAGAAATGCTCTTTCCAAATACCCCGCATCGACTGCATCCCTGCTCCCCTTGTATATCTCTACAGCTTCAGTTCGGGGTTCGTGTCTGTGGCATTTTTTGTTACCTTTTGGTAAAATCTCTGAATCCCATCTCTGGAGTAGCGTCTCTCAATTCCTTCGAGCGCGCGGTTCTTATGTGCCTTCTTGTTCCTCCTGAGAAGCCGGTGTTCATCTCACCTCTTCTGTTCATAGAGCTCGTGAGCAGCTCCAGTCCTTTTATTCAGCGCCAATTAGTATGCATCTTATTAAGCTGCATGTGCTTGCCGATACTCGTCGGCAAACCAAGGGTTCCGTTGTGGTGGACAAATAAAACCCAATAGATCAGAGGCGACATCCCTGATGCCAATTTTGTAGTGTTGCCACTAGTCTTCGATCATTGATGCTTGCGGCAGTGGACTTTTGAAGAAAGTAAGGAAGACCGATCGGAAAAGGGTTTGGAAATCCCCTAATACTGTAACTGTCCTTTACGATATTCGGAACATTCGCGACCATTTCTTAGCCACAAGAAATAATTGGTCCGAATTGAAGTTGACGCCTCACACTGTTCGAACATCCATTAAACTGGGGGGTGTATTGCATCAATTGCAGAGCTGTCAATTTGGTTGATGGGTGATTGATCGGGAATTCTCCGAAAAAAATTGTAATGTCATAGCTAGGGCATGGCATATAGGTCTTTTTTAAAATCTCGTAGACGCCAATATCTGCTTCACCGCAGTCTAGAGCCTGCGCTAATTGTTTGGTTGCCTATTAAGTGACGTGTATATCCAAAATTCGTTGACCTTTATCCGAGGTTTATTGCTGCTTCGTAACTTTCGTCTTCTTTCCACGGTCGGTGACACAACACCCAATCTGGACGGCCAGCATATAACCCGTAACATTTCTCTGGGTTTACCATTTCTTTTTGACTTATTTACCTACCATACACGATAGTAGAAGCATTTCTCAGTGTAAGAACTGCCACAACCTAATCTGTTTCGCGCTCAAGCACACATCACAGAGGTTTTTTACATTTAGGCGGACTCGTTAAAAACCTCTGTCTCGGATGAAAATTCTTGAGAAAGTTTTGTATAATTTCGTTGTTTATAAAGTATCTGGCAACGATCTTCTATAACCGATTACACTTTTACTTTTTAATTTATTTTGCTTGAGTCCAGAAGACCATATAGATGTAGACATCAAAATAAAGCTGAAATGTAGTATACATATGTAGACCAGTGGTTTTGTGTTGATAGATTTTGGCTACAGGATAATATGTCAGAAGGGTGAGGTCCTTTTGCCACATTTATCTAGGTCAACACCACTTTGAGCAAATACATTTTGGGAAAGACTGAAGTGTCATGAAAGAACTTCAAAAGCTAAATCAACATTTACCACCGAACAACAGAAAAGACAGACGACCATCCATCAATGATCTTATGGAATGGTGTGGTGTTACAGTAGTTAGAAAGCATACATCAAGCAACCACAGCCTTAAGCGAAACGAAGTTACTTATTATATGGAATCGTACATTCATAAAAGCCCTCATTTCCCCCCTTAACCGAACACAAATTGTAATACGAAACCCATTCCAAGGACTACTCACAAAATTGACCACAAGAACGCTCCAAGTAACAAGGACAAGTCTCGACTTACACCCTCTTTGCACTAAAGGCAATTAAACGGTTGGAAAATTTACTACTCTCTTCTCTCCACTAAGGCGTCAGGGTGATAAGTATCTATGGATACTGTTTTGGGTTTTCACAGTTTCCCTCCAGGCTACTTAACGCTTGGCTTCGACTCATCACTTGTGTGTTAACAGATAAAATCGTCTGTTGTCTAGTTTTTATGGTCTTTGCCCTATTGTTTATTGGCAGAGGTTATAATTACAGCTGTTGTGAAGGTCAGTTACTCTGCCGGCTATGGATGTTCATTGGGAAAATGTACACGAAGGCGATATGGTCATCAGGACCATCATGTAAATGCTCCCAATAATAATCCTGAGCATTTATTATCCTCAACTGTCTACAGCAAATGTCGGGCAAAAAGGGAAAAAAAAGAAAAGAAAACAACATTCAAGTTGTGCATGCTTGATTCCCACAAATCCCTAATCCACAATCAGGGATGAACATCAACTACGAGTATAGTGCATCGAGTAGTCTTGGATGCAGTACCTGCTGTTCTCCGGACTAGCCGTATCTGTTGAGAGGTAAATTGTCCAAAGCTACCTTCATTTACTACGGTTGCAATCGTGCTTACTGTAAAAATAGAAAGAATAAACAGGAAACTCAAGGAAATGGGAAAATACTAGACCTCTGGCTCATACTCGTAGTTTCCACTCTTAAAAGCAATTTTCTATTCTCTTTTCTAAACAAAACGAAATCGAAAAAAGAAGATAAAGGAAAACACAACCCCACCGCCCTTTCGTACTCGTATTAGCCTTCCACTCACCGCACCCCTGCCTGATAGATCTTTACTGGTATTGTGTTAAAGTTTAACGAGAAAAGTTGACTTGCCATTGAGTGAATTTGAATGACGCGTGAGTTAGGGATGAGCATCTTTCATTTTATTTATTTTTTTTTTCTTTACAAAGATAGTAACGTGGCGGTTACGAATACGCTTGTCGTTAAATTTGAATTACCACCCTGACAGTGAACAGCAACAATAACCGGATATTTCATTTTAACCAGAAACAAAAATGGAATGTACGAGTACTTGTACCATCGCGTTTCCATCTAACAAAACTTTGAGCTGGGGCATGTTCAGAGTTGTCGATTGCTTGTCAGGGGACTAACTTCCGACTACTATTTCTTGTTTTGTACTAAATACCCTTTTCTAAAGTAGAACAGTTCACCAAAAGTAACCCCACTTGTTGGAGTCAAAAATCTGCAAGATATACTTTTGAAAGGCGAGGGAGGGAAATTTCTTGGCAATTCTTGGAACCAAGATATCTTTTGTCAAATTTGTCAAGGTCGGCGATCTTCGGAAAACTGAGATCATTTCGAAGCTGAAAGTAACTGCCTAGTGAATGGGGTCTGAAATGTGCCAAAAAAGGCCATTGCAAGGTAGATGCGCTTCTTCCTTTTAATCCCTGCAGTTCTAGCAGAAATTGTCCCTTGCTTAGATTTGTGGGTTTAAAGATAAATCTTTCACTGAGGTTAATCAGGTCTTTTGATCGGTTTGAGGTTGTCAATTTAGTTAGTGGGAGAGTATCCCGGAACATAGCAGATCTTGTACGCATTAGCTACTGTACTGGATCCGAAAAGCAGTCATATGAATTTGTTTAACTTTGGTTTGGACGACGTACTGTATGCGGAGGGAGTGAAGGATTGGTTGCTGGAGAGGTTCTTCAGAGAAAATGCTCGCATCGTCGTTTTCGACTGTCTTAAAGCAGTCTATGAAAGTGGTAGGTACTAAGAAGAGCTTTACCCTTTCCCTAGTCATTCCTTTCTAGAATCAGGAGATTGAGGTTAGCGTTAAAATTCTTTTTTAGCGGTAAGTAGACTTTAATTCATTAACCTCCATATATTATTGATTGCCTGTAAGAAGAATTATTTACAATCTGCATACTACGTTTAAGGTGGAAGGTGAAGCTATCGTCATCGTAGGTGTTCCCATGAGGCATATACAGTTCGCCGCCTATGAGGCTTACAGAGTAGTTTAGAGGTAGTAATGAACCTTATTTACTTTGATTCTGCTGTAAATTCTGCCAACACGTAGGATCACTGTTGTCGATCTCTGTTACTTTGTGCTCAGAAAACAATTGCATGGACTCTATCAAAAGTGGATGAAAATATCCCCAGTCGATTCAAAAGGTTAGTTCTAAGAAACATATTCAGTTTCGTTTGAGAGAATTCAAAGACGAACTATACGAACTGTACATATGGCGACATCGGCCTAATCATACGAGTAATATGTAATTTTGAATGGACTTTGGGATAGCAAAATTGGTGGAAAGTGAGTAGGATCATGGATCACAAGAGCTTTTGCCTTTTGGGCACTAAACAAACAAGTATACGCTGGAGATCTTCATTTACCTGCGCAGTGGCTTCGTGAATACGATTCATTGGAAAGCTTAAGTGGATCTGGGCATCACTAGCGGACATATAGATTGCGTTATGCTCAACAATTTTGGGCAGTTCATTTACGTAGAGCAAAAAAAAACAATGGTTCAATAATAGAGCCTTGCGGCACACCCCTCTTTCCTGGCAAAGAGCATGAACATCGGTTACGCGCTACAACTCGTTGGTTTAAGCTAATCATAGTGTGACTAACTGCGTCGAATATTATCAAGTCAAGTAACGTTAGTCTTACAACTTTGTTCTTGACGGACACCAGATTGGTTCTCGCAGACCAGTTTTTTGCTCAAAAGATAGTTTTGCATCAGAATTAGAATGCATTTCTCAAAAACTTTTGAAAAAAAAAAAACACTGTGGCGCTGGCAGCCCGGTATGGGCTATGGCCTAGCTTCTTAACACTCATTTCTGTTGCTCATGTTATCATTTTTGTCACATCTGAGCGGGGCCTACGGCTTATCGCGGAGTCCGAACGGCACTCCTTAGAAGCTTTTTCATAGGCAATTTCACTTTCGGGAGCTTGCCATTGCCATTGGGTGATGGCGATTTGAAAAATTGTTGGTGACCCAGCCAGGAATCGAACCCAGACTCTCTGCGTGATAGTCCAATGAGCTAACTATCGCGCGATCGCCATCGCCCAAAAACTTTTGAAAATAATTGCAGAACTGAGATTGGTCTGAATTCCACCGCAATCCCATTCGATTTTTTAGGAATAGGAATAAATTTAGCGTCTTTCTAAAGAGTCGACTGAAGTCGTTAAAATTGAGTTGAAGATATGTGTTATGAAAGGCAGTAAATACGGAAGCAGAAGCTTAACAATTAGATTTCATCGAGTCCCATAGCGTTTGATTTGATCGATAATACCGCTTCTGCAGCTTCTTCATGTAGAAACCGAGGTATGATTCCCTACAATCGTCCGATGACTGGTCGAAAGTGGTTAAGCTTACTTAGGGAGGATAACTCGACGCTAAGAAAATTGAGATAAGCTTGTTGCAGTTAATAAAATAAGGGCAGCGAGAGAAGAATATCGAGCCAGGAGAAGGGAGGAAAGAAGATCCTGCGTAGAAAGAAGAGGGCTTACGCAGCTTCCCAGCTCAAGGAGATCGAATACATCCGGATCGTAATAACATCCGGAGGTTTAAAAAAAAAGCCAAGCAACTGACTGCTGGCTGCAACACGTGAACGCAGGCTTTACGAGACAGCGAAGGAAACCTAGTCACCGAAGCGCAGGGAATAGATACTAGATGTGTTTAAGCAGCATTTCCAGCAGCTGCTTAATGGGCATCATGTAGAGAGAGTGAAAGGGCAAGAAGAGAACCCACGTCCAGACATTGAAGAACCAGTTCCACCACCTAGTATAGAGGAAGTTGATTTTGCTATAAAAAAGCTTAAGAACAACAAGGCTTCAGGCTCTGATGGTTTACGTGCGGGACTCTTAAAATACGGTGGTGATGTTATGGTAGGGAGCCTGCACCGAATCACCAACGAAGAAGGTGAAGCTACATATGCCCCACCTACAGAAAAGGCGATCCTATGTCTTGCAAGAACTATCGAGGCATATGCCTGCTGTGGGGACGTCTAAAACCCTTCTGCAACACACTAATCGGCACGAACCAGTGTGGCTTTCGGCCCGGCAGATCGACTATGGACCAAATTTTCACACTGAAGCAAATCCTGGAAAAAACCAACGAATTTCAAGTCGAAACCACCACATCGACTTCAAAGCCGCGTATGATAGCATACATCGTCTGGAGCTCTATATGAATTTGGAATCCCGGCAAAACTGATTCAGCTGTGTCGCGTGACGCTGGAAAACACGCCCTGCAACGTGCAGTTTGGAAGTATTTTCTCCGAACTATTTCAAACATGCACCGGATTTTGGCAAGGAGATGCGCTATCATGCGACTTCTTCAATCTTGGACTGGAGCAGTTAGTGCGCAGGGCAGGTTTCAACACGGAAGGCACTTTCTTCAACAGGTCTGTTCAGCTGCTGGAGTATGCGGATGATATTGACATCATCGGTCGCTCCCAGCGTGCCGTGATAGAAGCGTTCACGGCGATTGAAGAACAGGCGAAATCCGTTAGCTTTGAAGTAAATGAGGACAAGACTAAGTACATGCTGTCAACAAACAAACAAGCATCTGTCGACCGCCTTGGACAAAACGTCACTATTGATAGCAAAAATTTCGAGGTAGTTTAGGAGTTCACCTACCTCGGAGTAAACTTGAACTCCACGAATGACTCCCTACACCGTTGCTACTTCGGCTTGGCCAAACAATTGGGTTCAAAACTCCTAACTCATAGCACGAAATATGTGCTCTACAAAACCCTTATCCTGCCAGTTCTGCTTAATGGTGCCGAGTGCTGGACGATAAGCAAGAAGGGAGAGCTGATACTGGGTTTCTTCGAAAGAAAAATAGTTCGGCGGATTTTTGGTCCTGTGTGCGAGGAGGGCGAATGGAGAAGAAGATACAACCGCGAACTCTATGAGCTGTACCAGGATGTGGATGTAGTCCAAAAAGCCAAAACACGTCGACTACATTGGCTCGGCCACATCGAGCGAATGCACAATAATGCTCCAGCCAAGGGGATCTTCGAATCCCAGCCCCCAGGTTCGAGAAGACAAGGAAGACCGAACCTCCATTTCAAAGACCAAGACATCGCGGATGGCAGAGCGCTTGGTCTGGACAACTTGAAACAATGTTCCCAGGATCGTAGGGGATGGGAAGCTGCAGTGTCTCAGGCAGAGACTCTACATGGGTCGGGAGCCCGATAAGAAGAAGAAATTCGTTTTAAGCGTGATAAGTTAGATACATCAAGTAATGCTTAGAGAATTCAGGTGCTGACAGTTGGCTATAAACCAGGACTTTCCCCATATCGGATACAAAAATTGAATCGACATGAGTCGTAAAGTGGGTAGGGTGTTGACTGGGCTTAGATCGAGTGATTTCATATGTTCCAGGTTGTTCAATGGCTATCTTTGTTCATTCTAGACTTAAGTTATCTGTATCAAGCCACTGAATGGCCCTCACAATAAATATCCACCGCTTGTAGATATTTGCTTTATATTCTGAACACTCGTCTGAAGGTTTCTCTTCCTTGCAACTCGTTGTGCTCACGCACTTTAAGTGAACAAATACCCATCCAGTTGCCCTGTAAAATCCGTGTCCTTTAAAGTGCTTTTTAACTCGCTTTTCCCAGTGATTTGCCTCATATCCTTTACCTTCTAGGGAACATTGTTCCATCAGCATTCCTTTTTTTGTTTGCACTAACGGCAACACTACTCGTATAAACGTCGCCCAGAACAAATGAATTAACGCGAAACCAATTTAGAGGATTTTCTTTTCACGAGCTCCGCCTGGTTATCTACAACTTCTCGTTCCTCTTTGTTTCAATTGTAAATGGATTTCCTGCACAAAAAAATAGGACCACAAGGAGGCAGCACAAAACTCTTCTAATTTATTAGCTTCGTTCTTAAGTCTGGCTGGTTAATGTAACTTTTCCGCTCTGTGGCTCTGCGGGATTCCGAAATAAGAGTACAACAATGAAAACCTAGTTCCGCAGGATAAGCTGGATACACTCTACAGCTTCTCAAGGATCACCAACGAATTTAGGAAATCAAAAAAAAAGGAATCCAAACATAAAACGCACACAACCAAGGATGTTGGTGTACTCTCCTTTTGGGCATGAATAAATAAATTAATGTAGGACATGGCCCATTCTGGATGTGCTAAATGTCACCTTCACAAGGAGGTGTACCTTTGGATTTGTATCTGTATCAGTGTCTGAATCCGTTTCCATATGTTCTCCCAGTTTACTAGTAGTTTGTGTTAGCTACGGTGATCTAATGCGACGTTAATAAATTATCCAACTTAATCCCCCACTCAATATACTCGTAGCTATACCACAGATTCCTTCATCTTAATGCTCTAGCTTTAGCCCTTAGTCCTGCTTCAATACTATTCTCCACGTGGATGGTAGACAAGGTGTCGAGTCCAGGGATTGTGAAAAATATGTCAGTCATTTGCTTTATCTCCAGCAATTTTGTATTCCGTCAGAACAGGGAGAGTGTTTACTGGACAAATAAAGGAGATACGCAAATATAGGCACTTATGGGTAAATGTTCATTTACCTCGTACAAGGACTTCTGAGGGGTTTCGCAATGGAAGGATATACTAAAGGTGTTCGTCGTTGCAGATAATTAAATATGCCGAACTTAAGTAGTGTTCTCATTCTAATTAACTAATTATGGGGCTCCCATTGTGTGGGTCGTTTGGGATCATCTGCTGAGATGGAATCGCACTGAATTATCGTCTTGTTTGCCAACTTGGTCACTTATGTACTCTTAGGCTGATAACACACCGGAGCGGACAGGACATCTTTTGTTGTCGAATCAGAAAAGAATTCATTGATTCTTATGAATATATGTGTTGTGTTGAAAGCAGACGAGACAAAAAGACATATTCCGATTGCTGTGTATTTCTGTCGGACAAAGGCAAGACGCCGTTGTCCCGTCCGGTGTGTTTTCAGCCTTAGGCACACACGAGTAGATACGCTGACAGGGGTACTTTTAGATCTTAAAGCACAAAGGACTTGAACTTAAACTACAACTACGACTAGAACAACAACTTTAGGTTCTTTGAAAGGAATTTCATTTTGCTTTTGCATAGTGCTTTTTGAATTTGAATTGTGAAAGCGGATATTTAGATGCTCCAGGGGGATGCGATTTTAAATGAAAAAGATGCGAAATTATGCATACAAATGGCATCAGCAAGGCAAAGAAAGGAATCAGCAACAACAACTTTTGAAGGACTCCCCATGGTCTGACTAAAAAATGTGTAAATATTGAAAGAGAGGAAGGATGTCACACAAACAAACAAAATAAAAATCTTAAAGAATAAAGCAGGTTATGGACCAAGTTTTCTGCATGTCGTGCTTTTGCTCACAGTATCCACAATCAGCATGAATTTCTCTACGGTGTTGTTAAGGAGTCCCGTTCGCATTTAGAAGTGCAAAGCAGGAGAAATTATATTTTCTTGAATTGAAAACTTCTTCAGAAAAGTGTTGGCTGCTAAACAAGGGATTCTTCTCTGGTCTACAAACTAACCAACTTCTTGGTCACTGTAAGTTTGTACTCGTACTCTATGCGGTGGCATTTGTGAATTTCCTCAATGATTGTCGCTGAGCAAAAGGATATTTGTGGAGCACTTTAAGAAAAAAAAAACAAAAAAAGGATTTGAAATTAAAATTGAGAATTGCAATGCTGGATATTCGCCAGCAATTTACTCTCGAAGGAATTTTAATCCTTAAAGCAACCGATATTGGTCCCAGACAAATTGGTGTGACCTTTTCTAAGTGCATTTGGTTTTAATTCCAAAGTTTGCATGAAAACGTGGAGCATTCAAGGATGAATACGGGCACACACATAAAGAAGTAATGAGGAAGAAGAC